>CM046445.1:22816844-23545731 GCA_025506515.1 Flaveria trinervia | reverse complement strand
AACAATGCTAGCTCATTCACAATTACCCATCACTTTTTGGGCTGAGGCTATGAATACTACATACAATGTTCAAAACAGAATATTAAATGTCAAAGAACATAACAAAACTCCATATGAGCTCTTATTTGAAATAAAACCATACATAGGATATCTGAAAGTCTTTGGATGTCATGTAACTATTTTAAACATAAAAGAGTCATTGGGAAAATTTTCAGAAAAAGCATATGATGGTTTCTTTGTTGGATACTGTTGATACATATATGTACCTAGATCCTGATCTGGATGTAATATGTCTTACACTTATGTAACTATTGGGTACTTAATGAAATACAAAATGTTTGTTTGTGATTTATAATATTTAATATTTTATTAATGAGTTGATATTGAATTGGTTATATAGGTCTGTAACTGTTTGAAGTGTTATGCATAATGTTATAATATTGAATACACTCAAACTTAGTGAAGTGAAGTTCTCATGTGTCCGAATGGACATGCGACTGAGTGTCCATGCGCCTAAATAGTCCATACGCCTGAACAACTTCATGCGACTGACTCAGTCGCACGACTGAACACTCAGCCGTGCGAATGGATCAAACGCATGGCTCAATCGCACGAATGAACCATGCTAATGGTTTAGTCGCCCGAATGAGCATCCCTAACCTATAAATACCACCTAATTCGTGGAAAAACGTAAGCATTGATTCCTATTCGACTCCAGACGTACCGTAGTCGTCCAGAAGCCTCGAAGTTCGTACTCCAAGTTCATAGAACACTGCAGATCGATTCCTAATCGATTCTTAACGTTAGATTCAATCCTTATTGTTTCTACGTGTGTTCTCACTGATTGGATCGCCAATCAAATAGGATTCCGCACTATTTGGTTTGGTTTACACGTTAATCAGTTTGTATTTCATTTAAATAGAAGATCCTAACAAGTGGTATGAGAGCTTTGGCTCTTGATTACGTGTGATTCAATCAATTTTGATACAAAGGTTGTGTTTTTCACTAAAAGCGCAATCTTTTTGTGTCAAAAGTTGTCTTGGACGTCCCCTGCTCATCAAGTTTTGGTTTCTACGGCATAAGGCGATTAGGATGGTGAAAATTCGGGTTTTTATGGCCAAAACACGTTAAACCTAGAGATTTTCGAAAAACAGCAGCTTCAGTCGCACGATTGACCCATCGCACGACTAGACTTCATTCGCATCCCTAGACGTATGATTGGACTCAGTCGCATCTTCATTCGTACTACTAAGCCTACCGGTCGCATTGTTCATACGCATCAGTTTCACTCGCATGACTGGACCATCGCTTAGTTCAGCCGCATAATTGAATCAGTCGGATAGTTTCATTCGCACGGGTAGCCCATTCGCATCGCTCCATTCACACCAGTTAACAGATTGTTTAAGAGACTTAAAGTTAATCGAGATGGAGGATCAGTTGTCAGCGTTTACAGCCGGGAAGGACTCACGGATTCAGAACTTACTACTACTGGAGAGTGAGGTGGGGAATCATAATAAACCCCCAAACCTTATAACATTAGATGAGTTTCCCCACTGGAAACAACCTTTTGAGACCTACCTCAATGGAGTGGATCCAAATATGTGAGAAGCTATTGAGACGGGATATAGTATGCCGGTGGGAGCCGATGGGGTGAAACTTACTCTAGGAGGAATGACTGATGCACAGAAGTTAAATATAATGCTGAAAAAAGAGTATATGCATTGCTAACACAGTCTATCCCTAAGGATATTTTTCACCAAGTCTCAGAGAATAAGCAAGCCAAGAAGTTATGGATGAGCTGGAGAAAATATATGACGGGAATGCTTCGTTGAAGGCCATTAAAGCTAAGGAGTTGAAGAAAGAATTTGACAACTTTTCATCGATGGGAAATGAGAGTTCAGACGATGTCAATGATAGATTCTACCATTTGATGAGCGAGCTGCACACAGATGGTGTCACAACTACCATGGAAGATAAAGTGTCAAATTTTGCAGACGGGTTGCCAGAAAGTTGGGCTTCTTTTGTTTCAAATCTGAGATAGAATAGATTGCTATGAAAGTTGGACATCAATGATTTCATACTAAAGCTGCGAGAAGAAGCACTAAGGATGAAGTATCGAGCTCAAAAGTCTTCGTACACTCAAAATCCAGCTTTGTACAATGCCACTCCTCAAGTTAAGACGTCTGGAGCACCTCTTCAGACTGCCTTTGTGTCAAGCTCATCTGGTCCTTCACAAGTCTCTCCTTCAGGATCAGAAACGTCAGGGTCTTCTAGTACCCAATATATTGGATTTGAAACAATTGTAACACGACTGAAGACTGAGAATCTCGGAAACGTGACAGTAGAAGTAGCTCGAGAGCACACGGATCTCTTGGCAGCAGTGGTCCACTCCTATGATGGACTTGTTGCTGGGAAAATTGGAAACTGCCATCTGGCAGATGAGGACTACGAGCAGGTTGATGAGACTGAACTGGAGAGGATGGATATTGTGTGGGCCTTAGCAATGCTGTCCGGAGGGCAAAGAAGTTCGTGAAGAAGACCGGACAAAACTTGGTTGCTACTAAGGACACCACGTTTGGCTTTGACAAGAGCAAGGTGATCTGCTTCAACTGTGGAGAGAAGGGGAACTTCAAAAGAGAATGTGTGAAGCCAAAGAAGATTGGAAACGAGAATCCATTCTCGTCTTTCACTCGTCAAGACAAGCAAGCTAGCAGTTCTACTTCATCAAGCAAGGATCCAAAAGCCTTGACCGCCCATGATGATGAAGGACCGGACTGGAGCTTTAGGTTTGTCTCTCTGGGAGAATCAAATATTGCGAGCGTGGATGACTTAGATGATGATTCTGCGAGTGAAAGAGATATAGCAGTTGAGATAGCGATGTCAAACAGTGAAGAGACTGCAACAGAGGTCAGCTACAAGCCTGAAGAAGAGACGTCCACAACAAAGATAGAATCACCAGAACCAGAGACATCTGATGCTGCGTTGATGACTAATTCATCAGAACCTCCTCAGGTAAGTACTACTGACCAACTTTTCAAAAATCATGCTTGTTCTGATTGTAATAAATTTAGAGAAAGCATAGATCAGAAATTTGCTAGGTTATTAGATCATAATGACAGCTTAGTAAAGGATTTGCAACTGTGCACTGAGGCAAAGAGAGTTTTAAAACAAAATGAGCATAGTTACAAAGAAAAGATAGACCTTTTGAATAAACAGCTTAGGGAAACCAAAGTAGTAGCATTTAACCAAGCTAAAGACATTAGGTACTATCTTAACTCCCTAGAAGACACTAAGAAACAAAAAGCAGTTTTAGAAGTAGAAGTCAACTCTTTAAAGCAAAAACTGCACAATTGGACAAGTTCATCTCATATTGTCCAACACTTAGTAAGAGAGCATAACAATAGGGAGGGTTTAGGTTATAAAGTGGTTCCACCACCACCTGAGATCTTGATGAACACTAAGTGTAAACCAATAAATAACAATCTCATCAAGGATCATGTGGTGTCTACTCCTCTTGTAAGTGATCCAAATTCCTCATGTTCTTCAATTGAATTTGGAAAAAAACAAAAGGAGGCCATTTCAAAGGCAAAGGGTAAAATGCCTTGTGTTAATCTGGAAAAAGAATTTGATAAGGCTAATATAAAGTCAGGGTTAAACAAAGTCAAATCTGAACCTAAAAAGACTGTTAATGTTAACCTTTCACAAGTCTCATGTCAAAGTCCAGTTAACCAAAATGGAAAAGTTGTTAAGAATGTCAAAACAGTTAAGTTTGTTAAACAAGAGCATACATCAAAAGAAGAAGAGTCAAAACCCAAACAAAATGATGTCACTAGGATGTCACACACATCTCCATAACGAAAGGTTAATAATAAAGTTGATAGCAGGTCATGCTACAACTGTGGAGAGTGTGGACACATTGCTTCCTTTTGTCCTTACTTTCAGACACCTAGGAAGAAAATTGAACTTCAGAACTCAAAACCTAGGTCCTCTAAGAGGAGTGCTTTAACACCACCTAGAAGAACTAGTGAACCCAAAGTTCAATCATTAGCCAGTCGTCTGTTTATCACAAACAGGCCTTACACAAATCTGGCTTATGGAAAGAAAAGTCATCCTCTGTGTCTGATAATGATGACAATAAGGCACCTGAGCTACCCTCACCTTCTAAGTGTCAATGGGTTGAATTCATGATGTGTGATTCCTCTAGGAAACCCAATCCAGTAAAGGCTTGGGTTCCTAACCTAAACTAATGCTTTAAATTGTATGGGGAGGGTGTTCGCTACAGTGCTGAAACCAACACGTGGATTGTAGATAGCGGAGCATCCAAGCACATGACAGGAAACAGGCTCTTTTATCAAACGTCAAACAAATAAAAGGCGGGCATGTTTCGTTTGCTGGTAACTGAGGAGGTTATATCACAACTCGGGGAGAGGTTGGAAATCAGAAAGTTAAGTTTGATAAAGTGAACACGTTTAACAACTTCAAAACAACTTACTTTCTGTTTTCCAAATATGTGACAAAGGATTTAAAGTCATATTCGACAACAAGAAATGTTACATCCTAAAGAAAGACTATGTGATTCCGGAGGACCAAGTTCTGATGACAGCTTCAAGATATAAAGACCTTTATGTTTTGGATCTCTCAACGGATTCTACAACGGATCATAAAGTTCAGTGCTTCCTATCAAAAGCTACTAAGAAGGACTCTATTTCCTGGCATAGGAGACGGAAGATGAATTATTTGATTCAGAAGGATCTAGTGAGAGGTGTTAATGTCAAAAATTTCCAACTTCCGGATTTCTGTGTGTCGTGCAAGAAAGAAAAACAGACGAAGAAGTCTCATAAGGAAAAGAAAGTTCATTCTATCGAGCTTCCTCTTGAACTTTTCCACATGGATCTGTTTGGTCCAGTCAGTACAAAGAGCATTGCAGGTGACTTGTACTGTTATGTGGTTACTGATGACTACTCAAGATTCTCTTGGGTAATGTTTCTGAAGTCCAAGTCAGAACATTTGAGTCACTCAAGGAATTAGTAACCACACTGGAATCTCTCTACAAGCTGAAGGTGAGACAGGTACGCTCAGACAACGAGACTGAATTCAAGAATCAGTGGATGGAGGCTTACTGCAAGGAAAAGGGAATTGTGCACCAGTTCACCTCTCCCTACACGCCTCAGATGAATGGTGTTGCTAAGGGGAAGAATAGAAGCTTGATAGAGATAGCACGGACAATGCTAGCAGACTCGAAACTGCCTATCCAATTCTGGAATGAGGTAATGGCAAATGCATGTTACACATTAAATCGAGTTCTGGTAGTCAAGCGCCATGGCAAGACATGTTACGAGTTACTATAATGACGTAAACCTAATCTGGAGTATCTCGAACCATTTGGCGCGCCGTGCACACTTCTGAAGAAGACTCAAGAAGGAAAATTTAGCGAGAAGGCTGATGAAGGGATCTTCCTAGGATACAACATACCGAACAAGAGAGTTTACAACAACTCAACGGGTTTAGTAGAAGTGTGGTGTAATGTTGATGTTGAGAGATATACCACACCACCTACTGGAAAAGGACCCGCGTACTTTTTCGACTATGATGGATTCTTCAAGTCCTTCAACATCCCTATCTCTCCTTCTGATGTCGAGTTAGCTACATGAATGATGTATGATATCTTGAATACACCATATCTTAATCCAACATCATCGAGCTCACAGGGAGAATCATCTCATCACTCAGGGGGAGCACCAGAAGACAGTGACTCCTCCTTAGAAGATGAAGCTGAAAAAGATGACCAGAACAATCAGGAGAGACAGGTTCCAATTCCTGCAAGTCCACAACAACTAACAGTGATGCCTCTTCGACTTCGGAACCTCAAACTCCTTCTATCTCAGATGCAGAACCAAATATTCATAATCTTGGCTCTGAGGTAGCTGTTCCTACCACTCCAGGATCACGTCTAAATGTCTATCATCCCCTAGACAATGTCATTGGGGATGTCAGATCGGGAGTGCAGACCAGAAATCAGCTGTACTCAGCTGATTATGCCTCGGTAATGGAAAAAGGATACATTCATGATGGTGCTTATCAGTGTTTTGTCTTGCAGTTTGAGCCAAAATACGTCAGTGAAGCACTAAATGATGAGGCATGGGTGAGTGCTATGCAAGAGGAACTTCTTCAATTCAAGAAGTTAGGTGTATGGACACTGGTAGATAGACGTAAAGAAACTAAGATCATTGGCACCAAATGGGTCTTGAAATGCAAGAAGGGTGACCAAGGTGTCATTATCAGAAACAAAGCTGACTGGTAGTTCAGGGATTTCGACAAGTCGAGGGGATTGATTATAATGAAGTGTTTGCACCCGTGGCAAGGATGGAAGCCATCCGCATCTTCCTTGCCTATGCATCGTATATAAAGATCAAAGTCTATCAATTAGATGTGAAGAGTGCATTCCTTCATGGTGAAATTCAAGAGACGGTTTACGTCAGCCAACCCAAGGGATTTGAAGATCCTTATCATTGGGACAGAGTTTACAAACTTGACAAGGCCTTATACGGGCTTCATCAAGCTCCAAGGGCCTGGTATGAGAAACTCTCGACTCATCTTGTGAAACATGGATTTCGAAGGGGAGTCATTGACTGCACACTGTTTATCAAAGAAAAGGATGGAGACTTACTGCTAGTACAGATCTATGTCGATGACATAATCTTCGGTTCAAAGAACGAAGAGTTATGCAAAGGATTTGAAGCAGTAATGAAGGCGGAGTTTGAGATGAGTGCCATGGGGGAAATGAAATTCTTTCTCAGGTTATAGGTGGATCAGACACCCAAAGGGATTTTTCTACATCAGACCAAGTATGTGGGAGACATTCTCAGTCGGTTTGACATGGAGAATGCTTCTGCAGCTGGAACTCCACTTGCTACAAACCATGATATAGCACCTGATGAAAATGGAGATCTGGTAGATGCAACAATGTATCGAGGAATGATTGGATCTCTCATGTACCTTACCGCCTCTAGACCTGATATCATGTATGCTACATGTCTATGTTCTAGATATCAGGCTAAGCCAAAGGTTAACCATCTGATTTGGGTCAAGAGGATATTTCGTTATCTGAAGGGCACACCCACACTTGGGTTGTGGTATCCTCATGATGACGACTTTGAGCTCACGGGGTATAGTGACTCGGATTACGGGGGCTGCAAGATGAATTACAAGTCTACATCAGCAGGGTGTCAATTCTTTGGGAGGAGATTAGTGACCTGGCAGTGTAAGAAGCAGACCTCGGTTGCGCTGTCAACCTGTGAAGCCGAATACGTGCAGCTGCAAGTTGCTGTTCTCAAATCATTTGGATTCAACAACAAATGCGGGACTACGATTTAACTTTCTCTTCTACTCCTATTTTTTGTGATAACTCTGCTGCAATTGCAGTAACTAAAAATCCAGTGCAACATCCTATGACCAAACACATCGGTATAAAATATCATTTTATACGGGACGGTTTTGAAAAAAATTTAATCGATGTGGTAAAAATAAATAGGATTTTCAACGCGCTGACCTCTATACAAAAGCTTTTGACAAACCACGTTTTCTATATTGTTAGAGGTCAACGGCGTTAAAATGAAAAGTGATGTTATTCCTGATGATGAGCATGTGTAGTCCGATACAGTTTAGTCTACTTTTCTTTTTTATTTTCTTTATTTATTCTATTTTTTAAAATTAAATTCATGTTATTTAGCTGTCTACTAAAATCCTAAAATATGTAAATCGGTTATGATTGTAGAATTTTAGGGGGAGAATAGGTCAGCCAGTAACATTAAAAAAAAGGAGAAGGAGAGGCTAGCTGACAGAAGGTAGATCGTATCTGTGATACCGATTCAAATACTTTGGAAAATGATAGTACACAGGAACAAATCAAGAGGGACTTTAATATTTAATTTAGAAAAGATGCAAAATTCAAAGTCTAAGTCTGTGTAGTCTGAGCAATATAAAAGGAAATATGATAGAAAAATGGTATCTACTAAGGTAACACAATGAAAGTAGACCTAGAGGTTGCTAGACCACAGATGATATGTCGGTAGATTCAACACAATAGATGATTAGACCTGACTCGTGATCTCAAGATCAAATTAAATTGTTCAACTGACTGTGGACTCCCATCTTATCACTGGTTAACACAATCAACAATATTCCAATAAGGGGTAACGAGCATGCAAACGCCACAAATGTGTGCGGATGACCATAAATAGAGCAAAGCTCAGAAAAAAAAGCAAATGCTATCAAGCTAATAACTTGTGTTGTTGGTGCATTATGTGCTAAAGAAATTAACGATGCTCTAACAAGAAGATAGGTTGTGTGCCTCCCTGCTGTGCGATGGCACTGACCTGAGGATAAGCATAACCAAGATATTCTGAATTCATTGTTGTTTGCCGCCTCTCTGTTGTGCGATGGCACTGACCTGAGGATTGGCTTCTCTTTGAAAGCTCTAAGAATAGTCTCTTCTTGTCAAAATACCCGTAGACCGCTCAAAAGCTCCTGAGGAATGTTGATTATCATATAAGTGTGGGATCCACAAATGTTGGTTGAAATAATAAACCTTAAACTATCACCAATTGGTGTCAAAAGTCTGTGTATGGATTTAAGAGGACAAATATACTGACAATCATCGTGGATACAAATTCTTGAAAGTCCAAATCAATGTGGGAATCTAATAGTACCAGTATGATTTCCTAAATTTGCTAACGACTCTGGATGAAAACCGAGAAGTGAGCATCAAATGGTTTTCATAGCAAGTCCCAAATGATTTGACTTGCCTGTATGATTCCAAAAGTGTTTTGGTCCAGGTATGGTCAAACTAAATAGAAGCTGCCTTTTCTAGAAACGAATCTACTAGATTTCTATCTTAGGATTTACCTCTCACAAAAAGTTAAAAACAAGTTTCAATTTTTGTACTTTAGTTTAATTTTCTATTTATTTAGTCATTTCAGTTTATTTGTTGTCGGACTACATCATGGAATTCAGTAAGGGATTAATTCACCTAAAAGGGTCATGTCTGAGATGACCACATGTGTTTTCAAACGATAAATAGGTCACGTCTGAGGTGACAAAGTGTTTAAAATGATCATGTCTGAGGTGATCAAAAGTTTTTCAAGATAAAATGATCATGTCTGAGATGATCAAATGTGTATAATGTTGATTCTAAAGCTTAAAAAGGTTTTAAATGGCAAATGCTAAGAACTGCAGAAAATTTCATAAGTATGACCCATTCGCACGAATGGACCATGAGTATGGACTTATCATGCGAATGGGAGCTATTCGTACGAATGGACCATGAGTATGGACCATTCAACCGAATGGCCCATACGAATGACCCAGTCGGATGTATAAGAGCGAACGAATGAGTAAGTCGCACGACTGAACTCCAGTCGGATGACTGAAGGGGCCCAACTGAACCAATCGCACGACTGAGGCCATTCGCCCGACTGAAATGTGCGTTTTAGCCCAGTCGTACGATTGAATTTAGGTTAAGTATAAATAGAGGGAGAATCGGTCGCAGAGACTCACCACTCCCAAAATTTCCCTAATTCGCACGACTAACATTACTCTGCCTAAATTTCGTTTGATCACCATTTGAGCCTTCAAGACTACTGTTTGTCATGTACTGACGATTTCTATTGACTTTACAGGTAATTTGCGGTGCAGAACCATTTTTGTATTACTCAAATTGCTACAGAATCTGGACAATCGGACCCCTTAGAAAACCCGTAACAATTGTGTTCAAATAACCTAACTAAACGACGTAAACAGATGAAATTAAATACGTTAGGTGTTAAACTAATGGATTGTGAGTCTAATGAACCAGAGCACGAAGTCTAAAATTCTAAATTGGTGAAAAATTGAATTTGAATTGAACAGTCAGAACAACATGCGAATGGACAAGTTGATGAACCTCAGTCGCACGACTGATATGTGCAACTAGCTAAACCGCACGACTGATGTGTGCAACTAGCTAAACCGCACAACTGAACCATGCGTATGAGTTCAGTCGCACGACTGGTGTAACCTCATGAGTTTACATACGCATGAGTCTAGTAGCACACTCAGTCGTACGTATGGGTTAATTCGCACGACTGGAGTTCAGTCGCACTGCTAATGCGCACGACTTGATCTCAGTCGCACAACCTCATTCGCATGACAGAAAAGAAGGTTTTCAAGTCCAAGTGATTCAAGACATTCTTAGCCGATGGATACTAATGTTTACTTTCATTGTGTAACAGATGGCAAGTCGATGGACAATGAGTACGAAGCATAACATATGTGCTCATCAAGATCTAACATCCAAAAATGCTTCAGACTTTTCTGGCATTATCACCTTTCTAAGGAGATCGAGAATTGCACATGCTATATCTGCTCCATGTACTCCATATCGTTCTATACAGCAGGCCTTCTGGGAAGGTGCAGTAGTTGACCGATCTTCTGAGCCAAGGAAGACTCTACCTGGTTTTGAGCTCAACTAGCTGGCGAAATTGAAGTTATTATATGCTGACCCAAGGAAGATGTCAGGCTGGTTTGAGGCTGCCCCAAAGAAAGAGTACCACACCAGGTGGGTCAACTTCAAACCTCAACAACCTACGAGGTATATCAGACGATCTGAAGTTGACTCCATCACTGGTAAGCCCAAGATAGTGCTGAAGTGGAGTCCCCCAAGAACAATGTCTAGAATCCCTCTCAGGGAAATGCCACACGACTTCACTCCACACTTTAAGTGGTGGGACTATGATTGGAGAACCGGGGAAGCGGTCATAGTTCTAAATAAAGAGGGACAAATGGATACCATCAGGGTGTTTGACCCAATGTGGATCACTAACTTGTTTGAGAATGATGTCTACACATTATACAAGTGGCCACTATTCTATGGCCCGCAAGATATTGTACAAGCCCTCAAATTCCAAAATGTCATAAGACTCTACTTTGCATTTGAGATACATGCAGGAGTCACAAGAGAGGAAAAGTACAAGAAGTATGAAGAGGTGATGCAGAAGGTAAGACATTAGATAGATCTAGGTCCAAGGGGGAGTTTGTTGATACATATATGTACCTAGATCCTGATCTGAATGTAATATGTCTTACACTTATGTAACTATTGGGTACTTAATGAAATACAAAATGTTTGTTTGTGATTTATAATGTTTAATATTTCATTAATGAGTTGATATTGAATTGGTTATATAGGTCTGTAATTGTTTGAAGTGTTATGCATAATGTTATAATATTGAATACACTCAAACTTGGTGAAGTGAAGTTCTCATGTGTCCGAATGGCCATGCGACTGAGTGTCCATGCGCCTAAATAGTCCAAACGCCTGAACAACTTCATGCGACTGACTCAGTCGCACGACTGAACACTCAGCCGTGCGAATGGATCAAACGCATGGCTCAATCGCACGAATGAACCATGCTAATGGTTTAGTTGCTAGAATGAACAACCCTAACCTATAAATACCACCTAATTCGTGGAAAAACATAAGCATCGATTCCTATTCAACTCCAAACGTACCCTAGTCGTCTGGAAGCCTCGAAGTTCGTACTCCAAGTTCATAGAACGCTGCAGATTGATTCGTAATCGATTCTTAATGTTAGATTCAATTACTTACGTTTCTACGTGCGTTCTCACTTATTCAATCACCAATCAAATAGGATTCCGCACTATTTGGTTTGGTTTAAACGTTAATCAGTTTGTATTTCGTTTCAATACAAGATCCTAACAGATACTCTTTAACATCGAAATCATATTGGGTTTATATTCCACAACATAACATTGTGGAAGAGACTCCTAATGTTTCTTTTGATGAATCTGTATTTACAAAGTCAGTTAAAGGTTCATCATGGTTGTTTGACATAGATGCTTTAGCCAAATCATTCAACTAAGATTATTTTAACAATGTAGGATCTGATGAAGTGTGTTATCCATTTGTTCCACCTCTTATGACTGAAGTAACCTTATCTACTGATCCTCCAAGGATACCCCCATTCTCGGATGAAAACACTTCAGTAGATGCAAATACTACATTTGGAAACAAACATGCTGCACCCAGAGATGTGAATGATGTGCGTTCAATAGATCCAGGCTCTTAAGTGAATGCAACAAATCTTGGAAATGATTCATGTCCTCACTTAATATCCGGAGAAACTTCTACGGAAGAGCAAAATGCTTCCGGAGAAGTTTCTGCGAAAGAGCAAAATGCTTCCGGAGAAGTCCTGTGGAAGAGCAAAATGCATCCGGAGAAGTTCCTGTGGAAGATCAAACTATTTCCGTAGAACTTCCTACGGAAGAGCAAAATTTTTCCGGAGAAGTTCCTACGGAAAAGCAAAACAAAACTGGAGATACCCCTGCAGCCCATACAAGAGACTCTCATGACCATTCTTCTCATGTTGAGCATTTTGATTATTTCTTAAACTCACAAGCTGAGATGAATCAGTGTGAGACACTGGAAATGACTAACCTGGGATCATCTATACCAGTTGAATCAAATCCTTCAATGAGAATCCATAAGACTCATCCAATTGTCAACATCATTGGAAATCCTGAAAAGAGAACTACAAGGAGTCAAAGTGGTACAACCAACCTTTGTCTCTTCAGTTGTTTTCTTTCTCAAGTGGTGCCTCCAAATATCATTGCTGCTTTAAAAGACAATAGCTGGATTGAAGCTATGCAAGAAGAGCTTCAGCAGTTCAGAAAGCAAAAAGTGTGGTCTCTTGTTGATTTACCTGAAGGACAACATCCTATTGGAACAAGATGGCTATACAAAAACAAACTGGATGATAGAGGGATTATTGTAAGAAACAAAGCAAGGTTGATTGCACAAGGATACACTCAAGAAGAAGGAATTGACTATGATGAAGTTTTTGCACCAGTTGCAAGAATTGAGGCCATAAGAGTGTTTCTGGCTTGTGCATCATATAAGAAGTTTACTGTGTATCGGATGGATGTGAAGTGTGCATTCTTATATGGGAAGATTTATGAGGAAGTTTATGTATCATAACCCCCTAGTTTTGAAGATCCTCATTATCCCCATAGGGTATACAAACTAGATAAAGCCCTATATGGTCTTCATCAAGCACCAAGAAAATGGTATGAAACACTATCATCTTTCTTGCTCAAGCATTGCTACAAAAGAGGAACTATTGATCAGACTCTCTTCCTCAAACAAGAACATCAAGATCTCCTAGTAGTTCAAATATATGTCGATGATATTATATTTGGTTCAACTAATAAGAGATTGTGTGTGAATTTTGAAGAGCTGATGAAATCTGAATTTCAGATGAGCTCAATGGGTGAATTAACCTTCTTCTTGGCCTTCAAGATCATCAAAAATCAGATGGGATATTCATCAATCAAGAAAAATACATACATCAAATTCTAAAGAAATACAATCTTGCTGAAATATCCACATGCAAAACACCAGCATCAACAATTAATAAGATTGCTCCTGATCTTTCTGGAAAATCTATTGATAAAAAATTATATAGATCAATGATAGGTTCACTTATGTATTTAACTGCCAGTAGACCTAATATTATGTTTGCTGTGTGTGTATGTGCCAGGTACCAATCTGATCCCAAGGAGTCTCATCTCAATGCGGTAAAAAGAATTTTCAGATACCTCAAAGGAAACAGGACTTGGCCTTTGGTATCCAAAGGATGGCGACATTACACTCTACTCATACTCAGACAGTGATTATGGTGGATGTAACAGTAACAGAAAATCAACAACCGTGGATGTCAATTCATTGGACCAAGGCTAGTATCATGGCAGTGCAAGAAACAACTAATGTTTCTGTATCCACAACTGAGGCTGAGTACATTGCTGCTTCAGTTGGATGTTCTCAAGTTCTTTGGTTGCAAAACCAATTACTTGACTATGGTTACAACTTCCTTCAAACTTCAATTTATATAGACAATTCTGCTGCTATGTTTATAACTGCTAATCCTGTGCAACATAGTAAAACAAAACATATTGAAATAAAATATCATTTTCTCACAGATTGCTCAGAAAAGGGTTTGATTAAGTTAGTCAAAGTGGATACGTCAAATCAGCTTGCTGATTTATTCACTAAAGCCTTTGATTTAGTCAGATTTAATTTCCTTGTTGAGTCTCTGGGCATGATTAACTTAGATTAATCAAGTTTAAACAAATAAAATACTATGTGTAATGATGCTTCAGCATGACATATATATAGGAAATGATAGTACACTATAGCTTTGCTTATTCCTGAATTCATATATTACAATAAATCTCAGCAAGTTTCTTGATATGTGAGTAGATTTATCTTGAGTGGAAACTAATCTGAGTGCATGCCAAACATAATGCTAAAGTGATTGTTTGTGGGAAACTTCATTTTGAGAATACAAGGTGAGTCTTTTTCTGATGTGACCAAATCACTCATCTAAACACACTATGTACCAACACTTTATAATAGCTATCTTTGCAAATCATACTCCCTCTGTTTTGTGTAAACAAAGACCTGGGTGTATGATCACCATACTGAAATTCAGTTACAAACGATGAGCAGATCATGATCCTCATCATCCCTCTGTTTTGTGTAAACAAAGACCTGGATTAAAGGCACCTCTGTTTTACGTGAGTAAAGACCTGGTGACCTCATGATGATCATATCTAAGCTCTCAAAAGACTCCTATGTGATCAATTGTATATTATCTTGAGCTTTTACATCATTGCATTAATGAGATGTCAAATGCATCTCAAGATAGATCTTATAACTTAAAGTACATAGTTGTAAGTGTGAAAAAGTGATGATTTGACTTGCAAAGGGAGGACAAAATCTTTATAAATTGAATGTGAAGCCCATAACAGTTATTTCTAAATCAACATGAAAACATGATAATCAGCATGCCTAGTTGATACATGAGCTCTTGTATGGATTTAAGTGGACAATATACTTGCAATCCGAACTTTGTTCAGGTATCAATTTAACAACATAACTCATCAGGATGAGGCTTAGTATTATAGTATGATCCCATCATATGTGTATATATGTCTGATCATTTTCATACAGTTACAAATCATGTTATTTCTCTTAAAGAAATTTCTGATAAATGCTTAAATTCACCATTAATCATAAATTTAGGGGGAGTAAAATACATGAAGTTGAGTATGTTGAGTTACTCAATCAGCAGAAATGTCTATCTCATTATCAATTTAAAGAAATTGGAATCTGAGCATCATCTTAGCTTCTGGATACATGAAAATTTTCTCAAAATCATTTTAAGCTTTCTTGTGCTAAATTGCCATGTATACAAAGCCTACAAGGTCCTAAAGCAATAAATGGTTCTAACCAATGGACTTGGACCATACAAACAACAATATTTCTCTGCATTGTGCTATCTTAAGCATCAGCAGAAGCTACAGTGCTATCTTAGCATCAGCAGAAGCTACAGTACTATCTTAAGCATCAGCAGAAGCTACAATGTGAAAATCTTAAATGTTTATCCGTAGATTAGTAAACTATGGATGAACAAATATTAACAAATGTAATTCAATTTTAAATGTTCATCAGCAGATGTTGTCGATTCGTAGATGTTCTGCGGAAGAATACATTGACGGTCCCACTTAATAAATGAGATAAATAAATGTGTCTGAGAGTATAAATAATGTGGTTTGACCTCTCAAATTCATTATTCGCTTTTTCAGCTCATTTTTCAGCTCATTTTTCAGACCTTGAAAAACCCACTCTCAACAAACGTTTTCCCACTTTCGCAATATTCAAATTTCACCAATCAAAACATTAAACAAACATGTTGTAATATTCAAGAATGAACCATTTGATTCTTGTTTATCTCACAACTGTTCGCATTCTCATATCAATAATGTGATTTTAACGAAGTCTTTTTCATATGAATAGATGGATAATGGATTTGCGAAAGAACACAATGTGTGTGCCTTCTTATACCCTGATGATCCTGTCTTAGAAGGGTGTCAAGAAATTATCAGATATCTAAGAAGATCAAGGCTGTTCTATGCCTTATCAGTAGAGCCTGTGATTTATGAATCACATATCACTGATTTCTGGAACTCTGCACGCATAGACGAAGACAGTGAAGCTATAGAGGCTACTGTGAAGAATCGAGGACTGAGAATCGATGAACAGACAATAAGAAGGGTTCTTGAATTGGGAGAAGTCGAAGCTGGTCATCCTAATGTGTTCGAAGATGAATACATAGAAAAAATATTTCTACTGATGGGATATGATAGTGATTTCAACAAAGGAGAAATTAAGAAAGGAAGACTTTGCAAGCCGTACAAATTTCTCTATCACACTTATCTTAAGTGCATGTCAAACAGAAAATCTGGTCTTGATAGATTCTCAAGGCACATTTCCTCTGGGATTATTAGTGTTTTTGAGGGAAGAACCTATAATTATTCCAAGTACATCTTCAACTGCTTAAGTGATCACATCAAAGTGCAGACGGCTGATAAGATGTACATGTTTCCAAGGTTCCTGCAAGTGATCATTAATGCTGATCTGCCTGGAACTTCTGTGGATGGTGGTGAAGGAGGTGATATGGACATGTTTGAACATGTGATTGATGCTACTGCAAATATCCCTGAAGAGCTTGTGTGGAAAGATGAACAAGAGAATTCTCCAACCAAGTCTGTTCAAGACACTTTCTCACCAGATACATACTGAACCATTCTCTCCTATCCACCATCCATCACAAAATCAAGAACAAACACCTCAATCACAATCTCCAGCCAGCCAAAATACAGAACCAATCTCTCCCATCCAACCCCACTCACCAAACAGTCTTTACACTGGGGAGACAGAGTTAGTCTCACAAACAAGTACAGTTAAACAGTCATCATCCATGACTGAATCCCCAGTACTCTCAAACAAAACTGCACAAGTATCTCCAGTGTCTGATCAACAACAACAACAACAACAACCTCATCAAGAACTTGCAAATCAACTCATTAAGCTCAGTTCAAGCTCAGCAAGTGTAGACCCAGAAGAATTTAAAGATGATGAGACTGCTTCTCAACATCAGGAAGGAGAAGAAGAAGCAAACCATATTGATGTAATAGCATACAATGAAAAGGATCTAAGTGATGCTGATATCCCTATCAGCAAGAGTTATCTGGTTGCTGAGTACATCAAGCTGGTGCTAAAATCAAATTAAAGAAAGCAAAGAATACAGGAGTTGAAGGGAGTGATCAGGGAAAAGGATAAAGATTTGATGAAGCAAGAAGCTAGAACAAAAAGATTGAGAGAAGATGTCATGTGCAATAATGAAGTGATTGATGCTCTTCTTCAACGAGAATCTGAACTCAAAGAAGAAGTAAAGAAAAAGAGAGAAGAAAATAGAAGCTAACAGTGAAAATTGATCAAATCAATGACACTCTCTATGATCAATCAGCTCTGTTAAGAAGAAAAGAAGCAGAGATTGATGAACTAAAAATGAAATTATGTGCTCCTGAATCAAACCAACAAAAGAAACTTGCTGAATCTTCTAAGCATCTTATTCAATACTCAAAGAAGAGGAATTATTTGGGCCCAACAAAGATTCAAGTAATCAATGTTGAAGACTCTCCTAAACGATCAAGACATACATCTTCTGAGCACACTACTTCTATTGAAAATTTAACATCAAAGCAAGCTGCTAGTGATGAATCTATGAGTGATGCTGAATGGAAAGAGTTGATTGAAGATAGACCTGACAAAGCTCAAGAAGAATCAAAGACTGATGTTCTTCTTACATCAAAAGACATCATGGAAGAGAGGCCTGAATCTACTATGTTTATGACCTTGATCAACCATGGATTTCCATATGACATGGTTGAAAGGATGAATATGTCTGAGATGAAGAACACATTGAAGGAGTTTAAACTTGCAAGCTTTATGATTCCAAATTGTGACTATGAAGCTTTCAGCACCTTTCAATCCATACAAAAGATAACGAAAGAGTTGGGTCATTGTGACACAGCTAAGCTGAGTAGGTATAACATGACTTGCTGGTTACAAGGCCATAACTACAAACCACATGAGCTTAAGGGAAGGTCAATAGGAGAACTTAGAAGGATAATGGAGCATGTGATGAAAGTTGAGCTGGATACTAGTGTAAAATTCAGAACCGAAGCTCCTCATCCATCTATGAGCAACAAAGTAAACTTCCTGCCGAACCTATAACAGTTGAACCTAAAGATTAGCACAAAGGGAAGGACAAACTAATCAGAGAGCCAAGAGAAGTAATTCCCGACAAAGTATGGCCACTGGGCACTACGGTGAGGGAGGTAACTGAACAGAAATCTACTCTGATACAAAAATTCATGACTCCCACTTCTGTGGAAGAAAACAAGATCATGGCCTGGAAATATGATCCAGACTGGGATTGTGTTATTATTAAAAGAACATCTGGAAGAGTTGAATACTTCCATGATGTATTTTCAGTGGTAAGTCTACCAGGAATGACATCAAAGATCTTTAAAGCCTGATCATCTGCAATTATCCAATTCACCCTAGAGGAAGAGACTTCTCAACTCTAGTAGGAAAGCTCAAGACTAAGTTTGAAGATGATGTTGTAAGTGAAGCTAAAAGAGAAGATGCAAAGCATCAGAAGAGAATCAAAGGGCTTAAAAGATACAAGTCCAACGCCTCAGAATCTGTAGATGATGAATTCTTGAAGAGGGTTGGATACAAAAGTAGAACTACAGCAGTAATCAAATGTATTGAAGGACTCAATTCACATACCCTATAACTGAATGGGGCTATGTTGAGAAAACAAAGGAGTTGGTGTTGTTAATAAATGCTGAAAACAAGAAAGCTGATCGTATCAGGATCTTTGATCCTGTGGAAATCAAACTACTTCATCCCAGCTACCCCTCATACCTCAATGATAAATTATTTCCCAAGTTGGCTGATGAAAAAGCACAGAATGATTTGTTCCTGCATGTCCATGTGATCCAAGTGATTGAAAAATTACATGCCAAAGCCTACAAAAGAAGAAGATACAATGCTGGACTGCTAAAGGGAACAACTTTTGATGAAGTCACTAAACTCAGAATTTCAGAGCAAGATGAGTTAGAAGTGATGTATAACAACAATGTGTTAGACACACTTACTACGAAGGAAGATGTCTAGGGAAAAAGCATTGAGACTCTGAAGAAGTTCAGCAAGATGAAGATCAACTACAAGTATGATGATCAAAAGACTGTTGTGTCTTACTTCTACAATAAGATCATTTCCAGAGTCAAGGAACTTTCAGTGTTGAAGAAATAATTGCAAGTATCTAAGCCTAAGGGGGAGTATTGTTAGGGCTAGTTTCAGTAGATCTAGTTCATTATGTATAGGCTTAGTACCTGAATTAATATTTGTACTGAATATTTGTAATTCATTATTGTGTATGCATTAAATATATAGGTTAACCCATTTTTGTGTGTGTTGATTTATGTATAGTTGCAGGTACAAACATTATACTCGGTCACCTTATGAAATTGACCAAGTGTAAGAAACATCTACGGATGAACATTTTGTTATTCCGTAGATATATTTCTTACAAGTAACTATTCATCCGAAGATCCTCTGCGGATGAACAACCAGAAGTGAAGAACAAGATTGCTTCGGAAGAACAAGATTGCTTCGGAAGAACAAGACTTTTGCGGAAGAACAATTCTTCTGCGAAAGAACAAGACTTCTGCGGAAGAACAATTCTTCTGTGGAAGAACAAACTCCTACGGAAGACACTATTCCTGCGGAGTCCAAACACTTGTATAATGCAAGTGTTACAAGTCAATAAGTCAACAAGGCAGTTATGCAAATCCCAAGAAATCCGATGATTCCTTAACTAACACAAATCAAATCCCAAGAGATCTGGTGTTCCTATAACAGAAACATCATTGTCATATATATGGATCCTAGGTTTCGATTCAAGCAGATTGTTTTAGACGATTGATTGAGCGACAACAGCATCAGCATTATACCATCACTTCAAAGTCTCTCAATCAAACCCTAGCAGCCGTCATATCATAACACACTTTGATATCATTCATTCATTATATTTGTAATCATTAACATGTTCTAATGAAATACATATTAATCATTAATTGTGTTTTGCTACATGTGTTCTTGAACATTTATTGATATTTAAAGTTATTGCAAAACAATTAAACCAAATCAACGTTGATTCCGCAAACGTTGACTTGTCA
This sequence comes from Flaveria trinervia, assembly GCA_025506515.1. NCBI lineage: Eukaryota > Viridiplantae > Streptophyta > Magnoliopsida > Asterales > Asteraceae > Flaveria > Flaveria trinervia. Next base: position 23,525,520 of record CM046445.1, on the reverse strand, counting down.
ATCGACCGACATTGATAATTCGTGTTCGCGATCCTTGGATTCACACCCTCTTAATCTCAACTATAAAACAAGCTTTAGGCCTCATTTTTTATTTGCTCATTCTCCAAAAATCTCAATCACATATCTTTCTTTCATCCATTGGTTTTGATCAATTTCAAGAATTTCCTTTTACAAGAAATTTCAAGAATTTTATAATGTTAAGGCGCTAGATCGGTAGACATCCGAACGTGTTCTTGACAGAAGGAAACAAAACCAAAACCAAGAGACAAACCATAAACACGAACGATAATAAAATGGCTTCATTGATAAAACCTAATGATTACAAGCTCGTTACAACATAAGAATCATGACTCTTGGCAAGGGGAGATCGAGCATGATCTCCCCTCTCATCCGGCAGCACCTAGGCCCCGGGCACAATCCTTAATCTCTCTACACAATGAAACTGGTATTTATAGGCCTCAGCCCATATCATATGCGACTGGGCTCATTCGTACGATTGGGCCATGCGTATGGTTCAATCGTACCACTAGACCATACTTATGGTTCAGTCTTACGAATGGCCCAATCGCATCTCTCAGTTGCACGACTCGTCCATTAGCATGGCTCCGTCGTATGACTGAGTCTTATTCGCATATGTTCCTGTGAATGACCCAGTTTCATGTGTTTACAACATATCAGGTGTATTACATTAAGCCTAGACTATTCGACAAGCGACGGACACACTATATATGACAATATATGCTCCAACATATAATACTAAGATAATTTTATATTGTTTTTATATTTTGCATTTCTATATTATTCCAATCATCCTAACATTCAATTGTTCTTATGACTTTATGTTCTTACTTTTATTCTTTCTTCTACTAAATCTCTTTTAATTTTAATCATTATCACTTTATCATTAACCTTCTAACATTCATTAACCTTATAACAATCACGAATATTCCTAAATCAAGCTAATAACATGCTAACGTAAACAAAGAATCCCGTTTGCATATGTACGGCTATGCCGCCGCATTCGGTTATTTCACAAGATTATTTCTCTAAATGATAGCTATGACAAAGTCTTGAGATATTTCATATAACTCAAATGAAGTCTAATATACCATATATCAACATAATAAATTTGCTCCCACCCATTTCATGCTTTAGAAATTTTAAAAGTGCACATAAGTGCCTTACTATATATTTGGCAGAATATAGTCTGACTTCAACTAACCATAACTTGGTCATAAAAAAATAAATTTTACTAAACCTAAACTTTAATATTAAGCATATTGAATTACCGTTTTAAGAATATCTTATACGTATTCGAACTCTATCGGACGACTCAACAATAGTGTTAGGACCTGGTATTTGACCGAAATACCTAGAGATTAACGTGTAAACCAGATCAAATAGTGCAGAATTCTATTTGATTGGCGATCCAATCAGTGAGAACACACGAAGAATCAATCAAGGATTGAAACTAACGTTAGAAATCGATTGGGAATCGATCTAATGTGTTCTATGAACTTGGAGAACAAATTGGAAGGTTTCTGGACGGCTAGGGTACGTCTGGAATCGTAATTGATCGAGAGACCTTATTTTTCACGAATTGAGTTGTATTTATAGGTTGGCACTATCCAATCGTGCGACTGAACCATTAGTTTGGTTCAGTCGTGCGATTGAACCATGAGTTGAATCCTTCGTACGACTGAGTGTTTAGTCGTGCGACTGAGCCAATCTTATGTTACAATCGTATGACTGATCCAGTCTCCTGGTTCAGTCGTGCGACTGAGTCAATCGTGTGAAGTTATTCATGCGTATGATTCATTCGCATGAGCCATTCGCATGAGAACTTCATTAAGTTAAGTTTGAATGTTTTAATTAATATAACATAATGTGCAACCATTCAAATAATCATAAACCCAATCAATTCAGTCACGACTCATTAATGAACTATTAAACATTATAACTAACAAACTATCAATATCATTTCATTAATCATACCAAACAAGATCTATTACATCACATATCATGATCTAGGGACAAACATGTATCAACAAACTCCCCCTTGGACCTAGATCTCTCTAATGTCTTGTTTTCTTCATTACCTCCTCATATTTCTTGTACTTGTCCTCTTGTGTGACTCCTGCGTGAATATCAAACACGAAGCAAAGTCGTATAACATTTTGGAACTGGAGGGCTTGTACAATGTATTGTGTGTCATAGAACAGTGGCCACTTGTATAATGTATAGACATCATTAGCAAACAAGTTGGTTAGCCACATTGGGTCGAATATCCTGATGGTATCCATTTGGCCCTCTTTATCCAGGACTATGACCGCTTCTGCTGTTCTCCAATCGTAGTACCACCACTTAAAGTGTGGTGTGAAATCCTTTGTCATTTCCCGAAGTGGGATTCTTGAAATTGTGCACGGAGGATTCCACTTCAACACAATCTTTGGTTTTCTAGTAATGGCATCCATCTCAGGTGTTCTAATATACCTTGTAGGTTGTTGAGGTCTGAAGTTAATCCACCTGGTGTGGTACTCTTTCTTTAGGGCAACCTCAAACCAGCCTGACATCTTTCTCGGGTCAGCATACAACAGCTTCAATTTGGCCAGCTGGTTGAGTTCAAAACCTGGTAGAGTCTTTAGATCATGTGGAAATCTAAAGTACTCTATGCCCTTCTCCCTCTTAACGGCATAAACGTTAAGATCATCAAAATATGCCCATGCTATAATCCTGCCTGACACCGTAAGATGTTTCTTGACGCTGTAGAACTTGGTGTAGGCATCCCTCTTCGGTGCAACACGTTGGGCTCTGACTTCTTTAAAACATTCAGCCCACTCAGCCTTTCCAATGTCTACGTCATCATTTGAGGCTTGGGCGGTTCCTTCGGTCTTTCCTGTTTCCTGCTCCATCTTGTCTAGTACCTCAAACATATCACTGACTAGGGACTCACCCAGATTGGGGACCACATTACCCTCGTTGTCAGCGTACTGAGGGTACTCTTCTGCAGCAATATCTTCAACCTCAACTTCATCAACGTCATTTAGTTCTTCATCACTGGTTGAGTCAACTGTTGGAGCATCCTTGACAATTTCATCAGGATTGAGTCTGAACATCTCTGCCAGTTGCTCGTTAGATAGGTCATGAATTATTTCACCTTCTTCAGGGGTATAACTCACTGACCTTCTAACAATCCCTTGCAGATCAAGAATCATTGTGAGTTGAGACTTGACCTGTTGAAGGGGAGCAATATCAAACTCATCTCTGTTGTACTTTGGATCTATTTGATTTACACATTTCACACTCAAATCATTAGTAATTTATCAAACAAAATGCATTAACTTAATATAAACATTTAGTACATGGTTTTTCAATACAGAATACAAAAGTAAATAAATACATAAACATCTATTATTTACTTTTATCCTGAATACTCGGCTCTTCACGTGAAGGTGCAGAAGCAGAAGCTGACTGATCTTGTCTGTTCTTTGATCTTTTCTCTTGCCCTGGAGCTGAGACAGATTCAGCTGCTTCTCCTCCGTCAGTGTCTTCATCTTCACACCATTCTTCGGTTTTCTCTTCATCTGTTTCACTCTCATTATCATCATCGTCTTCATCATCTTCATTATCATCAGCATTTCTGTCCCCATCCCTTATCTTTAACGGTTCCTCCTTTGATCCTTTCAGTTTTAGCAAAATGGTCTTTTTAGCCTTTTCCAATTCCTCTATTTTCTTCCCTGAGGTGACGCTTTGAGCTTGGAGAATGGCTATCTCGTTGCTCTGGGCAGTCATCTGTCGGGCCTGCTCCTCAATTACTCGATCCTGCTCTGCAATTTTATGCGATTGTGCAGCAGTCAGGTCAGTAAGCTGGCGGATCTGAGTTGTCTTTTCCTCATCAGCCGCCAGCAATCGCAACACCATTCTATTTAACGCCGAAAACTGTTCCTCTACCCCGATTGGAGGTAGAGGAGATCTATAGGTGTGTGAGGGATGGGCTGAGGGCATTGATTGGGGTGAAGTGGTGGCGGTGGTGGTGAAGATAGGTCTGTATAGTGGTGGAGGTGATGAGGGAGTAAAGAATGTGGTGGTGGAGGGAAACGGTGCTGTGGTGGAAGGTATGGTGGAGGCTGTGATAGATGTGGTGGATGTGGTGGATGTTGTGGAAGGTATGGTGGGGGCTGTGATAGATGTGGTGTATGTGGTGGATGTGGTGGATGTGGTGGATGTGGTAGTGATAAAGGTCACCCTACTCTTCTTCTTTTTCTGGCCATGGGGTTTGGCCATTCTCTTCCTCCTTGATCCAGTTGAGGAGGAAGCTCCCCCTACAATCCCGCCTGAGGACCCCGGAGCATAAGTTGGGTCAGTTTCTGTATCTCCGGAGCCTCTCGGTTGTTCACCAACAACCCTTAACCCATGTTCTGTGGGAACAACTTTCCTTCCCACAGTTCGAGTAAGTGGCTCCTCATCCGATTCAGCCTCATCCTCCTCATTAAGAACAAACTCTTGATGAAATCCTGCTGACTCAGTTACCTCTGCAGATGTGACAGACACAGGAGGTACAGAGTCAAACACAGTGCCTCTGAGTGGAATAGCATCATCCCCACTGTCATCCGCATCTGAGTCATGAGTGGGTAGGGCTATCTGTTCCACCTCAGAGTCATTGTCCTTGTGACGCCACTTTCTTTTTTCTGGTGCAACATAGTCCTCTCTGGCAAGATGACCAAACAACCTCCTGACCGGAGGCTTCACTTGCTTTCCCCGGTATACTTTCATCCTTCCCAGCGTGGTGTCATCCATTACCTCCAAGACTACCGAATCCTCCTGTTCTTTTGGTAGGGAAGGAAGCTTCTGATCTATTATCATTTGCATAAACCGTGGGTACATACAGAAGGCTTCCTTTCCTTTCCCCTTGATGTTCTCCACCAGATAGGTGAATATCATCTTAGAGAAGCTGAACGGATGGCTCAGCACCAACGTAACGTATGCGTGTGGCATCTGATCTGATAGCTCATCAAACCCACCTTTTCTTGAAGCCATACACTTGAGCAGCACGTGTGCAAGGTATTTAAACTGGGGACAGAGGTTACTCTTGTTGAGTACCCCTGAATTGATGTCCCCAGAGTATTTGGCTCTGAGAAAACATCCTCTGACAGTGAGGGGGTGTAAACGGGTTGGGCAGTCACCGTCATCCCCCAATTGAAGTACAATCTTTAGATCTTCCTCAGAAACGGTAATCTCCTCACCAAATATGGTACTTCTTATGCAGTGAGGTTCCGATGATCTATCAACTATAGCGCCTTCCCAGAAGGCTTGTTGAATGGATTGATATGGGGTGCAAGGGGTAGAGATGGCATGCACAATCCGTGATCTCAATAGAAACGTGATAATGCCAGATAATTCTGCAGCATTTCTGGATGTTAAGTCCAGATGGGCACATATATTATGCTTTGTGCTCATAGTCCATCTACTTGCCATCTGTTACACAAAGATAGTAAACATTAGTACCATTTACTAAGAAAGTCATGAACTCATTAAGCTTGAAGAACATCTTTCTGTCATGCGATTCAAATTGTGCGACTGAGTTCACAGTCGATTGCGATTGAACCGAAAGCGAAGGGGCAGTCGTACGATTGAATGGTACGAATGGGGTTCAGTCGTGCGATTGACCCCATACGTATCTCAGAGTGTGCGATTGGGCTCCTACGCATATACCTTCATGCGGTTACCTCAGTCATGCGACTGAACTTCATACGCATGGTTCAACCATGCGTATGGGCAGTTTGAGCCCTTCAGTCGTGCGACTGAAGTTCATCTTGCTGTCCATTCGCATGAAGACCAACTGTGCGATTCACATTTTCAGTTTCACCAATTTTTTGTTTTACACCTCTATATCTAGTTCATTGGACTCGCCATCTCGTCACTAATGACCTATTAAACTTAATTTAACATTTAGCTTAGTTTATGTAGGTTATTAGGGCATTTTTCAATCCGATCAATGTTTCATTCGAATAACCCAAATGGACTCAAAATCTTCTGATTTCTATAAGATTGAACTACAATGTACCTGTATTCTTTTCAATCGAAAGTCAGAAGATGAATAGCAATGTGAACAACTATCTCTAGAGATTTTGGCAGAGTAACAAGGAAAGAAAGTGATTTGGGGTGCGATTGGGAGTGATGAGTGAGATGCGATCGATTGAGGCCCTTTAATACTGACCCTAATTTCAATCAGCCGACTGGCCTCATTCGCTCATTTCATTCGGGTGACTGAGGTTCAGTCGCGCGATTGGTCCGTCGGCGCTTTCAGTCGGCCGACTGAGTCTCAATCGGTCGACTGACTCATTCGGTCTCCTTTATTCGCATCTCAATTAACCGACTAAGTCTCAGTCGGTTGACTGACTCAGTCGCACCCTGTCATTCGGTCGAAGGATCATTCTTAAACGCCATTCGGTTGAAGGACTCAATTTATGCCGTCGCAGTCGGCGAATGGGATCCATTCGCATGGTTGGTCCATATTCATGGTCCAATCGTGTGAATGGGTCACACTTGGTAGATTTTCTGCCACTTTTGAACATTTTAACGTTTTGAAATAGACATTATAAGCTCTTAACCAATTCAGTCACTTCAGATGTGACCTTTAAAATTTGAAAAACATGTGGCCATCTCAGACATGACCCTTTTAGGTAAGTTAATTCCCTTCTGATTTCCCTGATGTAGTCCTACAGATGCACAAATTAAAAGATTAACATAAAAACTTAAACTAACTACACAAATAAAGTTTATTTTTGGATTTTTTGAGAGATAAAACCCTAAGATGGAAATCTAAGGGATTTGGTTAGGGAGTAGACAGCTTCAACTTAGATTGATCATATCTGGACCAATTCAATTTTGGAATCATACAGGAACATCAAATCATTTGGGACTTGTTCTTAAACTTTTTGATGATTAAATTCTCGGTGTTCATCGAGAGTCGTTAGCAACTTAAGGAAATCATACTGAAACTCTTAGATTTTCACATTGATTTGAACTCTTGAGAATGTAGCCACTAAGATTGTCAGTATGTTCGTCACTTAAATCCATACACAGACTTTTGACGCAGACTGGTGATTGTCTTAGGTTTATTATTTCAGCTAACATTTGTGGATCCCACTTATATGGTAATCAACATTCCTCAGAGGTTTTGAGCGGTCTACGGGTATTATTACAAGAAGAGACTATTCTTAGAGCTTTCAAAGAGAAGCCTGTCCTCAGGTCAGTGCCATCGCACAGCAGAGAGGCGGCAAACAACAATGAATTCTAGAATATCTAGGTTATGCTTATCCTCAGGTCAGTGCCATCGCACAGCAGAGAGGCACACAACCTATCTCCTTGTTAGAAACATCTTATTTTATTTTACACAATATGCACCAACAACATAAGTCATTAGCTTTATTGCATTTGTCTTTCATTTTTTTCTTGCTTTGCTCTAATTATGGTCATCCACACACGTTTGTGGCATTTAAATGCTCATTACCCCTTATTGGAATATATTTGATTGTGTTAACCAGTGATAAGATGGAAGCCCACAGTCAGTTGAACAACTTAGTTTGATTTTGAGATCACCAATCAGGTCTAATTGTCTATTGTGTTGAATCTACCAACATATCATTTGTGGTCTAGCAGCCTCTAAGTCTACTTTCTTTGTGTCACCTTAGGAGTTGCCAGTTTTCTATCCTCTTCCTTTTTATATTGTTAGACTACACAGACTTATACTTTGAACTTTTGCATCTTTTCAAACTTAGATTTTTAAAAATCCCTCTTGATTTGTTCCTGTGTACTATCATGTTCCAGAGGTATTGAATCGGTATCACAGACACAATCTACCTATTTCAGCTGGTTACCCCTTATCCCTCATTTTTTCTTTTTTTTAATGTTAACTTGTTGACATATTCTCCCCCTAAAATACTAAAATCATTGCGGAATAATTATTTTTGGATTTTAATAAACAACAATAACATGAGTTTAAATATAACAGACAAAAAGAAAAAAACAGATAACATAAAATAAAATAAACTTAACGAAACTACATGGACTACCATTATTCTCATCAGGAATTACCTCACTTTTCTTTTTAACGCCGTTGACCTCTAGCAAATATTGAAAACGTGGTTTATCAAGGCTTTAGTATAGAGGTCAGCACGTTGAAAGTCAGTATTAATTTTAATCACATCAATTAAGTTCTTTTCAAAACAGTCTTTGATGAAGTGGTATTAATACTGATGTGTTTGGTCTTAGGATGTTGAACCGGATTTTTAGTTACTGCAATTGCAGCAGAGTTATCAACAAAAATAGGAGTAGATGAGAAGTTAAACCGTAATCCGCATTTGCTGTTGAATCCAAATGATTTGTGAATAGCAACTTGCAGCAGCAACATATTTGGCTTCACAGGGTGACAATGCAACCGATGTCTGCTTCTTACACTGCCATGTAACTAATCTTCTCCTAAAGAATTGACACCCCGCTGATGTAGACTTGTAGTCATTTTGCAGCCTCCGTAGTCCGAGGTCACTATACGCCGTGATCTCAAAATCATCATCATGAGGATACCACAACCCCAGTGTGGGTGTACCCTTTAGATAGCTAAAAATCCTTTTGACCCCGATCAGATGATTGACCTTAGGTTTAGCCTGATATCTGGAACATAAACATGTAGCATACATGATATCAGGTCTTGAGGCAGTGAGATACATGAGGGATCCAATCATTCCTCGGTACATAGTGGCATCTACAAGATCTCCATTCTCATCAGGTGATATATCATGATTCGTGGCAAGTGGAGTCCCAGCAGCAGAAGCATTCTCCATGTCAAAGCGACTGCGAATGTCTCCTACATCTTGGTCTGATGTAGAAAGATCCCATTAGGTGTTTGATCCACCTGTAACCCGAGAAAGAACTTCATCTCCCCCATAGCACTCATCTCAAACTCTTTCTTCATCATTGCTTCAAACTCTTTGCATAACTCTTCGTTCTTTGACCCGAAGATTATGTCATCAACATATATCTGTACAAGCAGTAGGCCGCCTCCTTTTCTTTAATAAACAGTGTACAGTCAATGACTCCCTTGCGAAAGCCGTGTTTCACAAGATGAGTCGAGAGTTTCTCATACCAAGCTCGAGGAGCTTGATGAAGCCCATATAAAGCTTTATCGAGCTTGCAAACTCTATCCCGATGATAAGGGTCTTCAAATCCCTCGGGTTGACTTACATAGACTGTTTCCCTGATTTCCCCATGAAGGAATGCACTCTTCCATCTAATTGGTAGACTTTAATCTTCATGTACGATGCATAGGCAAGGAAAATACGAATAGCTTCCATCCTTGCCACAGGTGCAAACACCTCATTATAGTCAATTCCCTCGACTTGGCGAAAACCTTGAACCACCGTCGAGCTTTGTTCCTGATAATGACTCCTTGGTCATCCTTCTTGCATTTTAGTACCCATTTGGTGCCAATGACTTTAGCACCTTTAGGTCTATCAACCAGTCCATACACCTAACTTCTTAAACTGTAGAAGTTCCTTGCATGGCACTCACCCACGCCTCATCATTTAGTGCTTCACTGACATATTTTGGCTCAACCTGCGAAACAAAACATCGATAAGCACCATCATGAATGTAACCCTTCTCCATAACTGAGCGTAATCAGCTGAGTATAGCTGATTTCGGGTTTGTACTCCTGATCGAACATCTCCAATAACATTGTCAAGGGGATGATAGACGTTTAGTCGTGATCCTGGAGTAGTCAGCCGTCACCTCCGAACCAAGATTGTGAACATTTTGTTCTGCATCTGAGGAAGGTGGAGTTTGAGGTTCCGAAGTCGAGGGTGCATCACTTATGGATGCTTGTGGACTTTCAGGAACTGGAACTTGTTCCTCCTGACTGTTCTGGTCATCTGCTTCAGTTTCATCTTCAGAGGAGGAGTCACTGTCATCGACTACCCCTTCTGACTGAGTAGATGATTCTCCCTGTATGCTAGATGGTATATTTAGAATATCATACATCATCCTAGTAGCTAACTCATCATCCGAGGGAGAGAGAGGGATGTTGAAGGATTTGAAGAATCCATCATAATCGAAGAAGTATGCAGGTCCTTTGCCTGTAGGTGGTGTGGTATATCTCTGAACGTCGACATTACACCACACTTCTACAAGACCCGTTGAGTTATTGTAAACTCCCTTGTTCGGTATGTTGTATCCTAGAAAAATTCCTTCAACTGCCTTCTCGCTGAATTTTCCTTCTTGTGGCTTCTTCAGAAGTGTACACGGTGCGCCAAAAGGTTCAAGATACTCCAAATTCGGTTTGCGTCTTTGTAGTAGCTCATAACATGTCTTTCCGTGGCGCTTGACTATTAGGACTCCATTCAGTGTATAACACGCATTTGCCACTGCCTCATTCCAAAATTGGATAGGCAGTTTCGAGTCTGCCAGCATAGTCCGTGCTGTCTCTATCAAACTTCTGTTCTTTCTCTCAGCAACGCCATTCATCTAAGGTGTGTAGAAGAAGTGAATTGATGCACAATTCCCTTTTCCTTGCAGTATGCCTCCATCCCTTGATTCTTGAATTCTGTCCCGTTGTCTGAGCGTATTTGTTGAACTTTTAGCTTGTAGAGGGATTCCAGTGTGGTTACTAATTCCTTGAATGTCTCCAAATTTTCTGATTTGGATTTCAGAAACATTACCCAAGTGAACCTTGAGTAGTCATCAGTGACCACAAAACAGTACACGTCGCCTGCAATGCTCCTTGTACTAACTGGACCAAACATATCCATGTGAAGAAGCTCAAGAGGAAGTTCTATTGAATGAACTTTCTTTTCCTTATGAGACTTCTTTGTCTGTTTGCCTTTCTTGCAAGCTACACAAAAGTCAGGAAGTTGGAAGTTCTTGACATTTACTCCTCTCACTAAATCCTTCTGAATCAAATGATTCATCTTCCTTTGACTAATGTGTCCCATTCTCCGATGCCAGGAGATTGAATCCTTCTCAGTAGCTTTAGATAAAAAACACTGAACCTCATGATCCGTTGTAGCAGCTGTTGACAGATCCAAGACATAAAGGTCTTTATATCTTGAAGCAGTCATCAGAACTTGCTCCTCTAGGATCATATATTCTTTCTTCAGCACGTAACACTTCTGGTTATCGAAGATGACTTTAAATCCTTTATCACAGATTTGGGAAACAGACAGTAAGTTTTCTGAAGTTGTTGAACGTAGTTCACCTTATCAAACTTAACTTTCTGATTTCCCACTTCTCCCTGAGCTGTGATATAGCCTCCTTTGTTTCCTGCAAAGGAAACATGCCCTCCTTTTATTTGTTTGACGTTAGATAAAAGGCTCTATTTCCTGTCATGTGCCTGGATGCTCCGCTGTCTATAATCCACGTGTTAGTCTCAGAACTGTATCGAACACCCTGCACATACAAAGTAAATGAATTAGTTTAGGTTAGGAACCCAAGCTTTGACTGTCTTGGGTTTCCCAGAGGCATCACACATCATAAACTCCACCCATTGACCCTTAGAGGGTGAGGGTAGCTCAGGTTCCTTCTTGTTATCAATATCAGACACGAAGGTTGACTTTCTTTCCATAAGCCAGATTTGTGCAATGCCTGTTTATGATAAACAGTCGTCTGGCTTGAAAGTTGGACTTTAGGTTCACTAGCTCTTCTAGGTGGAGTTAAAGAGCTCCTCTTAGAAGACTTAGGTTTGAGTCCTGAAGTTCAATCTTCTTCCTAGGTGTTTGATAAAAATTACAGTAGGAAGCAATGTGTCCATATTCTCCACAGTTGTAGCACGCTCTGCTATCAACTTTATGATTAAACTTTCTTTGTGGAGAGTACGGACCCTTTAGTAACATCAATCACTTTAGGTTTTGACTCTTGTATTTTGATGTTTTCTCTGGTTTAACAAAATTTATAGTTTTATTCTGTTTAACATGTTCCACTTTTTGGTTAACTGGTTTTTGACTTGAAGCATGTGAGAAAGTAACACTTGAAGTCTTTTAGGTTCTGATTTGGCTTTGTTAGAACTTGACTTTAAGTTAACCTTTTCAAACTTCTTTTCCATATTAACATAGGCAATTTTCCTTTGCCTTTGTAGTGGTCTCCTTTTGTTTGTTTCCAGTGTCAATAGATGAACATACGGAATCTGGATCACTACAAGGGGAGTAGTCACTACATGATCCTGATGGGATTACTACTTAAAGGTCTAGACTTAGTGTTCATCAAGGTCTCAGGTGGTGGTGGAACCACTTTGTAGCCTAGTCCCCCCGTTGTTCCTTTCTTTTACTAAGTGTTGGACTATATGCGACGAACTAGTCCAACTATGCAGTTTCTGTTTTAGTGATTTGACTTCTACTTCTAGAACTGCCTTTTGTTTCTTAGTGTCTTCTAGGGAGTTTAGATAGTACCTAATGTCATTTGCTTGTTAAAAGCCACTACTTCGGTTTCCCTAAGTTGTTTAGTCAATAGGTCTATTTTTTCTTTGTAACTATGCTCATTGTTTTATTACTCTATTAGCCTCAGTGCACAGACGTAAATCTTTTACTAAGTTATCATTATGATCTAATAACTTAGCAAATTTTTCATCTATGCTATTCCTAAAAGTATCACAATCAGAACAAGCATGATTATTAAAAATTTGGTCAGTGGTACTTACCTGAGTTGGTTCAGAAGAATAGCATCAGTGCAAGCATCAGATGTTTCTGGTTCTGGTGATTCGGACTTTTCTGTCTCTGATGTGGAAACTTCCTCTTTTGGCTTGTAAATGACCTCGGCTGCAGTTGTTTCTTCACTATGTGACATTGCTATCTCAACTGCTATATCACCTTCACTTGCAGAATCATCATCAATATCCTCAACACTGGCAATGTTAGATTCTCCTGGGAGACAAACCTAAAACTCCAATCCTGTCCTTCATCATCATGAGCAGTTAAGGCTTTTGGATCCTTGTTTGATGAAGTAGAACTAGAGGCTTGCTTGTCTTGGCGAGTAAAGGATGAGAACGGGTTCCCATTCCCCGTCTTCTTTGGCTTGACACATTCTCTTTTGAAGTGCCCCTTTCACCACAGTTAAAGCAGGTCACTTTACTCTTGTCGAAGCCAAAGGTGGTATCCTTAGTAGCAACCAAGTTCTGTCCAGTCTTTTCACAAATTTCTTCGCCCTCCGGACAGCACTTGCTAAGGCCACATTATATCCATTCTCTCAAGCTCCATCTCATCCACCTGCTCGTAGTCCTCATCTGCCAGATGGCAGTTTCCAATCTTCCCGGCAACAAGTCCATCATATGAATGAACCACTGCTGCTAAAAGTTCCTATGTTCTCGAGCTACTTCCACGGTCACATTACCGAGGTTCTCGATCTTCAGTTTGGTAGCGTTGCTTCTGATCCAATATAATGGGTACATGATGACCCAGACGTGTCTGATCCAGAAGAGAAGCATGTGAAGGACCTGACGAGCTAGACACAAAAGCAGTCTGGAGGGGTGCTCAGATGTCTTAGCTTGAGGCGTGGCGTTGTATAAAGTGGATTTTGTGTGTATGAAGACTTCTGAGCTCTATACTTCATCCTTAGTGCTTCTTCTCGCAACTTAAGAATGAAGTCATTTAGCTTTACAAGTATTCCATTCTGTCTCAGGTTAGACACGAATGTAGCCCACTTATCAGGCAATCCGTCTACGAAGTTGCTTACTTTCTCTTCCATGGTAGTAGCCACTCCATGTGTATGCAATTCGCTCATCAAGTGGTAGAATCTGTCTATGACTTCGTCCAAACTTTCATTACCAATTGATGAGAACTTATCGAATTCCTTCTTTAACTCCTTTGCCTTGATTGCCTTCAATGATGCATTCCCATCATATCTCTTCTCTAGCTCATCCCATAGTTTCTTGGACTGCTTGTTCTCTGAATACTGGTGGAATATGTCTTTGGGGATAGACTGAGTGATCAATGCATAAACTTTTTTCTCTGCATTGTACTTAACTTTCTGTGCGTCTGTCATCCCGCTTAATGTTAGCTTAACTCCATCAGCTCCCACCGGTGTACAATAACCAATCTCAATGGCTTCCCACAGATTAGGATCTACTCCATTAAGGTAGATCTCAAAACGTTGTTTCCAGTGGGGAAACTCATCTAAAGTCAGAAGCTTTGGTGGTTTATTGTGATTCCCCACCTCACTTTCAAGCAACAGTAGGTTCTGTATCCTTGAGTCCTTCCTAGCAGTAAAGGCTGACATCTGATCTTCCATGACTAATAAACTTATAATCTAATCAAACAAACTTTCACTGATGCGACTGAAGGATGCGAATGAGCTAATCGTGCGTATAAACTCTGCGATTGTTTCAATCATGCGGCTGAACTGGGCGATTGGTTCAGTCGTGCGAATGAATCTAGTGCGTATGAGCTATGCGAACAAACAGTTCAGTCGGCCGAATGAGGGTGCGACTATGTCCAATCGTGCGTATGAGCAATGCGAATGGAGTCCAGTCGTGCAAATGAGTCACTCGTGTGACTGAAGCTGCTGTTTTGCGAAAATTTCAAGGTTTGACGGGTTTCAGCCGTAAAGATTCGAAATTTCACAAGTTCTAATCGCCTAAGTCCGTAGAAACCAAACTTCGATGAGCAGGGACTTCCAAGATCACTTTTGATGCCAAAGATTGCGTTTTTAGTGCAAAAACACAAACTTTTATGCAATCTTGATTGAATCAACACATAATCAAGAGCCAAAGCTCTGATACCACTTGTTAGGACCTGGTATTTGACCGAAAACCCTAGAGATTAACGTGTAACTAGATCAAATAGTGCGAAATCCTATTTGATTGGCTATCCAATCAGTGAGAACACACGAAGAATCAATCAAGGATTGAAACTAACGTTAGAAATCGATTGGGAATCGATCTAATGTGTTCTATGAACTTGGAGAACAATTGGAAGGTTTCTGGACGGCTAGGGTACGTCTGGAATCGTAATTGATCGAGAGACCTTATTTTTCATGAATTGAGTTGTATTTATAGTTTGGCACTATCCAATCGTGCGACTGAACCATTAGTTTGGTTCAGTCGTGCGATTGAACCATGCGGTTGATTCCTTCGTACGACTGAGTGTTCAGTCGTGCGACTGAGCCAATCTTATGTTACAATCGTACGACTGATCCAGTCTCCTGGTTCAGTCGTGCGACTTAGTCAATCGTGTGAAGTTACTCATGCGTATGATTCATTCGCATGAGCCATTCGCATGAGAACTTCATTAAGTTAAGTTTGAATGTTTTATTAATATAACATAATGTGCACCATTCAAATAATCATAAACCCAATCAATTCAGTCACGACTCATTAATGAACTATTAAACATTATAACTAACAAACTATCAATATCATTTCATTAATCATACCAAACAAAATCTATTACATCACATATCATGATCTAGGGACAAACATGTATCAACAAATAGCCTTCACAAGATAAGTGCGTATTTCAGTAACTTCTGTCTTGTTCTGCTGTTTTGACCTATTTACGGATCTTTTGATAAAAATGTTTCTCAATGAAAGTTGTCCGGAAAACTTTGTACTAGTTAATTGTAAATTTTTACAATATTATGAAACCATTTTCTATTTTTAAAACCCGTTCAAACACGTACCAAACATTCAGTCCAAAATCTAAAATAGGTGCAATAATCCTTCTTCAATCTAACTTTCTCTTTTTGGCGTTCTCTAAATGTCTTAACTTCTTGTAGTGAATTCCAACCTCAACTAATTATTTATTTTTATCATTTAGAACATAACCTTTGACTCTTGAACATCCAAGCTTTCTTATGTACACTACAACTATCATTATACAATGAGTGTTTTCCATACACCATTTTCATTTTTATCTCACATTATTTGGGGTGAAGCAAGTTAACTATATAAATGGACACTTAAAATATCTTAATACTTGTAATGCACGTTCAATTCATCTTATAAATGTTTGACATAGTTATTTGAGATAATGGTGAGCATTATATGATAGTTATCTTCTAAAAGCAATCATGAACTATTGCTAGCATAGCAACGTTAAAGATCTATGGGATTGACAAGCCTATTTGGTGCTAAAGCTGAGGTTATTGCCGGCTCCGGATTACGTATTCTTGTTCATCATGGAAGCCAAGTACACATAGCTAATCGTATATTATATTATGGTCATTCTTTTATCAAGGTTTGATTGTATCATTATGCTAGCTATATATTCTTGTAGTATTTCTTAACCTATGACTTGAACTGCCTCTTAAAAGTTGTTATATATGTATGTACAAATTCATAAGAATTCACCAATATTTTTATGTTGATCATATTTTTAACATGTTTCAGGCTGCAGTTTAGAGGATTTTTTCATGCTCATATAGGTTTGGACCTAGATTAATTAAAGATTTTATTATGTTGTTTGAATCTTTATTTATTGTAATGATTTATTTATTTAGTATTATTCGATGAAAATGACATTTGATATTATTTTAATTAATTTAATTCCATGAGCTATGAACAATCGATTCATATTCGTCCGCTCCGATGATTCCGCCGTCAGTCGGGGTGTGACATATTTTGGTTGAGGTTTGTTGTTTTTTTCTTTCTGTCATGTTTGATTACATTGATATTTGATTCTTTGTTGGGTTTGATAGATTATCTTAGTTGTAGTTATTGTGAGGTTACTTTGAGCTTATTGGGAATTTGATTGCGCATGTCAAAGATTATTTTATTAGGGGAGTCTTAGTTATTTCATTTATTCCCACATGCATTTTTATTGCATCTAATTGTATTACTTGTGCTATTTAAGTGTAGGGATGTTAGGAGTTTTTTCTTGATTTCAATAAGACCATCAATTTTATAGGTTTTTGTGTCTAACAATTACTCCTTTTTGGTTAAATATTTTAATGGTTTCAATATTGCTTATATTTTATATCTTTGGACATAATTTTACTTTTAGAATCACATGAATAAGAGAATCAAGAGAAAATATAATAACAAAATTTTAAAATATCTTAATAACTTCACATATTGAGTAAAATATGCATAGTATTTACTCTTTATTATATATCACATGCTTATGTTTTCGCTAATTTGGAGTGAGCCCAATGTTACTTTCATTTTAAAATTTTCTTAATTAAGTGATTCTGTAAGGCCCCATTCCCGGGACACTTACAGCTGGTAATCATTGCATATAAAACATATATTTTCATCATATTACATAAAAACATTACAGTGGAACATTTAAACAAAACACTCCATTTCAATATAATAGCTTTTGCAAAATAATACATCGTTATCCAATTACAAAACCCAAGTTGCATTACATCACAAAAGCATTATAAATGGATGCCATCCAAAAGAGCTGAGTAGCCATCTCGTGCCATCCTTAGCAATCATTACCTGCCAACTGGAAACACAAAAAAGTCAGCGTTGCTGAGTGAGTTCTAGTTTTATAATAACAAAATGTACTTTTCTTTCGTTAAAACCGTTTTTCACATTTACGCGATCATACATCATACGTACACATAGATAATATCTTATTATCTTCACTAATCGTTCATACATTCATTCTTTCATCGTACGTTCATTAACCTTCGCTTTCTTTCATCTTTACATCTTTTCTTTCCTTCAACTATAAACTTTACCCACCTATTCTTGGTACTGGACCTAGGCCTATCATAAACCAGCTATAACGGTGCTCCGCACCTCTGATCACATCACCTAGGGTAGAGTTTAGGTGTACCACTGCTATATGCAATACCCAGCTATTCCTGGTACTGGAACTAGGCCTATCATAGACCAGCTATAACGATGCATCGCACCTCTGGTCGTAGTACCTAGGGTATGCAGCAATGGGGCTATACAAATGGTCAATCACAAAGAAAGACTGGATGTGCATCCTCCCGGGGTAGCGAACCCACAACCGTTGGGCTAACGCCTTTTAATGATGTGTCCCACATACAAGGCTTGGAAGACTTTCTTTACTTTCATCATTCATTAATGCATGCATTCTTACTTCATGTTCCTCATTCATTATCTTTCGCTTTACGTTACATACTACTTTTGTTGGACCAAAAGAACCAATGAGCCAAGATCAGAAAACCTCTAAGTCCACATGGTATCACAACAACTGCTGAAAGCCTCATCAGTAGTTTGACAAGTGCTGAAGACTTCAACAGCTGAAGATCAAGTGCTGAAGACCTCAACAGCTGAAGAACCAAGTGCTGAAGTACAACAGCTGAAGAACACAAGTGCTGAAGCTGAAAGACCAAAGTACTGAAATACAACAGCTGAAGAGTTTACAAGTGCTGAAGATCAAAAACTGATGTACAAGGTCTGAAGACAAAGACCGAAGACATCAGCTGATGATATCTACTGAAGTCATCAGCTGATGAAACACCTGAAGGTCAAAGTCTGAAGATCAAGTACTGAAGCCTCAGTAGTTTGTCACAACTGCTGAAGAGTACTTCTTCAGTAGTTGTGATATCAGTAGTTTTATATTTTTTATGTTTCAGTAGTTTTGTAAAACGACTGAAGAACTTGTTCTTCAGTCGTTGTAGTTTCAGTAGTTTTATATTTTGTACTTAACACGCTGATATGTTCTCAGTAGTTGTGAACATTTCAGTAGTTTGTTAAGAATTAGTTATTTTTGTATTAGATCTGCCAGTTGTCACTTTCCGTGATAACAGCAGTGATTGTTGCACTCTATATAAGGAGTGACAACTTATTGTAACGATGGACGAATGAATGGAATGAAGAATGATTTGATTAGAAATATTCTACCTCTATAAACATTCCTGGAAATTAGAAATATATATTCTCTCCCTATAACCGTATGCGCTCTTAATGCTTACAAGTATCGATTGCTTGCTACAATTTGTCTAATTCTTGTTTGTATTCCGCTGCTTGGTATCCTAATACATCAAATTGTGATCGTTGATCCTGTCAAATGGTATCAGAGCAGGTTAATCATTGATCGATCTAATAATTGATCATTGAAACTGCTATTCAAGATCTAAGTTTGATTGAATTAGCCTTTGTTTTTGCAAGAAACGGTTATAGAGATTGAATTTTCTGTATTTCTGCTCATTCATCCTGAGATCTTTTCTTGGTTCTCATTGAGTTTGTTGTGGTTGTCTAAAACTTTTAAAAGCTTGAACTAAATTGTTTTTGAACTGAAAATGACTACTCCTTCCAATGATCCTCACAATACTGGTTCCTCAACCAAGCCACCTATGCTGGTTAGGAATGAGTATAACATATGGCAAAGACGTATGCTCCATCACCTGTCTGTTAACAGCGCAGGGTGTTGGACATCAGTGGTACATGGTCACACAAGCCTATGGTGAATAACCCGGAAACCAATCAAATGGTTCCGAAGAGGAGGGAGCAATACTCAGATGAGGATAAGAAGTTGCTTGAAATTGATGCAAAAGCCCATGGAATTCTGGCCATGGCACTGCCCAATGAAATCTATTCTGGGCTAATGCATCATGAAACTACCCATGACCTCTGGAATGCCTTGAAAGAACAATTTGGAGGAACAGATGAGGTCTTGGCAAATAATAGAGAAATTCTTGCCCAACAATATGAGACATTCTCTCATAGAAAGGGTGAGACACTGACTCAACAATATGAGCGGTTCTCTTGTTTGATCTCTGAACTAAAAATGGTCAAACTTGAGTACACCAATATTCAGATGAATAACAGATTTCTCAGATCACTGCCTGAGAGATGGGACACATATACTATTGTCCTACGCTCCAGTGCAAGTTTGGACAAACTATCTCTCACCAACTCCATGGGAAACTGCTCACTTTGAGAGAGAGATAGAACAGAAGAGAAAGCTGTCTTCATCTGGAAAGCTCACTGAAGACTTTGTACAAGGCAACACTGCCTTGTTGGGTCATGAGTCAGAATATGCTTCATCTGAATGCCAGTATGATGAGCATATTAATTTCTCTTCGAGCACTTCTGATTCTGCATTTGTGAGTGTTGATGGTCAGTTTACTGGATGTAATAATGACAATCTATGTTTCATTATGGATGATCTCAAGGGGATTGCTGATGATGACTTAGAAGAGATGGATATTTTGAGCCAAATGGCCTTGATAAATATCAGATCTCAGAAGTTCTATAAAAGAACTGGAAGAAAATTCCCAGGACTCTCTGGCAAAACCAAAGTTGGTTTTGACAAGAGCAAGTTGAGGTGTCACAAATGCCAAAGGCTTGGACACTTTGCAAGAGAGTGTAGATCAACTGGATCTAACTCCACTGCACCCTTTGTGACTTTTCCTGGCAATAGTCAACAACACAGAGGGCAACATCCTGTCGCCTCTAGTCATCATCCTCAACAACAATCTCCGGCATATTTTGTTCCTCAGGGTCAAATGCCATATCCGTACCCTTGTTATTACATGCCACAGTCAAATCAAGTTCAAGTTCCTATGACACCACAACCTCATGCACTACCAGAACCTCAGCCTTCCCAATCTCATCAACAAGCTCAACCTCAACAACACAGCTTCTTCACCCCAGGAGTTGTTGACTGGAGCAGTTTACCAGATGACTTTTCTGGTCATGATCAACTGTTCTCAGGTGCTGGTCAACATGGTGGTGACAGTCCTTTTGGGAATCTAGCTCTTATGGCTTTGGAGTCTGCTGATACTTCATTTTCTAATGCCTCTACACCTCAGGTATCACAGGTATCCTCTGAGGCAAAGCCAAATTATGTTCTGAACCATGCATAGCGCATTTGCTTCCATTAGAGAAGCAAATGTAGCTCTAATTAATAAGAACATTGAGCTAGAACAAATAATTTCCAAAAACAAAGCTAAGTTTGAGTTTGTGCTCAAAGATAAAAATGATGAGATTTATAAACTGAATTGCCAAATAATTGATGATAAGGCTAGAGAAGAAGTACTTCTAGAGAAGTACAAAGATCTTAAAGAAACCCTTGCAGTTACCCAGGTCGAGTGTGATAGATGGGTACAATCATGCAAAGGTTTTGAAATGCTTCTTAGTAAGCAATCTGCTTCAAATGTGAAGTTTGGAATTGGTTACAATCACACTGCTCCACCTACAGATTTTACCCCAAGAGCAGAGGTAGAATCTGATGGTGAGAGTGATAACCAATCCATCACATCATGTGATCTACCTTCTGATACAGCACAATCAGAAGTAGCAGTCAGCATCAAGCCCTCTTTGAACCTATCAGCTGATGTTGATGGTTCAAATGCTGACATTCACATGATTAATGAGTTGATCAACTCAGGAGTTAATCCTGAAGGTCCTGAAAGGACTAGAGAGCAGGATTTAACACCTGAAGTTCAAACTTCAACTGCTGTCAGTACTGAAGAGAAGAAAACTGGCAGTAGAAAGAGTTTGAAGACTACTAAAGAGGTAGTCAAGAAAGCAACCAATGCTTCCAAAGCATTGAAGAACAAGTCGTCTGTTGCTTCACCCTCTTTAGTTGATGATCACCTAAGATGAAGAAGAAACCATGTGAAGTATGTGGTTTGTTCAATCATCTTACAGATGATTGTTGGTACAAAAGAGGTTCCAAACTCAAACAAAAAGAAGAAATAATGAGAAAATGGTAAAAATGAAAACTGAGTTTGAGACCACATTTGTATCAGCAACATCAAATCCTGTAACCCTTAAGTCCTTAAGAAATCCAAAAAGGAAGGGGTTAAACAGGTGACAGCTGAGGTGCTCAGAAGAAGAAGGTGCAACATAGGAACTTATCAAACTCCACTAGCAATGTGTCTGATGAGCTGAAAGCTTTATCACAAAATCAGACACAGCTGGTGATGATGGTACAACATCTGTTGGGTAGAGTTAACCAACTAGATTCTCCTATGTTGAAACCACAGAAAAGGAGGTCCAAGCCAAAGGACTCTTCTACACCATCTTCTTCCTCTCAGGCTGTTGTTTCAAATAAACTTGTTAGTTTACCATCTACTGATGAGACCAGGCCCAAAACCAAAAAGGTTTGGGTCTCTAAAACTAACTAATTGTTTATTTTTGCAGGGTTCTTCAACATGCCAAAGTAGCATCTGGTATGTAGACAGTGGGGGATCTATGCACATGACTGGGAACAACTCTCTTCTTCATGACTACTCTCAAGGAAAGAAGGGATTTGTCTCCTTTGGCAATGATGCTAGGGGTTACATCATCGGTAAGGGCTTTGTCTCCAATGGAGAAATCAAATTTGATGATGTTAATCATGTGGAAAATCTCAAGTACAATCTCTTGAGTGTCAGTCAAATGTGTTGATAAAGGCCATGTTGCCCTTTTCACCAGTCAAAACTGTAGGATTCTGTCATCCAAAGTTTTGCACTTGATTGACAAGGTGTTGGATGATCACACTCTCCTGAAAGCTAACATGACAGGAAGAGTGTATGCCTTAGATCTCTCTAAGAAGATAGATCTCAAAGGCAATCCTTGCCTATTTTCCAAAGCCTCTTCTCAAGAATCTAAACTGTGGCACAGGAGGCTTGGTCATGTTAATCTCAAAAACATGAATCAGCTTACCCACAATGGTTTAGTCAGAGGCTTACCAATAAAGGAGTTCCACTGTGATGAAACTGCACTGCTTGTTTAAAAGGAAAACATCACAAAGTCTCATTCCCTCCTATTGAAGTGTCCAAGTCTACTGCCTGCTTGCAATTACTGCATATGGATCTATTTGGTCCTGTGAGAGTAATGAGCATGGCAAAGAAGAAATACTGTCTGGTAATTGTGGATGATTACTCCAGATTTTTATGGACTTTCTTTCTACATTCAAAGGATGAGGCTGCTCAGAAGATTATTCACTTTGTGCTGTACATTGAGAAGCAGTATTCCCTTCCAGTCAAGTGTATTAGGAGTGATAATGGAACTGAGTTCAGAAATCATACACTTGATGACTTCTATCTTTCAAAGGGAATCAAAAGGCAGTTCAGCATTCCAAGGACTCCAGAACAAAATGGAGTAGTGGAGAGAAAGAACAGGACCCTCATTGAAGCTGCAAGGTCCATGCTGGCTGACTCAGGTTTGCCACTGACCTTTTGGGCTGAAGCTGTCAACACAGCTTGTTATGTGCAAAATAGAGTTTTAGTAAATCAGAGGTTGATGAAGACTCCATATGAAGTTCTCCATCATTTGGCTCCTCTGATTTCATTTTTCAAAGCATTTGGGTGTCCCTGTTTTTCTCAACCAAAGGATCAACTCCATAAATTGATCCTAAGGTGGATGCAGGGTACTTTGTTGGGTATTCATCTACTTGCAAGGCATATAGAGTCTTCAACTGCAGAACAAAGATGGTTGAAGAAACTCTACATGTTAAGTTTAATGAATCTCCAAAGGACAAGATTCCACAAAGTCCTGTGGAGTTATTTGATTTGGACATACTGCAATATGTTCCTTATCAAACTCCTGCTGTTGCTCCTGTCAACAGTTCACCACCTGGTGGTACTGCTGATGATGATGATGATTGCAGTACTCACCTCTTCAGGTTTAGTGATCAGCTGCCTGACTCAGCTAGACCTGATGTTCCTATAGCACCAGTAGCAACATCCACAACAAATGCTGATGAGATTTCTTCGAATTCAACTTCCTTTGAATTACCATCCACTGATTGGTTTCAAGGAAATGATTCACCATCACCATCTGTTGCTGCTGAACCGGCTACAAACACTTGCACAGATCTCATTGTGTATCAAGATCTGAAGAATCACCCTATGTCTCAAATCATTGGTGATATCACTGCTGGAGTATCAACAAGAAGTCAATTGTCAAATTTCTGCTTCTATGCTCTCTTCATCAGTCAGCAAGAGCCAAAGAATTATCACATTGCTTTAAAGGACAATGGATGGGTTGATGCCATGCAGCTTGAGCTTCTTCAGTTCAAGAAACAGCAAGTGTGGGAACTGGTTCCTCTACCTCCAGGTAAGTGTGCAATAGGCACTAAATGGGTGTTTAGGAACAAAACTGATGAAAATGGGCTTATTGTTAAGAACAAGGCCAGACTGGTTGTTCAGGGTTTGCACAAGAAGAAGGTATTGATTATGATGAAACCTTTGCCCCTGTAGCCAGACTGGAAGCAATTCGATTGTTTTTAGCTTATGCTGCTTCTCAAAACCTTAAAGTTTTTCAAATGGATGTCAAAAGTGCATTTTTGTATGGAAAAATTAAAGAAGAGTTTATGTATGTCAACCTCTAGGCTTTGAGGACAATAAACATCCTAATTGGTGTATAAGCTTGATAAAGCTCTTTATGGGTTAAAACAAGCTCCCAGAGCCTGGTATGAGACATATCAAACTTTCTTCTCGAAAACAATTTCACTAGAGGCTCCATAGATAAGACTTTATTCATTAAGAAAGCTGGGCAGCATAATCTACTTGTTCAAATTTATGTAGATGATATCATTTTTGCATCCTCTGATCCAAAGTTGTGTGATGCCTTTACAAAGTTGATGCAACAGAAGTTTGAAATGAGTGCCATGGGAGAATTACAGTTCTTTCTGGGGTTGCAAATCAAACAAAAGGCTGATGGAATTTTTATTCATCAGTCCAAATATACAAAAGATCTTTTGCAAAAGTTTGATTTACAAAACTGTAAGCCTTGTTCTACTCCCATGAGCAGCACCACACAACTGGACACAGATCAGAAAGTAAAGTGGTTGATGAAACACTTTACAAATGTATGATGGGTCCTTGATGTATTTAACAGCTTCTAGACCAGATATTATGTTTGCTACATGTGTTTGTGCTAGATTTCAGGCTGCACCTAAAGAGTCTCATCTGATTGCAGTCAAGAGGATCTTAGATATCTGCAAGGCACTCCATCTCTAGGTTTATGGTATTCTACCGGACATTCTGGTAAATTAGTTGCTTTTTCTGACAGTGACTATGCAGGGTGTAAGTTGACAGGGAAATCAACTTCTGGTGGATGTCAATTCCTAGGCAACTGCTTGATTTCTTGGCAGAGCAAGAAACAGACCTCAGTTGCTACATCCACTGCTGAAGCAGAGTACATTGCTGCTGCAAGTTGTACATCTCAGGTACTCTGGCTTCAAAACCAACTTTTGGATTATGGCATTACAGAGGCTAAGACTCATTGTTAATGGATAGTGCTTCAGCTCTTTGCATTGTCAAAAATCCAGTCCAGCACTCTAGGACCAAACATATAGAGATCAGACATCATTTTATAAGGGATTGTTTTGAAAAAGGTCTGATTAATCCTAAGTTTGTGTCTAGTGCTAATGAGCTTGCAGACATTTTTACTAAGCCTTTGGATAGTTCACTTTCCAAAACCTGGTGTTAAGGCTTGGTATGCTGCAACTAGAATAAGTGACAACTACTGATGATCTTAGTAATCATACTGATGATCATGAGTACCTATGTCACATATAAGTACTGATGAGCTCTTTTAACCTCAGTAGTTTTTATAACTACTGAAGGCTAAATGTCTCAAAAGTACTGAAGTACTCATCTGTTCTAAACTACTGATGTAGTTACAACTACTGATGCAGTTACAACTACTGCAATCAGTAAAAACAGATAAGTACTGATGTCCTATGAAAAACTGAAATCAGCCAAAAAGACTGATGAATGTGTTGGGACAGTTTGAAACAGCTGAAAAGCTAAGAATTGACGAAAACAGCTGAAGAAAACTTTTCTTCAGTCGTTTGTACAACTGCTGTTTCATTTTAAACAACGGAAGCAAAACCACGTCTTCAGTAGTTTTATAACTACTGATGACTAATCCCAAGTCTTCAGTTGTTTACAACAGCTGATGACAAAACCACTGTCTTCAGTAGTTTCATAACTACTGATGACAAACACAAGTCCTCAGTTGTTTCAATCATCTGAAGTCAAAACCACGGTCTTCAGTAGTTTTCTAACTACTGATGCCTAACACCACGACTTCAGCTGTTTCACGTCTGAAAGGATAATACCATGTCAACGGTCGTTTAAAACTACTGATGACTAACACCACATCCTTCAGTCGTTTCCTTACCTTTACCCTTATATATCCCTAACCTTAGCTCTCATTGCTTCATCTTCTTCAAACTAACGTTCCTCTCCAAAACTTCCCTCTTCTCAATGGCGTCTATGCAAATTAAACCGCGACACAACTGCGTTGCCTACCTCACTAAATCACCCATCTAGACTAAGTTCGATACTGCTATCGATCTTATGGTTCAGTCCCAATACAACACGGCATTTCTTCTGAATCCCATCTTACATGCCGAATCCTTGCACCAATTTTGGATGAACGTTACTGTTACCACTAGGGAGAACAACACACCATCCTCCGGTCGGTCGTCAACACAAAGAAGTAGTCATCACTCCTGCAATAATCGCAAATTCTTCAACTGAATGATGCTACTTCTCCTGCTGGATTCGAATGGCACCATAGATCTATCCTTTGCTCAACATGGATATCAAGGCGATCTCAGTGCCTCCACTATCATGAAGAAACACTTTAATGATGCTGAGCGCCTGATCTTTCACATGGTGAATGTATGTTTCGCCCCTAAGACGTCGTCTTGGGATCAAATGTCCACCAAATGGCAGCAGGTAATGTATTCTATTCTTGAGCAACAACCACTTAATTTTTCTGAAATAATATTTTTAGAGCTCAAGGATATGGCTCAAAAACTAACTGCCAACCGTTGGATACTATATCCACGGTTCATAATGGCCATTATTACAGACCAGCTTAATGCTGAGGGACTTGTTGGCTTGGGAGTCCCTGCTACGGCTGTTCTGCCGGAAGTATACTCCCGGCACAACTCTGACCGGACACTCAAAATGGCTGCCAAGCTGCGCAAACCCACGCAGCTGGAACCCACAGCCACCACCTCCAAATCCAAAGTCCCCACCAACCCACCAAAAGAAACCCAAAACGGCTACTCAGGGAATTGAGTCCCCTGAGGATGCCCCTGCAACACAAACGCAGGATATATCCACTAGTCCAAACCCCCTAGTGGATACAATGACTCCTCCAGCCCAGCCGCTCAGGCTTCCTCTCAACAGGAGCCTGCAGCAACCACACAAGGGGTACCTACTTATCTTGGATCTTCTCACTTGAGGAGATTGCCATTGAAGAGCACCAACCTCCCCAGGTGCACACTGCTTCTATCCCCTCACCCCAAACAACCGCCCCTCACAGCCCAACTTTAATAGTTGCACAAGTGCTGACTCAATTGCACTCCTCACCCCCTCCCCAGAAACCACTTACTACTGGGAATACCTCTACAATTGAGGGGAGGAACACAGTGCCCTTGAGCAACCACAGCACAGGGTTTCCCACTTCTATCTCCTGGTGTAGACAAGGAGATTAGAATATCTAGTGAGGCTGCCACCTCCTCTGACTCAGCACATGACCAGAGTGAGACTGGCAATATTGCTAAGCCTCACTAGAGGCAACAGCTGATGATGGACATTGTCCTGAGGCTGGAAGTCCCCAGTACCAAGCACAAGGGGCACATGCACCAACTGGTCTACACCCAGTGCATGTAAATCCTGCTCTAAGCAGGAGGTCAGCTGAGTCAGCTTCGGCTGATGATGACCTGGGCTTTTTCTATGATGTTCTTGCCCAGAACACAATCCTTGAAGAGAAAGTCAGTAGGCTGCAAAACCTACTTGACCAACTCTCACAAGGAGAAAGACCATCTGCCTCTACCCCACACAGATGGCACCTTCACTAGAAGGTTTCCCACACACTGAGCCACTACAAAATCAACCACCTGCCTCTGCTTCAGGCCCTACTTCTCAGGAACAGAACCCCCCTGAGCAAATAGGTGCTGTACTCCAAAATTCCCTCTCTCTCATCACACCCATAATCACTGATATAGTGACCAAAGCCATTGATGAGAGGCTTTCCTCAACTTTACAGCCCTTGGTTGATGCTGCTGTCAAAAAGACTCTTTCTGCGGTACAAACCCCTTCCTCCAATGCAACCAAAAAGGGGGAAGTACTGCAATGAAAAAAAGAAGAGGAAAGAGGAAAAGATCCGAGGAAAAGAAGGAAGCGAAGCAAGCCCAAAAGGAGGAGAAAGAACAACAACCAATGCTCACCTACAAGCGGAAGAAAGGTGCTGATGACACATTGCTGAAGATAAAGCCTTGGAGCTACTGATAAAAGAGGCTGATGCCGAACACAGCAGATCAATGGACAACATCATTGATCAGCTGTTTAGGCAAGGCCATGACACCAATAACTTGACTCTGAGATTCGACGACTAGAGATTGAAGAAATCCAGAATAGATGGCAAATTATGAAGTGTTAGAAAGAGAAGCTTGAAATCATGATTAGATTTATTGCAAAATATCTTGGAAGATCAATGATCGAAATCAAAGCCTGGTCCAGGGACAGTATCTTGGCAATCACCACCAAGATCTGTTCGTCTGAAGCATACACTAAGGGGCTTGTTATTGAAGCTTTGAATGAAGCGGGTGCTGGGAGCAGGACTGAGCTAGCCAAGCAATCAAAAGCCACTCACCTCAAGGATGCTAGAACAGCCTGTCAACATTCCCACACCAAAACCACCCAAAACACAACCCACCAAACCACTCCCTTACCCTCAAAACCATAGCCGATGATATACCCTTGAAGAAGAAGAGAAGGATATTGAGGCTAGAAGATGATGAAGAAGATGATGAAGACAGGCTGCCGCTCTCAGCTGTGATTCAGTTGCCTAAGGCCACAAGTCACTCCTCAGCAATTACTCCTGAAGTCCAGAGACAAATGGTTAAAGTGAAGATAGAAGAAGAAGAGCTTCAAAAACAGCATGATGAGGAATTGCTGAAGAGAGTTGACAAAGCTTATGCAGCCACATCTTCTATCATCAATATGAAGGAGCAAGCCCTCAGACTTTACACTCTCAGGCATATCTTTCAATATCAAAAGGAAAGAGTGAGGATTTGGCCTGATCCCAGGGTCTCTCACAGAATTCATAAGAACAATATACCTCGGAGATACATTGGCCAGGTGAAAAAGATCGTAGATGATCTCTCTGGTCTTTGTAGTTTCACCCTGGGAAATCCTAGAAGACTTCAAGAAGGCCTACAAAGCTAATCTAACCCCTCAGAAGATGCTGGAAAACAAAATAGTGAAAAAGGGGTTAGTTTACAAGAGGCTTGAGGAAGTCAGGAAAAATGAGCTCCAGTTGTTCCTAGAGGGTAATCACCCGGATGAGTTTGCTTACAGAATAATAACAACTGTGGAGCTAAAGAATGGGAAACAGGCCAAATACCTGTCTGAGTATTATGGGCCGGAATCATTGTTTGAAGGAGGTGCTGAAGAGCTAACCATGGAGGAACAAATCACCTTCCTTGAGGCCTACACAAGAGAGTCGTACAGACTCATTATGGGGAAGTGAATCTCATGAATGGGATAACAACTCTGTGTCCTGTTCCCTAAAACAGAGTTCCCATTCATACTCTGCCAAACAAATATTTGAGGTTCTTCCCAGGCCGGAGCTTACATGGGTCATCTTCTCTACTGATCAAGAAGGAAAAAGACCAACATTTTGCCATCAATAAGTGGGAGAATAAATAAGTTAGAGGTTTTGGCTGCATTGGTTCAGGGGGAGTTTGTTGGACCAAAAGAACCAATGAGCCAAGATCAGAAAACCTCTAAGTCCCACATGGTATCACAACAACTGCTGAAAGCCTCATCAGTAGTTTGACAAGTGCTGAAGACTTCAACAGCTGAAGATCAAGTGCTGAAGACCTCAACAGCTGAAGAACCAAAGTGCTGAAGTACAACAGCTGAAGAACACAAGTGCTGAAGCTGAAAGACCAAAGTACTGAAGTACAACAGCTGAAGAGTTTACAAGTGCTGAAGATCAACAACTGATGTACAAGGTCTGAAGACAAACACTGAAGACATCAGCTGATGATATCTACTGAAGTCATCAGCTGATGAAACACCTGAAGGTCAAAGTCTGAAGATCAAGTACTGAAGCCTTAGTAGTTTGTCACAACTGCTGAAGAGTACTTCTTCAGTAGTTGTGATATCAGTAGTTTTATATTTTTTATGTTTCAGTAGTTTTGTAAAACGACTGAAGAACTTGTTCTTCAGTCGTTGTAGTTTCAGTAGTTTTATATTTTGTACTTAACACGCTGATATGTTCTCAGTAGTTGTGAACATTTCAGTAGTTTGTTAAGAATTAGTTATTTTTGTATTAGATCTGCCAGTTGTCACTTTCCGTGATAACAGCAGTGATTGTTGCACTCTATATAAGGAGTGACAACTTATTGTAACGATGGACGAATGAATGGAATGAATGAATGATTTGATTAGAAATATTCTACCTCTATAAACATTCCTGGAAATCAGAAATATATATCTCTCCCTATAACCGTATGCGCTCTTAATGCTTACAAGTATCGATTGCTTGCTACAATTTGTCTAATTCTTGTTTGTATTCCGCTGCTTGGTATCCTAATACATCAAATTTGTGATCGCTGATCCTGTCAACTTTCATTTCATTCATTAACATAACACGTAAAGCCACAGGAAAGATAAACATACATCATAATAAGAAACATAACATACACAGTCAACATCATCATACAAGGTAACATCAAACATACATAACATGCATCATGCATAAACATGCAACACCATCATCATCATGCCCAACATACTCTCTAAGGCCTCAACAGTCATCTTACATGAACTTACGAGAACTTTCACGTCAAAACTTACATCTGCACTTTCCCCTGAAAGTCAGTATTTAAACTACACTTCCCTCGGGTACACCATCCCTACTTGGGCATATGGGCACCCTTCAGTCGCATGGCCTCCAGGCGATTGAACATCATGCGATTGAACCAATGCAGATGAACACCTATGCGAATGAACACCCAATCATGCGAATGAACTCCATGCGGATGAGTTCCATGCGGATGAGTTCCATGCGAATGGACCTAATGCGGATGGAACTAATGCGGATGAGCATTTAGGAGACTGGGCTCCTAGTCGTGCGAATGAACCCTCAGTCATGCGAATGAACCTCAATCGCACCTCAATCGGCCATATGGCCTCCATTCGGTCGCCTAGCCCTAGCTTATGCAGAATGCAGTTCATCCCGAACCCAATGTGCCGTTTTCGACCTCCAAGCTCATCCAAACACATTCTAAGCCCAAATCAACCATCCTAAACCTTACCCACACATACATAAACGGGTCAGACACACCCACACTTGAAAATCCCAATTTTCAGATGTGTTCCAGCCCCAAAGCATTCAAAAATGTGTAATAGAGGGGTCCTATAACTCACACAAACAACACCGAGAAGTAGAGCTTCGTTTAGACCCGTCACACGATGATTTTGCATGCTTAAATCTACCTGAACCAACCTTTTTCTCTTCTTTTCTCCATTTTCTCTCTACTTTCTCTCTTTTTGGCTGATTTGTGGGTGTGGGGAGAGGGTAAGGGCTACCCTCTCCCTTTAAATACCCCCACGCACCCAACTTTCTCTCGTTGGCAAGTTTGGTCCCTCGACTCTGGACTTTATTTCTTTTTCTTCTGTCGTCGGCTTTAAAATAATAAATAATCGGGTGTTACAAGTCCACCCCCCTTAAATAAGTTTCGTCCCCGAAACCTATTATTCCTCGAACAAATGTGGGTAATGCTGTCTCATTTCTTCCTTAGTCTCCCACGTTGACTCGGATCCCTTCCTGTGCTTCCACTGTACACGCACAAGAGGAAGCACTTTATTTCTCAGCCTCTTCTCTTTTCTATCGATGATTGCCACTGGTTGCTCCACATAATTGGTAACTCCAATCTATAGGCCATCTCTCCTACTCGAGAAATGATTCAGAAAATTAATGAAAAAAAGTGTGTGCCAATTTAGATTAGTAAGCAGTTGAGGGACGGCGAATGCCTACCCTCAGAATAGTTTTTTAGGGGAAGCTGGCCAAGCAAGCAAATCTGTTCTACGATCGAGTATTCCTGTTCTCAAGCCTTAATAAAGGTGATGTTGCATATTGGGCCTCGGTTTCTACATCATGATGGAAATTGCGTATGAAAAGGAGTCTAATTAACTAATGTTCGGCTCATGTTTGAGGATGATGAATCACTTCGTAGGTAGCAGTGGCCGACCAGTAGGTCTTTTGGTCAAGTTAGGTTAAGCCAACCTCGGTGGTCACCCACCAGGGTAAAAAATAGAAGGGCATTGGTCAAGCCAAAATAAAAATAAAACGGCTAACACTATGAAAATATTTTCAACACTTTCTGAATCGAATAATACCCTTCCAAGGTGAGACCTTCAACATAACCCAGTCACCCACTTGGAACTCAAATGGTCTGCGTCGTTTATCGGCATACGACTTCTATCTATCTTTGGTTGCCTTCATGAAGGCCTTGATCTTTTCAAGCTTCTCAGTCTTAGTTTCGATCACCTTGATGCTTCCTAACTCTTTCTGACCAATATCACCCCAACAGACGGGCGTTTTGCATCTCCTACCGTATAGCATCTCATAAGGTAGCATACCAATGTTGGCATGATAACTGTTGTTGTATGAGAACTCAGCTAACGGTAAGTGGTCATCCCAACTTCCCCCAAAATCAATAACACATGCCCGAAGCATTTCCGCCAATGTCTGAATGGTCCTTTCTGACTGACCATCAGTCTGGGGATGGTAAGCCGTACTGATGTGTAACCTCGTCCCCATCGCGTCGTGGAACTTCTTCCAAAATTTGGATGTAAACCGGGTGTTGCGATTAGACGCAATAGACATCGGCACACCGTGACGAGTTACAATTTCCTTGATAAACAGATCAGC
The DNA here is from genome assembly GCA_025506515.1 of Flaveria trinervia. Classification (NCBI taxonomy): domain Eukaryota; kingdom Viridiplantae; phylum Streptophyta; class Magnoliopsida; order Asterales; family Asteraceae; genus Flaveria; species Flaveria trinervia. The sequence goes on along the minus strand of CM046445.1, from coordinate 23,492,708 downwards.
CAACCTCTTAGGTGAATATGTCTCGTGGATAAGTAGGAAGTGAGCACTCTTCGTCAAACGGTCAACAATCACCCATATAGCATTATACCCTTTCGGAGCATGTGGTAGCTTCGTAATAAAATCCATGGTGATGTGCTCCCACTTCCATTCCGGTAGATCCAAAGGTTGGATCTTCCTATACGGCTTTTGATGCTCGACCTTCACTTATAGACAAGGCATTTACTCACATACTCCACCACATCACTTTTCATACCCGGCCACTAATAATCTTTCTTCATATCTTGGTACATTTTTGTGTCACCTGGATGAATGGAATATCGAGTCTTGTGAGCCTCATCCATGATCCTCATGTGTTGATCCCCTAAACGAGGAACCCACATCCGTCCAAATCAGGTTTTAACACCAAGTGTGTTCTCACCCAATTCTGCGACCAGACCTCTCATTCATTCAGAGTTAAGATGATCTTCTTTCAATTCCTCATCTTGAAACTCTTTAACTTGCTTCATCACGTCAGAGGTCATGATTAGTTGATACGCCTTCACCCGAATCGGCTCGGGCCTCTCCTTTTGGCTAAGGGCATCAACCACCACGTTGGCTTTGCCCGGATGGTAATAGATCTCGCAATCATAGTCCTTTATAAGCTCCAACCATCATCTATGCCTCATGTTCAGATCTTTCTGCCCAAAGAAGTACTTCAAGCTCTTGTGGTCAGTGAAAATGGTGCACTTCGTCCCGTAAAGATAGTGCCTCCAAATTTTTAGTGCAAAGACCACGACTGCTAGCTCCAAGTCATGAGCAGGGTGGTTGACCTCATGAACCTTCAACTGTTGGGATGCATAACTATAACTATTCCTCTCTGTATTAGCACACACCCCAACCCCGAGTAAGAAGCATCAGAATAAACCACCAGATCTTCACTTCCATCGGGTAATGATAGAACAGGAGCTTGAGTCAATCTCGCTTCAATTCTTCAAACGCCTTCTCTTGAGCCTGACCCCATACAAACTTCACATCCTTCCGGGTCAACTTAGTTAGTGGAGAAGCAATCTTAGAGAAGTCTTGGATAAATCTTCTATAGTATCCCGCCAAACCCAAGAAACTACGAATCTCGGATAGCGTCTTTGGAGACTTCCATTGCATCACTGCCTCCACCCTTTCTGGGTCCACCATAATCCTATCGGGATACACCACATGATCCAAGAACTGAACTTCGCGTAACCAAAATGCACACTTGGAGAACTTGGCGTACAACTTCTCCATTCTGAGCGTCTCCAGAACCTCCCGAATGTGACCAGCATGCTCTTCCTCATTCTTTTTATAAATCAAGATATCATCAATAAACACAATCACTGATTTATCCAACATCGGCCGACACACTCCATTCATCAGGTCCATAAAAGTAGTTGGTGCATTGGTCAAACCAAAAGACATGAAAAGAAACTCGTAGTGACCATAACACGTGCGGAAAGCTATTTTAGGGATGTCCTGCTCCTTCACCTTCAACTGATGGTAACCAGATCAAAGGTCTATCCTTGAAAACCAGCTGGCGCCTTGACGCTGATCGAAAAAATCATCTATTCTCGGTAAGGGACATCGGTTCTTCACCGTCAACTTGTTCAACTCATGGTAGTCAATACATATCCTCATACTACCGTCTTTCTTCTTCACAAGCAGGACCGGAGCAACCCAAGGAGAGATACTCGGTCTGATGAACCCCTTATCGAGCAGCTCTTGCAACTGCTCCATTAACTCTTTCATTTCCGTCGAGCCAACCGATACGGTGCCTTGGCAACAGGTTGGGCACCTGGTATCAGAACAATCTGAAACTCGATCTCTCTGTCAGGTGGCACTCCTGGTAGGTCTTCTGGGAACACATCTGGAAAGTCACACACGACCAGTACATCGGATAGTTATGGTGTTGGCATATGTACATCCTTTACATAAGCCAAGTAGGCGCTACATCCACGCCTCATACACTTTCCTGCCACCGCTATTGAGATTAATTTCAGGATCGTCGTGATCCGATCTCCATAAACAGTTACCAAAATCCCGTCGGGCGCATTCAAACAAATCAACTTCTTGCGACACACAATGTTTGCCTTGGAGTCCGCCAACCAATCCATCCCAAGAACCAAATCGAAACCACTTAAGGTCATCACGAACGGTTTAACAGGAAACTTATGACCTTCTAGCTCCACATCACAGTTGTCTATCATCTCAAAAATCCTGTTAGACTTACCTATGGGAGTTTCTACATCAAAGGTTGCGTCAACGCGTCTACTACTAATAGACAACTTAGGACAGAAAGCAACAGAAATAAAACTTTTACCGGCACCCGAATCAAATAACACAGAAGCTGAAGTTTGGTTCACTAGAAACGTACCGGACACAACATCAGGGTGCGTGCTAGCTTCCTCCTACGTCATAGTGAATGCCCTAGCGCTCGCCCTTGGCCCTTCACTCCCCGTCTTCTTCGCCCCGAACCCTTAGCCCTCGGCTTCTTACAATCCTTACTTATGTGGCCCTACACGCCACAGTTAAAGCACCAGACCGTACAACAGTCCCTGGCTGTATGCCCCGTCTTCCCACATTTGAAGCACCTGTTCAATATTAATGTACATTCTCCTGCATGCTCCCTTCCACACTTGCCACACCTTTTTGACCCCGCACGCGATGTGGCCACACGGCGGTCATCCACCCGTGCCTTCTTGTACCCGTCGAGGCATCACCCCAACCAAACCTCTTCCCCTGCCAGTTTTGATGACCTCCACCCTTCCTGCTACCTTCAGCCACCACCACCACAACCCTCTCATCATATAATCTCCCTGCCAAGTCCACCGCCGACCTAAACATGCTCGGTCGGGCAACAATCATATGCCTGCGAATATCCGCTGGCAAACCCTGAATGTACCTCTTAATCTTCCGTGATAGAGCGTAACCTAATCTGGCACCAGACATGCCATCTCATTGAATTTGGTGGTGTACTGTTGGTGCATCATCGTTCCCGCCTCCAGTTGCAGGAATTCTCTCACAACTTTATCCATTTCTCTATGAGGATAGAACTCCTCAATCACCAGCTTCTTCAGTTCAGACTATCTCATCCTTTCGATTTCCCGACTACCCTTGGCTTGAACTATATTGTCCTACCAGCATAGAGCTGAGTCCACAAAAGAATGGGCAGCAAACTTTACTTTTTGGTCCTCCCGGCACTCACTAATATTCAATACAACTTCTATTTCTCGCACCCACCGGTGAGCAGCAACAGCAGTGCCGTTTCCATCAAAAGTAGGGGGCTTGCATCGTTGAAACGCCCCATAATTACAACCTCGTGCCGCATCCGGGCCAGGCTCTTCCTCTTCTTCTTCATCATCACATAGAACCGTTTCAGGCTTTGGTTGCTCTTGTCCTCTCGAGGACCTATTTCTCTCTTTCCTTTCCCGTTTCCGTATAGCCTTGATAACTTCAGTCACTTCAGACGGTAAGATTGTCTGCATGACCTCATGGACTTCTTCAACAACAGCCTCCTTTACTGCGGCTCTCAGATTAGCACTCTCGTCGCCACTCTCCAGATGAGGGGTCTCGGGTTCTTCAGGAACCACCTTTTCAACTCTAGGCCTTCCTTTCTTGGGTTGTTGCTCAGCACCAAGCCCATCACGACCACCACCACGAGAGGATTTTGAAGATCTACCACCAGCCATTCACACGCACACTGAAAGATTCAAACACCAACACGGTCATTCAAGGGAACAACTCAGTTTATGTCAATATAGTAAGTCCCTAATTACAGTGTCCAGTTGTTATTAGCCACTTACTTTACTCTTCATACCCCAAGCATTACCTGTCCTGACTACATCAGTATCTAAATCTACTAGCAACACATAAACCACATAACATGCGCACATAATACCGACTAACATTACGAAAATACCTGATGGCACGCAGCTACTCAGATTGGCATCCCTTCCCTTTTCGTGCCATTCTCAGTTTAAGTTGAGGTTTATTTTAAAATTTTTACCCATTTCACTTAAACTTTGGCTCTGATACCAACTTGTAAGGCCCCGTTCCCGGGACGCTTACAGCTGGTAAATATTGTACTAAAACATATATTTTCATCATATTACATAATAACATTGCAGCGGAACATTTAAACAAAACACTCCATTTCAATATAATAGCTTTTGCAAAATAATACATCATTATCCAATTACAAATCCCAAGTTGCATTACATCACAAAAGCATAATAAATGGATGCCATCCAAAAGAGCTGAGTAGCCGCCTCGTGCCATCCTCAGCGTTCATTACCTGCCAACTGGAAACACATAAAAGTTAGCGTTGCTGAGTGAGTTCTAGTTTTATAATAATAAAATATACTATTCTTTCTTTAAAACCGTTTTTCACATGTACGCGATCATACATCATACATACACATAGATAATATCATTATTATCTTCACTAATCATTCATACATTCGTTCTTTCATCGTACGTTCATTAACCTTTGCGTTCTTTCATCTTTACATCTTTTCTTTCCTTCAACCATAAACTTTACCCAGCTATTCCTAGTACTGGACCTAGGCCTATCATAGACTAGCTATAACGGTCCTTCGCACCTCTGATCATAGCACCTAGGGTAGATTTTAGGTGTACCACTGCTATATGCAATACCCAGCTATTCCTGGTACTTGACCTAGGCCTATCATAGACCAGCTATAACGGTGTATCGCACCTCTGGTCGCAGTACCTAGGGTATGCAGCAATAGGGCTATACAAATGGTCAATCACAAAGAAAGACCCCGCTATGCATCCTCCCGGGGTAGTGAACCCACACACCATTGGGCTAACGCCTTTTAATGGCGTGTCCCGACATACAAGGCTTGCGAGACTTTCTTTACTTTTATCGTTCATTAATGCATGCATTCTTACTTCATGTTCCTTTTTCATTATCTTTCGCTTTACGTTACATACTACTTTCGTTTCATTCATTAACATAATACGTAAAATCACAGGAAAGATAAACATACATCATAATAAGGAACATAACATACATAGTTAACATCATCATACAGGGCAACATCAAACATACTTAACATGCATCATGCATAAACATGAAGCACCATCATCATCATGCCCAACATACTCTCTAATACCTCAACAGTCATCTTACATGAACTTACGAGAACTTTCACATCAAAACTTACATCTGCACTTTCCCCTGAAAGTCAGTAATTAAACTACACTTCCCTCGTGTACACCAGCCCTACTTGGGCGTATGGGCACCCTTTAGTCGCATGGCCTCGAGGCGACTGAACATCATGCGATTGAACTAATACGGATGAACACCTATGCGAATGAACACCCAATCGTGCGAATGAACACCCAATCATGCGAATGAAACTAATGCGAATGGACTCCATGCAGATGAGTTCCATGCGAATAGACCTAATGCGGATGGAACTAATATGGATGAGCATTTATGCGACTGGGCTCCTAGTCGTGCGAATGAACCCTCAGTCATGCCAATGAACCTCAATCGCACTTCAATCAGCCGTATGGCCTCCATTCGGTCGCCTAGCCCTAGCTGATGCAAAATGCAGTTCATCCCGAACCAATCTGCCATTTTCGACCTCCAAGCACATCCAAGCCCATTCTAAGCCCAAATCAACCATCCTAAACCTTAGGAATGCATACCACAACACCATTCAAGCACACACAAGCTCAAAAGCAAGACCCAAACGAATCATACACATACTCACACATACATAAACGGGTCAAACACACCCACACTTCAAAAAACCAATTTTCAGATGTGTTCCAGCCCCAAATCATTCAAAAACATGTAAAAGAGGGGTCCAAGAACTCACACAAACAACACCGATACATAGAGTTTCGTTTATACCCATCACATGATGATTTTGCACGCTTGAATCTACCCGAACCAACCTTTTTCTCTTCTTTTCTCCCTTTTCTCTATTCTTTCTCTCTTTTTGGCTAATTTGTGGGTGTGGAGAGAGGGTAAGGGTTGCCCTCTATCTTTAAATACCCCAACGCACCCAACTTTCTCTCATTGGCAAGTTTGGTCTCTCGACTTTGGACTTTATTTTTTTTCTTCTGTTGTTGGCTTCAAAATAATAAATAACGGGGTGTTATAGATTCAATTCAAGATCATAAACTATGTTGTTACATAAAAATAATAGAGGCAATAAGAAAACCCACTATATATACCATTTTTTTTCATTTCTTCTTTCATACCCAATAATCACCTTTAGTCTCCCTTGTTCCGCCTCACCCTTGTTTTTATTGTTTAACCCTCATCTATAACTTACTTAGTCAAATACCCTTCTACTTTTAAATCCTTATGTTAAAATTCGGGTTATGTTAGTTGTTTAACTTGTGTTATTTAGTTATTGTTTATTTTAAAAGAACGTTTTTGTTTGTTGTTCTATTAATAAAGCTTATGATAATTAAAAAATGAAAGAAGAAAGAAAGAAGAGAAAAAAAAGAAAAAAAGAAAGAAAAGAGAGCATCATTGTATTGTTATTTCGTTCGTTTATGGAAGAAACGGTTTAGAATGAAAAATTTTGTATGTTGTAATGTAAAATCAAAATAGTAGCTCACTAGAAGTATGTTTATATTACTTTATGTTTATTTTGTGTATTTTCTATGTTTTTGTAGTTGATGACAAGTAGCACTAGCGATTCCAGATATTTAAAATTTTAACCATTTTATTTATAAAATTCATGTCTTTAACCTCATCTCCGTTACAACCTTCAAAGACCTCGTGATTTATGCAATTATCTTATGTTCTACGGTGAAGAATTTTATTTCTAAGCAATATTATGATAATGTTGCTTCGTTGTTGTGCTTTGAGTTTTTTATATTTTACCAAGTGTTGAGCGAATAATTGTGAGAGGTGCAAGTTGATGCATAATATAATTTTCATAGACATGGTCAAGTTTAATTAGATATAATATACAAAATACTAGTTGACTAGTTGGTCTTCCTTTTATGAGTTTTAATTTCTTGAAAGTGTTTTATGTATTTGAATCTTTAGCTTTTTATGGAGTGCATATCTATATTGAAAAAACCGTATATGAATCTTGTTAGATTGTTGTTTAAGATTTTATTTGAGCGCAAGCAAAACTTAAGTGTGGGAGTGTTTGATATGTGAATAAATATACATGTTAATAATACATATCTTTTCTATTTTAAGTATTTTTTTGTTACAAATTTATTTTTATCGATACTTAATTGTGATTAGTTTGAATTTTGTTGTTTTGGATGGTTTCTTGATGATCTCAAAAGAAAAATGATAAGAAATTCATGAAGATTTTGGAAGTTTAGAGGTTGTTATGGTCATGATTGATTCTGTCATGGCCATAGCAAGCATCATGTCCTCCTTTCCTACATATTATGACTGATTATATCATGACCATAACACATATTTGGCCCTCTTTCTAGTCTTTATTTTTCCCCATTTCAAACAAACTCGAAAATTGAAAGGAAAAAAGCCCTAGTTCTCTCAAACTTTGAGCTTCATTTTGAAAAGACTTTACAATATATAATTGAAGATTGAAGATTGAAGATTGAAGATTGAAGATCAAGCACTCAGAGGAAAAATATAATATCATATAACTCATTTTTGCTTGATTCGGTTTGATAATCTTTACATCTGACCATGTATCTCTTTGATTATTCAAGTTGTTTGGGTGATTTTGTATCTATTATGAGCTAGAATCTTTGCTTCCCTTAGATTAGATGAATTCTAGCAAATTATAATGATTTTACATGTTATTTATGGTAATTTATATTGATGACCTTAACAATGATTTGAATGTTCTTTATTGATTATGCATGTTCGTTTGACTTGAGTATATGTTTAATCTCGTGGTTATCTTGACCATATTATGTCGGAAAACCGTATGTGTTAGTGTATTTGTTCATGAATATCTATATGCATGTATGTGTATTTATGGTATTTGACTAAGAATGATGGATAGGGATTGAAATATATACGATTGTTATTCAAATGTGTGACATCCGTCACCGTCAGGTCCGTCAATTGATCCGAAATCCGTTAATTCTCTTTTCACACATTTATTTTTTTTGCGTAATTAATTTGTTTTCGAACCGAGTCTCATCATACCTCATTTTCATGCAAACCTTAATATTAACTAATGCTAATAATAAAATTTATTTTATTGTTATTATTATTACCGTAAATAAGTCCAGTGTTTAAATTGTAATTTAACTAAACTTAAAGGATTAATTAATTGAAAGTCTAGGGTTCAAAGTGTAAATATGAATATTATATATATAATTTCCAAATTTTGGTCAACTCTAATCGACCAAATCCGTCATGAATTGCCGATCTTCCTCCTCACTCGTGCACCACCGTTTCACCGTCGCCGATTACCACCGGTCGTCAACGTTTCGCCGTTCAGCCGATCCGAAGGTAAACGATTGTTGTGAACTTCGTTTTGTCACCTTTCATTTTGGTTATTTTTTTCGACGTTCGGTTTCGGGTTCAACTCACTCATGCGTTTATGTACTATTTGTATGTATATATATGTGCGTTGTCTGTGTGTCCGATGATGGGTATACGTAATGTGTGTATTCGTATGTATATAGGTATATGTATATGCCGAGAGTGTGTGTGCATGGCATACATATATGTTGCGTGTGTGTGTATATGTATGTATACCTTGTATGTGAGCGTGAATGTATATATATATTGTGTGTTTTGAACTATGTGTGTGTATATATATATGCATAGCAGCGTGTATATGTATACATATATATGACTGTGTGTGTATGTGTTGTGTGTGTGTGTGCTATGTGAGTTTGTATGGGTGTTTGTGATTGCTTGTATGTATAGATGTGTGTATGGTTTTCGTATGCATGTATGTATATATTGCGCATGTGCGTTGGTTCGGCATGTTTTACATGCATCATGTGTTCGTTTGTATGTATGTATATATATATATATATATATATATATTGTATGTAGGTATTATGTGTGTGCAGCCGTGTATAAATATATATATTGTATGAATGAATATGTTGCGTATGTTTTTGTACGTTGTATATATGTGTATATGTATGTATATAAATGTGTGTGAGAATGTGTGTTCAAAGAGTGAAATTATGTATATATGTATTTTGTGTGCGTCTGTGTGTAATTGTGTGTGTAGTGCGTGACCGTGTGTGGTGAATGCATGTGTTTCTTTGATTTAATTTGAATTGTTATTTTATTATTTTATTATTATTATTATATTATTATTATTATTATTATTATTATTTATTATTATTACTATTTTTCTAATATAGTCTGTTGAGTGGTATGAATTATATATATTATGTGTTTGAGTTGCACCTCGAACCCGAATCAACCCGAACCGAAACCATCCGAATCTATCATATATCATTGAACGTGTTTAAAGACTTAATTACAACTATTATAGGTGTTTGATCATTCGTTGCTCACATCCTTTGAAGCCCTTTGGTCACTTTATTTTCATCATATTTCGAGGTGAGTTTCGCAGCCCCGTTTTCATTCTAAACATTTATCAAATAGGGGGAAAAGTATGCTCATCCTTTTTATGCTGCGAACTTATTCAATTCTTTTGGGACTGTTGTGTTTAGGGTTTTGTAAGTAGTTATCTGGTACATGCATGAGTTGTCATTGTGGTTTTGTATTCACAGCTATTTAACTCCGATGTTGGAGCCGACATACAAATATTGATAGTACTATTGGGTTGACACCCCCACCCTTGCTTGTTAGAATACTAGTTGGGACTCATAGTTGCTAGGAACGGGCCCTAGGGTGAATATGTTCCGACAAATTCTTTGTGTATGTCATAGGTTTAGTTGTGTTGCTCATGATTACATGTGATATTACTTGCTTATAACTATATGCACTCATGTCCTACTAAACTATTACATATCATCAAGTTTTGTTTATTATTTAAACCTGCGAACTCCCCAATATTATTTTGACCATTTTGAGCATATCTTTTCACATAACAATCATTGAGGATTGCTAGCGAAGCTGCCTTAGCGATGACCTTACACTTACATTATGTTAAAATTGGATGCCTTTGACAACCACATTTTAAAATTACTTGTTGTCGCATTTTGGTTACTTGTTCCCGCGTTGTGGGATTTATATTTATTTGTTTTGTATGACTATGTTTGTCGTGGAACCGACTAACCATATCACAAGTCTCCATTTATATTTATTGTGTCTCTATTAACTAACAATCTGTTATGACGATCCCGTCCGTTACATCCTCGTGTTTCCGCTATAAGCGGGGGTGTGACAGATTGGTATCAGAGCACTTGGTTGTAGAGAATTAGTTGGATCACTCGACCTAGACTATAACCTAGGAACCTTCATGTAGAATGCATACTAGGGTTTTGTGTGCATCTAATATTACATGTATGTTCCTCCTATTCTATCTATCTATTCTTTATCTTTTGATTTGCTTCATCTGAGGAAAAGTACATTATCCTTATAGGATGTCTTCAACTGGACCTTCCGTTCCTGCAGTGCCCCGAGTTCATTTGTCCGACTCTGAGTCGGAACCAGAAGAGGTTTTCTCAGACCATACGCTGCCTATGTCATCTGACACAGAGTCCAACCCTGAGGAGGCAGCAAGGGAGTCATCTGATGTGGAAGAGGCAAGTGATCATCTTGTTTTAGGTTTGCCTGTCGTCCGTGCTGCATCACCTAGACCTGCAGCACCTGAAGCCCCAGTTGCACCAAGTGCACCTGCTGTTCTTGCTGCACCAGACGTTCTTGCCGTCCAAGTTGCTCCCATGATACCTGCTAGGCCGGCTATTGCAAGATACGACCCTGTGACGGAACCTTGGGTGCCCGGCTACCCTGGAGGACCTTACCAAGAGAACGGTGTTGGACGGGTGTTGCTGAGGACAGCTAGGAAGAGAGTGTTTTCGACCACTCGCATAAGGTTTCGTATGCTAGCAGATGAGGCTAGCTTGTGGGGCGACCACTCTGATCAGCCCCCAAGTCCTTCTAGCTCATCTGGCAGTGATGACGAGCAGGATTGAAGACACGTGAGCATGAATGAGGACTTGAAGGATTAGAAGATTTATTTTTTTCTTGCTATTTCGTATTTCATTTTCAAACATTGTTAAACTATGAGTTTTTACACGCTTTTGGATATTACGCTACCTACTATCACGTTGAGACATTATGATTATGAGAATGGAATTTTATATTATAATTATTATGTTTTGGGGTTGTGGTATTTCAATGTGGAAAATATGTGTACAATGATATGCCTTATGAGACTGACTAAGTTGTGATGACATTTAATATTATTGAAACTTATACATTGTTTATGTTGATTAGAAAGATGCTGCCCAGAAGAATTACTCGCAGTGCTAGTCGTGGTGGTGCTGCCCCAAGAGGTAGAGGTAGAGGTAGAGGAAGAGGTGCAGGAGGTAGGGGCGAAGCACCTGTAGATGGAAATGAAGGTGGGCAGGGTGATAATAACCAGGGAGCTAGAAACCCTGATATAGCCGCCATGATTTCCCAACAACTGGCAGCACTCATCCCGACCATAGTGGCACAGTGAGTCCCAATATCATCAATCACAATAATGGAGGTGGTAATGAGGATAATGAACATAACGATGAAAATGGCGGTTATGAAGAGAATAATGAAAAGGAACATGGAAATGGAGGTGGAAATGATAATGGAGAAGGAAGTGGAATGGGTAATGGGAATGGTAATGGAAACATGAATGGAAATGGTAATGGAGGAAGGGTTGGTTGTACTTACAAGGAGTTCATGACTTGTAAGCCAAAGGAGTTTGATGGAAAAGGTGGAGCCAATGCCTTGACCCGATGGATTGAGAAGATGGAATTTGTGATGGACATCAACAACTGTGTTGAAAATCAGAAGGTGAAGTATGCTACATGTTCACTAGTGGGAAAAGCATTAACATGGTGGAATACCCAAGTGCAGGCTTGAGGAAGAGAGGCAGCAATGGCAATGACTTGGGCGGAATTCAAAGCATTGGCAACTGAGGAATATTCTCCAATGAATAAAATGAAGAAGTTGGAGCATGAATTCTGGAATCATGCGATGGTAGGGTCGGGTCATGATGCTTACACCAACTGGTTTCATGAGTTGGCAAGATTGGTGCCACACCTGGATCAAAACGGATTGAGCGATACATTTGGGGTTTAGTACCTCAAATACGTGTTTGGTCACTACTGCGGCACCTCCAACAATACAGAGTGCAATTTTGAAGGCTAGCACTCTAACTGACGAGATGGTAAGAACTGGGGTGCTAGGTAAAGGTAGTGAGAAAAGAAGAGATGTGGGAGAATCGAGTAGATAGCTAGGGGAAAGTTTTGATAAAATGGCAAAGGTGACTAGAGGTTTTGTCCAGTAAACCAAGGGAGAATATCATGATGGATTTAATCACCAAATTGCCTAAAACAAGTAATGGCCATGATTCAATTTGGGTTATCATGGATCGAATGACGAAATCTGCCCATTTCTTGCCTATTCGCGAGGACTATAAAATGGAGAAGTTAGCAAGGTTATATCTCATCGAGACAGTAGATTTACATCTCGGTTTTGGCAGACTCTACAAAAGGCGATGGGTACTCGTTTCGACTTAAGTACCGCCTATCACCCACAAACAGACGGTCAAAGTGAACGAATGATACAAACTCTAGAAGACATGCTTAGGGCATGTGTGATTTATTTTGGTGGGAGTTTGGATACCCACTTACCATTGATCGAATTCTCTTACAACAACAGTTACCACACGATCATTGGATGTGCTCCGTTCGAGGCGTCGTATGGAAGGAAATGTAGATCTCCGGTGTGTTAGGCGGAAGTAGGTGAAAGCCAATTGACAAGCCCGGTGATTATCCAAGAAACGACAGACAAATTTTTTCAAATCAAGGATAGGCTTGAGGCAGCACGAGATCGACAAAAAAGCTACGCTAATAACCGTCGTAAACCCTTAGAGTTCAACGGTCGGGATCGTGTCTTATTGAAAGTCTCTCCGTGGAAGGGAATCGTAAGATTTTGAAAGAAGCGGAAATTAGCCCCGAGATATGTTGGACCATTCAAGATCAGAGAAAGAATTGGTCCCGTAGCTTATCGATTAAAGTTACCTCAAGAACTTAGTGGTGTCTACGATACATTTCATGTATCGAACCTTAAGAAGTGTTTAACCGATGGATCCCTTCATGTACTGATTAAGGAAACTAAGATTGACGAGAAACTACATTTTGTGGAAGAACCAATAGAAATTATGGACTGAGAGGTGAAACAACTGAAGTGCAGCAAGATTCCAATTGTTAGAGTGAGAAGGAACTCCAAGCGAGGGCCTGAGTTTACATGGGAACGGGAAGACCAGATGAAATCCAAATATCCACATTTGTTCGTGGATACAACTTCAGGACCTAACTCCAGCTGAATTTCTGTACTAAATTCTCTCAACTGGGGGATATTGTGACATCCGTCACTATCTGGTCCATCAATTGACTCGAAATTCGTTAATTTTCTTTTCGCGCATTTATTACTTTTGCGTAATTAATTTGTTTTCGAATCGAGTCTCATCATATCTCCTTTTTGTGCCAACCTTAATATTAACTAACGCTAATAATAAAATTTATTTTATTGTTATTGTTATAACCGTAAATATTGTTAATATTATTATTAATAATATTATTATTATTATAATTAAGTCCAGGGTTTAAATTGTAATTTAACTAAACTGAAGGGATTAATTAATTGAAAGTCTAGGGTTTAAAGTGTGAATATGAATATTATATATATAATTTCCAAATTTTGGTCAACCCTAATCGACCAAATCCGCCGTGAATTGCCGATCTTCCTCCTCACTCGTGCACCACTGTTTCACTGTCGCCGATTACCATCGGTCATCAACATTTCGCCATTCAGCTGACCCGAATGTAAATGATTGTTGTGAATTCATTTTGTCACGTTTCATTTCGGTGATTTTTGTCGAAGTTCGGTTTCGGGTTCAACTCACTCATGCGTGTATGTACCATTCGTATGTATATATATGTGCATTGTCTGTGTGTCCGACGATGGGTGTACGTAATGTGTGTATTCATATGTATATAGGTATATGTATATGCCAAGAGTGTGTGTGCATGCCATACATGTATGCTGCATGTCTATGTATATGTATGTATACCTTGTATGTGAGCATGAATGTGTATATATATTGTGTGTTTTGAGCTATGTGTGTATGTATATATGCGCAACAGCCTGTGTATGTATACATATATACGACTGTGTGTGTATGCATTGTGTGTGTGTGTGTTGCGTGAATTTATATGGGTGTGTCTGATTGCTTGTATGTATAGATGTGTGTATGGGTTTAGTATGCATGTATGTATATATTGCGCGTGTGCGTTGGTTCGGCATGTTGTACATGCATCGTGTGTTCGTTTGTATGTATATATATATGTATGTAGGTATTATGTGTGTATGTGTGTGCAGCCGTGTATAAATATATATATGTATGAATGAATATGTATGTGTATGTTTTTGTACGTTGTATATATGTGTACATGTATGTATATAGGTGTGTGTGAGAATGTGTGTTCAAAGAGTGAAATTATGTATATATGTATTTTGTGTGCATGTGTGTGTAATTGTGTGTGTGTAGTGTGTGACCGTGTGTGGTGAATGTATGTGTTCTTTGATTTAATTTGAATTTTTATTTTATTATTATATTATTATCATTATTATTGTTATTATTTTTTTTTATTATTATAATTATTATTATTATTATTTATTATTATTATTATTATTATTATATTATTATTATCCTTATTATTATTATTATTATTATTATTATTTATTATTATTATTTTACTAATATAGTATGTTGAGTGGTATGAATATATATATTGTGTGTGTGAATTGCACCTCGAACCCGAATTGTAAGGCCCTATTCCCGGGACGCTTACAGCTGGTAAATCATTGCACATAAAACATATAACTTTACATTTAACATTCATAAAACATTATAGCGGAACATAAAAATAACTTTTAATATCATTACAAATGCTTTTAAATGTTACTACAAGTGTTTATTTCAAAATGTTGTTCGTTCGCATTACAATGCAAAAACGTTAAACAAAAAAATGCCGCCCAAAGGAGTTGAGTAGCCGCCCCGTGCCATCGTCACAGCAACATTACCTGCCAACCGGAAACACATAAAAGTCAACATTGCTGAATGAGTTCTAGTTTTATAATAAAACATACTTTTCTTTCATTAAAACCGTTATTTACTTTCATGCGATCATACATTAGACGTACACATTGACAATATCATTATTATCTTCATTAATCGTTCATACTTTCATTCTTTCATTCGTACGTTCATTAGTTTCGATTACATGTACATTACCCCGAACATTGTGCACGAAGCAGGTAACTGTGCCTGAGGTCTTTCATAGACCTCGAACATTATGCACGAAGCTGACTGCAGTACCTAGGGTAAGTACGTTGACCATTTATCTTTTCTCTTTCATTCCGAATCATTGCCATATGCTATACCTGAACATTGTGCACGAGGCTGACTCTAGCACCTAGGGCAAGTGGCAAGGATCCTATACATATGATCAATCACAAAGATTGGACCACAGTGTGCATCCTTCCGGGGTAGCTAACCCGCACACCATTGAGCTAACACCCTTCATTAGGTGTGCACCTCCATACATTTGCTTGCAAGCCTTTCTTACACTCATTCTTTCATTAATGCATGCATTCATTCATCATGTTCCTCTTTTCATTATCTTCCACTTTACGTTCATAATACTTTCATTTCATTCATTAACATTCAACATAAATCCACGGGAAAGATAAACATACATCATAATAAGGAACATCAACGTACGCAGTCAATATCATCATAACATACATCATCATATCAACATACATACATAACATACATCATGCATAAACATACAACATAATACGTCGCCATACATCATCATCCATGCCCAACATAACCTCTATGGCCTTAAAAGTCATCTTACATGAACCCCTGGGAACCTTCCACGTCAAAACTTACATCTGCACTTTCCCCCGAAAGTCACTTTCCCACGCATGGCCTTCCAGGCGACTGAACTCATGCGGATGGACACCAGACGAATGGGCCCCATGCGAATGGACCCAATGCGGATGAACACAATGCGGATGAGTCCCATGAGAATGGATCTAATGTGGATGGACACTTGTGCGATTGAACATAAATGCGGATGAACACCCTATGCGAATGAAACTAATGTGGATGGACACCTAGGCGAATGGATCCTCAGGCGCATGAGTTCCCATGCGTATGGCCCTCAGTCGTGCGACACACAAGCGTATGGACTCTAGTCGCATGACTCTTATGCGAATGAACCCCAGTCGCACTCCTTTCGGCCGTATGGCCTCCAGTCGGTCGCCTAGCCCTAGCTGATGCAATATGCAGTTCATCCCGAACCCAATATACGATTTTCGGCCTCCAAACCCTTCCAAACTCGTTCTAAGCCTAAATCAACCATCCTAAACCTTAGGAACACATACCACAACACCATACAAGCACACACAAGACCGAAATCAAACCCCACTCGCATCACACACAAACACATACATACGGGTCAAACACACACATTACAAAAACAGGTTTTTGATGTGTTCCAGCCCCAAAATCATTCAAAAATGTGCAAAAGAGAGGTCTTAGAACTCACACAAACAATACTGACAAGTAGAGCTTCGATTCAACTCGCTACACTTCAACTTTCACGCTCGAATCCACACGAACCAAGCTTTTCTCCCTTTTTCTCCCTTTTTCTCCCTTTTCTCCTTTTCTCCTTCTCTCCTCTCTTTGGCTGAGTTTTTTGCAAGTGTGGGGAGGGTGTGGGCTGCCCTCCCCTCTTATTCCTCTACTCATCCAATCTTTCTCCTGTTTTGGCGAATTTGGTCCCCCGACTTTGTACTTTATTTCTTTTTCTTCTTTCATCGATTTTAAAGAAAATATCCGTGTGTTACAAGTCCACCTCAATAGGTTTCGTCCCCGAAACCTGTTATTCCTCGAAAAGATGTGGGTAATGTCGTCTCATTTCTTCTTCAGTTTCCCACGTAGACTCGGATCCTTTCCTGTGCTTCCATTGTACATGCACAAGAGGATCCACTTTATTCCTTAGCCTCTTCTCTTTTCGATCGATGAATGCCACTGGTTGCACCACATAATTGAGCCGTTCGTCTACTTTATATCCTCCGGTGGAACAATCATATCTTCGTCTGTCAAGCACTTTCTCAGATGAGATACATGGAATGTTGGGTGAATTCCACTTAACTCATCTGCTAACTCCAGTCTATAGGCAACCTCTCCTACTCGAGCGATGATTCGAAAAGGCCTTATATACCTTGGGCTCAACTTGCCCTGCTTTTTGAATCAGATGATCCCCTTCCAAGGTGAGACCTTCAATGTAACCCGGTGCGTCGTTTATCAGCATACGACTTCTGTCTATCTTTGGCTGCCTTCATGAAGGCCTTGATCTTTTCAAGCTTCTTAGTCGTAGCCTCAATTACCTCGACGCTCCCTAACTCTTTCTGACCAATATAACCCCAACACACGGGTGTTTGGCATCTCCTACCATATAACATCTCATAAGGGAGCATACCAATGCTGGCATGATAGTTGTTGTTATATGAGAACTCAGCTAATGGTAGGTGGTCATCCTAACTTCCTCCAAAATTGATAACACATGCCTGAAGCATGTCCTCCAATGTTTGAATGGTCCTCTCCGACTTACTATCAGTCTAGGGATGGTAAGCCATGCTGATGTGTAACCTCGTCCCCATAGCATCGTGGAATTTCTTCCAAAATTTGGATGTAAACCGGGTGTCACGATCAGACACAAAAGACACCGGTACACCATGACAAGTTACAATCTCCTTGATGAAAGATCCGCCAACCTCTCAGATGAATATGTCTCGCGGATCAGTAGGAAGTGAGCACTCTTCATCAAACGGTCAACTATCACCCATATGGCATCATACCTTTTCAGGGTACGTGCCAGCTTCGTAATAATATCCATGGCGATGTGCTCCCACTTCCATTCTGGTATATCCAAAGGTTGAATCTTCCCATACGGCTTCTGATGCTCGGCCTTCACCTCTAGACAAGTAAGGCATTTACTAACATACTCCACCACGTCACGTTTCATACCCGGTTACCAATAATCGTTCTTCATGTCTTGATACATCTTTGTGGCACCTAGATGAATGGAGTATTAGGTTTTGTGAGCTTCATCCATGATCCCCATGCACAGATCCCCAAAACGAGGAATCCATACTCTTCCAAATCAGGTTTTAACACCAAGTGTGTTTTCACCCAATTCCGCAACTAGACCTCTCATTCTTTCCGAGTTAAGATGGTCTTCCTTCAATGCCTAATCTTGAAACTCTTTAACTTGCTTCATCACGTCAGAGGTCATGATTAGCTGATACGCTTTAACCTGAATCGGTTCGAGTCTCTCTTTCCGACTAAGGGCATCCACCACCACGTTGGCTTTGCCCGTATGGTACTGGATCTCGCAGTCATAATCTTTTATTAGCTCCAACCATCGTCTCTGTCTCATGTTCTATTGGACCAAAAGAACCAATGAGCCGGATCAGAAAAACCTTTAAGTCCCACAAACGTCATAACAACTACTGAAGACCACAACAGCTGAAGACAACAGCTGATTACAAAGTCTGAAGACAAGTGCTGAAGACAAAGTCTGAAGACAAGTGCTGAAGACAAAGTCTGAAGACACAAGTGCTGAAGACCAAAGTATCAGACGTTGTCACAACAGCTGAAGAGGTCTTCTTTAGTAGTTGTGACGCTTTACCTTTCGGTAGTTTTATGTTTTATCTTTTTAGTAGTTTGACACAAAAGCTGAAGAATACTTCTTCAGTTGTTGTGCTCATCAGTAGTTTTATATTTATCAGTAGTTTTGTAAAACGACTGAAGAGCTTGTTCTTCAGTCGTTGTAGTTTCAGTAGTTTCTTATCAGTAGTTCTTATTTTGTACTTAACACTCTGATATGTTCTCAGTAGTTGTGAACATTTCAGTAGTTTGTTAAGAGTTAGTTATTTTTGTAATAGATCTGCCAGTTGTCACTTACCCGTGACAACAGCAGCGATTGCACTCTATATAAGGAGTGTCAACCTAATGTAATAAATGAATGATTTGATCAAAATATTCGATATTATTAAAACATTCCTTGTTACAGAAATATATTCTCTCGTTATAACCGTATTTGTTCTTAATGCATACTAGCATCAAATTCTTGCTACAATTTGTCTAATTCTTGTTCTTATTCCGTTGTACTACGCTCCATTACATCAAACTTGTGATCACTGATCCTGACAACCTCCACTTCAGGTGGAGCTTGACTTGGAGGGGAATGTAAATCAACTAGCTCTCCACTCTTTATCTTCTACTTGATCACCCTGATATGCTCTTCCATAGTGGATAGAGACATGGGGCCAAGTCTCCTTCCGGATAATCCATACAGCTTCAAGAAGCTCATCATCCTCTGCCTGTCTACAGACTTCTTCATACTCTTCTGGATTATGGCTCTTGACTTAGAAACTTCTTCCCTTAGTGCAGGATCGGTTTGTGTCACTAAACACTTGATTTTCTCTCAAACTCACTTAAACAACACTTTTGATGAAAGCAAAGTCTTTAAAAGTTGATAATAATATAATAAGTAATAATAAAACACAAGAAGTAATTTTCAAGGTACTTGCATATATTGCTTCTCAACTCTAACATTACAAGACTCTTTCAAGCATGTCTTTATGAGTTACAATGAGAAACTATATATAATACTACCTACAGCTGGATATACTTTGATACCAGCTGGAATCCTCTAACTAAAGCAAATACTACAAAGCTATAGTTTAAGGTATCTCACACAAGACTTTATCTGAGATATGGTAGTCAGGACATGTCCCTGACTTACCTTTTGTCACCAACTAAAGTTGGTAACTTGTACTAACATAAAAGATGAATAGTGGAAATAAGTATGGTCAACTTCATGGCTCTTTGAGAAAATGCGATGCAATATCATAGGTTTGTAGCGGAGTGTCAGGGACCATAGTTATGTCCACTGGTTCATAGCAGTGTCTTCCGAAGGTTAAATGGCTTCGGAAGAACAAGTATTTCCGAACCCACTTATACTTCGGAAGAGGCTGCTTCTTCCGAGGCTTGAGAACTTCTTCTTTCTTTATACTTCGGAAGTAGTCTTTTGATCTCTTCTTTTGAGACTTCTTCTTCGGAAGTGAATACTTTATCTTCGGAAGTAGAGCTTTGCCTTCGGAAGTCGAACTTTTACTTTATCTTCGGAAGAACTCTACTTCCTTCAGAAGTTCCACACTTGGCTTCGGAAGCCTTTGTAAGCATCACCAAAATTTGTCTAAGTGACTTGGTTTTGGTTGCACCAGCCTTCTTCTTGATCCAACAAACTCCCCCTAGGCTGATGCTACCAAAACCTCACTTGTTTCTGTTCCTCAAAACTTTTAGCACCAGGGAGAGTAAATACTTATCAGTCTCCTTGTTCTTCCCTGACATCGTGCTAAGATGTTTGTACAAATCTTTGGTTGACAGGATCTCCAGTCTGTCACCGTAAATGATATGTACCCTTTGTTATGGACCTCTGAAAAGAGTTAGTTGATAGGAGCTATAATCATATTCCCATCAAACTATAGGTTCCAATTCAGGACCTTCCACCATCTGTAGAGGGTTGTGCCCTTAGTGGGAGATCTATCCTTAGTCTTCCTTTCTTCTCAATCTCAACTCTTCTTCAATCTTAGATTTTGTTGTTAACTCAGCCAGATGAAGACTGCTGAGATGATTCTTGATGTGAGCAGCAGTTTCAGATTTGGAGGGATTAGAGAATGGTTTCTCTGCTAACTCAGCAATATCAAATCTGCTAGAGTGTAGCAGAGAGGTGGCATTCAACCTATTAACTTCACCGTTCTCTCTTTCCACAAAAAAGCTGTGAGTAGCCTCTTTGAACCTCCACTGGAGTATATTCTTTCTAGGAACAAGAGACGGACTAGGAATCTTGTGCTCTTTCCTTGTATCTAGTAGAGTCATCAGCATCCTTCTTAGTTTCTTCTCTTCATCATTTAACGTTCCTAAGTTGATACCTAGAAGTACTGCAGCCTGGTCCAGTGTTCCTCTGGGTAGATCAAGAAATTGATCTCTTGTGAGGGAACGTGAAGATCCAGTGACATAGGTTAGCTTGATGGAGTCTTCCTCGTAGGAGATATCGCTTAGGGTTGTGCAATTGATGAGCCTATTCTTGATTCTTTTAAACTCTTCTAGAGAGAGATGTTTAGAAGGCTGAGGGGATGGTTGGGAAGGTTGTTGGGTAGGATGTGGTGAGGTGGTTCTGGTAATAGTTTTGGGTTGAAGGATGGGCCGTTTTGGCGGTTGAGGTGAGGAAGTGGATGAAGATTAAGGTGTGGGTTCAAGAGTGTAAGGTTCAGTTTTGATGGTGAAGGGAGTAGGAATTGGTTCAGGTTGGGGTTGAGTGGTTGGTGTTAAGGTTATCCATGTACCCTTCTGTACATCTCTCTTCTTTTCCCCAAATGAATGTTCGCTTTGATCTTACTGACAATTTGTTAGAGTGTCCTTTCAGACATGGGACCCACCTGCCTTCTAGAGAATCCATGAGCTTGGAGATAGTCTTTCATCCATGCTTTGTCAGCTATCTTCCTGGTTGCAGATGCCCTTGCTTCTTCTTCTTTCTTCTTCTTCTCTTTCAACTTTTCTTTTGTAGCTCTTTTTCTTTCTTTCTCTATTTCATCCTGCTCTTTGTTGAAGAGCCAAAGGATCATTTCATTATTGTGTAGAGAAAGTTCTTGAAGAGAGAAGCGTTTAGAGGTTAGGAAATCTATCATTTCCCTCATGTGCTGCATGTGAGCTTCCCTTTGTTCCTTTTCCTTCTCTTCCTCTAAGGCCAACCTTGCTTCTTCCTGCTGCAGCCTGGTTGCCTTTTCCAGTTCCACCAACTCCTCTAATGGTAGTAGGAGTGTTTCTTCATTGGCAGCTCCGAGCTAAATGAGCTGGTCAATGATCCCTTCTCTCTTTTTGTTGTTGACAGCCTCCTGGTTGGCTGCAGCTGCTTTTGTACTAGCAACCAACAGCTTCCCAATTGGAAGTCTCCCTTTAATTTTCAGCTTTTCAATCATCTCCTCTTCCTAAAGTTCTTCCGTAGTCATCTTCTATTTTCCTTTGGTATCTTTTGAAAAACTTGACTTTGGTGGTTCTTGGACAGTGGATTCTAATTGTGAGAGAGGTAGAAAGGGTGTTTGGACAGGAGGTTGATCCAGAAAGTCCTTACTGTTCACCTCAGATGCTATTTCTAGGATTGCATCTATGATGATTAGTTCCTCGAACATCTTGATCAGTCCTTCCGCAGCTTCCATTTCAGCTTCATGAAGATTCAGCTTGTTCTTCTGAGGCTTTAACTTTGGCTTCGGAAGTATGAGGGAATGCAGATTCTGTCCCAACTGTTTTAGTTGCTGGGCTATCAGTCCCCATTTCCCCTTTGAATTGAATCTCAGGTTCCATGTGGACCTTAGGTTGACCAACTTCTTCCACAGTGGTAGAAGGTGCAGTTAGCCTCTAAAGCTCTTCTGCTCCAAATTATATCACGGCAGCATCAAGACTTGGCTGTCATGAGCAGATCTCAACAAGAATTGAGAGAAGAAGTTGTAGAGATCTTTGAGCATCCTGGAGTCAATTGTTAGAGTGACTTGAGATGGCTCAGAAGAAGTTGTGATAGGAGCCAAATATTTAGAAGTTGAAGATTGGCTCTATGGGTCCTCAGATGTTTGTCTCTGAACACTCTCCCCCTTTTTGGTAGCATCATCTTGAGAGCCAAATGAGCTGGAGGAAGAGGTCAAGGAGACTTGAACAGGTACATGCCTAACAAATCTCTCAATCTGTTTCTCAGCTAGTTGAGCCTTGAGATTGTCAATCTCAAGTTGCTGAGTAGCAGACATTTCATCTAAAGTCCTAACCTTAGATTCAAGGTTTGAGACTTTGGATAGTAGGTCTTTAATGAAGAGTTGAATGCTTCCTTCATCTTCTTTTGAAGAATCATAGGGAGATGAGGTAACATACCTAGTATGTTTAGCCTCACCACCAGATGTGGTTTCATGGCACCCTGGTTTCCCTTGCTTAGTGATGTCTCTGTTAGAGCCATCAAAAGGCATGGTTGCCGCAGATTCAGTTTCAGAATCGTTACCACTGTCCATAGGGTCCATTAAGGCACCTTCTATAGTGGCAACTAAATCTGCATGAGTCCCCTCCACACCAGTGGGACTCACCTCAGTAATGGTTTTCTGATGGGAGCTAGAGATACGTCTCTCTAGGCTCTATTGATCCTGGAGAGGGTGTTGTAGATCAACATCATTACCATGGAGAGATGCTATCTCTTTATTAGTTTTAAAAAGAAATTTAGTGACAGATAAGGAGGTTAAACCTATTGACCCGGGACCTTGGTGAATGTCTACAGGCATTGAGCCACTGATTAGGCTGTCCCTTATGGGCTGCTCAGAGGAGTGTAAAGACTCACCCTGAAGGCTTTCAAATTGGGTAATGGGCTCATGAGTTTGAGACTAAGGAGACTCAAGACCCATATTGAGGTTGATAGTGAAGGAAGGTGAGACCTTAGACTGAGTGGGAGCCTAATGTTCCACTCTAGCCTTTTTAGGTTGAACAGGAGGAGCTTGTTGAATTAGAGTAGATTGAATAAGGGTTTGTTTGGGGCATCTTGTATAGGTAATGGTGATGGGAGGAGAAGATAATGTTGACATTGTGGTTGTAGTTGCTGGTGTGGGTTCATCACCTGTGGGGTGAACAGGGATGTCACCAGGAGCGATGTGCTCAGTCATACTAGGAGGTAAAGAAGTGTACCTTCTAGTGAAGTTGGTGGATACCCTCTTTAATGTCTTGAAGATGGTCGGCCTCATGTAGGGGACAAATAGAGTGGCTACACAGAAAAGCCGACTCTGGTCCAGCTCACAGTTGATGATGTGCTGAAGAAATCTGGGATACATAAAGAATGTTTCTCTCTGAAGATTTCCAATGAGATTGAGCAGCACAAATCTTGAGTAGTTGAAGTGCAGGCCTCTCACTAATCCATGAACTAGGCACCCTAGTTCATATGGGATTTGATCCTATCCCCCAGATTTGTTTCACAAGCAGTGAAGGACTATATGCAGGATGAACTTCCAGTTGTATGAGAAATTGAGTTTGTAGACAGTCGACCTGCTCACGTCTCCACCATATCCTATGAGGATGTTGGTGCTGTCTAAATCTGTCTTGGGGAACTCAATAGGGGCACCTTCATCATGAAGCTGCAGATGCTCCCTGATGAGTTGTTCAGAGATGACCAACTCTTGGCCACAAATGCGGGATCGTATTACACGAACCCTATTCAGGGTTTCGACCTGACCGTTTCCCCAAAATTCAGTCATGTGGTTGAGGTAAACTATGGTATTAACAGTCAAGGCTATGTAGTAGAATGATTGGGTGAGAAAAGAGATAATTTCAGAGAAGTCCGCATCTCTTGAAGAGTCAAGAAGTGCAACTTGGTTCTGTTGAGGATTTAGGGCCATTGAGAAAATGTGAAGGTAGAGCAGTTTGAGCTTGGATGAATTTGGAAACAAGGAAACTTTTAGGCTGTAAAATTTGTGGTAAGAAGATGAGAGTGAATAGTCGGGATTATTTAAAAGAGGGTGGAATAGCGGTAAAGTGTTAGGACAAGGTGAAATGACGGTTTAGTGGATGAAGTGATAAGGGTGGCAAGGTTTAATTTAGTTAAATAATCGGACATCATTTACAAAATCTTTGCTTTTTACAGTGCAAGGCCCAAGAGATTTCTGTTACCCAGTAAAATCGCTCTTCCGAATATAAAACATTTCCGAAGGTAATATGTTTTCCGAAGGCAATTCCTACTTTCGAAGCTAAAATGTTACTTCCGAGAGTAGAGATTGCTTTCCAAAGGGAGAGATTTTGTAAGCTTCAGAAGTAGATCTGATATGAAATCAATCGCTTCTTCCAAGACTAAAAACTCTTCCAAGAAGAAAATTATCCGTGGAGAAATTTTGCTTCGGAAGATATGAAGATAACTTCCGAGGGTTAATTTCTCTTCAGAAGAAATTTATACTTATAAAATTTCAGAGAGATCTTTTGTAACATGGCTTAATTTGTATTGACATAAGACTTTACACATTAAAAGGTTTTCAAAAGAGGTAATCTAACCAATGTTTATCATCCCAATAGTTGTTATAAGATACTTAAATCTTTGTTCATCAAAAGCTTTGGTGAACAGATCAGCATATTGTTCATTTGAATCAACTTTGATTAGTTTAATTAGATTCTTCTCATGAATACCTCTAATGAAATGGTACCTGATATCATTGTGCTTTGTCTTGGAGTGCTTCACTGGATTTTCAGTGATGGAAATAGCACTATTGTTATCAATATGGATAGGAGTGCTCATAAGTTGAATCCATAGTCCAACATCTGATTTTGAATCCACAGCAACTGAGCACAGCAACTAGCAGCATCAATGTATTCAGCTTTAGCAGTTGATGTAAAGACACAGGATTGTTTCTTGCATTGTCATGAGATGATCCTTCCACCAAGAAATTGACATCCTACTGATGTTGATTTCTTGTCAATGTTGCAGCCACCATAGTCACTGTTAGAGTATCCATAGAGATTAAAAACATTGTTTCTAGGATACCAAAAACCTAGTTTAGGTGCTCCTTTGAGGTATCTGAGGATTATCTTGGCAGCAGCTAGGTGAGACACCTTTGGAGCAGCCTGATATCTTGCACAGATGCACGTTGCAAACATAATATCAGGTCTACTGGCTGTGAGATACATCAGAGAACTAATAATCGTCTGTACTGATGTTGATCAACATCCTCCCCCTCAAGGTCAGGACATAGGTTATGGTTTCTGGGTATGGGTGTCTTCGCTGGCTTACAATCTTTCATCTCAAATCATTCTAAGATGTCATTGACATACTTAGAATGATTAATGAAAAACCCTTCCTTCAATTGCTTCACCTGAATTCCAAGAAAAAAATCCATTTTTCCCATGGAACTCATCTCAAACTTCTTCTTCATAATGCTTTCAAAGTCTTTACACATTTGGTTATTAGAAGAGCCAAATATGAGGTCATCAACAAAGACTTGAACAAGGAAAATGTCCTTATGAGACTTCCTTATGAATAAAGTCTTGTCAATGGTTCCTCTGGTGTAGCCATTCTTAAGGAGAAACTGAGACAGAGTCTCATACCACAGCTTTGGTGCTTGATGCAACCCATATAGAGCTTTATCCAATTTGCACAAATAGTGAGGATGTTGTGGATCTTTAAATCCTAGAGGATGGCACACATATACTTCCCTATCTATATCCCATATAGAAAGGCACACTTGACATCAAGCTGGTAGACAATAAATATATTAGAAGCAGCATAAACAAGGAAGATCCTAACTGCCTCAACTCTTGCAAAAGGTGCAAAGACATCAGTATAATAAATTCCTTCCTCTTGAGTGTAACCTTGAACTACTAGTCTTTCCTTGTTCTTGATGATCAAGCCTCTGACATCTTTTTTGTTCCTCAAAACCATTTAGTGCCCATTGGTACTTGACCAAATGGTAGCGAACATAGGTTCCAAACCTTCTGTCTTTTGAATTGAAGCAACTCCTCTTGTATCGATTCAACCCAGCTATTATCTTTCAAGGCATCTTCAACCTTCTTGGGTTCCATCTGTGATAAGAAGCATGAGTACAAGCAGAAATTACCATGATGAGTCTGCCCTCTTGTTCTCACACTTCAGAGACATCCCCAATGATGTTCTTAGCTGGGTGAGTGTTGTGAATCCTTAAATGAGGAATCACTTCTAGTTGCAAAGATAAGTTATTTTTCTCAGGAACTGGAACACTTTGTCCACCTGTTGTTTCAAGTTCATTCAATGAGGACTAATTAAATGAATAAGAAACATCATCAATTGTTGGCTGCGAAGTAGCATTAACAGTCACTTGTTCCTTCAAAATGCTACCTCCCTCAAATTTGTGTTGTGTTGGATCACCTGATGAGTTTTGAGGATCAACAGGTGATTCACTGGTTAAAGCTTCACTATTCCTTGATATGGTTATACTTTCTGATCTATGAATAGTGAGAGCTTGATTTGTTGCATCTCTCAGAGAACCTGGAAGAGGTCTGGGTAGCTCAAATAGTTGATTAGCATCAACATCAGCATCATTTTGAGGACCAGTTCCAACTGAAACATTCTCACAAGAAGGTTTAGAACAGTTTGGAAACAATTCCAAATCAAAGTTATGATCAGGGCCATTCCCCCTAACAAAAGGAGTGTGCTCATTAACAACAATATTGGATGACTCCTCAAATTGTTGATTCTTAATGTTTATACTCTGTAAGCTTTGGAGCTAGAGGAGTATCCAATAAAGATAGCATAATCCGACTTTTCAGCAAATTTTGCTAAATTATCCTTTGTGTTAAGTATGGTACACTACTGCCAAAGGATCTTAGAAAGCCCATGAAAGGTTGCCTCTTATTCCATAGCTTATAAGGGGTTTTTCCATGTGGCGTAACTACAAGAACTCTATTCTGCACATAGCATGCAGTGCTAACTGCCTCTGCCCAGAATGTTAGAGGTAGTTTGGAATCAGCTAACATAGTTAGAGCAACCTCAATAAGTGTCCTGTTCCTCCTCTCAGCAACACAATTTTGTTAAGGAGTTCTGGGAGCAATATATTGTCTGGTAATCCCTTTTGAGTTGCAGAATGAGTCAAGAATGGAGTTTTTAAACTCAGTCCCTTGATCACTTCTAATAATCTTAATCTTGTGATCAATTTGATTTTCTATTTTAAGAATAAAAGAAAATGTTTCAACAGTTTCATCTTTAGATCTTAAAAAGAATAACCATGTAAATCATGTAAAATCATCAACTATCACAAGGCAGTATCATTTCCTTCCAATGCTCATTATACTTGTGGGACCAAAAAGATCCATGTGCAATAAGTGTAATGGGGTAGTAATGGAGTTAACACTTTTGGATTTATGAGAGGCCTTGTGTTGCTTCCCTTTCATGTATGCAACACAGTTGTCTTTGCAGAAAAATCCCTTTTTAGGAAAACCATGTACCAAGTTATTTTTAGCGAATTTATTCATTGTCTTAAAATTTACATGACACATACATTTTTGCCAAAGTGTTGACTTATCACTATCAGCTTTGGAAAGAAAGCATGATACGTCACCCATTGGGGAAGCATTGTTCATATCTAGCTTGTACATATCCCCTTTCCTGGGAGATCTAAGAAGCACCAATTCTGAAGGAATTGTCATCCCTGGTTTGAGGATAATGCACTCATGCTCTGCGAAAAGCATTTGGTGCTTTTGATCATAAAACTAAGAAACACTTAACAAATTGTGTTCAAGCTGTTTGACAAAGTTAACTTTGTCAACTTTTAACTTACCGTTGGATATACTCCCTCTACTAGAAATATATCCTTCGGCCTCACCTCCAAATTGGACAGGACCTCCATCATAGTGTTGAAAATGTTAAAGGAGAGATTTGTTCCCTGTCATATGCCTGGAGCATCCACTATCTACAATCCAGACATTGTTGTTCTTGTCATATGGATGTCCCTGCACATAAGATGAGATTATTAGTTTTCATTGGAGATGCAAGCCTTGTTCGTCTTGGGTTCCTCTCAAGATAGTGACATAATTGAACCAAAAGTTAAGCATGGGGGTTCAATGGATGTCTTTGAAGAAGAGGTTTGTGTTGCGGCATCTTTCTTGATCTTCCAATCCATCCTTTGGTTGATCATGGAAGATGTGCTTGTAGAAACTTTTGCAGCATGGCATTCTTCTGAAGCTTCTTTATTTTTGGAAGAAGCTTTTACCACCTTTTCTTCCGAAGCAGTCTTCTTCTGGGATGGTTTCAAGGGAATTTTCTTTTTCTTTAGAATTTTTACTACTTTTGCTTCCGAAGCCATTTTCCCTTCAGAAGAAGGAGTTTTTTCCGAAGACAACCTGGCTTCAGAATCTAGCTTTCCCTTTTTTATCACTTGGACCATCTAATAAGGTCCAAATGAGAAGCCTTCCCTGACTCCTTCTTTTCTAACATTATTTGTATAATGTGTGCTAGCAGGATTGTAGTAACAATCTTTAGCCAAGTGGTTTTGCAAACCATGCATTATGCATGTAATGTTAGTCTTTTGGGAGCTTGTAGGTTGCTGTTTCTTAGTCTTTCTCTCTTTGTCAGCAACCTTTCCCTTCAACTTCTCATCCTTTGGTAGGACATGAGTGCTGGTACTACAATCCTTTCTTGAATCAGAAGTACCTATGACCTGGAATCCAGCTAAGATAAAGACACCTTTTTGTTTTGGGTCAATCATCAGCTTAGACTCGGCCACTTTCTTAGCAGTTCTTCTAGCATCATTCTTCAGCTCGTGTGAAGAAGGGTCAGCAGATGGGACCTCTTGCTCTTCAGTACCACATCTAGGTTGTCTTATGGATTTGTAAGAATGTGGTGGAGCAATTTCATTGGTCCCCAACCCTCCTTTATTCTGATAATAGATTTTGGAGTGGGAGGATGATGCAATAATATCTTGAAAGTTTTGCTCAGAAATAGCATACTTCCTGGCTTGAGCCTTAGCGGTGACAAGCTGGGCTCAGACAAAGTAAATCCTTTATTTGAGTCTTGTAATTGGTGTGTTCATGTTTTAATAAGAAAATAGTTTTCTCTAATTCTTCAATTTTCTTTAGGTAGTCAGATTTTGCCCTTTTAAAATCAGATTTTAAAACATTTAAAGACTCAATATCAGATTTAATTTCCCTATTGTAGTCCCGATATAATTTAACCTTAGCTATATAGGCAGGAGTACAGAGATGTTCATATACTTGGTTGTCATCTGTTCCGGCCATGAGAGCTTGAGCAGGAGTCACATCCTGAACCATAAAGCTCCAGTCAACTTCTTGAGCCATAAATGTTGTTTCAGTTGACTTTCCAGTGGGCTTTGATGTAGAGGATGTGTGGAGGCCTATGGGGTTCCCGGGATTGATTTGGGAGCCTTGCATTCCCTTGCAAAGTGACCAAGTTGGTTACAGTTGTAACATTTGGCCTTGGTCTTGTCAAACCCAAACTTGCTGGCAGTTGGTTTTTGAGGGAATCGCCTTCCAGTTCTCTAAAAAACTTCTTCGCTCTATAGGTTAAAAGAGCCACCTATTGGACGATGTCCACATACTCTACATCGTCTGGACTGAAACACTCTAGATCATCAAAACAGTATTGAAAATCACTAGAGTGCCCACTTCCTGAGACAAAGGCACAGCTGTCCTGAAAGGAGTTGTGCTGAGCCTGTTGAGACCTTGGAGTCTAAGGAAAGTAATGTAAGGTCTAGAAGAGCAGGATGGATGTTGGTTGTATGTCAGGTATTGCTGAGGTTGTGGGGGTACTCAACCTTCAGCAACCATTAAAGCGTTGCTAGCAGGAAGGCTCAAAGGTCAACTTGTTTGGTGGCCCTTCTTACTCTCCATCTCCAATTGGTACTCATCTAGGACGCCATAGAGTTTAGTCATAGTAAGAGTGTTCAAGTTCTCTGTCCTGTTGATAAAGACACAGTAGAATGTCCACTCATTTGGAAGAGCACTCATAAACTTTCTTGTTAGGTCTCTAAGTTCAGGAGTGATCTTCACAGACTGAAGTGAAGAAATAAGATCCATGTACCTGAAATACTGCTGGTTGTGAGTCTTTCCAGAAATATAAGTGAAGGTCCTTAACTCATGCTTCAGTGAGTCCTTCTTGGAGTTGTTGGAGCTTGAATATATTTGAGCAAGTGCATCAAACAATTCTTTAGCAGACTTACAATGCTCAAACCCCACCATGATGGAGTTGGGTATTGCAGTCATCAGAATGGTCATTGCATTGCTGTCAACATCCATTTTCTTCCGGTCTTCGTCAGAATAATCTTCAACAGCTTTTTCTATCATGGCACCGTTTCCACCAAGCGCTACCACCTTGGGTTTATACGAGCCGTTCACAATGGAGTTCCACATCTTGTTGTCTTGGTATCTGATGAATCCTTCTATTCTTCTGCTCCAAAACCTGAAGTTTTCAAGAGTAATGGTGGGAGCTTTGGTCATGGTTCCCATCTCTACTTTGGATTTGTTAAGAGGCATTTTTGTTAGAGTTGTAAGGAGGAGTGAAAAACAGGTTGATTTGGATGGTTAGATCTCAAAATCAAGAGCCTAAAAAGCTCTGATATCAATTGCAGGATCGGTTTGTGTCACTAAACACTTGATTTTCTCTCAAACTCACTTAAATAACACTCTTGATGAAAGCAAAGTCTTTAAGAGTTGATAACAATATAATAAGTAATAATAAAACACAAGAAGTAATTTTCAAGCTACTTGCATATATTGCTTTTCGACTCAAATATTACAAGACTCTTACAAGCATATCTTTATGAGTTACAATGAGAAACTATATATAATACTACCTACAGTCGGATATAATTTGATACCAGCTGGAATCCTCTAACTAAAGCAAATACTACAAAGCTAGAGTTTAAGTATCTTAGATAAGACTTTATTTGAGATATGGTAGTTAGAACATGTCCCTGACTTACCTTTTGTCACCAACTAAAGTTGGTAACTTGTACTAACATAAAAAGGTGAACAGTGGAATAAACTATGGTCAACTACATGGCTCTTTTAGAAAATGCCATGCAATATCAGAGGTCTGCAGCGGAGTGTCAGAGACCATACTTATGTCCACTAATTCATAGCAGTGTCTTCTGAAGGTTAAATGGCTTCGGAAGAACAAGTACTTCTGAAGCCACTTATACTTCAAAAGAGGCTGATTCTTTCGAGGCTTGAGAGCTTCTTCTTTCTTCAAAATTCGGAAGTAGTCTTCTGATTTCTTCTTTTGAGACTTCTTCTTCGGAAGTGAGTACTTTATCTTTGAAAGTAGAGCTTTGCCTTAGGAATTGGAACTTTTACATTGTCTTCGGAAGTTCCACACTTGGCTTCGGAAGCCTTTGTAAGCAGCACCAAAATTTGTCTAAGTGTTTGGTTTTGGTTCACTAGCCTTCTTCTTGATCCAACACTTGGCTTCTTTTTGGTTGTCTTTCGTTCCTTGACTATCTCAAGTTCAAGTTGTTTGAGATACTCTAACTCAATATAGTCAAAGGATAATGGAAGAAGTGCTTCTGCCTAATAGAGGCCTGTGGCACTCAGGTAGTTGATCATCTTGATCCTTTCTTCTTCTTTATCTACCTGAGGTTCTTGTTGAACCACATCCTCATATGCAGGACTTTCTTGAACTAGGCAGAGGGTAGGCACATACTTGTACAATCTTTTCTTTCTTCTATCTTCTTTGATTTGTACTAGTAGCTCTGCACCTTCTGCCTCTTTCTTCTCCCTTGACCTTTCCAGGTCAACCAGTTCATTTAGTTCCTCCAAGGGGAGAGAAATGACATTGTCTATGTCATAGTTCCTTGTCTACAGGTAGTTTATCCTGACTGCCCTTAACTCATCAGTCTGAGTATTTGGTCTGGGGGCAGCCCTAATAGTAGACTCCATGAGTCTTGCAGACTCCATGAGTCATGCAGACTGCATGAGTCTTGCAGACTCAGAAGAGGAATTTTCTCCTCTCATCTTCTTTTTCCTCTCTTTTCTCCTCCTTAATCTCCTCAAAAGTCATTTTTCTTTTCCCTTTGTCACTCACAAACCTTTGTGACTCAGGGTGGAGATAGGCCTTCATTGCTTGGTGTAGCTTCCAAGCTCTGGCCAGAGAGAGGTTGAGAAGCACCTTCAACAGTAGGTGTCTCAAAAAGGGAATTAATGTATGTAGCAGTTGTTAGTGATGAGACTAGGCTCTCAGGTTCTGTCGCTGGGCCTTCAGCCACGGTTTCCCCTATGAAACTAATCTTAGGGTATGCCTCAACATCCTGTTCACCGATGACATTGCCTGATTCCCAAAGTCTTCTTCTAAGGCTGAACTCTGCAATGATCCGATCTTGGATTCTTTGAGTCAACTTGTCAGCTTGTCTTGATTTGCTTGGATTGACAAGTGGCATGCAGACTAAATCCAGAATGTCATAGAAGTTCAAGGTCTGAAAGTTGAATATATCATGCTACCCTTGAACTCTAATGATGATTAGGGATCTCCTATTGCTGTCATACCTCCACCCAACGATATAATTGGAAGATGGTGGAGATGACATAGACCTTGGTATCCCTTCCTCAAACAGACTCTGTATGAAGGAGTCTATGTAGTCCACATCAATATGAACTTGAGGAAGTTGCTGAGTATGCACAATTGCAAGTGACGATGGTGAGTCCTCAGTGTCCATACTCTCTAAAGAACTCCCAGGTTCTATGATTGTAATGACTTTCTCTCCCTTTTTGGTAGCATCACCCACTTGTATAGGTGAGCTAGGAGTTAGGTCAATCACATCCACAGGTTCTTGTGTTCCTGGTTGAGCTCTTCTTAAAGGTATCCCAGCTAGTTTTTCCTTAAGATATGAAATCTCAAGTAGCTGATCATTGACCCTGTTCTGCAAGGTAGTCACTTGAGATTTAAGGTGACTAACCTTGGAGACTAAATAGGTGCATGTTTAAGACAGTTTTTGCACCTTTAGTCTTAAATTCCCCTCATATTCATAAGAATAATCATTAGGCGATAAGATGATTGGACCAGATTCCTCACTCTCACCACCAGCTTTAGGTTCTTGGCTGCTGCATTTCCTCGGCTCACTTGCAATCATAGTTGAGATGTCAGTGGGCTAAGTTGCCTTGGTTGAGGTCTTAATGATGTAATCACTTTCAAAAGTGAGAGCCTCTTTCATATGGACATCCTGAACAGGTTCAAAAGAGTCCACCTCAGTAGTAGGTGACTGATGTGGTCTAAAAATAGGAGCCTCAGAAGCACTCATCTCTCTTTGAGTAGGGGAAAAGAAGAGAGAATCATGGTACTCACTAAAACCTAGATCTTCATAAGTGTACAAGTCAAGGTTGGGTATTGGTTGGTTGAGATCTAAAGGCTGGGGATGGTACTGTCTCCTGAAGGTATCACTTGAGT
The DNA here is from genome assembly GCA_025506515.1 of Flaveria trinervia. Taxonomy (NCBI): domain Eukaryota; kingdom Viridiplantae; phylum Streptophyta; class Magnoliopsida; order Asterales; family Asteraceae; genus Flaveria; species Flaveria trinervia. The sequence continues at coordinate 23,458,493 of CM046445.1, read as the reverse complement.
GTTGAGACTCAGAGTGATGGGTTAAGGCAGTTTGGCTTATGAGCTCATCAGGTTAAGCATGAGGAACCTCAACACTGATCCTTGACGAGATGGGAGTGGTCTGCTACTCAAGAGAAGTGGGAGCTCCAGTGTCCACTTCTTCCTGTATGGGTGAGTGTATAGGGGCCTACACAGACTGAATAGCCTGAGTAGGGGTTTTGTAGGACCAAAAGAACCAATGAGCCAAGATCAGAAAACCTCTAAGTCCCACATGGTATCACAACAACTGCTGAAAGACTCATCAGCAGTTGACAAGTGCTGAAGACTTCAATAGCTGAAGATCAAGTGCTGAAGACCTCAACAGCTGAAGAACTAAAGTGCTGAAGTACAACAGCTGAAGAACACAAGTGGTGAAGCTGAAAGACCAAAGTACTGACGTACAACAGCTGAAGAGGTTACAAGTGCTGAAGATCAACAACTGATGTACAAAGTCTGAAGACAAAGACTGAAGACATCAGCTGATGATATCTACTGAAGTCATCAGCTGATGAAACACCTGAAGGTCAAAGTCTGAAGATCAAGTACTGAAGCCTCAGTAGTTTGTCACAACTGCTGAAGAGTACTTCTTCAGTAGTTGTGATATCAGTAGTTATATTTTTATGTTTCAGTAGTTTTGTAAAACGACTGAAGAGCTTGTTCTTCAGTCGTTGTAGTTTCAGTAGTTTTATATTTGTACTTAACATGCTGATATGTTCTTAGTAGTTGTGACATTTCAGTAGTTTGTTAAGAATTAGTTATTTTTGTATTAGATCTGCCAGTTGTCACTTTCCGTGATAACAGCAGTGATTGTTGCACTCTATATAAGGAGTGACAACTTATTGTAACCGTGGGAGAGTGAATGGAATGAACGATTGATTTGATTAGAACATTCTACATCTATAAACATTCCTCGAAATCAGAAATATATATTCTCTCCTTATAACCGTATGCGCTCTTAATGCATACAAGTATCGATTGCTTGCTACAATTTGTCTAATTCCTGTTTGTATTCCGCTGCTTTGAATCCTAATACATCAAACTTGTGATCGCTAATCCTGTCAAATGGTATCAGAGCAGGTTAATCATTGATCAATCTAATAATTGATCATTGAAACTGCTATTCAAGATCTAAGTTGATTGATTAGCTTTTGTTTTTGCAAGAAACGGTTATAGAGATTGAATTTTCTGTATTTCTGCTCATTCATCCTGAGATCTTTTCTTGGTTCTCGTCGAGTTTGTTGTGGTCTGTCTAAAACTTTTAAAAGCTTGAACTAAATTGTTTTTGAACTGAAAATGACTACTCCCTCCAATGATCCTCACAATACTGGTTCCTCAACCAAGCCACCAATGCTGGTTAGGAATGAGTATAACATATGGCAAAGACGTATGCTCCATCACCTGTCTGTTAACAGCGCAGGGTGTGGACATCAGTGGTACATGGTCCACACAAGCCTATGGTAAATAACCCGGAAACCAATCAAATGGTTCCGAAGAGGAGGGAGCAATACTCAGATGAGGATAAGAAGTTGCTTGAAATTGATGCAAAAGCCCATGGAATTCTGGCCATGGCACTGCCAAATGAAATATATTCTGGGCTAATGCATCATGAAACTGCCCATGACCTCTGGAATGCCTTGAAAGAACAATTTGGAGGAACAGATGAGGTCTTGGCAAATAATAGAGAAATTCTTGCCCAACAATATGAGACATTCTCTCATAGAAAGGGTGAGACACTGACTCAACAATATGAGCGGTTCTCTTGTTTGATCTCTGAACTAAAAATGGTCAAACTTGAATACACCAATATTCAGATGAATAACAGATTTCTCAGATCACTGCCTGAGAGATGGGACACATATACTATTGTCCTACGCTCTAGTGCAAGTTTGGACAAACTATCTCTCACCCAACTCCATGGGAAACTGCTCACTTTTGAGAGAGAGATAGAAGAGAGAAAGCTGTCTTCATCTGGAAAGCTCACTGAAGACTTTATACAAGGAAACACTGCCTTGGTGGGTCATGAGTCAGAATATGCTTCATCTGAATGCCAGTATGATGAGCATATTAATTTCTCTTCAAGCACTTCTGATTCTGCATTTGTGAGTATTGATGGTCAGTTTACTGGGTGTAATAATGACAATTTATGCTTCATTATGGATGATCTCAAGGGGATTGCTGATGATGACTTAGAAGAGATGGATATTTTGAGCCAAATGGCCCTGATAAATATCAGATCTCAGAAGTTCTATATAAGAACTGGAAGAAAATTCCCAGGACTCTCTGGCAAAACCAAAGTTGGTTTTGACAAGAGCAAGTTGAGGTGTCACAAATGCCAAGGCTTGGACACTTTGCAAGAGAGTGTAGATCAACTGGATCTAACTCCACTGCACCCTTTGTGACTTTTCCTGGCAATAGTCAACAACACAGAGGGTAACATCCTGTCACCTCTAGTCATCATCCTCAACAACAATCTCCGGCATATTTTGTTCCTCAGGGTCAAATCCCATATCCGTACCCTTGTTGTTACATGCCACAGCCAAATCAAGTTCAAGTTCCTATGGCACCACAACCTCATGCACTACCAGAACCTCAGCCTTCCCAATCTCATCAACAACCTCAATCAACAACACAGCTTCTTCACCCCAGGAGTTGTTGACTGGAGCAGTTTACCAGATGACTTGTCTGGTCATGATCAACTGTTCTCAGGTGCTGGTCAACATGGTGGTGACAGTCCTTTTGGGAATCTAGCTCTTATGGCTTTGGAGTCTGCTGATACTTCATTTTCTAATGCCTCTACACCTCAGGTATCACAGGTATCCTCTGAGGCAAAAGCCAAATTATGTTCTGAACCATGCATAGCAGCATTTGCTTCCATTAGAGAAGCAAATGTAGCTCTAATTAATAAGAACATTGAGCTAGAACAAATAATTTCCAAAAACAAAGCTGAGTTTGAGTTTGTGCTCAAAGATAAAAATGATGAGATTTATAAACTGAATTGCCAAATAATTGATGATAAGGCTAGAGAAGAAGTACTTCTAGAGAAGTACAAAGATCTCAAAGAAACCCTTGCAGTTACCCAGGTCGAGTGTGATAGATGGGTACAATCATGCAAAGGTTTTGAAATGCTTCTTAGTAAGCAATCTGCTTCAAATGTGAAGTTTGGAATTGGTTACAATCACACTGCTCCACCTACAGATTTTACCCCAAGAGCAGAGGTAGAATCTGATGGTGAGAGTGATAACGAATCCATCACATCATGTGACCTACCTTCTGATACAACACAATCAGAAGTAGCAGTCAGCATCAAGCCCTCTTTGAACCTATCAGCTGATGTTGATGGTTCAAATGCTGACATTCACATGATTAATGAGTTGATCAACTCAGGAGTTAATTCTGAAGGTCCTGAAAGGGCTAGAGAGCAGGATTTAACACCTGAAGTTCAAACTTCAACGGCTGTCAGTACTGAAGAGAAGAAAACTGGCAGTAGAAAGAGTTTGAAGACTACTAAAGAGGTAGTCAAGAAAGCAACCAATGCTTCCAAAGCATTGAAGAACAAGTCTTCTGTTTCTTCACTCTCTTTAGTTGATGATCAACCTAAGATGAAGAAGAAACCATGTGAAGTATGTGGTTTGTTCAATCATCTTACAGATGATTGTTGGTACTAAAGAGGTTCCAAACTCAAACAAAAAGAAGAAATTAATGAGAAAATGGTAAAAATGAAAACTGAGTTTGAGACCACATTTGTATTAGCAACATCAAATCGTGTAACCCTTAAGTCATCAAAGAAATCCAAAAAGGAAGGGGTTAAACAGGTGACAGCTGAGGGTGCTCAAAAGAAAAAGGTGCAACATAGGAACTTATCAAACTCCACTAGCAATGTGTCTGATGAGCTGAAAGCTTTATCACAAAATCAGACACAGCTGGTGATGATGGTACAACATCTGTTGGGTAGAGTTAACCAACTAGATTTTCCTATGTTGAAACCACAGAAAAGGAGGTCCAAGCCAAAGGACTCCTCTTCTACACCATCTTCTTTCTCTCAAGCTGGTTTCAGATAAACCTGTTAGTTTACCATCTATTGATGAGACCAGGCCAAAACCAAAAAGGTTTGGGTCTCTAAAAGTAACTGATTGTTTATTATTGCAGGGTTCTTCAACATGCCAAAGTAGCATCTGGTATGTAGACAGTGGGGGATCTATGCACGACTGGGAACAGCTCTCTTCTTCATGACTACTCTCAAGGAAAGAAGGGATTTGTCTCTTTTGGCAATGATGCTAGGGGTTACATCATCGGTAAGGGCTTTGTCTCCAATGGAGAAATCAAATTTGATGATGTTAATTATGTGGAAAATCTCAAGTACAATCTCTTGAGTGTCAGTCAAATGTGTGATAAAGGCCATGTTGCCCTTTTCACCAGTCAAAACTGTAGGATTCTGTCATCCAAAGTTTTGCACTTGATTGACAAGGTGTTGGACGATCACACTCTCCTGAAAGCCAATAGGACAGGAAGAGTGTATGCCTTAGATCTCTCTAAGAAGATAGATCTCAAGGCAATCCTTGCCTATTTTCCAAAGCCTCTTCTCAAGAATCTAAACTGTGGCACAGGAGGCTTGGTCATGTTAATCTCAAAAACATGAATCAGCTTTCCCACAACAGTTTAGTCAGAGGCTTACCATAAAGGAGTTCCACTGTGATGAAACCTGCACTGCGTGTTTAAAAGGAAAACAGCACAAAGTCTCATTCCCTCCTATTGAAGTGCCCAAGTCCAATGCCTGCTTGCAATTACTGCATATGGATCTATTTGGTCCTGTGAGAGTAATGAGCATGGCACAAAGAGAATACTGTCTGGTAATTGTGGATGATTACTCCAGATTTGTATGGACTTCTTTCTACATTCAAAGGATGAGGCTGCTCAGAAGATTATTCACTTTGTGCTGTATATTGAGAAGCAGTATTCCCTTCCAGTCAAGTGTATTAGAAGTGACAATGGAACTGAGTTCAGAAATCATACACTTGATGACTTCTATCTTTCAAAGGGAATCAAAAGGCAGTTCAGTATTCCAAGGACTCCAGAACAAAATGGAGTAGTGGAGAGAAAGAACAGGACCCTCATTGAAGCTGCAAGGTCCATGCTGGCTGACTCAGGTTTGCCACTGACCTTTTGGGCTGAAGCTGTCAACACAGCTTGTTATGTGCAAAATAGAGTTTTAGTAAATCAGAGGTTGATGAAGACTCCATATGAAGTTCTCCATCATTTGGCTCCTCTGATTTCATTTTTCAAAGCATTTGGGTGTCTCTGTTTTATTCTCAACACAAAGGATCAACTCCATAAATTTGATCCTAAGGTGGATGCAGGGTACTTTGTTGGTTATTCATCTACTTGCAAGGCATACAGAGTCTTCAACTGCAGAACAAAGATGGTTGAAGAAACTCTACATGTTAAGTTTAATGAATCTCCAAAGGACAAGATTCCACAAAGTCCTGTGGAGTTTTTGATTTGGACATACTGCAATATGTTTCTTATCAAACTCCTGCTGTTGCTCCTGTCAACAGTTCACCACCTCATGGTACTGCTGATGATGATGATGATTGCAGTACTCACCTCTTCAGGTTTAGTGATCAGCTGCCTGACTCAGCTAGACCTGATGTTCCTGTAGCTCCAGTAGCACCATCCACAACAAATGCTGATGAGATCTCTTCGAATTCAACCTCCTTTGAATTACCATCCACTGATTGGTTTCAAGGAAATGATTCACCATCACCATCTGTTGCTACTGAGCCGGCTACAAACACTTGCACAGATCTCATTGTGTATCAAGATCTGAAGAATCACCCTATGTCTCAAATCATTGGTGATATCACTGCTGGAGTATCAACAAGAAGTCAATTGTCAAATTTCTGCTTCTATGCTCTCTTCATCAGTCAGCAAGAGCCAAAGAATTATCACATAGCTTTAAAAGACAATGGATGGGTTGATGCAATACAGCTTGAGCTTCTTCAGTTCAAGAAACAGCAAGTGGGAACTGGTTCCTCTACCTCCAGGTAAGTGTGCAATAGGCACTAAATGGGGTTTAGGAACAAAACTGATGAAAATGGGCTTATTGTTAAGAACAAGGCCAGACTGGTTGTTCAGGGGTTTGCACAAGAAGAAGTATTGATTATGATGAAACCTTTGCCCCTGTAGCCAGACTGGAAGCAATTCGATTGTTTTTAGCTTATGCTGCTTATCAAAACCTTAAAGTTTTTCAAATGGATGTCAAAAGTGCATTTTTGTATGGAAAAATTAAAGAAGAGGTTTATGTATGTCAACCTCCAGGCTTTGAGGACAATAAACATCCTAATTGGGTGTATAAGCTTGATAAAGCTCTTTATGGGTTAAAACAAGCTCCAGAGCCTGGTATGAGACATTATCAAACTTTCTTCTGGAAAACAATTCACTAGAGGCTCCATAGATAAGACTTTATTCATTAAGAAAGCTGGGCAGCATAATCTACTTGTTCAAATTTATGTAGATGATATCATTTTTGCATCCTCTGATCCAAAGTTGTGTGATGCCTTTACAAAGTTGATGCAATAGAAGTTTGAAATGAGTGCCATGGGAGAATTACAGTTCTTTCTGGGGTTGCAAATCAAACAAAAGGCTGATGGAATTTTTATTCATCAGTCCAAATATCAAAAGATCTTTTGCAAAAGTTTGATTTACAAAACTGTAAGCCTTGTTCTACTCCCATGAGCAGCACCACACAACTGGACACAGATCAGAAAGGTAAAGGGTTGATGAACACTTTACAGATGTATGATTGGGTCCTTGATGTATTTAACAGCTTCTAGACCAGATATTATGTTTGCTACATGTGTTTGTGCTAGATTTCAGGCTGCACCTAAAGAGTCTCATCTGATTGCAGTCAAGAGGATCTTTAGATATCTGCAAGGCACTCCATCTCTAGGTTTTTCTGTATTACTAGACATTCTGGTAAATTAGTTGCTTTTTCTGACAGTGACTGTGCAGGGTGTAAGTTGACCAGGAAATCAACGTCTGGTGGATGTCAATTCCTAGGCAACTGCTTGATTTCTTGGCAGAGCAAGAAACAGACCTCAGTTGCTACATCAACTGCTGAAGCAGAGTACATTGCGGCTGCAAGTTGTACATCTCAGGTACTGGCTTCAAAACCAACTTTGGATTATGGCATTACAGAGACTAAGACTCCATTGTTAGTGGATAGTGCTTCAGCTCTTTGCATTGTCAAAAATCCAGTGTAGCACTCTAGGACCAAACATATAGAGATCAGACATCATTTTATAAGGGATTGTTTTGAAAAAGATCTGATTGATCCTAAGTTTGTGCCTAGTGCTGATGAGCTTGCAGACATTTTTACTAAGCCTTTGGATAGTTCAACTTTCCAAAACCTGGTGTTAAGGCTTGGTATGCTGCAACTAGAATAAGTGACAACTACTGATGATCTTAGTAATTCACTGATGATCATGAGTACCTATGTCACATATAAGTACTGATGAGCTCTTTTAACCTCAGTAGTTTTATAACTACTGAAGGCTAAATGTCTCACAACTGAAGTACTTCGTCTGTTCTAAACTACTGATGTACTTACAACTACTGATGCAGTTACAACTACTGCAATCAGTGAAAACAGATAAGTACTGATGTCCTATGAAACAACTGAAATCAACAAAAGCTGATGAATGTGTAGGACATTTGAAACAGCTGAAAAGCTAAGAATTGACGAAAACAGCTGAAGAACTTTCTCTTCAGTCGTTTGTACAACTGCTGTTTCATTCTAACAACTGAAGCAAAAACACGTCTTCATAGTTTTATAACTACTGATGACTCAAGTCTTCAGTTGTTTACAACAGCTGATGACAAAACCACTGTCTTCAGTAGTTTCATAACTACTAAGACAAACACCAAGTCCTCAGTGTTTCAATCTGAAGTCAAAACCACGGTCTTCAGTAGTATTCTAACTACTGATGACTAATCCCAAGTCTTCAGTTGTTTACAACAGCTGATGACAAAACCACTGTCTTCAGTAGTTTCATACTACTGATGACAAACACCAAGTCCTCAGTTGTTTCAATCATCTGAAGTCAAAACCACGGTCTTCAGTAGTTTTCTAAACTACTGATGCCTAACACCACGACTTCAGCTGTTTCAACGTCTGAAAGGATAATACCATGTCAACGGTCATTTAAAACTATTGATGACTAACACCACATCCTTCAGTCGTTTTCTTACCCGTACCCTATATTATCCCTAACCTTAGCTCTCAATGCTTCATCTTCTTCAAACCTAACGTTCCTCTCCAAAAACTTCCCTCTTCTCAATGGCGTCTATGCAAATTAAACCGCGACACAACTGTGTTGCCTACCTCACAAATCGCCCATCTGGACTAAGTTCGATAATGCTATCGATCTTATGGTTCAGTCCAATACAACACGGCATTTCTTCTGAATCCCATATTACATGCCGAATCCTTGCACCAATTTTGGATGAACGTTACTGTTACCACTGGGGAGAACAACACACCATCCCTCCAGTCGGTCGTCAACAACAAAGAAGTATCATCATCACTCCTGCAATAATCCGCCAAATTCTTCAACTGAATGATGCTACTTCTCCTGCTGGATATCCGAAGGGCACCATAGATCTATCCTTTGCTCAACATGGATATCAAGGCGATCTCAGTGCCTCCACTATCATGAAGAAACACTTTAATGACGCTGAGCGCCTATTTTTCACATGGTGAATGTATGTTTGGCCCCTAAGACGTCGTCTTGGGATCAAATGTCGACAAAATGGCAGCAGGTAATGTATTCTATTCTTGAGCAACAACCACTTGGCTCAACCTCTTAGGATAATATTTTTAGAGCTCAAGGATATGGCTCAAAAACTAACTGCCAACCGTTGGATACTATATCCACGGTTCATAATGGCCATCATTACAAACCAGCTTAATGCTGAGGGACTTGTTGGCTTGGGAGTCCCTGCTACGGCTGTTCTGCCGGAAGTATACTCCCGGCACAACTCTGACCGGACACTCAAAATGGCTGCCAAGCTGCGAAAACCCACGCAGCTGGAACCCACAGCCACCACCTCCAAATCCAAAGTCCCCACCAAACCCACCAAAAGAAACCCAAAACGTCTACTCAGGGAATTGAGTCCCCTGAGGATGCCCCTGCAACACAAACGCAGGATATATCCACTAGTCCAAACCCCCTAGTGGATACAATGACTCCTCCAGCCACAGCGCTTAGGCTTCCTCCTCAACAGGAGCCTGCAGCAACCACACAAGGGGCACCAACATATCTGGGATCTTCCTCACTTGAGGAGATTGCCATTGAAGAGCACCAACCTCCCCAGGTGCACATTGCTTCTATCCCTTCACCCCAAACACCGCCCCTCACAACCCAACTTTAATAGTTGCACAAGTGCTGACTCAATTGCACTCCTCACCCCCTCCCCAGAAACCACTTACTACTGGGAATACCTCTACAATTGAGGGGGAGGAACACAGTGCACTTGAGAACCCACAGCACAGGGGTTTCCCACTTCTATCTCCTGGTGTAGACAAGGAGCTTAGAATATCTAGTGAGGCTGCCACCTCCTCTGACTCAGCACATGACCAGAGTGAGGCTGGTAACATTGCTAAGACCTCACTAGAGGCAACAGCTGATGATGGACATTGTCCTGAGGCTGGAAGTCCTGCTCTACTGTTCTACACCCAGTGCATGTCAATCCTGCTCTAAGCAGGAGGTCAGATGATTCAGCTTCGGCTGATGATGACCTGGGTTTTTTCTATGATGTTCTGCTTGCCCAGAACACAATCCTTGAAGAGACGTCAGTAGGCTGCAAAACCTACTTGACCAACTCTCACAAGGAGAAAGACCATCTGCCTCTACCCACCCACAGATGGCACCTTCACTTGAACGTTTCCCACACACTGAGCCACTACAAAATCAACCACCTGCCTCTGCTTCAGGCCCTACTTCTCAGGAACAGAACCCTCCTGAGCAAATAGGTGCTGTACTCCAAAATTCCCTCCCTCTCATCACACCATAATCACTGATATAGTGACCAAAGCCATTGATGAGAGGCTTTCCTCAACTTTACAGCCCTTGGTTGATGCTGCTGTCCAAAAGACTCTTTCTTTCTGCGGTACAAACCCCTTCCTCCAATGCATCCGAAAAGGGGGAGAGTACTGCAGTGAAAGAAAGAAGAGGAAAAGATCCGAGGAAAAGAAGGAAGCGAAGCAAGCCCAAAGGAGGAGAAAGAACAACAACCAATGATCACCTACAAGCGAAAGAAAGGTGCTGATGACGTTGCTGAAGATAAAGCCTTGGAGCTACTGATAAAAGAGGCTGATGCCGGACACAGCAGATCAATGGACACATCATTGATCAGCTGTTTAGGCAAGGCCATGACACCAATAACTTGACTGAGATTCGACGACTAGATTGAAGAAATCCAGAATAGATGGGCAAGTTATGAAGTGTTAGAAAGAGAAAGGCTTGAATCATGATAAGATTTATTGCAAAATATCTTGGAAGATCAATGATTGAAATCAAAGCTTGGTCCAGGGACAGTATCTTGGCAATCACCACCAAGATCTGTTCATCTGAAGCATATACTAAGGGGCTTGTTATTGACTTTGAATGAAGCGGGTGCTGGGAGCAGGACTAAGCTAGCCAAGCAATCAAAAGCCACACTCACCTCAAGGATGCTAGAACAGCCTGTCAACATTCCCACACCAAAACCACCCAACACAACCCACCAAACCAACTCCCTTACCCTCAAACCCATAGCCGATGATATACCCTTGAAGAGAAGAGAAGGATATTGAGGCTAGAAGATGATGAAGAAGATGATGAAGACAGGCTGCCGCTTTCAGCTGTGATTCAGTTGCCTAAGGCCACAAGTCACTCCTCAGCAATTACTCCTGAAGTCCAGAGACAAATGGTTAAAGTGAAGCTAGAAGAAGAAGAGCTTCATAAACAGCATGATGGGAATTGCTGAAGAGAGTTGACAAAGCTTATGCAGCCACATCTTCTATCATCAATATGAAGGAGCAAGCCCTCAGACTTTACACTCTCAGGCATACCTTTCAATATCAAAAGGAAAGAGTGAGGATTTGGCCTGATCCCAGGGTCTCTCACAGAATTCATAAGAAAAATATACCTCAGAGATACATTGGCCAGGTGAAAAAGATCGTAGATGAAGTGATCTCTTTGGTCTTTGTAGTTTCACCCTGGGAAATCCTAGAAGACTTCAAGAAGGCCTACAAAGCTAATCTAACCCCTCAGAAGATGCTGGAAAACAAAATAGTGAAAAAGGGGTTAGTTTACAAGAGGCTTGAGGAAGTCAGAAAAATGAGCTCCAGTTGTTCCTAGAGGGTAATCACCCAGATGAGTTTGCTTACAGAATAATAACTGCGGAGCTAAAGAATGGGAAACAGGCCAAATACCTGTCTGAGTATTATGGCCTGAATCATTGTTTAAAGGAGGTGCTGAAGAGCTAACCATGAGGAACAAATCACCTTCCTTGAGGCCTACACAAGAGAGTCGTACAGACTCATTATGGGGAAGTGAATCTCATGAATGGGATAACAACTCTGTGTCCTGTTCCCAAAACAGAGTTCCCATTCATACGCTGCCAAACAAATATTTGAGGTTTCTTCCCAGGCTGGAGCTTACATGGGTCATCTTCTCTACTGATCAAGAAGGAAAAACCAACACCAACACTCTGCAACAATAAGTGACAACGAATAATTTAGAGGTTTTGGCTGCATTGGTTCAGGGGGAGTTTGTTGGACCAAAAGACCCATGAGCCAAGATCAGAAAACCTCAAAGTCCCACATGGTATCACAACAACTGCTGAAAGACTCATCAGCAGTTTGACAAGTGCTGAACTTCAATAGCAGAAGATCAAGTGCTGAAGACCTCAACAGCTGAAGAACTAAAGTGCTGAAGTAAAACAGCTGAAGAACACAAGGCTGAAGCTGAAAGACCAAAGTACTGACGTACAACAGCTGAAGAGGTTACAAGTGCTGAAGATCAACAACTGATGTACAAAGTCTGTAGACAAAGACTGAAGACATCAGCTGATGATATCTACTACTGAAGTCATCAGCTGATGAAACACCTGAAGGTCAAAGTCTGAAGATCAAGTACTGAAGCCTCATATTTTGTCACAACTGCTGAAGAGTACTTCTTCAGTAGTTGTGATATCAGTAGTTTTATATTTTTATGTTTCAGTATTTTTGTAAAACGACTGAAGAGCTGTTCTTCAGTCGTTGTAGTTTCAGTAGTTTTATATTTTGTACTTAACATGCTGATATGTTCTCAGTAGTTGTGAACATTTCAGTAGTTTGTTAAGAATTAGTTATTTTTGTATTAGATCTGCCAATTGTCACTTTCCGTGATAACAGCAGTGATTGTTGCACTCTATATAAGGAGTGACAACTTATTGTAACCGTGGGAGAATGAATGGAATGAACGATTGATTTGATTAGAAACATTCTACATCTATAAACATTCCTTGAAATCAGAAATATATATTCTCTCCTTATAACCGTATGCGCTCTTAATGCATACAAGTATTGATTGCTTGCTACATTTTGTCTAATTCCTGTTTGTATTCCGCTGCTTTGAATCCTAATACATCAAACTTGTGATCGCTGATCCTGTCAGGTTTGTTAGGATTTCCTTTTGTAGGTGAGGGTGATTTGTGGCTGTTGAGGCGTTTGGAAGTAAAGGTGTGGGTTCAACATTAGCTGGTGCTGCTAGTTGTCACCTTGAGCAATGAGCACTAACATTTTTGAGACCAAGGTTGGTTCTACCCCAGAGAAGCCAACAGTGGGCTTTCTCAGTATGTTAAAGTTGCCGAGCTTCATCTATCTCAGTTTAAGAATGTTACCTGTTCCCCTTAACTGTGAGCCCAGTTCACAGTTAAGAATATACTGGACATATCTAGGGAACATGTAATATTCTAAGGAGTCCAAGTTTGCAAGCAGATTAGCATAAACAAATTGAGAATACCTGAACTTTACCACCTGAACCATTCCATGGATAATGAAGGAGAGATCCTCAGGAATCTGGTCCCATCTACCATGCTTGTTTGCTAAGCTGTCAATAACCACATGGAGCAGGAATTTCCAATAGGATGAGACCTTCCCTTTCCTGAAGGTCTTGACAGGGTAGTCTCCCTCATAACCCATCTGCTCAAAGGAATGACTATCAGCTTCCTTTGGAAAGAACACCTCACCTTCTTCATCATCCAGCTAAAGATGCATGTTGATGATGGCTGGAGTGATGAAGACTGTTCCCCCCTGCACTGTGGCAGACAGTGCCTTCTCCCCATCCATTACGACCTCTTGGCAGGTCTTCCAGAATTCTAGCAGATAATCCTCATAGACTGGAGGATCAATGGTGAGGGAGGTGAAGTAGTTTAATAGAACTAAGAAACGGCAAACCCTTGAGAAATGAGGATCTTTCTCAGAACTTAACAGAGCAACCTGGTTATGTTGCCTATGTAACTGCATGGTAAGTTTGGGTCATTTCTGTGTTGAGGGTTGGCCATTTTGAGAGAGCTTAAGGATGAAGAAAGATGAAAGAAAGAAATTTCAGAGAGAAATTTAGGGTTTTAGGTTTAGAGGAAAGAAGCAGATGATAGAAAGAGGGGGAAACCGTTGGGTTTATATGTGAAAAAGGATTTCAAATAAAGTTTAATGAAAGAGGATAAACTTTGAAATCCGAATGTCGTCCCCCCTCTAAAAAGTTAGTTTTCTTTTTCTCGAAAAGTAGTTTTCTTGGAAGTCAAAAAGCTTCCGAAGGTAAATTATCTTTGGAAGTTTTAATGAAAAAGCTTCCGAAGCTAAATTGACTTTGGAAGAATTTCCTAAGGATTCTGAGAATTTTGACTTCGGAAGAAAATTAAGACTTGAGAGTTTTGTTCAAAAGAACAAAACTTCCGAGAGTTAATTTGCTTTGGAAGAAAATTGTCCTTGAAAACATATAAGTGCCAAAGGGGATTTTAAGCTTCAAAAGATATTTCAGAAATTTTTTCCAAAGGTAAATACTTGGACAGTTAGTTGTTTTAAAGGCATAAGTTTCTTTCGAAGTTAAAAACATAACTTCCGAAGGATCAACATTTTCATAATTCTAAGGAAGTCTTCAAAAAGTTTTTCAACCAAAGAAAACAAGAGCTTATGGAAAGAATGAACTAGACAACTTAGGACACACAAATTTTAAGAAATAATAAGAATTAGTTTTAAGAAAAACCTACTCAAAGTTGATCATCCCAATAGTTGATATTAGATATTTAAATCTTTGTTCATCAAAAGCCTTTGTAAATAGATTAGCATATTGTTCATCTGTGTGAACTTTGACTAGTTTAATTAATCCCTTTTCATAGTTATCTCTTATCAAATGATACTTGATGTTGATGTGTTTGGTCCTTGAGTGTTGCATAGGATTCTTTGTGATTGAGATAGCACTATTGTTGTCTATGTGAATGGGAGTCTCCTTGAAGTTTAATTCATAGTCCAGCATCTGATTTTGAATCCAAAGCACTTGAGCACAGCAGCTTGCAGCAGCAATGTATTCAGCTTATGTAGAGACACAGATTGTTTCTTGCATTGCCATGAGACAAACCTTCCACCAAGAAACTGACATCCCCCAGATGTAGACTTTGCAGTCATGTGACAAACACCATAATCACTATCTGTATAAGCATACAGATTGAAGTCAAGATTTTTAGGATACCATAAACCAAGTGTTGAAGCACCTTTAAGGTATCTTGGAATCCTTTTGACAGTGATAAGGTGAGACATCTTAGGGTTGGCTTGATATCTTGCACATATGCAAGTAGCAAACATAATATCAGGCCGGCTAGCTATAAGATACATAAGAAACCCAATCATAGCCCTGTATAAGTGTTCATCTACACACTCCCTCTCAAGATCAGGTCCAAGGACTGGTTTCTAGCTATGGGTGTCTTAGAATCTTACAATCAGTCATGTTGAACCTCTTGAGTATGTCTTGAAGATACTTTGACTGACTTATGAAGATGCCGTCTTCAACTTGCTTCACTTGAATTCCTAGAAAGAAATTGAGTTCCCCCATGGCACTCATTTCAAATTTGTCCTTCATCAGCTTCTCAAAGTCTTTGTAGAGCCTTGGATTAGTTTAACCAAAGATGATGTTATCCACATATACTTGAACTAGCAATATGTCATTTCCTTGTCCTTTTATGAAGAGAGTTCCATCTATAGTACCTCTCATGAATCCATGTTTGCAAAGATATTGAGATAAAGTCTCATACGACTTCCTGGGTGCCTGATGCAGCCCATAAAGAGCTTTGTCAAGTTTGTAGATATAATCAGGATTATTAGGATCTACAAAACCAGGTGGTTGTTTGACATACACCTCTGCATCAATCACTCCATAAGAAAAGCACACTTTACATCAAGCTAATAGACCTTGAAGTTCTTGGATGCAGCAAATGCCAGAAATATCCTAACAGCTTCCAGTCTTGCTACATGAGCAAAGACATCAGTGTAGTCAATTTCTTCTTTTTGTGTGTATCCTTGAACAACTAGTCTAGCTTTGTTCTTGATGATAAAGCCTCTATCATCCTTCTTGTTCCTAAATACCCATTTGGTTCCAATGGCAGTCTTCCTATGAGGAAGAGGACAAAGGTTCCAAACTTTTTGTCTTTTGAATTAAAGCAGCTCCTCTTGCATAGCTTCAACCCAACTTCCATCCTTCAGAGCCTCATCAACATTCTTTGGCTCTATCTGGGATAAGAAACAAGTGTGAAGACAAACATTTGCTTCATATGTTTGTCCTCTTGTTCTTACCCCTGTGACAACATCTCCAATGATGTTTGTAGTAGGGTGAGACTTGTGGATCCTTAGCTGAGGGATCCAGCAAGTTGCTAAGAAAGATCTAAATTAGAAAAATTTAGATCTGACATCGATGTTTCTCCCACTACATCATCACACTTATTGAGAGAAACTTGATCCGAGTGTGTGACATCATTGATGTTGTCATCTATGGAGTGGTTATCAGCATCAAGAAAGTCTTAATCACTATCACCACTACCATCATTGTCTTCTTCATTTGAAGCAACTTTATCTGGTTGTGGAGCCTTTGAGCTAGAATTTAAAGACGTACTAGATGTATTAGCTGAGTGTGTCATTATGGTGCTCATAGAGACTTCATTTGCAAAAGTAGTCCCAGTTGAGCCAAAGATGTGTTACTTGAAGGTCTTCTCAGTTCAAATCTTGGATTAGGATCATCTGTATTTAAGTTTTTGCAGATCCTAAAATAATCTCACAAGATTTGTTAAAACAGTGGGTAACTAAATCAAGATCAAATAGCCAATCAGGACCAGAACCAGCCACACACGGTGTGTGTTCATTGAAAGTCACATTGGCTGACTTCTTAATAATTCTAGTTCCAAGATTGTATACTCTGTAAGCCTTAGCTTGGAAGAGTATCCAATAAAGTGTCCATCATCTGATTTCTCAGCAAATTTGGCAATTTGATCTTTGGTATTCAAGATGGTGCAAGGACAACAAAATGATCTGAGAGAACCAATGAAAAGTTTCCTCTTGTGCCAAAGTTCATAAGGAGTCTTGCCATGAGTCTTAACCACTAAAACTCTGTTCTGCACATAGCAGGTAGTGTTGACTGCCTCTGCCCAGAAGGTGATGGGCAGCTTAGAGTCAAACAACATGGTTCTTGCAGCTTCAATCAGTGTCTTGTTTCTCCTCTCAGCAACACCATTCTACTAAGGAGTCCTAGAGCACTGTAGTGTCTTGTAATACCCTTTTCATCACAAAATGCATCAAGGATCTGGTTCTTGAATTTAGTTCTCTGATCACATCTTATAATTTTGACCTTGTGATCAGATCGATTCTCACTCTTCAAGATGAAATTCTTCAAAATCTCAGGAGTCTCATCCTTAGTTCTAAGGAATAAGACTCAAGTGACTCTTGTAAAGTCATTTGTGATCACCAAAAATAAGAGGTCCTTCCTAGACTCATTACACTGGTGGGGCCAAAGAGAACCATTGTAACAAGTATAGGGGAGTAATGATGTAGTTTCTTTCCTTAGGCTTGTGAGATACCTTGTGTTGCTTCCCTTTCAGGCATGCAACACAATGGTCATCACTTGTAAACTCTTTCTTTGGCATTCTTGTTACTAAATCATTCTTAGTCAGTTTATTCATGTTTTTGAAGTTTACATGGCATATTCTTTTATGCCATAGGAAAGACTCATCACTATTTGCTTTAGACAGAAAGCATGAAACTTCTCAAGAGGGAGATGTTTCTTGCAAATCCATCTTGTACATGTTCCCTTTCTTGGGGCTCTTAGCAGATTCTCATGAGGAATGACCACCCTGGGCTTGAGAACAATGCACTCATGCTCAGTAAAGAGCATGTTATGACTTTAATCACAAAATTAGGATACACTCAAAAGATTGTACCCAAGTTCCTTGAAAAAGTTTACCTTTTCAATGCTGAGCTTACCATTTATGACCTTGGCCCTTCAAGAAATGTAACCACCTTCATATCCTCCAAAAGCATCCAGCCCTCCATCAATCCTTTCAGAGTTTTGGAGTAGTGACCTATTGCCTGTCATGTGCTTGGAGCAGCCACTGTCAATGATCCAGACATTTCTCTTTGTCTTGAGCTGCCCCTGTACAAAGAAAATGATTAGTTACATTTGGAAACCTAAGCCTTACTTGTCTTGGGCTTACTAAGTGAAACAGAAGGTAATGCAATAGTAATAGATCCTATGGTTGTGCTTGGAGGATCTTGAGCTGTTGTTGATGGAAAATTCTCAGTCACTTGGTCTTTCTTAGACTTCCACACCACCTTTGGAGTCTTGGACTTGACCTTCAACACTTCGGGAAGCTTTTGATACTTCGGAAGTTTTGATGATTGGAACTTCGAAAGATACTGCTAACACTGTGGCAGACTTCAGTGCTTTGGAGGTATTCCTTCCTTCCTCGACCAACTTTTTTTCCGGAGGTAATTTTCCACTTGCCTTCTTCTTGGTTTTGGAGCTTCTGAAGGAAACATATTTTCCTTCCGAAGCTTGAATCTTCTTAGAACTCTTGGAAGTCTTTGGTTTGATAATATGAAAGGTACCCTTAGGATTGTATGGACAATCCTTAGCAAGATGAGCAGTACTTTCACACATAACACACTCCATTTTCTTTTTCCAAGAGCCCTCTGGGAACAAGACTGACTTTGTTCACATCCTTTCCCCATCCTCATCTTTGTAGATGCTGAGATAGTCTTTTCGGGTTGAGGACGGTTCTTGGAGTTTGATTGTCCAAGCTGGGTAGCAGTGGTACACAGCAGATCAGTCTTCTCCTTGGTACTAAGATGATTTGAACATGAACGAGAACTCTTTGTAGAAGAGTTGAGGTTGATGTTTTAGTCTTTACCATTTCAAACCCTACAGAGATAAAAACTTGTTTATGCTTGGAGTCAAAAGTAGCCTTGATCTCTTAATCCTTCCTTGCTTTTCTTTTGCTCTTTCTCATGAAGTTCTTCCTCAATTCTTGATCATCACAGTCTTCTTCTTCTCCTCAGAAGGATAGTTGCCCTTCTTAGAATCCTACTCTTCACTCTTTTCAGAGGAATTCTTCACTATCACTTCTTCATCCTCTTCACTCAAAGGATCAACGAGAGGAAGCTCATCTTCACAAGTTCCACACCTCGGTGATCATACAGACAAAATTATGTGTGGAGGAGCAATCTCATTTGATCCTAGTCCCTACTTGTTTTGATAGCACACTTTGTTGTGTAGGATGAGGATATCATGTTCTTGATGGTCTCTTTTTCAAGAACACACTTGTCTGCCCTGGCTTTGCTGATCACAAGCTCAGCCTGGCACTCAGCTTGGTTATGAGATCCTTGATTTGAGGCCTAAAATATGTATGCTCATGTTTTAGAACTGAAATAGTTTTCGCTAAGTCCTCTATCTTCAGTTTATAATCATTTTCAGACTTTCTAAAATTAGCTTTTAAAATGTTCAAGGACTCAAGATCAGATCTCATTTCCAAGTTGTTGGACCTATATCTATTAACTTTAGCAATGCATTCAGGGGTACAGAGTGTTGGATCTTGTATGCCCAAGACATATACAAGACTGATGTGGTTAGTATGTTATGATCAAGTGAGGTCATACCCATAACAAGCTAAACAAACGCCAATATATATTTATTTGTTGATGAGATCATACAAATAAAATATTGTCACCTATTTAGAAAATTGGTTTTCTAGTACTTTGCTTTATAAAAGAACAATGTTATATGGATAATTTGTTCATAAGAATTTTATTTGTCTCATTATTTAAGTTGGTTAAATAATGACAAATAAAAGTGTGTTAAAGTTATAAAATTAAATTAGGTTTTAGTTTTATAACTTTATTAACTTAAAAGAGTGCATTTTACAAAGATTACAAAATGGGGGGAAACCCATTTTTGGATGAGTTTCGACCGCCCTCATGGGTGTATGAGGGGTCTTTTTTTGCCTTGGATGCTACACTTCATTAACTCAAGCACTCTTCCAAGAAAACACACTTTCTCCCACACACACTTAAGCAAAGAAAAGCTCTTAGCAAGGCTGAAAAATTCAGATTTTTCAGCTCAACAAGGCTGAAACATTTCGGTTTTGTAGTTGTGAAGATCTTTGGTGTGAAGCTTCCTAACTTGCAAAGTGTTTGTAAGAGTTATGGGTATCACAACTTGAGGCTCTCTCTCTTGGGGGCTGGATATTCAACATCATCATCATCTTCATCTTCCTCTCCAACATCTACGACACTTATTCTAGAAAGGTTGTTTCTATGAACACCCTATGGTTGGTTTTGATTTGTTTGATAGCACACTACTTCATATAAGTTTATGTTCCTTTCTTGGGTTTTGTTTGTGTTCAACATGGTGAAAATTTTCCAGATTACTAACCATATCTTTAAACCATATATCCTCTGCATTTTCAAGTTTAAATGGTTAAACTTAGTGTTTTACATGTGACAAAACCCATCAATGGCATCTAGAGTCGGTTATGTGGAATATGTGCTTCAAAAGGTCTTGAAAAATTAGTTTTCATGGACTTTTTCCACCCATTAGGGGCTGATTTGTTGTGGTTGTATGAATCCCTCATATTTCAAGGTTTAATCTTGTATGCTTTGGTTTAACCTTGAAAGATTTACATCAAATGGTTGATTGTGTTGTTTGGACAACCTTAAAGTTTTAGTTTGTGTTGGTTGAAACTTTAGGGCTGAAATAAGGGATTCATTGTTGATTCTTGGATGTTGAATGTGTTATATATTATGGTGTATAACATAGCCTTGGCCTTATGTGTTGGTTTTGGTTGATTGTGTTTTGTCATGTTGGTTTGTTCTTGAAAGGGTTGTAATTTGTGTTTTATATTTTGGGTTGTAATTTATTTATTCATTTGGTTATGTAATAAATAGATTAGGTGCATTTCTTTTATTAGAAAAATTGTATTAGGATACGAATTTTGTAAAAGAAGATGCACAAGATGAAGACTCAAAGAAGGACACAAAAGACATGGACACTTGAAGCATTTGGATGTGGATTCAAGTGGGAGTTCATGGACACATTTTGATGTGTCATCTTCACCCTTAGGAAAGACCTTATGATAACACTTGTGATGGCAAACAAGTGTGGTCAACTTAGTGGCTATGGTTATGCACTCATGTTTATATATTTATGCTTGTTTGGATGTTTGTTGTTTGATTGTTTGGTTGATATTTGGATATGGATTACAAACTTAACAAGCTGAAATTTTGATGGTTATTTATCATTGAGTGGTTAATAAAAGGTTATTAAAAGGATTAATGGTTTTAATAAAAGAGGTTTTATTAAAAGTGAACCATATGGTACCTTGTATTTGAATAGCATGCAAATATAAGGTACATAGATTCTTAACTAAGACTATGAAAACCTTAATTTTTCTTTTTTAAACAAGTTTACACCATCCTTTTGCACAACACTTGAGTCATTTGGAAACTCTTAATGGATAAAGGTCACCTAACCACTTATGTTGGAAATCTCACATGTGTGTGCAAGTAGGGTAACTTGATTTGCAAACCATGTTAAATGGATCACCTACAATATGGTTTACAAAGGTGTTTATGGGATAAACATGCCGACTATACATATAATGTTTAAAGTCGATGCCATACCCTAGAAGTTGCAAAGGGTTGCAATTGTCAAAACGTTGACTACCTTGTTAATTTAGATAATGGGATAAAGGTCACCTAACCACTATTTAAATGTAACGTTGGATTCTAGATTTTAATATTGTGTAAGAAACTTAAAAGGGGTTTTAATTATTAAAATATGAACAATATTGAAATTACTAAAATTGAACTTTGTTATATTTTGTAGATGGCCACCAACAATAATGATAACAATGAAATCCTGACCGCTCACTCACTATCACTAAGAACCATTCTCTAAAAGGAGCGTCTAAACCATAATAACTTTATTGATTGGTTTCGAAACTTGAAAATTGTTCTCAAGCAAGAAAAAAGATCATACATATTAGACGATCCAATTCCCGATCAACCTAGTAAGGATGATGAGGAGGCCTATAATAATTGGTGAAATACACTGAGGACTCGGTCCAAGTGTCTTGCCTTATGTTGGCAAGTATGACTCCAGATCTCCAAAAGGAGTATGAACATCATGGAGCATACGACATGATAACCCAGTTGAAGGAAATGTTCCAACAACAAGCACGGGTTGAGCGCTTCGAAACAGTTCGAGCACTCCATGCGTGTCGTATGGACGACACCCAATCTGTTTCATCTTATGTTTTTAAGATGAAAAGCCACATTGACCAACTCGAAAGGCTGAATTGTCCTGTCTTGAAAGAGTTGGCTACGGATTTGATCCTCAACTCTTTATCAAAAAGGTTTGACAATTTTGTCATGAATTACAACATGAACGGGTGGGACAAGAACATAAGTGAGCTTCACTCTATGCTCAAAACTGCCGAGGCGGCCATGGGTAAAAGGGTTTTACCCGTTCTCACCATCAATGAAGGTGGGAACAAGAAGAGGCCTCACCCCGCACCCAAGGCAAATGTTGCCAAGGGTAAAGGGCAGATTAGGGGAAAGGGAAAGGGAGTGGTTAGAGCGCCACCACCAAAACTAGCGGAGAAGAAGCAAAAGGTTGCTTCAAATGACCCATGCTTTAAGTGTGGGGAGATTGGACACTGGACAAGAAATTGCCCAGTCCATCTCAAAGAGTTGCAAGCAAAGAGGGATGCTGGGCAAACCTCAGGTACATGTTTCATGATCCATATTGGTCTAAATTTAATATCCTCTAACACATGGGTATTGAATACCGGATGTGGAACTCATATTTGCAACTTATTGCAGGGGTTCAAAAGAATAAGGACTTCAAGAAAGGGGATTTGAGCCTCTTCATGGGCAATGGGGTAAAGGTTCAAGTTGAAGGCCAAGGGACTACATCTTGAACCTTCTAAATGGTTTGGAAGTAATTTTGAAAAATATTTTGTATGCTCCTAGTTTGACTAGGAACATTATTTCTCTTGCCCAATAAGACAATATGATTATGTTTTGTCATTTATTGAGAAAGAAATTCATGTTTCTTTAAATGGCATGTTTTATTTTAAAGCTAATCCCATTAATGGAATTTATGAATTGGTTCATGAAAACACATTATATGATAGCTCATTGTATCAAACCACCACTAAGAAACTCAAATTGGATTTGAGTGATACCTATCTTTGGCATACCGTCTTGGTCATATAAACAAGAAGCGCATACAAACACATCAAAAGAACGGTCTTTTAAAAGCAAATGAATATGATTCATTTGATGTATGCGAATCTTGTTTACAAGGTAAAATGACTAAGGCACCTTTTAGTGGCATGTCCGAAAGGGCAAAAGATTTGTTAGGCATCATACATTCGGATGTATGTGGTCCTTTCAAGCCAATGACTAGGTACCATGAAAGATACTTCATTACCTTTACCGACGACTATAGTCGATATGGTTATGTGTACTTGTTAAGACACAAAGATGAAGCTTTTGAAATGTTCAAAATCTTCCAAAATGAAGTAGAACTCAACTCAATAAGAAAATAAAAATTCTCCGCACCGATAGAGGAGGTGAATACCTGAGTGATGCCTTTAGAGATCATTTTAGAAGTTGTTGTATTGTCTCACAACTATCTCCACCTGGAACCCCACAACATAATGGCGTGTCTGAGAGGAGAAATCGAACTCTATTAGATATGGTTCGATCAATGGTGTCTAGAAGCTCACTGCCTCTATCATTTTGGGGTTTCTCTTTTCTCTCTGCGGCCCGTATTTTGAATATGGCCCCAACCAAGAAAGTGGAAATGACACCTTTTGAAATATGGCATGGAAGAATTCCATCACTGTCATATTGAAAAGTATGGGGTTGTGAGGCTTATCTTAAGACTCCCACCTCAAACAAGCTTGAAAGCCGTTCCACTAAGTGTATCTTCATTGGATATGCCAGAGATTCTATGGGATATTATTTCTATGATCCATTGGAACAAAAGGAGTTTGTTGCCAAGAAGGCTGAGTTCTTAGAAGCTAAGTTCCTTACGGAAGGAACTAGCAGTAGAATAGTGGATCTTGAGGAGGACCAAGAACCACAAACCATACATGTTTGGTTGATACTAGCACTCAACATGAGGATGTTGAAAATGATCAAGTGTTGATCAAATTACACAGAACGTTCGCAGATCTGGTAGAATTAGTAATCCACCTGAAAGATATGGATTTTTCGTAGACGGATGCTATGTGGTAGATTCTGATGAACCAACCACCTATCATGATGCAATGTCCAATTGGGATTGTGACAAATGGCTTGAAGCCATGAACGTTGAGATGCAATCCATGTATGACAACCAAGTGTGGGACTTGGTTGAACCACCTCTAGACCCCAAGATAGTTGGAAGTAAATGGGTTTTCAAGAAGACAACCAATATGCATGGAAACTTGGATACTTATAAAGCTAGACTTGTAGGAAAAGGTTTCACTCAAACTCAAGGGGTTGATTATGATGAGACCTTCTCACCAGCTGTAATGCTAAAGTCTATTAGGATATTATTTGCCATAGATGCTCATTATGATTATGAGATTTGGCAAATGGATCTCAAAACTACTTTTCTGAATGCATATCTTGAGAAAGATGTCTACATGGTTCAGCCTGAAGGTTTTGTCAACTCAAAACATCCTAACAAAGTATGCAAGTTAAAGAAATCAATCTATGGATTGAAGCAAGCATCAAGGAGTTGGAATCACCATTTTGATGAAGAAATAATCAAATTTGGATTCATCAGAACGCTGATGAAGCATGTGCATATAAGAAGACTAGTGGGAGCATCACCATTTTTTAATATTATATGTCGATGACATTCTACTATTTGGAAATGACATTCCAACCATGGAAGGTGTAAAAGTCTGGCTTGGAAGCTGTTTCTCCATTAAGGATCTTAGTTAAGCCACCTATATTTTAGGAATAAGATCTATACGGATAGATCAAGGCGATTGATAGGTTTGAATCAAAGTGCATACATTGATAAGATCTTGAAAAGGTTCAAGATGGAAAACTCTAAGAAAGGTACCGTACCTATTCAAAGAGGAACGATATTGAGCAAGAATCAATGTCCAAGCTCAAAGGATGAGCAAGACAAATTGAAGGGAATCCCATATGCGTCTGCTATTGGATCCATCATGTATGCAATGATATGCACTAGACCGGACGTGTCATGCGCCTTGAGCATGACAAGCCGATACCAACAAAATCCAGGAAGCAGTCATTGGATGGCTGTTAAAAACATACTTAAGTACCTAAGGAGACTATAGATATGTTCCTAATCTATGGATCTGGTGAGGAGGAACTCGTAGTAAAGGGTTACACGGATGCGATTTTCCAAACTGATCGTGATGATTCACGATCACAATCGGGGTACATTTTCATCTTGAATGGGGGAGCTATCTCTTGGAAGAGCTCTAAGCAAGATGTGGTGGCATTATCAACTATAGAGTCAGAATACATCGCCGCTTCATTAGCCGCGCAGGAAGCGCATGGTTAAGGAAGTTAATTTCCGATCTAAGGGTGGTCCCTTCCATTCAGGACCCCCTAGAAATTCTTTGTGATAATGAGGGTGCGATTGCTCAAATCAAGGAACCCCGTGCACATCAAGAGACTAGGCACATTGAACGAAGATTCAACTACATAAGGGATGAAGTTGAAAAGGGAAAGATATGTATTCGCAAAGTTCACACGGATCAAAACATTGTGGATCCACTCACGAAGCTTCTTGAAAAGGCAGAGCATGAAAGTCATGCTTGTGCCATGGGACTTCAATATTCTAGTGACTGGATTTGATCTTTAATTTTGTATTGAGGTATTGTAACCTTTTATTACTTGAATGAATTATTCGGTTATAATGATTCAACTAATATTCCTATTTTGCATGTTTGAAATCCATGAGTAAAGCATTTACTCAGAATGTCCGTAGTTGTTCATGCTTGTGGGAACAAGCATGAAGGTAATGCTATTATGAACTTGGATTGGTAGAGATTCATATAGATGAATGTAGAAGCAAAAGGTTGCTGCCAAAGTTCATAGATATTTGTGGGATGCAAATATTGGACTGACCCGCATCTCAAATATTACTACATGGAATCTTCCTGATTGATCATAAGTAATTTTGAGTAAAGGCGAACATCATTTGGTATCCTTTGACCTGCGACACATATTTGTCCTTGATATTTACCGAATATTATATTTTGGCATAGCTCTTCGTTGTTCTGAAACATGGCAGTACATAAGTCTGAGTTCAGGTATGATATAAGGTAATTATGAGAGACGTATGTTGTCAAGATGGGATTTGTCCTCTTATTCGTTGAGAGTAAGATGTCTAAGGCCTGAAAGTTAGATCAATGAGAATGATCACTCTGTGTCTCTAGGATTTAACATGACATCTGCGACAAAAGGATAGATGATTGTTTCACACCTAAAACCTTTCAAGTATGGTACTTGAAGAGGATGATGTTATTGAATGGCACTTAGTCATACGTATTAAGGGTAGTAAACCGTGGTTAGGCGGTATTTACTGCTTGCATCAATCTTCTATGAATCTTGTGCAAGTGGGAGATTGTTGGATCTTGTATACCCAAGACACATACAAGATTGATGTGGTTAGTATGTTATCATCCAAGTCAGGTCATACCCAATAACAAGCTAAACAAACACCAATATATATTTATTTGTTGATGAGATCATACAAATAAAATATTGACACCTATTTAGAAAATTGGTTTCCTAGTACTTTGCTTTATAAAAGAACAATGCTATATGGATAATTTGTTCATGAGAATTTTATTTGTCTCATTATTTAAGTTGGTTAAATAATGACAAACAAAAGTGTGTTAAAGTTATAAAATTAAATTAGGTTTTAGTTTTATAACTTTATTAACATAAAAGAGTGCATTTTACAAAGATTACAAAATGGGGGGAAACCCATTTTGGATGACTTTCGGCCGCCCTCATGGGTGTATGAGGGGTCTTTTTTTTGCCTTGGATGCTACACTTCATTCACTCAAGCACTCTTCCAAGAAAACACACTTTCTCTCACACACACTTAAGCAAAGAAAAGCTCTCAACAAAGCTGAAAAATTCGTATTTTTCAGCTCAACAAGGCTGAAACATTTCGGTTTTGTAGTTTTGAAGATCTTTGGTGTGAAGCTTCCTAACTTGCAAGGTGTTTGTAAGACTTGTGGGTATCACAACTTGAGGCTCTCTCTTGGGGGCTGGATATTCAACATCATCATCATCTTTATCTTCCTCTCCAACATCTACAACACTTGTTCTAGAAAGGTTGTTTCTATGAACATCCTATGGTTGGTTTTGATTTGTTTGATAGCATACTACTTCATATAAGTTTATGATCCTTTCTTGGGTTTTGTTTGTGTTCAAAATGGTGAAAAACTTTCAGATTACTAACCATATCTTTAAACCATATATCCGCTGCGTTTTCAAGTTTAAATGGTTAAACTTAGTGTTTTACATGTGACAAAACCCATCACAGAGATGTTCCAATACCTTGGCTTCATCATGATCTGCCATCAGTGCTTTGTTTGGAGAAGCATCTTCCACCTGAAAGCTCTAATCAAAGCCTCCATCTTCAGGAACAACAACATCCTACTGCTTTGGCTTCTCATTCTGGGGAGCCTTGTCAGTGTAGTTGGGTATGGAATGTGTTTGGCCACCATTTGTTTTAGGTTCCTTACACTCCCTGGTAAAGTGGCCCATCAAGTTACAATTGTAACACTTGACTTTGCCTTTGTCCAGGCCAAAATTTCCACTGGTTGCACTACTGTGAAACTTCCTTCTAGTCCGCTTGTAGAACTTCTTGGCTCTATGAGTGAGAAGAGCCATCTACTAGACTATCTCCATGTACTTCAGATCATCTGGATGGATACAGTCCAAGTCTTCATGGGTGAAACGAAAGCTGCCATAACTTTCATCAGAAGACACATAATCTTGAGAAGAGCTTGTCTCTTGGAATGGGCTTTCATGAGTGTAGTTGTCCTTTGGTGTCTCTCGGAAGGTGATGAAAAGACCCTTTGGTGAGTTGTCAAAGTAGCATAGAAGATGATGTTAGGGTTCTATGCTATCCCTTTCAACCACATGAAGGGTTGAACCCATTTGATTGTTGGAGTTGCCAGATGAACTTGCTGTTCATCTCCATCTGGTGGCCACTAAGAATCCCATATAACTCTGTCAGAGTGAGAGTTTTGAGATTCTCAGTCCTCCTGATCACCACACAGCAGTGTGTCCACTGCATAGGAAGTGAGGACATGAACTTCCTTACAATGTCTCTATTCTCAAGAGGAACTCCTCCATCCACAAGGGTATCCACAATCTCAACATACCTGAAGTATTGCTGAGTTATGGTTTCACCTGTTTTGAATGTGAAGTTTTCAAACTGTTGTTTCAGGAGATCCTTCTTATTCTCCTTGTCTTCAGAGGAACCCTCATACATCAATTACAATGCATCCCACAACTGCTTAGCTATTATGCATTTCTTGAAACCTCTGTTTACAGAGTTTGGAAGAGTAGTCTGAAGGGTTGTCATGGATTTTCTATGAATCTCTACTCTCTTCCTGTCTTCATTAGAGTAGTTTGCCACAGCCCAAAAACAACAAACAATATGTCTTGTTTTTCTTTAAATTTCAAAGTTGTTTTCTATTTTAGTCTTTTGTAGTGTAGACGTCGGACTATTCAACTAGACGAATTCTGTGAATCACTCACTAAAAAGGGTCACATCTGAGGTTCCAATCGGTTTCAAACTAAAAGGATCACGTCTGAGGTGATCATATGGTGTTAAATTAAAAGGGTCATGTCTAAGATGATCAAAAGGCAAAATGTTTTATATCAAAAGTTAAAAATTTTAAGTATGTGAAAGTGTATGAGTTCAAGCTCATAGGTATGAGCTAATCATACGATTGAATCATAAGGATGAGCCAATCACCGTTTGAACCATACGAATGAGCCAATCACACGATTGGACCATGAGTATGGGGAAACCATGCAATTGGAGCACAAGACTGAACCAATCGTACAAATGGGTAAAGGTGTATGAGCCAGTCGCAAAACTGAACCCTATTCACACGACTAAAACATGAGTATGGGTTCAGTCGCACAACTGAAATTAAAATAGTATAAATAAGGGGTTCAGTTGATCGTAACCCTTACTACCCTTCAAAGTCCTCTAAAATCTCCCATACAAACATACTCTGCCCAAATCTTGTTTGCCTGTTTCTCCTATAGATTGTGATTCTAACGGTTATTCTACTCATCTACAAGTACTAGGCGACCAATCGATCAATGAACATCTTAATCGCATTTTTAAGGACCTATTGGGATAAATCCTAGAAGCGAGACTAAACCCTAAAATAGACCACTTAAATGGACATAAAAGTTGATTTAAAGGACATTAGGTGTTATTTCGAGTCTCTACGAGTCTAAAGAGTCTAAACACGAATTCTAATATAAGTTTTGACAAAGATCAAAACTATGGTGTTCAATAGTGTAGGATGAGAATAGTCATGCTAATGAACTTCATTCGCACGATTGAGCCATGCGCACGATTCAATCACATGAATGAAACATGCGTTTGGGTTCAGTCGCATGACTGACTCAACTGCATGGTGTAGTATACGACTAAGTTCAGTCGTAGGCTCAATTGCCAGATTGAACTTAGCCGCAGGCTCAATTGGACGACTGAACTCAATCATACGACTAAAACTCAGTCGTATAGTTTAGTCGCACGACTGAACCAGTATGTTCAAAACAGCTTAGTTCCAACTATCTTCTCTTATGCATAAATCTAACGTATATGTTCTTGTTTTGTAGCAACATGCTGATAGATGGATGATGAGCACCAAGCACAACATTTGTGCTCACTTGGATGCTACTACTCGGAATGCTTCTGAGTTTACTAGGATCATAGCCTTTCTTAGGAGATCAAGGATCTCAAGGCCATATCTACACCCTACAATCCATACAGATCATTATAGTAGACCTTCTGGGAAGGTGCTACAGTTGACAGGTCCATTGAGCCTCACATTATTCGGAGCTCAATTTTTGGACAGGAGATTAGTATTACTACAGACGATCTAAGGCGAGTCCTGGATGGGTGATGATGGTACCCCACCTACCAAGCTCCATCCTCTGACCGTTTGGGAATCCTTTTTGCGGATGAAGTACACTAGGGACATCAACACAGATGTGCTCAACAAGAGCAACATGTGCCCCCAATTTAAGTACTTAGCTCATGTCATTCTCAAGTGCATAGCATCAAGGAGAGGAGGATTTCACGAGATGTCTGATCAATCTAGAATGCATATGTTGCTCTGGTACTGAACCACCCGTTCAGTTTCTCACACATGCTATTCTCTTACATGATCGAGAACCTGGAAGCAAAGGGCAAGAAGGATTTTGTATGTACCCACGTTTTCTACAGATGATTATTGACGAAAAGATTCCTATGCTACCAAAGGAGAAGGATGATGTTGTAGTTTTGGAGGTTATGGATGATACCACATTAGGTCGGATGAAGGTCTACCGGGGGAAGCAGGTGAATCCCCCGGTTAGGAGATTGTTCGGGCATTGGTAGTTGAAGATTATGTGGCGACTCTCACAAGAAGTGGCGTCATGATGATAGTGACTCAGATTTTGAGCAATTGAGCTACCCACTGATGAAGAAGACGATGATGATGACAACCATGATGGTGGTCAAGGTGGTGATGCACTGGTGGAACTGAGAAGGCTAGCTTCCACCAAGAGTTTTTTGCTCGATGAAGAGGAAGAGTCTGATGAGGAGCCACTGGTGAGGACAGTTGGTAGCCAAGTTGTGGCCACTGACAGAGGGAAAGAGGTGGTTGGCAAATGCTAGGCTAGGTCGAAGGGTGCTGCTACAAATGTCACTAATCCTACTTACGCCTTAGACCAGCCACTCAGTTCAGGGGGAGCCTCTACCTCCAAGAGCTCCAGGCAGAAGAGGATGTCTCACCCTTATGACAAAGAGGGTAAATGGCCAGGATTCATACTAATCACATCTTCTACTGCCACTGCCACAGCCACCACCACTACCATAGCAACCACCACTACCACACCCACTGCCACAGCCACCACCACTACCACACCTACTACCACAGCCACCACTCCATCCACCACTCATACACCTACTCTACCATAATCCATTCCCACACATCCTCCCATATTCACCACATCCACAAATACCACAACTACTCACAAGCTGGTCCCTCCAGCCAATATACAGTTACACATGGATTCACTCTACCCTGGTCGAGTTAGAGGACCAGCTAGCAAACCTGAACCGGATGGTCTAAAGCTTATTGCTACTAATGATTAGAGCCAATCACATCATTCAGCTAATGGCGGTGAATGCCGGTCAAGCAAAGCAAATCATTCAGCTGAGCGAGAAGAACGCTAAGTACGAGAGAGCGTTAGGCCGAGCCCACCAAGCACTGACAAGTCAAAACGAGCTGGCGTTGGCTTCGGTAAAGTGAATTGAAGAACTTGAGAAGAAGAATAACAAGATCTTGCTAAAGCTTAAGGGGTCAAACAGTGAACCGTTAAATATCAAGGATGGTGATGATGAGGATGATGATGATGATAATGAGGATGATGATGATGATAATGAGGATGAAGATGAATCTGATGAAGATGATGGTGATGCCGAAGGAGTGGGAGGAGTGGAAAACGAAAGGAAGGAGATGATAATGATGAGGATGATCGAGAAGGTGATGCCTCTGTGTCAGCCTCTAATCCATGGTTAAGGAGAGCCGGACCAAAAGAAATCAAGATCAAGGAGCCTCATCCTTAGCTCCTCAAACTAAGAGACTACTGACCAAGGCAAAAGTAATGATTAGATGATTTTGTATTTGAAACTTTTTACTTGAACTATGTATTACATTAATGTAATTAATGATGTTGATGTTTAAATGTCTTGATTAATGATTTATGTGTGATGTGCTTAATGTTTAATCAAACATATGAAGCTCAACAGACAGATGAATATGATGTTACTCCTCTTCAGTAAGTCAAGTCTCAACTTACCATGATTCTTTACTTGCAAGGGATTGTTAGAAGATCTGAGCTACACACCGGAGGAAGGAGAGATTATACACGATCTAACAGACGAGCAGCTCGCTGAAATATTTAGACTGAATCCTGATGAGCTTGTCAAAGATGCTCCAGAAGTTGACGTTGTGAGTGATGATGAGCTAAAAGACATGGATGAAATCGAGATAAAGGATGTCATTACAAAGCACTATCCACAGTACACTGACCCGGAAGGACATGTTATCCCCAATTTGGGTGAAACATTTGGCGGTGGTACTTTTGATAAGTTGGATGAAATGGAGAAAGGAAAAAAGAAAGAAGAAAGCACAGCCCAAGCTTCGGATGCTAATGTTGATATCAAGAAAGCTGAATGGGTAGCTTGTTTTGTATAGATAAAAGCCCAACGCGTGCCCCTAAAGCAAAATGCCTACACAAAGCTTTATCGAGTAAAAAGACATTAGAAAATGTCAGGCAACATTATAGCATGGGCATATTTTGAAGATTTGGATGTTTATGCATGAAAAGGGAAAAGGGGATTGAGTACTTCAGATATCCTCATGATCTGAGGACTCTTCCTGTTTTGAGCTCAACCAACTGGCATGCTTAGATCTGTTGTATGCTAATCCAAGAAAGATGTCAGGTTGGTTTGAGGCTGTATTGAAGAAAGAATACCACATAAGGTGGGTAAACTTCAGACCTCAACAACCTAAGAGGCTTATTCATAAGTCTGAATTTGATCCTATATCTGGAAAGCCTAAAGTAGTGCTGAAGTGGAGTCCTCCACGCACAATGTCCGAGATTCCCTTACGGGAAATGCCTCAGGACTTCACTCCATACTTCAAATGGTGGTATTATGACTGGAGGACAGGGGAAGCGGTCGATAATTATGGTATTCGACCTATTGTGGCTCACTAACTTGTCGGCTGAAGATGTCTATACTTTATACAAGTGGCCACTGTTCTATGACACACAGGACATTGTACAAGCTCTTCAATTTCAACATGTTATAAGGCTCTGTTTTGCTTTCGAGATACATGCAAGAGTCACAAGAGAAGAGAAGTACAAGAAGTTCCAAGAACACTTGAAGAATGTTAGACGATAGAGTAACTGGGTCCAAGGGGAGTTTGTAGATACATGTGTAACTAGTTTATATGCTTAAATGTAAAAGTCTTTCATGTCTTACATATGTGTAATTTGATGAAGTAATGAAACATGATTTATGATGTGATGTTTATTTATATTTAATTCGTATGTATGAACTTATTATATAGGTTTGAGGTTGTTGTACACAATTCTAACTCAATAATGATTGAGTAATGTGTTCAACCTAGTCGGATGAGTATTCATGCTAAATGCCCATACTTATGGATCATACGCATGAATACATCATGCTTAAGGACCATTGCACGATTGAACCAGGAGACTGGATCGGTCGTATGATTGAGACATAAGATTGACTCAGTCGCACGACTTAATCTTTAGCCGATTGAACCTTGCTAATGGTTCGGTCGTACGAAGGAAACCCCTAACCTATAAATACCACCTAATCGTGAAAAAACAAAACACTTTTTTAGAGATATTAGGCATACAGATAAACCCTAGCCGTCCAGAGCATCCCAAACAGTCTGTCCAAGTTCATAGTTCATTCCTGATTGATTCCTTCTCATTCTTAACGTTTAGTTCAATCTTATATCGATCAGGTTATTGTTCTCACTGATTGGATCACCAATCAAATAGGATTCCACACCATTTTATCCGGTATAAACGCGGAATCAGTTAGTACTCTGTACGTACACGATCCCCTAACAATATGTGAATGATGGTGGGGGTGAACTCAGATGTGGTTTGTTAAGTTAGGGCTTTAATTTGGAGGATTTGGAGCTTAGATTTGGGAGCAGGGATGAGCAACATTGGCTAGGTTGACAGATCCGAAAAACACTTGATTTAGGTTTCATACATCATAAAAGGTGGAGATGGTTAGAGATGATGACAACAGCTGAGGATCGATGGTTGTGATTAGGTGATGATGGCCGATGATGATGATAATGAGGGTATTAGAGATGGATGACAATGGTGTGAGGGTACCAGATTGTAAGACAATGTGATGCAGTGGTGACCAGCGGTGTGGTCGGCTATGTTAGATAAGGATGGTCATAAGTGGTAGTGGACGACGATGAAGGCCTGTGGTGTTACCAAATTGTGAAGATGATTATATATATATATATGTATATATATATATATATATATGTATATATATATATGTGTGTGTGGTGTGGTGTATTTATATGTAAATATGTTATTTTAATTGTATTACACATATAGTATCTATAATTTATATAAATAGTTGAATAATATGTAAAGACTAAAATGCCCTGAAACATAGTGTTAATACTCAAACTTGTTACAAAATTAAAAGTTAACACTTAAATATGTTACTTTTTTACTTAGTAATCAAACCTATAATTTTGTATAAACCATAGGGATCATTTATATATATTTATTCATCCACCATCTTCTCTTAATCAATTTTGAACGCAGTCACATAGTCATTTTAACTTATAAATTCTCTTTATAGTTTGTTTCAAATTCTATTTTTCTCCTCTAAAACGCTAGCATTTGAAGAGAAAACATGGCACATAAGAAATGTAATTTGAAGTACGATTATAATCTCATATAATGTAAGTCTATAATTCTCCTATAAGTAGGGATTGAAATCTTTTTATTAATAGAGATTCAAAAACGTATTTTTGGACTAAGAGCTTTAAAAAGTGACCAAGAATTGATAGTCATGAAGTAATATATTATTTTGTAAAATCTTATTGGTGTTTATATCACATAGGAAAAGAAATATTATTAATCAGTATTTTCCATCCTCAAGGCCTTCTTTCATGAGGAGGAAGTCATAGGACAATGGCAAACAGAGGGTACTTTAAATAGAGTAGTTGAATCTTTATTTGCAAGGACATTACAATAGAGTGGCAATCAAGTGATAATCATAGTAGTCATAAAGAACAAATTGATGAAAGGTCGGATGGTGATGAATCTGATTACATTATAGATGAAGAGAATGAGGTTGATGTAGTGTTGGTAGGTATGCAAGATTTATATTTGGATATTAATTTAGATGTTGAGATTATTGGTCTACAAATCAAAAAATATATTCAAATAAAGTTTGATAAGGAAGATGAATAGATTCACCTAATTAATGATATAATAACATCCATAATTAAATAATTGAATGCACATATAGACCCTAAAGTTTGAAATAGAGTTTAAAATTAATAGATTTGAGTACAATTTTTTTTGAGTAATAAGTTTAGGGCTCATGCTTTCAAGTTTTGTAACAATTTTAAGCATCAAGACTAAAATCCGTTAAAGTCAGTTAAGTTAAGCAAAAGGACTATTTACCCTTTGTTTATTTTACAACATAAACTAATTATGAAAATAACACTATTTACATAATTAAATGAATCCCCTAAACTACAAGCCAATACAATACTTCACCACCTAACAACGCTTCATATCATTCTTTCTATTTCTTTTTCTGTTAATCATGTAGATCATGGAGTGAGGCAGTACCAAATCAGGGTTTTTAACTTGGTTTAAAATGAAAATTAATAGTTAGTGTTGGTCTTTGCTTTGTGATGGATCTATTCACCACTTTCTTTTTGTTGAAGATATATATTTGGTTGTTCATCGGTATAGTTATCAACACTATTCGTCTCTTCATTATAATCATTCCTCCCTCTGTTAAATCATAGTTATATCCTAATAAAGATCAAAAACCGTAGTTGCTATTTTAGAAAGAGTACAACTCATCTCTCCGGTAACACAATCTCCACTATGATTGAATTTCACGGTAACAAAAATGAATACTAATTGATCAGGTTAGAAATGAACAAGACTTTTCTAGTGATTGGTAGTTAACAAATGTGAAATTTAAGTTGATTGTGTACTAAAAAACACAAACAATTTGAGTAAGTAATAACACAAGAAGTTCTTTCAAAGTATTCACTTGATTACTTCTCTCATTACAAGAATAATAACAACATATAACAAATAGGCAAACAACCTAACCTCAAAACTATACAAGTGTAAGGTTTTTATATCATGAAAGCTAACCACTACAATGAATCTTGATAATTTATTATAGGTTTACGATCAATGGTATGTTTTAGCCATTGATCTACATATTATGGCATACCACGAATAGGCATTAGCATTAGTTACAAAGTATCTTTAACAAAAGACAGAAAATTAGTACATAAGAATATCAGCAGTTGTAGAAGTATGTTTCCACCATGACTCCTCAATACTAGAAGTCTTGTCTAATTAAATAGTCAATCAGCATAACATCATGCTATATAAATGCCAATTCATAGTAGTTCAGCTCTTAGGAGATTTTGACATATGGATAAGTACGAAACTTAGAGTGTTTTGGTAGATTCATTCTTCTCATGATTCGACAAATTTCTTGTAGGATGATACTACCAAAACTATTTCTTATTCTCTAAGCATACTTATTAACAGTGGTTCATACATGTATCTTCTTCTATCTCTTAAGGGGTTGTCAAGAGGTAGACTAACGAAATCTTTCATGTTATGCCAAGATAGTCTAAACAGATTATATTCTTTAACTTCAATTTTTCCAACACCGGCAAATGTTAGACTGATGGAACTAGTTGAGAAATCAAAACTCCAATAAGTGATAGGATCATGAATGCTCATGGGAGTTATATGCAAAACATCTTCTTTTTATCTCCACTTGGTTCTGGTTCAACTTTATAGCTAATATTTATCTTAAAAATAGATGCCATTGATTTGTACTTGTTAGGCATACCATCATTTTAATTGAACATTCCGTGTAGGTCTTTAGAGTTGAGATTCAAAATTTATAACTCTGTTAAGAAGAAAGACTTGGATTAATCCCTTCTCTCAATGAAATACCTCTCAAATTTTAAATCATATCTCCAATTAATGATGTTTGTTCCATCACCTTCTACTATTCCTCTTGATCTGATTTTGAGAGTTCTTCTTCAACAGTTTGTTTGGGTTTGTTCTAGTCTTTTTTATTCTCTCGATAGTTGTAGTGATTTCCACTTCATCTTCCGAGATGTTTGACTGAGTTTTTGTTAGATATTTAGCATCTTGCAATGTTTGTTGGAATGGTGAAGATATATTCTTAGTAGTTTGAGCATGTTGTTAGTGGGAATAGGATATTGTAATTAGTGTTGGGTGCAGGATTGGAAGATGGGATGGCTTCAATAGCTTCGGTTTCTTTTAATATTCTACTTTGTTCTAAAGCCTGCATTCTTCTCAAGATGTGACTTGTAAATCCTCATAAGCATCTTTTCTACTTCCTTTGCTTAAGAGTCATTGTTGAAATTTCTTAGTCTCAGCCTGTTTAGGGAAGCTATCTCGAATCTATTAAAGCTGACAAGTTGATTATCTGCGTAAGCTACCTTTCCAGCTACCGATCTACTAATGAAGTATGTCTTTTTGGCTTAATCATATTCCCAATCCATATTAGATCCTATGATAACAATGGAGTTTTAGGGATCTCTTCACCAGACTCAGCTTTCACTAAGGCAACACCTTCTAAAGTATAATTTTGGCCTCCCCATTTTCACATTAAAAAATGTTTATGTACTCCAAAATATTTTCCCTAAGATGTCTAATGGCAAGTAAAGTATTTCATTCTCATGATCATAGTATATCACTTTTACATTTGCTCTCTTGACTGTAAATTTCATCATTTTGGTTATGTACCCTGCACCTAATACTTTCGTATCTTTAATAACTTTCTCTTTCATTTCCTGGTCAATCACTCTATCCATTATTATTCTTTTGGTACAACTCTTTTTTTGGCAATGACTGATCAAGTAGGCTATCATCATTGGACAAAGTTTTATCAGAATAGGAGATGTTGGATGGTTAGTCGGTAGATGGTAAGAATTTTTAACAATTTTCTTTGTCTTTGCTTGTTGTTTCTCCTATTGCTGTTTTGCTTCTTCATATTTTAGGAGCTCTTTAGCTATAACTCTTTTCTTGATTTCTCAGATAGTCTAACTAAGATTAGGTATAGTCATTGGTACTACTTGTTTTGTAGAGAAACCATAGTACTTTAGGTGCATTTTCATTTGTTGCTTGTCTATTGACTCCTATATGACACTTTCAACTGTCTTCTTTCTAATTCACCTCTTATTTTACTAGCCACCTATGTTGATTTCTCCATTTCAGCATGAGTTACGACTATCAGCTTTGAATTTATCTCAGCGACTCTACTCAATGACCTTATAGAAATTGAATCCTTTCATCTCAAGTCAAGTTGCCAGGATGCATTTCCTTGATCTTTCTCCTTTTTTATTCTAATAGGAGGTCATTGGTGTAGATTAAATAGTTGTTGGCATAGGAGCTTGCAGAGTAGTTATCTTTTAAGGAGTGCTTTCGGTAGTTTTCCCAGATGATTTTAAGAGTACTTTCTTGAAAACCGTGGCTATTGGTTTAGATAAAGTTATAGATTTTGATATGCTAGGTTCTCTAACAAGATTGATTGTTCTATTTGCAGCTCTAGACTCTTGCACTTTGAACTAGGATAATGATGTTTTTCTTCATTAAAGCTTCTTGAGATCTACCAGTATGCAATTTAACCAGTTCTTCATCTACACTCTATGGGAGTAGCTCCATCATCTTTGTTATTTGGAATCTGGACTTTCGTTCCTAATACTCGTTTTTAATGTGCTCTTCAGTAATCCTATCTCTTACCTTTATTTGAGGTAGAGATTATAGTTTGTCTGATTTCTAAATGTTTAGTAGGTAAGCCTGATTCCTCACTGGCTACTTTGGGATCATTGGTAGTTGTCTGAACTCTCTGAGCATCCTTGCTGACTTTGGGCCCTTTATTTCCACATTCACCTCAAAGTTAAGAAGGGTTTTAGTTTCAACATCTGGATGACCAATATCATCTGTTTTGATTTCTTAATCTCAGACTTAGGTGTTTCCTTTTGAACTTTATGAAGTTGTTTTGCTTCTACTTCAAGAGTCACCCCATGTCTTTCCATATCATCCTTCATAATTTGGTATCCTCTTGTGCAAATAATCATTTTGCCTGTTGCGGCATGTGATGAGGGAGTCTCTATCTGACTGTTTTGGTAGTTGCATAATTAACTGATTTCTTCAGCTCTTCTGTTGCTTCCGATAGCTTTACAAGAAATGGAGCTTCTTCCTCAGTAGATAATCTTATAGTAGCTTTAAGTCCTAGTATTAATTTTGGTGATTTATCATCAGTCCTTTTTCTTTTAAGAGAGAAAGAAAAAGTACTAGTTTCACTTAAGCTCAGTCGTCCTTTTTTTCCAAGTTGAACTCATTGGTTTAGTTTTTTCATTCATCTTCTGAATTCCATTTCTTCTCCTTTAAGTTGTCATATCCATGTCTATCTATAATTTCATTAAGCTTGACTTTAGCTTTAGAGAGAGGTTCATAATCTTCAATCTATGTTGAAGAAAATAAAATTAATTGTGAAAGATTTACAATTTGATCAAGCAGATACAAGAAGATATCATCAACTCTTTTGCACTCATCTTCGCTCTTTTTGGTAGCATCATCTAAGATTCCAGATGACACTGGAGAATAGGGGAAGGTACATCCAAATGTTCTTTTAGTGCTGAAGAGGCTTTGAGGCTTAAGATGATTGATTGCTAAAGCTTAGTGGTTTCTTGAATGAATTCAACCTTAGATTCAAGGTCGATTGCCCTGGTAGCTGACTGTTGAAGAGTGATTAATTGAGAAACCAATGTAGCAACTCTTGCATCTTTTTCTTACCAAGTCTTGAGCTAAGCCTTTACCTCAATAGCTCTATCTGTCGACGCTCTAAGTAGGTAGTTTTCAAATTCAAGTATTGCAGCCCTTTCAGCATATCCTTGCAATCTTAGGGACTTAATGAGGTCTTAGGCCAAGCCTCTACACCCTCACCACCAGATGTGGTTTCTTGGCACCCTAAGTTCCTCTTAGTTTCTTCTCATGATTCATGGAATGACTCCGTACAAATACCCTCACCACCTCCGTTAGTTCAAATCCTAATTATGTTTTCTCCGTACTACTGATCAATTGATGAATCAGAATTAGAGACAACGTCTTCCATGTAGACCCCTTCTCCCTTAGGTTTAATTTGTTTTGATGAAGGATGTGGGTTAGATGTCTCTACATACACATCAGTCTCCACTTTCTATATGATATGATACTCTAACTGAGAGCTAATTGGCTTTGTTTAGATTTTCTCAAAAGAAAGAAAAGAAACCTTCTTCTTTGATCTTGATTTTGGTGGGGCTGACACCTTTGGCTTAGCTAGTACCTGAGTTTCCAGCATTGCTTTTTTTTCTGTAGGAGATTTAAGAGCCTGCATCTCTCAGTAGATGATGTAGGGGTTCATTTCTTTGTTTTCATTATGGCATTTGAAGTGGAGGGTGTAGCCACACTACCACCTTGAGGCTCAGTGACCTCCAGCATATTGGCAAATATTAGTGATTTTAACTGAAAATAATTTTGGTGTAGCCTTAAACTTTGTAAAAATAGCTTTCTATAAAGTTTATAAGGGATGCGCATCTCCTATAAATTTTAGTTTATTACCTGGTCCTTATTTAAGATTTGTTGAATAAATCTCAGGTACATCAGAAATTTAAACTAGTTAGTAGCAGTTATGTTTTTACATAGATTTTGAAATATAATGTTTGAAAAATTATAAATCTATTGTTTTATAAATCCATGAATATACCTTGCTAAATCCAATGGAACTTGATCCCATTTCTTAGATTTTTTTAACAAACAATGCAAAAAGATATGAAGGATTATTCTCTAGTTGTTATATACTACTGATTTGAGGAAGGTGGAAGTCCAAAGAGGTCCTGCATATCCCATTTATTTGAATGTGGCACTTACTAATTCTTTGGAGAAGAAGAATTCTACATTTTGCATCATGTAGCCTAGTATGATAATGAATCTTGGCACGAGACGTGGAGATCTTTAGTCTTTGTATGATGACAGTTAAGACTTTGGTTCCATGTTTTATTTGGATAGAAAATGTGTTCAAGAATTGCCAAATTCTAAAAGCAAAATCAATAGTTCGAATAAAATGGAAAAGGCATAGTTGTTATTGCAAAGAAATTTCAGCATAGTGTCATATACTTAATCACCATGGGTTCAAGTGAAGTAGAAATGTTGTGATTAGGTCAGAATACTAGGTTTTAAGTGAACATTTGGAAATATTTTGATGTGGAGTAGGGTTTTAGGGGGATAAAGGTTTTGATAACAGGTGAAGGTAGAAGATGACAATGGTGAAAAGAATAGTCGATTTATTAGTTTGTGGATAATATACAATAGTAATATATAAAATTTTTACCACCGTAACTATAATTCCGACGTTCATTGATGATGTAACAATCTATTAAGGAAATATGGTGCTACTACTTATCGGAAGATACAACAGGGCCCTATCGAATCTTTGTAAGTCAAGTGCCGAAATACACTTATCTGTAAAACCATAAACTTTGGTAGATGCACATATTTGTTATCAAGAAAGCAAAATTTTCATAATTCTTATCCGATTACACTTCAAATGATATTAAGAAGATTATAAGTTATTCAAAGTACATTATTCCAATAGTATATATAAGGTATTTAACCTTGTTACATCAAATGCATTTGTGAAAGGATCTGCATTACTCATTTGTATGAATTTTTACCAATTTAATAATCTTCTTTCTACAAAATCATGAATGAATTGATATCTGATATCAATGTATATTGTGTTTGAATGCTGAACGAGATTGTTGGTGATTGAGATAGCACTATTGTTGTCAATGTGAACATGAGTACATTGCACCTAAGCACAACAACTAGAAGTAACAATGTATTCTAGTTTGGTAGTTGATATAGACACACATGTTTGTTTCTTGCATTGCCATGAAACCAATTTTTCTCCTATAAATTGACATCCCATGAGATGGATTTCTTGTTGATGTTTGTTGGATCAAAAGAACCAGTGAGCCTGATCAGAAAAACCTCTAAGTCCCACGGACATTACAACTGCTGAAGAAGATCACAACAGCTGAAGACATCAGCTGATTACAAGGTCTGAAGACAAAGTCTGAAGACAAGATCTGAAGATTTCTACTGAAGACAACGTCTGAAGTAAAAGTCTGAAGAACAAAGACTGAAGACAAAGACTGAAGAACAGAGTAATCAGTAGCTGTCACAACAGCTGAAGTTATTAACTTCAGTAGTTTTGATGGTTTTCCTTTTCAGTACTTGTAATTTACCTTTTAGTAGTTTATAGTTTCAGTAGTTTTAGTTCAGTAGTTTTATGTTTTTGTACTTAGCACTCTGAGATGTGATCAGTTGTTAAGAACATTCTCAGTAGGTTGCATAGTTTCAGTTGTTTGTATAAATCTGTTAGATGTCACTATCAAGTGACATTAGCAGACGTCACATTCCTTATATAAGGAATGTTGACCTAGTTGTAACGTGTGACATTTAGCCACCACGAAGCATTTGAATGAAATATTCCTTTTGTAGTATTCTCTCTCTCTATAACCGTGTACTATTCCATTGATATCAATTGAGTTCTTATTAAATTGTCTAATTCATTGTTCGAATTCTGCTGCAATCTACTCTAATTGATCAAACTTAGATCACTGATCCTAGCAAATGGTATCAGAGCAAGTTACTCATTGATCGATCTAACAATTGATCATTGAAACTGCTATTTCGATATCTAAGTTTGATCGAATTAGTATATTTGCAAGAATTGGTTATAGAGATTGAATTTCTGATGCTTTCGGTTATTTGCTTTGAGATTTCTCTTGTTTCATATTGAGTTTGTTGTGTTTTGCGCTAAATCAGTTAAAACTTAATTCAATTTGATTGAATCTGAGAATGACTACTCCCTCCAATGATCCTCACAATACTGGTTCCTCAACCAAGCCACCAATGCTGGTTAGGAATGAGTATAACATCTGGCAAAGACGAATGCTCCATCACCTGTCTGTTAACAGCGCAGGTTGTTGGACATCAGTGGTACATGGTCCACACAAGCCTATGGTGAATAATCCGGAAACCAACCAAATGGTTCCGAAGAAGAAGGAACAATACTCAGATGAGGATCGAAAATTGTTTGAGATTGATGCAAAAGCCCATGGAATTCTGGCCATGGCACTGCCAAATGAAATCTACTCTGGGCTAATGCATCATGAAACTGCCCATGACCTCTGGAATGCCTTGAAAGAACAATTTGGAAAGGGTGAGACACTGACTCCACAATATGAGCGGTTCTCCTGTTTGATCTCTGAATTAAAAATGGTCAAACTTGAGTACACAAATATCCAGATGAATAACAGATTTCTCAGATCACTGCCTGAGAGATGGGACACATATACTATTGTCCTACGCTCCAGTGCAAGTTTGGACAAACTATCTCTCACCCAACTCCATGGGAAACTGCTCACGTTTGAGAGAGAGATAGAACAGAAGAGAAAGCTGTCTTCATCTGGAAAGCTCACTGAAGACTTTATACCAGGCAACACTGCCTTGGTTGGTCATGAGTCAAAATATGCTTCATCTGAGTGCCAGTATGATGAGCATATTAATTTCTCTTCAAGCACTTCTGATTCTGCATTTGTGAGTATTGATGGTCAGTTTACTCGGTGTAATAATGACAATTTATGCTTCATTATGGATGATCTCAAGGGGATTGCTGATGACGACTTAGAAGAGATGGATATTTTGAGCCAAATGGCCCTGATAAATATCAGATCTCAGAAGTTCTATAAAAAAACTGGAAGAAAATTCCCAGGACTCTCAGGCAAAACCAAAGTTGGTTTTGACAAGAGCAAGTTGAGGTGTCACAAATGCCAAAGGCTTGGACACTTTGCAAGAGAGTGTAGATCAACTGGATCTAACTCCACTGCACCCTTTGTGACTTTTCCTGGCATAGTCAACAACACAGAGGGCAACATCCTGTCACTTCTAGTCATCATCCTCAACAACAATCTCCGGCATATTTTGTTCCTCAGGGTCAAATGCCATATCCGTACCCTTGTTATTACATGCCATAGTCAAATCAAGTTCAAGTTCCTATGGCACCACAACCTCATGCACTACCAGAACCTCAGCCATCCCAATCTCATCAACAAACTCAACCTCAACAACACAGTTTCTTCACCCCAGGAGTTGTTGACTGGAGCAGTTTACCAGATGACATGTCTGGTCATGACCAACTGTTCTCAGGTGCTAGTCAACATGGTGGTGACAGTCCTTTTGGGAATCTAGCTCTTATGGCTTTGGAGTCTGCTGATACTTCATTTTCTAATGCCTCTACACCTCAGGTATCACAGGTATCCTCTGAGGCAAAAGCCAAATTATGTTCTGAACCATGCATAGCAGCATTTGCTTCCATTAGAGAAGCAAATGTAGCTCTAATTAATAAGAACATTGAGCTAGAACAAATAATTTCCAAAAACAAAGCTGAGTTTGAGTTTGTGCTTAAAGATAAAAATGATGAGATTTATAAACTGAATTGCCAAATAATTGATGATAAGGCTAGAGAAGAGGTACTTCTAGAGAAGTACAAAGATCTCAAAGAAACCCTTGCAGTTACCCAGGTAGAGTGTGATAGATGGGTACAATCATGCAAAGGTTTTGAAATGCTTCTTATTAAGCAATCTGCTTCCAATGTGAAGTTTGGCATTGGTTACAATCACACTGCTCCACCTACAGATTTTACCCCAAGAGCAGAGGTAGAATCCGATGGTGAGAGTGATAACCAATCCATCACATCATGTGATCTACCTTTTGATACAGCACAATCAGAAGTAGCAGTCAGCATCAAGCCCTCTTTGAACTTATCAGCTGATGTTGATGGTTCAAATGCTGACACTCACATGATTAATGAGTTGATCAACTTAGGAGTTAATCGGAAGGTCCTAAAAGGACTAGAGAGCAGGATTTAACACCTGAAGTTCAAACTTCAACTGCTGACAGTACTGAAGAGAAGAAAACTGCAAGTAGAAAGAGTTTGAAGACTACTAAAGAGGCAGTCAAGAAAGCAAACAATGCTTCCAAAGCATTGAAGAACAAGTCTTATGTTGCTTCACCCTCTTTAGTCGATGATCAACCTAAGAAGAAGAAGAAACCATGTGAAGTATGTGGTTGTTTAATCATCTTACAGATGATT
The DNA here is from genome assembly GCA_025506515.1 of Flaveria trinervia. Taxonomy (NCBI): domain Eukaryota; kingdom Viridiplantae; phylum Streptophyta; class Magnoliopsida; order Asterales; family Asteraceae; genus Flaveria; species Flaveria trinervia. The sequence goes on along the minus strand of CM046445.1, from coordinate 23,413,527 downwards.
GTTGGTACAAAAGGGGTTCCAAACTCAAACAAAAAGAAGAAATTAATGAGACAATGGTAAAAATGAAAACTGAGTTTGAGACCACATTTGTATCAGCAACATCAAATCCTGTAACCCTTAAGTTCTCAAAGAAATCCAAAAAGGAAGGGTTTAAACAGGTGACAGCTGAGAGTGCTCAGAAGAAGAAGGTGCAACATAGGAACTTATCAAACTCCACTGGCAATGTGTCTGATGAGCTGAAGCTTTATCACAAAATCAGACACAGCTGGTAATGATGGTTCAAAATCTATTGGGTAGAGTTAACCAACTAGATACTCCTATGTTGAAACCACAGAAAAGGAGGTCCAAGCCAAAGGACTCCTCTTCTACACCATCTTCTTCCTCTCAGGCTGTTGTTTCAAATAACCCGTTAGTTTACCATCTATTGATGAGACCAGGCCCAAAACCAAAAAGGTTTGGGTCTCCAAAACTAACTGATTGTTTATAATGCAGGGCTCTTCAACATGCCAAAGTAGCATCTGGTATGTAGACAGTGGGGGATCTATGCACATGACTGGAACAGCTCTCTTCTTCATGACTACTCTCAAGGAAAGAAGGGATTTGTTTCTTTTGGCAATGATGCTAGGGGTTACATCATTGGTAAGGGCTTTGTCTCCAATGGAGAAATCAAATTTGATGATGTTAATCATGTGGAAAATCTCAAGTACAATCTCTTGAGTGTCAGTCAAATGTGTGATAAAGGCCATGTTGCTCTTTTCACCAGTCAAAACTGTAGGATTCTGTCATCCAAAGTTTTGCACTTGATTGACAAGGTGTTGGATGATCACACTCTCCTGAGAGCCAACAGGACAGGAAGAGTGTATGCCTTAGATCTTTCTAAGAAAATAGATCTCAAAGGCAATCCTTGCCTATTTTCCAAAGCCTCTTCTCAAGAATCTAAACTGTGGCACAGAAGGCTTGGTCATGTTAATCTCAAAACATGAATCAGCTTACCCAAATAGTTTAGTCAGAGGCTTACCAATAAGGAGTTCCACTGTGATGAAACCTGCACTGCTTGTTTAAAAGGAAACAGCACAAAGTCTCATTCCCTCCTATTGAAGTGCCTAAGTCCACTACCTGCTTGTGCAATTACTGCATATGGATCTATTTGATCCTGTGAGAGTAATGAGCATGGCAAAGAAGAAATACTGTCTGGTGATTGTGGAATGATTACTCCAGATTTGTATGGACTTTCTTTCTACATTCAAAGATGAGGCTGCTCAGAAGATTATTCACTTTGGTTGTATATTGAAGCAGTATTCCCTTCCAGTCAAGTGTATTAGGAGTGACAATGGAACTGAATTCAGAATCATACACTTGATGACTTCTATCTTTCAAAGGGAATCAAAAGGCAGTTTAGCATTCCAAGGACTCCAGAACAAAATGGAGTAGTGGAGAGAAAGAACAGGACCCTCATTGAAGCTGCAAGGTCCATGCTGGCTGACTCTGGTTTGCCACTGACCTTTTGGGCTGAAGCTGTTAACACAGCTTGCTATGTGCAAAATAGATTTTTAGTAAATCAGAGGTTGATGAAGACTCCATATGAAGTCCTCCATCATTTGGCTCCTCTGATTTCATTTTTCAAAGCATTGGGTGTCCCTGTTTTATTCTCAACACAAAGGATCAACTCCATAAATTTGATCCTAAGTGGATGCAGGGTATTTTGTTGGTTATTCATCTACTTGCAAGGCATACAGAGTCTTCAACTGCAGAACAAAGATGGTTGAAGAAACTCTACATGTTAAGTTCAATGAATCTCCAAAGGACAAGATTCCACAAAGCCCTTGGAGTTATTTGATTTGGACATACTGCAATATGTTTCTTATCAAACTCCTGTTGTTGCTCCTGTCAACAGTTTACCACCTGGTGGTACTACTGATGATGATGATGATTGCAGTGCTCACCTCTTCAGGTTTAGTGATCAGCTGCCTGATTCAGCTAGACCTGATATTCCTGTAGCTCCAGTAGCACCATCCACAACAAATGCTGATGAGATCTCTTTGAATTCAACTTCCTTTGAATTACCATCCACTGATTGGTTTCAAGGAATGATTCACCATCACCATCTGTTACTGCTGAGCCTGCTACAAACACTTGCACAGATCTCATTGTGTATCAAGATCTGAAGAATCACCCTATGTCTCAATCATTGGTGATATCACTGCTGAAGTATCAACAAAAGTCACTTGTTCAAATTTCTGCTTCTATCCTCTCTTCATCAGTCAGCAAGAGCCAAGAATTATCACATTGCTTTAAAGGACAATGGATGGGTTGATGCCATGCAGCTTGAGCTTCTTCAGTTCAAGAAACAGCAAGTGTGGGAACTGGTTCCTCTACCTCCAGATGATATCATTTTTGCATCCTCTGATCCAAAGTTGTGTGATGCCTTTACAAAGTTGATGCAACAGAAGTTTGAAATGAGTGCCATGGGAGAATTACAGTTCTTTCTGGGGTTGCAATCAAACAAAAGGCTGATGGAATTTTCATTCATCAGTCCAAATACACAAAAGATCTTTTGTGCAAAAGTTTGATTTACAAAACAGTAAGCCCTGTTCTACCCCCATGTGCAGCACCACACAACTGGATACAGATCAGAAAGGTAAAGTGGTTGATGAAACACTTTACAAATGTATGATTGGGTCCTTGATGTATTTAACAGCTTCTAGACCAGATATTATGTTTGCTACATGTGTTTGTGCTAGATTTCAGGCTGCACCTAAGAGTCTCATCTGATTGCAGTCAAGAGGATCTTTAGATATCTGCAAGGCACTCCATCTCTAGGTTTATGGTATTCTACTGGACATTCTGGTAATTAGTTGCTTTTTCTGACAGTGACTATGCAGGGTGTAAGTTGACCAGGAAATCAACTTCTGGTGGATGTCAATTCCTAGGCACTGCTTGATTTCTTGGCAGAGCAAGAAACAGACCTCAGTTGCTATATCAACTGCTGAAGCAGAGTACATTGCTGCTGCAAGTTGTACATCTCAGGTACTCTGGCTTCAAACCAACTTTTGGATTATGGCATTACAAAGACTAAGACTCCATTGTTAATGGATAGTGCTTCAGCTCTTTGCATTGTCAAAATCCAGTCCAGCACTCTAGGACCAAACATATAGAGATCAGACATCATTTTATAAGGGATTGTTTTGAAAAAGGTCTGATTGATCCTAAGTTTGTGCCTAGTGCTGATGAGCTTGCAAACATTTTTACTAAGCCTTTGGATAGTTCAACTTTCCAAAACCTGGTGTTAAGGCTTGGTATGCTGCAGCTAGAATAGTGACAACTACTGATGATCTTAGTAATAGTACTAATGATCATTAGTCACTATGTCACATATAAGTACTGATGTCTCTTTTACCCTCAGCAGTTTTTTATAACTACTGAAGGCTAAATGTCTCCCAAGTACTGAAGTACTTCATCTTTTCTAAACTACTGATGCAGCTACAACTACTGCAATCAGTAAAAACAGATAAGTACTGATGTCCTATGAAACAACTGAAATCAGCCAAAAAGGCTGATGAATGTGTTGAGGACAGTATGAAACAGCTGACAAGCTAAGAATTGACGAAAACAGCTGAAGAAACTTTCTCTTCAGTAGTTTCTACAACTGCTGTTTCATTCTAAACAACTGAAGCAAAACCATGCCTTCAGTAGTTTTATACTACTGATGACTAATACCAGTCTTCAGTTGTTTACAACAGCTGATGACAAAACCACTGTCCTCAGTTTTCTAACTACTGATGACAAACACCAATTCCTCAGTTGTTTCAATCACCTGAAGTCAAAACCACGGTCTTCAGTAGTTTTCTAACTTCTGATGTCTAACACCACGACTTCAGCTGTTTCAACGTCTGAAAGGATAATACCATGTCAACGGTCGTTTAAACTACTGATGACTAACACCACATCTTTCAGTCGTTTTATTACCCGCACCCTATAAATACCCCTAACCTAATCCTTCAATGCTTCATCTTCTTCAAACCTAACGTTCCTCTCCAAACTTCCCTCTTCTCAATGGCGTCCATGCAAATTAAACCGCGACACAATTGTGTTGCCTACCTCACTAAATCGCCTATCTGGACTAAGTTCGATACTGCTATCGATCTTATGGTTCAGTCCCAATACAAAACGGCATTTCTTCTGAATCCCATACTACATGCCGAATCCCTGCACCAATTTTGGATGAACGTTACTATTACCACTGGGGAGAACAACCACACCATCTCTCCAGTCGGTCGTCACACAAAGATAGTCATCACTCCTGCAATAATCCGCCAAATTCTTCATCTGAATGATGCTAGTTCTCCTGCTGGATATCCGAAGGGCACCACAGATCTATCCTTTGCCCAACATGGATATCAAGGCGATCTCAGTACCTCCACTATCATGAAGAAACACTTTCCTGACGCTGACGCCTAATTTTTCACATAGTGAATGTATGTTTGGCTCCTAAGACGTCGTCTTGGGATCAAATGTCGACAAAATGCAGCAGGTAATGTATTCTATTCTTGAGCAACAACCGCTAAACTTTTCAGAAATAATTTTCGGAGCTCAAGGATACGGCTCAAAAACTAACTGCCAACCGTTGGATACTATATCCACGTTCATAATGGCCATCATTACAACCAGCTTATTGCTGAGGACTTGTTGGCTTGGGAGTCCCTGCTACGGCTGTTCTGCCGGAAGTATACTCCCGGCACAACTCTGACCAGACACTCAAAATGGCTGCCAAGCTGCGAAACCCACGCAGCTGGAACCCACAGCCACCACCTCCAAATCAAAAGTCCCCACCAACCCGCCAAAAGGAAACCCAAAACGGCTACTCCGGGAATTGAGTCCCCTGAGGATGCCCCTGCAACACAAACACAGGATATATCCACTAGTCCAAACCCCTAGTGGATACAATGACTCTTCCACCATAGCCGCTCAGGCTTCCTCTCAACAGGAGCCTGCAGCAACCACACAAGGGGTACCTACATATCTGGGATCTTCTCACTTGAGGGGATTGCCATTGAAGAGCACCAACCTCCCCTGGTGCACATTGCTTCTATCCCTTCACCCCAAACAACCGCCCCTCACAGCCCAACTTTAATAGTTGCACAAGTGCTGACTCAACTGCACTCCTCACCCCTCCCCAGAAACCACTCACTACTGGGAACACCTCTACAATTGAGGGGGAGGAACACAGTGCACTTGAGAACCCACAGCACAGGGTTTACCACTTCTATCTCCTGGTGTAGACAAGGAGCTTAGAATATCTAGTGAGGCTGCCACCTCCTCTGACTCAGCACATGATCAGAATGAGGCTGGTAACATTGCTAAGACCTCACTAGAGGCAACAGCTGATGATGGACACTGTCCTGAGGCTGGAAGTCCCCAGTACCAAGCACAAGGGGCACATGCATCAACTGGTCTACACCCAGTGCATGAATCCTGCTCTAAGCAGGAGGTCAGATGATTCAGCTTCGGCTGATGATGACCTGGGATTTTTCTACGATGTTCTTGCCCAGAACACAATCCTTGAAGAGAAAGTCAGTAGGCTGCAAAACCTACTTGATCAACTCTCACAAGGGAAAGACCATCTGCCTCTACCCACCCACAGATGGCACCTTCACTTGAAGGTTCCTCAAACACTGAGCCACTCCAAACTCAACCACCTGCCTCTGCTTCAGGCCCTATTTCTCAGGAACAGAACCCTCCTGAGCAAATAGGTGCTGTACTTCAAAATTCCCTCCCTCTCATCACACCCATAATCACTGATATTGTGACTAAAGCCATTGATGAGAGGCTTTCCTCAACTTTAAGCCCTTGATTGATGCTGCTGTACAAAAGACTCTTTCTGCGGTACAAACCCCTTCCTCCAATGCATCCAAAAGGGGGAGAGTACTGCAGTGAAAGAAAAAGAGGAAAAGAACAGAGGAAAAGAAGGAAGAGAAGCAAGCCCAAGAGGAGAAGAAAGAAAAGCAACCTCTGCTCACTTACAAGCGAAAGAAAAGTGCTGATGATCATACTGCTGAAGACAAATCCTTGGAGGAGCTGGTAAAAGAAGCGACGCTACACACAGCCGATCCATGGATAAAATAATTGAACAACTCTTCAGGCAGGGGTTTGATACAGCCACATTGGATAGTGAGATCAGAAGGTTGGAAGTCCAAGAGATTCAGACCCGATGGGCTGGGTATGATGCTCTGGAAAAAGAGAGATTGGAAATAATGATCCGCTTTATTGCAAAATACTTAGGAAGATCGTTAATGGAGATTCGCGCGTGGACCAGGGACAGTATTCTGGCTATAGCCACCAGAATCTGTCTGTCTGAGCAATTCAACAAAGGGATTATTGTGGAAGCCCTTGATGAGGCTGGGGCTGGTAAAAGGTTAGAGATGGCTAAACTCACAAAGGCGAAACTACTACAAAGATGCTGGATCAACCTTCCCTTCCACCCACTCAAACAGAGCCTATCCCTCAAATCTCCCAACCAATCTCTAAGCCAAAATCCAAACATCTTCATTCTCCAAACCCAATTCCTTCACCAACCCAACCATCATCCAGTGATGCACCTAGAAGGAGGAGAAGGGTGCTGAGGATGGAAGAAGAAGAAGAAGAGGAGGATGAAGATGATAGTCTGCCACTCTCTGTTGTTCTAAAGCTACCAAAACCCCGAAGTCAACTCATGATCACACCTGACTCTCAAAGGGAAATGGTCAGAGTCAAGATAGAAGAAGAAGAACAGCAGAAACAGCACGATGAGCAACTGTTGAAGATGGTTGACAAGGAATTTCCTCAGTCATCATCTATTCAAGCCATGAAAGGGCATGCTCAAAGGCTGTACACTCTCAGGAACACTTTTCAGTATCAGAAGGAGAGAGTGAGAGTATGGCCAGACCCCAGGGTGAGTTCTAGAATCCATAAAAGAACTTACACACAGATACAATGGCCAGGTACGAAAAACAATAGATTCTACCATCATGTTGGCCATTGTAGTCTCACCTTGGGAATCATTGATGAATTCAAGAAAGCTCACCAAGCAAAGAAGACCCCTCAAGCTTTACTAGAAAACAAGATGATTAAGAAGGGGTTTGTTATATAAAAAGCTTGAAGACATCCAGAAGAATGAGCTCCCGTTACTCCTTGAAGGCAACCATCCTGATGAATTTGTATATAGGGAGGTAACTAAGGTGGAGCTGAAAAATGGCAGGACCATGAAGTACTTATCAGAGTACTATGGTCCAGAGTTCTTCTTCGAAGGAGGAGTAGAAGAACTCTCTCAGGAGGAACAAGTTGTTCTCCTTGAGGCCTATGTTCGAGAGTCATACAGACTCATTATGCGGAAGTAAATCTCATGAATGGGATAACAACTCTGTGTCCAGTTCCCCAAAACAAGTTCCCATTCATACCTGCCAACAAATATCTGAGATTTCTTCCCAGGCCGGAGCGTACATGGGTCATCTTCTCTACTGATCAAGAAGGAAAAAGACCAACATTTTGCCTACAATAAGTGGGATAATAAATAATTTAGAAGTTTTGGCTGCATTGGTTCAGGGGGAGTTTGTTGGACCAAAAGAACCAATGAGCAAGATCAGAAAACCTCTAAGTCCCACATGGTATCACAACAACTGCTGAAAGCCTCATCAGCAGTTTGACAAGTGCTGAAGACTTCAACAGCTGAAGATCAAGTGCTGAAGACTTCAACAGCTGAAGAACCAAAGTACTGAAGTACAACAGCTGAAGAACACAAGTGCTGAAGCTGAAAGACCAAAGTACTGAAGTACAACAGCTGAAGAGTTTACAAGTGCTGAAGATCAACAACTGATGTACAAAGTCTGAAGACAAAGACTGAAGACATCAGCTGATGATATCTACTGAAGTCATCAGCTGATGAAACATCTGAAGGTCAGAGTCTGAAGATCAAGTACTGAAGCGTCAGTATTTTGTCACAACTGCTGAAGAGTACTTCTTCAGTAGTTGTGATATCAGTAGTTTTATATTTCTAGTTTCAGTAGTTTTGTAAAACGACTGAAGAGCTTGTTCTTCAGTCGTTGTAGTTTCAGTAGTTTTATATTCTGTACTTAACACTCTGATATGTTCTCAGTAGTTGTGAACATTTCAAGTAGTTTGTTAAGAGTTAGTTATTTTGTATTAGATCTGCCAGTTGTCACTTTCCCGTGATAACGGCAGCGATTGCACTCTATATAAGGAGTGTCAACCTATTGTAATAAAGAGTGAATGACGGGAATGATATGAATGATTTGATTAGAAATATTCTATATCTATAAACATTCCTTGAATCAGAAAATATATTCCTCTCACTATAACCGTATGTGCTCTTAATGCATACAAGTATCGATTACTTGCTACAATTTCTCTAATTCCTGTTCGTATTCCGCTGCTTTGAACTCTAATACATCAAACTTGTGATCACTGATCCTGTCAATTCTCACGAGATTACCCAAAATCAGAAGATGAAATCAGTGTTGATACCTCAGCAAATCAATTGTCTGATGGGTTAACTACTGATAGCACATGAAGCTGAGTACTTCAATGTTGTCCTTCAAAGTACCCCTCAAGTACTAAAGGGCAAGTTACAACATCTGAAAAGCATTTCAATCAACTAAAATACAAGGATTAACAACTGCTGAGGAATCTATCATACGGTCTTTTAGGACGGATAGAGAACAGCTGAAGAACAGTCTTCAGTTGTTACAGATCCTTTAGTACTTAACACAAGTACTGAAAGGGGAAAAGTACTGAAGATCACACCTTCAGTAGTTTTCACTTCAGCAGTTAATCAATCCAAGATGAAGAATAAGCCATGTGAAATATGTGGTAAATTCAATCATTTTTCTGATGAATGTTGGTACAAAAAGGTTCCAAACTCAACAGAGATAAGCTCATTAAAATGCAGATGGATGAAATGAAAAATGAGTTTGAGACCAAGTTTGTACCACAGTCATCCCAATGTGATAAACCCAAGGCTTCAACCAAATCCAAAAGGAAGGATAAGGTTTATCATAAAACAGCTGATAGTGTTCCTCATATAAACATCAGATTAAGTCTGTGAATTTCAAGGAGGAAATGGTGGGCCACAGAACTCATCAAAACAAGCACTGATGTGTCACAAGAGTTGAAAGCTCTAGCTACAAATCACACACAACTTGTTAAGATGGTTCAACATTTGTTGGGGAGAGTTAACCAACTAGATGCACATGTGATCAAACCACTGAAAAGGTATTCCAGCCCAAATCCAAGGAATCCATTTTAGCACCATCTCCACCATCATCAGTTGTTAATCATGAGAAACAAGTTATGGTTAAATTTGTTGATGAAAAAAGACATAAAACCAAAAAGTTTGGGTCTCAAAACCTAACTAGTTCCTTGTGATGAATGCAGGGTTCTTCAGCATGCCAAAGGAGCATCTGGTATGTAGGTAGTGGAGGATCTATGCATATGACAGGGACCAGTTCTCTTCTTAATGACTACTCTCAAGGAAAATGGATTTGTTTCATTTGGAAATGATGCTAAGGGTTACATCATCAGGAAAGGATATGTGTCTAATGGAGAACTCAGATTTGATGATGTTAACCATGTGGAGAATCTCAAGATAATCTACTGAGTGTCAGTCAGATGTGATAAAGGGCATGTTGCACTTTTCACAAGCCAGAACTGCAGGATTCTTCTTCCCAAGTTATGAGGTTGATTGACAAGGTATTGGATGAACATACTCTCCTGAAGGCTAACAGGATTGGAAGAGTATATGCCCTGGATTTGTCAAAGAAGATTGATTTGAAGGGTCATCCTTTGCTTGTTCTCCAAGCCTCTCCTCAGGAATCTAAACTGTGGCACAGAAGGCTGGGTCATGTAAATCTCAAAAACATGAATCAGCTTATCCATAATAGTTTAGTGAGAGGTCTACCAATAAAGGAGTTCCACTGTGATGAAACCTGCACTGCTTGTTTGAAAGGAAAACAACGCAAAGTCTCATTCCTTACTATTGAAGACCTAAGTCCACTGCATGCTTGCAGTTACTGCACATGGATCTATTTGGTCCTGTGAGAGTGATGAGCATGGCAAAGAAGAAATACTATCTGGTAATTGTGGATGATTACTCCAGATTTGTATGGACATTCTTCTTGCATTCAAAGGATGAGGTTGCTCAGACGATTATCAACTTTGTGTTTTATGTTGAGAAGTAGTATTCCTTATTAGTCAAGTGTGTAAGGAGTGATAGTGGAACAAATTCAGAAACCATACACTTGATGATTTTTATCTTCAAAGGGAATCAAGAGGTAGTTTAGCATCCAAGGACTCCAGAACAAAATGGAGTAGTGGAGAGAAAGAACAGGACTCTAATTGAAGCTGCAAGGTCCATGTTGGCTGACTCTGGTTTACCATTGACCTTTTGGGATGAAGCTGTCAACACAGCTTGCTATGTGCAGAATAGAGTTTTAGTAAATCAGAGGTTGATGAAGACTCCATATGGAGTTCTACATCATTTGGCTCCTCTAATTTCATTCTTCAAAGCCTTGGGTGTCCTTGTTTCATTCTCAACACAAAGGATCAACTCCATAAATTTGATCCTAAGGTGGATGCAGGGTATTTTGTAGGATATTCATCCACATGCAAGGCTTACAGAGTCTTCAACTGCAAAACAAAGATAGTTGAAGAAACCTTGCATGTGAAGTTTAATGAATTTCCTAAGGATAAAATTCCACAAAACCCTGTGGAGTTGTTTGATCTGGATATACTGCAATATGTTCCTTATCAACCTCCAGCTGTTGCAGATCATGTGAATAAATCATCTTCTGCAGCAAGTCTTCCACTGGTGGTACTGCAGATGATGATGATATCAGTATTCACCTTTTCAAGTTTAGTGATCAACTGCTTGAGTCTACTAAACTTGATGTTCCTGTAGCTTCAGCAGCTCCATCCACAACAAATGCTAATGAGATTTCTGACTCCTCTACATCATTTGAATTGCCATCTCATACTTGGTTTCCAGAGTCTGGATCAACATCTGCTGCTGCTGAACCTGCTACAAACACTTGCACTGATCTTATAGTGTACCAAGAGCTGAAGAATCACCACATGTCTCAAATCATTGGTGATATCAATGTTGGTGTCTCAATCTGAAGTCAATTGTCCAACTTTTGCTTCTATGCTCTCTTCATCAGTCAGCTAGAGCCAAAGAGCTATCATGTTGCTTTAAGAGACAATGGATGGGTTGAAGCCATGCAGCTTGAGCTACTTCAATTAAAAAAAACAGGAAGTGTGGGAACTGGTTCCTCTACCCCCAGGTAAGTGTGCAATAGGCACTAAGGGGTGTTTAGGAATAAAACTTATGAAAAGGCTTATTGTCAAGAACAAGGCTAGACTAGTTGTACAGGGGTTTTCACAAGAAGAAGGTATTGATTATAATGAAACCTTTGCCCCTGTAGCCAGACTGGAGGCAATTAGATTGTTCTTAGCCTATGTTGCATTCCACAATCTTAATGTTTTTCAAATGGATGTCAAAAGTGTTTTTTTATATGGACAAATAAAAGAAGAGGTTTATGTGTGTCAACCACCAGGTTTTAAGGATAATAAACATCCTGATTGGGTGTATAAACTTGATAAGGCTCTTTATGGATTGAAGCAAGCTCCTAGAGCCTGGTATGAACCACTTTCAAATTTTCTTCTTCAAAATAATTTCACTAGAGGCTCCATAGATAAAACTTTGTTTGTTAAGAAAGTGGATCAGCATAAGCTACTTGTTCAAATTTATGTTGATGATATAATTTTTGCATCCTCTGATCCCCAGTTGTGTGATGATTTTACAAATTTAATGAAACAAAAGTTTGAAATGAGTGCAATGGGGAATTACAGTTCTTTCTAGGCTTGCAATTCAAAAAAAAGGCTGATGGAACCTTCATTCATCAGTCCAAATATACAAAACATCTTTTGAATAAGTTTGATTTACAAAACTGTAAGCCCTGTTCTACTCCCATGTGCAACACCACACAACTGGATGCAGATCAGAAAGGTAAAGCTGTTGATAAACACTTTACAAATGTATGATTGGATCCTTGATGTACTTAACAGCTTCTAGACCAGATATCATGTTTGCAACTTGTGTTTGTGCTAGATTTCGGCTGCTGCTAAGGGTCTCATTTGATTGCAGTCAAGAGGATCTTTAGATATCTGCAAGGTACACAATCTCTAGGTCTTTGGTATTCCACTGGACACTCTTGCAAATTAGATGCTTTTACTGATAGTGACTATGCAGGTGTAAGTTAACCAGAAAGTCAACTTTTGGTGGATGTCAATTCCTAGGCAACTGTTTGATTTCTTGGCAGAGTAAGAAACAAACATCTATTGCTACATCCACCACTGAAGCAGAGTACATTGCTGCTGCAAGCTGTACATCTCAGGTACTCTGGCTTCAGAACCAATTATTGGATTATGGCATTACAGCGACTAAGACTCCATTATTAATGGATAGTGCTTCAGCTCTGTGTATTGTCAAGAATCCAGTCCAGCATTCTTGGACCAAACATATAGAGATTAGACACCATTTTATTAGGGATTGTTTTGAAAAAGGTCTGATTGATCCAAAGTTTGTGCCAGGTGCTGATGAGCTTGCAGATATATTTACTAAGCCTTTGGATAGTTCAACTTTCCAAAACCTTGTGTTAAGGCTTGGTATGCTGCAGGCTAGAATAAGTGACAACTGCTGATGATCTTAGTAAACAAGTACTGATGACCATTAGTAACCATGTCACATATATGTACTGCTTCGTTAAAAGAAACTGATGCAGTTACAAACTACTGATGTCAGTAAAAACAGATAAGTACTGATGTCCTATGAAACAATTGAAAACAGCTAAAAAGTCTTATGAGTAAGTGTTGAGGACAGTATGAAACAAATGAAAACTAAGAATTGACAAAAACTACTGATGAGAATTTTCTCGTCAGTCGTTTCCACAAACTGTTGTTTCACCTTAAACAACTGATGACAAAACCATGTCTTTAGTAGTTTCACAACTACTGATGACTAACACCAAGTTCACAATTGTTTCCTATACCTAAAGATAAAACCAAGGTTTTCAGTAGTTTCATAACTACTGATACCAAAACCAAGTCTTCAGTTGTTTTCAAATGTCTGATAGTTAAAACCAAGTCTTCGTTGTTTTCATACAATTGCTGACAACACCAACACTTTCAGTCGTTTTCTTTTCAGCCTTTTCTCCTACTATATACCTGCACTTATAGTTGAACATTTCATTAGCCGTTTTCTATCCTTTTCTCTCTCAACAATGGCGACCATGAAACTCAAACCCAGACACAACTGTGTTGCCTACCTCTCGAATCGGCCTTCTGGAACAAATTTGATAATGCCATCGATCTTATGGTGGATTCCCAATACCGAACCGCCTTTCTTTTGAATCCTACCATATACCCCGATTCCTTAACCCAATTCTGGACCAACGTCTCTGTCACAACTGGTGAAAATGATAGCCAAATCACTCTCCAGTCGTTGGTCAACCAGAAACAGGTGATAATCACCCCCGACATCATTCGCAAAACCCTAAATTTGCATGATGCCACCTGTATTAAGAATACCCGAAAGGCACCACTGATATGTCTTTCATCAACAATGGGTATGAAGGAGACTTAAGTGCTACAACCATTCTCAAAAAGCACTTCCATGACTAAAAGACTTATCTTCCACATGGAATGTCTGCCTTGCTTCAAAGACATCTTCATGGGATCAGATGTCCTCAAGATGGTAAAAGGTATTGTACTCTATCTTTGAACGAAAAAATCAAAATTTTTCTGAGATAGTGTTTATGGAACTAAAGGATCTGGCTTAGAAACCTGTGACAAACAGATGGCTACTATATCCCAGGTTTCTGATATCCATAATTTTAAATCAATTAAAATCTGAAGGCCTTGTTGGTCTTGGAGTCCCTGCTCCAGCTGTTTTAGCTGAGGTATATTCTAGACATAACTCTAACCGCACTCTCAAAGGGGCTGCCCGGCTACTCAAACCCAAGCAGAGGGAACCCACAGCCTCCACCTCCAGATCCAAAGTCCTCACCAAACCCAAACCCCAAAAGCCCAAAAAGGCTACTCCGGGAGATGAGTCCCCTGCGGATGCCCCTGTACCACCAATACAGGAAACACATACTGGTTCTAACCCCCCAGTCATGTCAAAGACTCTACCAGCTGAAACCGCACAGGTATCCTCTCCACATGATCCTGTTACAACTAAATTTGGGGATACCACATTACTGGAACCTATCTCAGTTGAGAAGGTTACCATTGAAGAGCATCTCTTACCCCGGGTGCAATCTGCTTCTGACCAATCTCCAACTGCAACCACCCCTCAAAGCCCAACCCTTATAGTTGCTAAAGTGCTGAGTCAGCTGCATTCCTCACCCCCTCCCCAGAAACCAATTCACACTGGGAATACCTCAACAATTGAGGGGGAGGACCAAACTATTGCTGATAACCCACAGCACAGGGGTTATAATGTTCAATCTCCAAGTGTAGAAGAGGAGGTTAGAACATCTGTCAGCTGCCACTTCTACTGATTCAGCAAATGAACAGGATGAAGTTGGTACCATATATAAGACCTCACCAGAGGCAACTGCCAATGAAGGACAAAGTCCTGAGGCAGGAAGTCCCCAGAACCAAGAACAAGGGCACATGCATATACTGATCTACACTCTGGGCATGTACATCCTAATTTAATCAGGAGGTCAAATGATTCAGCAAAGACTGATGATGACCTGGGCTTTTTCTTTAATGTCTTAGCCCATAACACTATCTTAGAGACTGAGGTGAGCAGACTCAAAGAGCTGCTAGCCAAAATGTCTCAAGATGAAAGTTCATCTACCCTAATAGACCCACAGATGGCACTTTCATTTGAAGGTTCACCAAACACACAACCAATACACTTAACTAGGCCACCAGCCACTGCTTTTGGCACCACCTCTCAGGGACAGTACCCCTCTGAGCAGATGGTTGCAACCTTTCAAAACTCCTTACCTCTCATCACTCCCATCATCACTGAGATAGTAAATAAAGCCATTGATGAGAGGATCACCTCCAATCTCCAAACACTCATTGATGATGTTGTTCACAAGTCACTTTCTGCCTTTCAAGCCCCTGATCCCAATGCACCCAAAACGGGGGAGACTACTAAGTCTAAGGCAGTGAAAGAAAGGAAAAGGAAGAGAGTAGAAGATGAGAAAGAACCAGAAAAAGAAAAGGAGTTGGAGAAAGAAAAAGAACTGATCTCAGAGAAACAGATGATCACAGTGCAAGAGCTGAGCACAGACAAAGAGCAGAAAGATCAGCTGATCACTTACAAAAGGAAGAAAAGTGCTGAGTCAAAGTCTGATGCAGAAAATTCCTTAGAAGATCTTGTCAAAGAAGCTGATGAAGCTCATAGCAGATCTATGGACAAAATAATAGATCAGCTCTTCAGACAGGGTCATGACACAGCCACCTTAAATGTTGAGATCAGAAGGCTGGAGATAAATGAGATTCAAGCAAGATGGGCTAGTTACAGTGTGATGGATAGGGAAAGATGGAGATTATGATTAGATTTATTGCCAAATATCTCGGAAGATCATTGATAGAGATGAAGTCTTGGTCCAGAGACAGTATATTGGAGATAACCAAGAAAATCTGTTCTGCTGGAAGCTACAACAAAGGGCTGATCATCGAAGCACTGGATGAAGCAGTTGCTGGGAAGAGAACTGAGATGGAAAAGCTCACAAAAGCCAACCTCACCACTAAACTGCTAGATCAGCTTTCTCATACTCCCACTCAAAAACAACCCTCAAAGCAATCGTCTCTAAAATCTGCCATGTCTATCCCTAAACCAAAACCACCCACAAAACCAATTCCATTACCCCAAAAACCATCTCAAACCATACCCAGTGATACACCCAGAAGGAGGAGAAGGGTGTTGAGGGTAGAAGAAGAAGAAGAAGAGGATGATAATGAAGACAGTCAGCCAATCTCTGTTGTTCTCAAACTTAAAACACATGAGCCCAGAAGTCAACAGATGATCACACCTGACTTGCAAATGCAAATGGTGAAAGTGAAGATTAAAGAAGCAGAACAGCAGAAGCAGCATGATGAGCAATTTCTCAAAATGGTTGACAAGGACTTCCCTCGGTCCTCATCCATTCAAGAAATGAAGAAACAAGCTCTGAGGCTGTACACTCTTAGACATACATTCCAACATCAAAGAGAAAGAGTGAGAATTTGGCCAGACCCCAGGGTAAGTTCCAGAATTCACAAGAAGAACATACCAAGTAGATATCATGGCCAAGTGAAAAAGACTTTGAATGCTGCCATTATGTTGGCTATGGTAGTCTCACCCTGGGAGATTATAGAAGAATTCAAGAGAGCACACAACTCAAAGACAACCCCTCAATCTATACTTGAGAACAAAATGATCAAGAAGGGGCTGTTATACAAGAGACTTGAAGATCTTCAAAAGAGTGAACTCCAGTTGTTGCTAGAAGGCTCTCATCCAGATGAATTCACATACAGAGAGATCACAACTGTTGAGTTAAAGAATGGGAAGACAGTAAGATATCTATCGGAATATTATGGCCAAGAGTTCTTCTTTGAGGGAGAAGCAGAAGAACTCACCAAGGAGGAACAAGTTGTTCTCCTTGAGGCCTATGCAAGAGAGTCTTACAGACTCATCAATGGGAATTAGGTTTCATGGTTGGGACAAGACTCTGTGTCCAGTTTCCCCAAGATAGAGTTCCTTTCATACTTAGCCAATCAAAAGATCAGAAACCTTTTCCCGGCCTGTGCTTACATGATTACCTCTGAAGCTGGTCAAGAGGGTGTTCCTGCCAAAGAATAAGTGGGATCATCAATAAACTTAGAGGTTTTGGCTGTATTGGTTCAGGGGGAGTTTGTTGGACCAAAAGAACCAATGAGCCTGATCAGAAAAACCTCTAAGTCCCACAGACATTACAACTGCTGAAGAAGATCACAATAGCTAAAGACATCAGCTGATTACAAGGTCTGAAGACAAAGTCTGAAGACAAGATCTAAAGATTTCTACTGAAGACAACGTTTGAAGTAAAAGTCTAAAGAACAAAGACTGAAGACAAAGACTGAAGACCGGAGTAATCAGTAGCTGTCACAACAGCTGAAGTTATTAACTTCAGTAGTTGTGATGGTTTTCCTTTTCAGTACTTGTAATTTACCTTTCAGTAGTTTATAGTTTCAGTCGTTTTAGTTCAGTAATTTTATGTTTTTGTACTTAGTACTCTGAGATGTGATCAGTTGTTGAGAACATTCTCAGTAGGTTGCATAGTTTCAGTTGTTTGTATAAATCTGTTAGATGTCACTATCAAGTGACATCAGCAGACATCACATTCCTTATATAAGGAATGTTGACCTAGTTGTAATGTGTGACATTCAGCCACCACGAAAGCATTTGAATGAAATATTTCTTTTGTAGTATTCTCTTTCTCTCTCTATAATCGTGTACTATTCCATTGAATATCAATTGAGTTCTTGTTAAATTGTCTAATTCATTGTTCGAATTCCGCTGCAATCTACTCTAATTGATCAAACTTAGATCACTAATCCTAACAATGTTGCATCCTCCATTGTCACTATCCATAGTGATTGAAGTCGGTACTTTTTGGGTACCATAACTACAACTTAGGTTCCCTTCTAAGATACTTCAATATTCTCTTGGTAGCTATCATGTGTGACACTTTTAGAACATCTAGAAATGTTAAGCAAATACATATGGGAAACAAAGTATCTAGTCTGCTAGTTGTAAGATACATGAGAGATCCAATGATGGCTCTACACTATTGGATATCTACTACTTCCCCCTCAAATTAGGAGTTAATTAACATGTCTTGGACATTAGATTGTTCACAAATTTAGCATAAGGAGCTTTAAATCTCACTATGATGTCTTGAACATACTTAGATTTATATTAGATGTTTGTATTACTTGCAGCCATAAGAAGAAAGTGAGTTCCTATTGTACTCATCTTAAACTTTGAATTCATAAGATTCTCAAGTCTTTACACAATCTCTTATTGGTGAGCCAAATATAATATCGTTTGCACATACTTGCATTAATATGTTATCCATTTCAACTTTCTTTATGAAGAGAGTCTTGTCTATAGAACCTCTGGTGTATCTATTTTCAAGGAAAAAGTAGAGAGCGACTCATAGAATTTCCATAAATTGATGAAGCCCATAAAGAGCTTTATCAAGTTTGCATACATAACCCACATACTATGGATCTTCAAAACCAGGCGATTGACACATATACTTCATCATCTGTCTCACCTAGAGAAATACACTCTTGACATCTATCTAAAACTCCTTGAAGTTTCATGAGGCAGCAAAAGCTAGAAAGATTATGATTGCCTTAATTCTTGCTACCAGAGCAAAAACTACATCATAATAAATCCTTTTTTTCTTGCCTGGAACCTTTTACCATAATTCTTGTCGTGTTATTGATAATAAAACTCTAATCATCTTTCTTGTTTCTTAATACCCATTTGGTTCCTATAATAGTTTTCTCTTTAGGAAGTGCACATAGTTTCCAAACCTTTTGTTTTTCAATTTGAACAAGCCTTTCCTGCATAGCTTCTACATAGTTGTTCTCTATAGTGTCGTGTCCCATTTCCTTCGTGATAACTAAGACAATAATTATGAGAATAAACAAATGTTTGACTCACGAGCTTTGCTCCTTGTTTTGACTCCGACCTCAACATTGCTAATGACATTCTCAACTGAATATTCTTTATGAATTCTTATTCTGGGGATCACCTAGAGATGTTAAGATAAATCCAAATGGGAGGAGTTTATTTCAAGAAGTTAAGCAGATAGACTAGTGGCAATGATTGGATCAACTGAAGAATTGACTCCTTCCTCAGTAGTTGCCACACATAATTCAAGGGTAAATGATTTCCTAATACCACAATGTTCATTCACACGAGACTCCTAATCTGATGTGTCATCATGACCATTTGATGGTTGATCTATAACATTTATGGTACTAGCATGGGCATCTACTAATTGTGACTAGATAGGATCAACAGTTGATCTATTAGATAATAACCAGGTGGAAGATCAACTCTGTAATCTCCTATACTTATGGTTTATGGGTCTACTGATCTTTCAAGTGAATCTCGTGAAACATTTTCAAGCAAATGATTAAAAGCATTTGTGAATCTGTATAGATGAAACATCCAACTTGGGGTACTTCATGCACTATTTGAGGAGTTTTCAATCAATATAACATTTTCAAATTTCAAAATAGTATGATCAACTTTGTTGTATACTTTGTAAACCTTAGCTTGTGATAATTATTCTACAAAGAACTCATCTACTAATTTCTCAACAAATTTGGATAAGTGAAATTTGTTATTCAATAGAGTGCATCGACATCTAAAAGGTCTTAAGAATCCTGTGGTGGTCTTCTCTTATCTCACAATTTATAAGAGATTTTCCCATATGTCTTGACTATTAACACTGTATTTTGAACATAGCACATAGTGGTGAGGGCTTTAGCCTAAAATATTATAAGAAGTTTGGAATTAGACTAGGTGATCCTTTCAGCCTTAATTAGTGTTCTATTTCTTCTCTTAACAACTCTATTTTGCTGGAGTAGTTCTAGGGGCTCTATGTTGTCTAGTATACCTTTGAATTTATAAAAGAAATCAAGAGTGTGGTTTTTAAATTACGTACCCTGATCATATTTGATAATTTTAACCTTTTCATCTATTTGACTCTCAATTTTAATATAATGATTTTATTATTTTAGTAGTTTTATTTTTAGTATCTAAAAATAAAACCCAAGTGAATCTTGTAAAATCATTTATTATAACCAAGAATATGATTTTCTTTCCAAACTCTTTACATATATGAACCTAACAAGTCAATGTGTAACATATGTAAAGGAGTTCTGATAGAATCCAATTTTGGACTTTTAAGAAGATCCATTTTGCTTTCCTTTTCGACAAGCAACACAATGATCAAAACATGCATACTTTTTGTTCGGTAGTCTTGTGACTAACTAATTTTGACATAATTTATTCATTTTTTGAGTTTTACATGTGCCAGTGTTTTGTGCTAAAGAGAGGATCCATTCATTAAAGCTATTGAAATGAAGATTGATACATTTCTTAAGTCGATGCATTCTGCATGTTGAGCATGTACATACTGACTCTCTTGTGAGCTTTTAAAAGTATTTTATGATTTGCAGTTATAAAACCAGGTGATAGAATAATACATTCATGCTTTGTGATGAAAGTGTTGTGTTTTTTATAACACAGTTAAGATACAGTCAGCAGATTATAGTTCAACATCCTATAATTCATCTTATCAAAGCTTACCTTCCCATCACTGATCGTCCTTTACAAGTAATGTATCATCCTCTTGTATTACTTATAAAGGCAACAGATGCACTATGATATGGTTTTAGTTTCAACAAGCATGATCAGTCACTTTCATGTGCTGGGAGCATCTGTTATCCTCGATCCACACATTATCTTTGGTCTACGAATATTCCTACACATGAATAAGTTTGTTCGTGATGAATGGGACCTAAGCTTGTTTAGTCTTTGATCTTTTAGATTTCAACATTTAAATATGATCCTGTGAATCAAAGGATCAAAATCAGAATTATCAGTGTTAGAATGGTATCAAGTTAATGATTGCGGAATGAACATTAACCTTGTTTAATTGTTTTATAAATAAAAATCAAACAAAATAAATGTTGATTATGACGAACACAATGATACAAGCACAATAAATAAACAAACAATATTTGATTTAAAAGTATTTCATCAACACTGATTAATGATTACAGATGAATAAATAATAAATGCTATAAACAATAATTTCTATGGATGTGTTGATGTTCGTGATATACTAATGTTACGACCGCTAGGGTTTGTGTTTGATTGATTGTGTGAATTTGTGATGTTTTGTGTTATACTGCCTGGTTGCTCGTATTGCCGTCCATTGATGTGAAACCTAGGACTCATATTTATTGATAATCATGATTCTATTTAGGAAACACCAGATCTCTTGGGATTTGAAATTGTCTTGTTGACTTGTTCACTTGATACACTTGTAGTATTTTAAATACAAGTGTTTGGACTCCGCAGCTAGATTGTGTTCCGTAGGAATCTGTTCTTCCGAAAGTAGTTTATACTTCCAAAGATATCTTGTTCTTCTGAAGGAGATTGCTCTTCCATAGGTGTCTTCATTTGAACTCTACTTGAATCCTTCTCTTGAACTTCAAAGCTAGTTTGTTGATCCACAGAAGATCCTCAGATGAATATCTTGTAAGAAAGATATATATGGAAGACAAAAATGTTCAACCATAGATGTTTCTTATACTTAGTCAATTTCACAATTGATCAAGTATAATGTTTTACCTGCAATCATACACATAAATCAATACACATATGGGTTAACCTATATAGATAATGCACACATTAAAATAATAAATTACAATCATTCATTACAAGTATTGATTAAAGTTCTAAGCCTATACAAAGTGATCTAGATATATTGTTCTTAGATCCAACAATACTCCCCCTTAAGGTTAGACACTTGTAATAAGTTCTTCAAAACTGAAAGCTCCTTCATTCTTGGCACCATCTTTATGTTGAAATAAGATACTGCATGTAAAATATACTTGAAGAGGCTGAAGCAACCAAAGTCTTTTTGCATGCATGCTGCACAAATACTGAAGAAGAATGTTTCGAAAGTTTCACATAAGCAACATAAATATTCTAAGTGTGAAATCTTCCAAAGCCAAACTAATATCTTCTGAAGCCAAGGATGAAGTCTTCCGAAGCTTCAGAGACAAATTCTTTTAAAGCTCAACTCTTGAAGACAGATTTCTTCCGAAGACTTTTACAACATGCTTTATCTGATGTATTTTCCATAAAGTTGGACCCTTTCCACTACAACTCTGTAAAATCACCAACTTACATGAGTTGGTGAAAAGGTCTATGCTTTTGGTAACTGTACATTGAGGTCTTAAGTCTGTATACTTTATACTTCATGTACTTTATCCTTTTTGTAATAGATAAGGATGTAAGCTATGGTATTTCATACTCATAAGTCAAAAAGGCAATCTGCCTTTTTAACTCTACAATTGATTTTGTTTTGTGTCTAGTCAATTGTATCTAGCTGTCTTTCATACTATGGTCAGCTGTAGGATGTAGTATATGTTAGGATCAGTGATCTAAGTTTGATTAATTAGAGAATATTGCAACGGAGTTCAAACAAAATTAAACAATTCACAAGAACACAATTGATATTCAATGTAATAGTAATGGTTATAGAAAAAGAGAATTATTCAAAAGAGATATTTCATTCATATGCTTTCGTGGTGGCTTAATGTCACACTTTACAATTAGGTCAACATTCCTTATATAGGATATGTGACGTCTGCTGATGTCACTTGATAGTGACATCCAACAGAATTATTCAAACTACTGAAACTATGCAAACTACTGAGAATGTTCTTAACTACTGATTACATCTCAGAGAATGCTTAAGTACAAAAACATAAAACTACTGAAACTATAACTACTGAAAAGTAAATTACAAGTACTGAAAAGAAACCATCACAACTACTGAAGTTGATAACTTCAGCTGTTTTGATAACTACTAATCACTTTGGTCTTCAGTCTTTGTCTTCAGTCTTTGTTCTTCAGACTTTTACTTACAGACTTTGTCTTTAGCTGATAGCTTCAGACTTTGTCTTCAGTACTTTACTTTCAGACTTTCTCTTCAGCTGATAGCTTCAGACTTTGTCTTCAGTTCTTTACTTTCAGACTTTGTCTTTAGTCGTAGTCTTCAGTTCTTGTCTTCAGACTTTGTCTTCAGACCTTGTAATCAGCTGATGTCTTCAGCTGTTGTGATCTTCTTTAGCAGTTGTAATGTCTGTGGGACTTAGAGGTTTTTCTGATCAGGCTCATTGGTTCTTTTGGTCTAACAAACCCCCTGAACCAATGCAGCCAAAACCTCTAAACTTATTGATGATCCCACTATTCTTGGCATAAACACCCTCTTGATCAGCTTCAGAGGTAATCAGTTAAGCATAGGCCGGGAAAAGGTTTCTAATCATTTGATTGGCTAAGTATGGAAGGGAACTCTGTTTTAGGGAAACTAAACACAGAGTCTTATCCCAACCATGAAACCTAATTCCTATGAATGAGTCTATAACACTCACTAGCATAGGCCTCAAGGAGAACAACTTGTTCCTCCTTGGTGAGTTCTTCTGCTTTTCCTTTGAAGAAGAACTCTGGGCCATAATACTCAGACAGGTATCTCATTGTCTTTCCATTTTTCAACTCCACAGTTTTATCTCTCTATAAGCAAATTCATCAGGTGAGAGCCTTCAAGCAACAACTGGAGTTCACTCTTCTGAAGATCTTCAAGTCTTTTGTATCACAACCCCTTCTTGATCATTTTGTTCTCAAGAATAGATTGAGGGGTTGTCTTGGATTTGTGAGCTCTCTTGAATTCTTCAATGATTTCCCAGGGTGAGACTACCATGGCCAATGTAATTGCAGCGTTCAAGGTCTTCTTCACTTGGCCATGATATCTACTTGGTATATTCTTCTTATGAATTCTAGAACTTACCCTGGGGTCTGGCAGATCCGCACTCTTTCTTTTTGATGTTGAAAAGTATGTCTAAGAATGTACAGCCTTAGAGCCTGTTTCTTCATTTCTTGAATGGATGAGGACTGAGGGAAATCCTTATCAACCATCTTGAGAAACTTCTCATTGTGATGTTTTTCTGCTGTTCTACTTCTTCAATCTTTACCTTCACCATCTGCATTTGCAAGTCAGGAGTAATCACTTGTTGACTTCTGTGCTCAGGTGATTTGAGTTTGAGAACAGCAGAGATTGGCAGAATATCATCATCATCATCCTCTTCTTCATCTTCTTCTACCCTCAACACCCTTCTCCTCTTTCTAGGTGCATCACTGGGTAAGGTTTGAGGTGGTTTTTGGGGTAAAGGGATTGGTTTTGTGGGTTGAGTTGTGGGTGGCTTTGGTTTAGGGATAGATTTGGGAGATTTTAGAGATAAGGGTTGTGTTTGAGTGGGAGTGTGAGAAGACTGACTTAGCATTTTGGTGGTGAGTTTGGCTTTGGTGAGCTTTGCCATTTCAGTTCTCTTCCCTGCACCTGCTTCATCCAGTGCTTCAGTTATCAACCCCTTGTTATAGCCTCCAGCAGAGTAGATCTTCTTGGTTATCTCCAGGATATTGTCTCTAGGCCAGGCCTTTATCTCTATCAATGATCTTCCAAGGTATTTGGCAATGAATCTGATCATTATCTCCAATCTTTCCCTTTCCAACACACTATAACCAGCCCATCTAGCTTGAATCTCTTCTATTTCCAGCCTTTTGATCTCAGTGTCTAGTGTGGCTGTGTCATGACCTTGTCGAAAGAGCTGATCTATAATTTTATCCATGGATCTGCTGTGAGCTTCATTAGCATCTTTGACAAGATTTTCTAAGGATTTATCTTCATCAGCTTTTGACTCAGCACTTTTCTTTCTTTTATATGTGATCAGCTGTTCTGAGATCAGTTCATTCTCCACCTCCTTCTCTTTTGCAGGTTCTTTCTCATCATCAACTCTTTTTCTTTTCTTTCACTGCCTTAGACTTGGAAGTCTCCCCCTTTTTTTTTACATTGGGATCAGGGGCTTGAAAGGCAGAAAGAGATTTGTGAACAGCATCATCAATGAGGGTTTGTATATTTGACGATATCCTCTCATCAATGGCTTTATGCACTATGTCAGTGATGATGGGAGTGATGAGAGGTAAGGAGTTTTGAAAAATAGCAACCATCTGCTCAGAGGGGTTCTGTCCCTGAGAGGTGGTGCCAAAAGTAGTGGTTGGTGGCTCAGTTAAGTGTGTAGGCTCAGTGTTTGGGGAACCTTCAATGGAAGGTGCCATCTGTGGGGTTTGTGAGGTAGATGGACTTTGATCCTGAGACATTTCGGCTAACAACTCTTTGAGTCGGTTCACCTCAGTCAAGGATGGTATTATGGGCTAATACATCATAGGAAAAGCCCATGTCATCATCAGTTTGTGCTGAATCACCTGACCTCCTGATTGAATCAGGATGTACATGCTCTGAGTGTAGATCAGTAGAAGCATGTGCCCCTTGTTCTTGGTACTGGGGACTTCCTGCCTCAGGACTGTGTCCTTCATTGGCAGTTGCCTCTGGTAAGGTCTTATGGATGTTACCAACTGCATCGTGATCATTTGCTGAATCAGTAGAAGTGGCAGCCTTACCAGATGTTCTATTCTCCATTTCTACACTTGGAGAGTGAACATTATAACCCCTGTGCTGTGGGTTATCAGAAGCATTTTGGTCCTCCCCCTCAAGTTGAGGTATTCCCAGTGGTAAGTGGTTTCTGGGGAGGGGGTGAGGAATGCAACTGACTCAGCACTTTAGCAATGATCAGTGTTGGGCTTTGAGGGGCGGTTGCATGTGGAGATTGGTCTGAAGCAGATTGCACCCGGGGTGAGAGGTGCTCTTCAATGGTAACCCTCTCAATTATAAGAAGTTTGGAATTAGACTAGGTGATCCTTTCAGCCTTAATTAGTGTTCTGTTTCTTCTCTTAACAACTCTATTTTGCTGAGTAGTTCTAGGGGCTCTATGTTGTCTAGTATACCTTTGAATTTATAAAAGAAATCAAGAGTGTGGTTTTTAAATTACGTACCCTGATCATATTTGATAATTTTAACCTTTTCATCTATTTGACTCTCAATTTTAATATAAATGATTTTATTATTTTAGTAGTTTTATTTTTAGTATCTAAAAATAAAACCCAAGTGAATCTTGTAAAATCATTTATTATAACCAAGAAATATGATTTTCTTTCCAAACTCTTTACATATATTGAACCTAACAAGTCAATGTGTAACATATGTAAAGGAGTTCTGATAGAATCCAATTTTGGACTTTTAAGAAGATCCATTTTGCTTTCCTTTTCGACAAGCAACACAATGATCAAAACATGCATACTTTTTGTTCGGTAGTCTTGTGACTAACTAATTTTGACATAATTTATTCATTTTTTGAGTTTTACATGTGCCAGTGTTTTGTGCTAAAGAGAGGATCCATTCATTAAAGCTATTGAAATGAAGATTGATACATTTCTTAAAGTCGATGCATTCTGCATGTTGAGCATGTACATACTGACTCTCTTGTGAGCTTTTAAAAGTATTTTATGATTTGCAGTTATAAAACCAGGTGATAGAATAATACATTCATGCTTTGTGATGAAAGTGTTGTGTTTTTTATAACACAGTTAAGATACAGTCAGCAGATTATAGTTCAACATCCTATAATTCATCTTATCAAAGCTTACCTTCCCATCACTGATCGTCCCTTTACAAGTAATGTATCATCCTCTTGTATTACTTATAAAGGCAACAGATGCACTATGATATGGTTTTAGTTTCAACAAGCATGATCAGTCACTTTCATGTGCTGGGAGCATCTGTTATCCTCGATCCACACATTATCTTTGGTGTACGAATATTCCTACACATGAATAAGTTTGTTCGTGATGAATGGGACCTAAGCTTGTTTAGTCTTTGATCTTCTAGATTTCAACATTTAAATATGATCCTGTGAATCAAAGGATCAAAATCAAGAATTATCAGTGTTAGAATGGTATCAAGTTAATGATTGCGGAATGAACATTAACCTTGTTTAATTGTTTTATAAATAAAAATCAAACAAAATAAATGTTGATTATGACGAACACAATGATACAAGCACAATAAATAAACAAACAATATTTGATTTAAAAGTATTTCATCAACACTGATTAATGATTACAGATGAATAAATAATAAATGCTATAAACAATATTTCTATGGATGTGTTGATGTTCGTGATATACTAATGTTACGACCGCTAGGGTTTGTGTTGATTGATTGTGTGAATTAATGTGATGTTTTGTGTTATACTGCCTGGTTGCTCGTATTGCCGTCCATTGATGTGACCTAGGACTCGTATTTTTGATAATCATGATTCTATTTAGGAAACACTAGATCTCTTGGGATTTGAAATTGTCTTGTTGACTTGTTCACTTGATACACTTGTATTGTATTTTAAATACAAGTGTTTGGACTCCGCAGCTAGATTGTGTTCCGTAGGAATCTTGTTCTTCCGAAAGTAGTTTATACTTCCAAAGATATCTTGTTCTTCTGAAGGAGATTGCTCTTCCATAGGTGTCTTCATTTGAACTCTACTTGAATCCTTCTCTTGAACTTCAAAGCTAGTTTGTTGATCCACAGAAGATCCTCAGATGAATATCTTGTAAGAAAGATATATATGGAAGAACAAAAATGTTCAACCATAGATGTTTCTTATACTTAGTCAATTTCACAAATTGATCAAGTATAATGTTTTACCTGCAATCATACACATAAATCAATACACATATGGGTTAACCTATATAGATAAGCACACATTAAAATAATAATTACAATCATTCATTACAAGTATTGATTAAAGTTCTAAGCCTATACAAAGTGATCTAGATATATTGTTCTTAGATCCAACAATACTACCCTTAAGGTTAGACACTTGTAATAAGTTCTTCAAAACTGAAAGCTCCTTCATTCTTGGCACCATCTTTATGTTGAAATAAGATACTGCATGTAAAATATACTTGAAGAGGCTGAAGCAACCAAAGTCTTTTTGCATGCATGCTGCACAAACTGAAGAAGAATGTTTCGAAAGTTTCACATAAGCAACATAAATATTCTAAGTGTGAAATCTTCCAAAGCCAAGACTAATATCTTCTGAAGCCAAGGATGAAGTCTTCCGAAGCTTCAGAGACAAATTCTTTTAAAGCTCAACTCTTGAAGACAGATTTCTTCCGAAGACTTTTAACAACATGCTTTATCTGTGTATTTTCCATAAAGTTGGACCCTTTCCACTACAACTCTGTAAAATCACCAACTTACATGAGTTGGAAAAGGTCTATGCTTTTGGTAACTGTACATTGAGGTCTTAAGTCTGTATACTTTATACTTCATGTACTTTATCCTTTTTAATAGATAAGGATGTAAGCTATGGTATTTCATACTCATAAGTCAAAAGGCAATCTGCCTTTTTAACTCTACAATTGATTTTGTTTTGTGTCTAGTCAATTGTATCTAGCTGTCTTTCATACTATGGTCAGCTGTAGGATGTAGTATATGTTAGGATCAGTGATCTAAGTTTGATTAATTAGAGAATATTGCAACGGAGTTCAAAACAAATTAAACAATTCACAAGAACACAATTGATATTCAATGTAATAGTAAATGGTTATAGAAAAGAGAATTCTTCAAAAGAGATATTCATTCATATGCTTTCGTGGTGGCTTAATGTCACACTTTACAATTAGGTCAACATTCCTTATATAGGATATGTGACGTCTGCTGATGTCACTTGATAGTGACATCTAACAGAATTATTCAACTACTGAAACTATGCAAACTACTCAGAATGTTCTTAACTACTGATTCTCAGAGAATGCTTAAGTACAAAACATAAAACTACTGAAACTATAACTACTGAAAAGTAAATTACAAGTACTGAAAGGAACCCATCACAACTACTGAAGTTGATAACTTCAGCTGTTTTGATAACTACTAATCACTTTGGTCTTCAGTCTTTGTCTTCAGTCTTTGTTCTTCAGACTTTTACTTACAGACTTTGTCTTTAGCTGATAGCTTCAGACTTTGTCTTCAGTACTTTACTTTCAGACTTTCTCTTCAGCTGATAGCTTCAAACTTTGTCTTCAGTTCTTTACTTTCAGACTTTGTCTTTAGTCGTAGTCTTCAGTTCTTGGCTTCAGACTTTGTCTTCAGACCTTGTAATCAGCTGATGTCTTCAACTGTTGTGATCTTCTTTAGCAGTTGTAATGTCTGTGGGACTTAGAGGTTTTTCTGATCAGGCTCATTGGTTCTTTTGGTCTAACAAACTCCCCCTGAACCAATGCAGCCAAAACCTCTAAACTTATTGATGATCCCACTTATTCTTGGCATAAACACCCTCTTGATCAGCTTCAGAGGTAATCAGTTAAGCATAGGCCGGGAAAAGGTTTCTAATCATTTGATTGGCTAAGTATGGAAGGGAACTCTGTTTTAGGGAAACTAAACACAGAGTCTTATCCCAACCATGAAACCTAATTCCTATGAATGAGTCTATAACACTCACTAGCATAGGCCTCAAGGAGAACAACTTGTTCCTCCTTGGTGAGTTCTTCTGCTTTTCCTTTGAAGAAGAACTCTGGGTCATAATACTCAGACAGGTATCTCATTGTCTTTCCATTTTTCAACTCCACAGTTATTATCTCTCTATAAGCAAATTCATCAGGGTGAGAGCCTTCAAGCAACAACTGGAGTTCACTCTTCTGAAGATCTTCAAGTCTTTTGTATCACAACCCCTTCTTGATCATTTTGTTCTCAAGAATAGATTGAGGGGTGTCTTGGATTTGTGAGCTCTCTTGAATTCTTCAATGATTTCCCAG
This sequence comes from Flaveria trinervia, assembly GCA_025506515.1. Lineage (NCBI taxonomy): Eukaryota > Viridiplantae > Streptophyta > Magnoliopsida > Asterales > Asteraceae > Flaveria > Flaveria trinervia. Next base: position 23,383,913 of record CM046445.1, on the reverse strand, counting down.
GGTGAGACTACCATGGCCAATGTAATTGCAGCGTTCAAGGTCTTCTTCACTTGGCCATGATATCTACTTGGTATATTCTTCTTATGAATTCTAGAACTTACCCTGGGTTCTGGCAGATCCGCACTCTTTCTTTTTGATGTTGAAAAGTATGTCTAAGAATGTACAGCCTTAGAGCCTGTTTCTTCATTTCTTGAATGGATGAGGACTGAGGGAAATCCTTATCAACCATCTTGAGAAACTTCTCATTGTGATGTTTCTGCTGTTCTACTTCTTCAATCTTTACCTTCACCATCTGCATTTGCAAGTCAGGAGTAATCACTTGTTGACTTCTGTGCTCAGGTGATTTGAGTTTGAGAACAGCAGAGATTGGCAGAATATCATCATCATCATCCTCTTCTTCATCTTCTTCTACCCTCAACACCCTTCTCCTCTTTCTAGGTGCATCACTGGGTAAGGTTTGAGGTGGTTTTTGGGGTAAAGGGATTGGTTTTGTGGGTTGAGTTGTGGGTGGCTTTGGTTTAGGGATAGATTTGGGAGATTTTAGAGATAAGGGTTGTGTTTGAGTGGGAGTGTGAGAAGACTGACTTAGCATTTTGGTGGTGAGTTTGGCTTTGGTGAGCTTTGCCATTTCAGTTCTCTTCCCTGCACCTGCTTCATCCAGTGCTTCAGTTATCAACCCCTTGTTATAGCCTCCAGCAGAGTAGATCTTCTTGGTTATCTCCAGGATATTGTCTCTAGGCCAGGCCTTTATCTCTATCAATGATCTTCCAAGGTATTTGGCAATGAATCTGATCATTATCTCCAATCTTTCCCTTTCCAACACACTATAACCAGCCCATCTAGCTTGAATCTCTTCTATTTCCAGCCTTTTGATCTCAGTGTCTAGTGTGGCTGTGTCATGACCTTGTCGAAAGAGCTGATCTATAATTTTATCCATGGATCTGCTGTGAGCTTCATTAGCATCTTTGACAAGATTTTCTAAGGATTTATCTTCATCAGCTTTTGACTCAGCACTTTTCTTTCTTTTATATGTGATCAGCTGTTCTGAGATCAGTTCATTCTCCACCTCCTTCTCTTTTGCAGGTTCTTTCTCATCATCAACTCTTTTTCTTTTCTTTCACTGCCTTAGACTTGGAAGTCTCCCCATTTTTTTTTGCATTGGGATCAGGGGCTTGAAAGGCAGAAAGAGATTTGTGAACAGCATCATCAATGAGGTTTGTATATTTGACGATATCCTCTCATCAATAGCTTTATGCACTATGTCAGTGATGATGGGAGTGATGAGAGGTAAGGAGTTTTGAAAAATAGCAACCATCTGCTCAGAGGGGTTCTGTCCCTGAGAGGTGGTGCCAAAAGTAGTGGTTGGTGGCTCAGTTAAGTGTGTAGGCTCAGTGTTTGGGGAACCTTCAATGGAAGGTGCCATCTGTGGGGTTTGTGAGGTAGATGGACTTTGATCCTGAGACATTTCGGCTAACAACTCTTTGAGTCGGTTCACCTCAGTCTCAAGGATGGTATTATGGGCTAATACATCATAGGAAAAGCCCATGTCATCATCAGTTTGTGCTGAATCACCTGACCTCCTGATTGAATCAGGATGTACATGCTCTGAGTGTAGATCAGTAGAAGCATGTGCCCCTTGTTCTTGGTACTGGGGACTTCCTGCCTCAGGACTGTGTCCTTCATTGGCAGTTGCCTCTGGTAAGGTCTTATGGATGTTACCAACTGCATCGTGATCATTTGCTGAATCAGTAGAAGTGGCAGCCTTACCAGATGTTCTATTCTCCATTTCTACACTTGGAGAGTGAACATTATAACCCCTGTGCTGTGGGTTATCAGAAGCATTTTGGTCCTCCCCCTCAATAGTTGAGGTATTCCCAGTGGTAAGTGGTTTCTGGGGAGGGGGTGAGGAATGCAACTGACTCAGCACTTTAGCAATGATCAGTGTTGGGCTTTGAGGGGCGGTTGCATGTGGAGATTGGTCTGAAGCAGATTGCACCCGGGGTGAGAGGTGCTCTTCAATGGTAACCCTCTCAATTATAAGAAGTTTGGAATTAGACTAGGTGATCCTTTCAGCCTTAATTAGTGTTCTGTTTCTTCTCTTAACAACTCTATTTTGCTGAGTAGTTCTAGGGGCTCTATGTTGTCTAGTATACCTTTGAATTTATAAAAGAAATCAAGAGTGTGTTTTTAAATTACGTACCCTGATCATATTTGATAATTTTAACCTTTTCATCTATTTGACTCTCAATTTTAATATAAATGATTTTATTATTTTAGTAGTTTTATTTTTAGTATCTAAAAATAAAACCCAAGTGAATCTTGTAAAATCATTTATTATAACCAAGAAATATGATTTTCTTTCCAAACTCTTTACATATATTGAACCTAACAAGTCAATGTGTAACATATGTAAAGGAGTTCTGATGGAATCCAATTTTGGACTTTTAAGAAGATCCATTTTGCTTTCCTTTTCGACAAGCAACACAATGATCAAAACATGCATACTTTTTGTTCGGTAGTCTTGTGACTAACTAATTTTGACATAATTTATTCATTTTTTGAGTTTTACATGTGCCAGTGTTTTGTGCTAAAGAGAGGATCCATTCATTAAAGCTATTGAAATGAAGATTGATACATTTCTTAAAGTCGATGCATTCTGCATGTTGAGCATGTACATACTGACTCTCTTGTGAGCTTTTAAAAGTTTTTATGATTTGCAGTTATAAAACCAGGTGATAGAATAATACATTCATGCTTTGTGATGAAAGTGTTGTGTTTTTTATAACACAGTTAAGATACAGTCAGCAGATTATAGTTCAACATCCTATAATTCATCTTATCAAAGCTTACCTTCCCATCACTGATCGTCCCTTTACAAGTAATGTATCATCCTCTTGTATTACTTATAAAGGCAACAGATGCACTATGATATGGTTTTAGTTTCAACAAGCATGATCAGTCACTTTCATGTGCTGGGAGCATCTGTTATCCTCGATCCACACATTATCTTTGGTGTACGAATATTCCTACACATGAATAAGTTTGTTCGTGATGAATGGGACCTAAGCTTGTTTAGTCTTTGATCTTCTAGATTTCAACATTTAAATATGATCCTGTGAATCAAAGGATCAAAATCAAGAATTATCAGTGTTAGAATGGTATCAAGTTAATGATTGCGGAATGAACATTAACCTTGTTTAATTGTTTTATAAATAAAAATCAAACAAAATAAATGTTGATTATGACGAACACAATGATACAAGCACAATAAATAAACAAACAATATTTGATTTAAAAGTATTTCATCAACACTGATTAATGATTACAGATGAATAAATAATAAATGCTATAAACAATAATTTCTATGGATGTGTTGATGTTCGTGATATACTAATGTTACGACCGCTAGGGTTTGTGTTTGATTGATTGTGTGAATTAATGTGATGTTTTGTGTTATACTGCCTGGTTGCTCGTATTGCCGTCCATTGATGTGAAACCTAGGACTCGTATTTATTGATAATCATGATTCTATTTAGGAAACACTAGATCTCTTGGGATTTGAAATTGTCTTGTTGACTTGTTCACTTGATACACTTGTATTATTTTAAATACAAGTGTTTGGACTCCGCAGCTAGATTGTGTTCCGTAGGAATCTTGTTCTTCCGAAAGTAGTTTATACTTCCAAAGATATCTTGTTCTTCTGAAGGAGATTGCTCTTCCATAGGTGTCTTCATTTGAACTCTACTTGAATCCTTCTCTTGAACTTCAAAGCTAGTTTGTTGATCCACAGAAGATCCTCAGATGAATATCTTGTAAGAAAGATATATATGGAAGAACAAAAATGTTCAACCATAGATGTTTCTTATACTTAGTCAATTTCACAAATTGATCAAGTATAATGTTTTACCTGCAATCATACACATAAATCAATACACATATGGGTTAACCTATATAGATAATGCACACATTAAAATAATAAATTACAATCATTCATTACAAGTATTGATTAAAGTTCTAAGCCTATACAAAGTGATCTAGATATATTGTTCTTAGATCCAACAATACTACCCCTTAAGGTTAGACACTTGTAATAAGTTCTTCAAAACTGAAAGCTCCTTCATTCTTGGCACCATCTTTATGTTGAAATAAGATACTGCATGTAAAATATACTTGAAGAGGCTGAAGCAACCAAAGTCTTTTTGCATGCATGCTGCACAAATACTGAAGAAGAATGTTTCGAAAGTTTCACATAAGCAACATAAATATTCTAAGTGTGAAATCTTCCAAAGCCAAGACTAATATCTTCTGAAGCCAAGGATGAAGTCTTCCGAAGCTTCAGAGACAAATTCTTTTAAAGCTCAACTCTTGAAGACAGATTTCTTCCGAAGACTTTTAACAACATGCTTTATCTGATGTATTTTCCATAAAGTTGGACCCTTTCCACTACAACTCTGTAAAATCACCAACTTACATGAGTTGGTGAAAAGGTCTATGCTTTTGGTAACTGTACATTGAGGTCTTAAGTCTGTATACTTTATACTTCATGTACTTTATCCTTTTTGTAATAGATAAGGATGTAAGCTATGGTATTTCATACTCATAAGTCAAAAAGGCAATCTGCCTTTTTAACTCTACAATTGATTTTGTTTTGTGTCTAGTCAATTGTATCTAGCTGTCTTTCATACTATGGTCAGCTGTAGGATGTAGTATATGTTAGGATCAGTGATCTAAGTTTGATTAATTAGAGAATATTGCAACGGAGTTCAAACAACAAATTAAACAATTCACAAGAACACAATTGATATTCAATGTAATAGTAAATGGTTATAGAAAAAGAGAATTCTTCAAAAGAGATATTTCATTCATATGCTTTCGTGGTGGCTTAATGTCACACTTTACAATTAGGTCAACATTCCTTATATAGGATATGTGACGTCTGCTGTCACTTGATAGTGACATCTAACAGAATTATTCAAACTACTGAAACTATGCAACTACTCAGATGTTCTTAACTACTGATTACATCTCAGAGAATGCTTAAGTACAAAAACATAAAACTACTGAAACTATAACTACTGAAAAGTAAATTACAAGTACTGAAAGGAAACCATCACAACTACTGAAGTTGATAACTTCAGCTGTTTTGATAACTACTAATCACTTTGGTCTTCAGTCTTTGTCTTCAGTCTTTGTTCTTCAGACTTTTACTTACAGACTTTGTCTTTAGCTGATAGCTTCAGACTTTGTCTTCAGTACTTTACTTTCAGACTTTCTCTTCAGCTGATAGCTTCAAACTTTGTCTTCAGTTCTTTACTTTCAGACTTTGTCTTTAGTCGTAGTCTTCAGTTCTTGGCTTCAGACTTTGTCTTCAGACCTTGTAATCAGCTGATGTCTTCAACTGTTGTGATCTTCTTTAGCAGTTGTAATGTCTGTGGGACTTAGAGGTTTTTCTGATCAGGCTCATTGGTTCTTTTGGTCTAACAAACTCCCCCTGAACCAATGCAGCCAAAACCTCTAAACTTATTGATGATCCCACTTATTCTTGGCATAAACACCCTCTTGATCAGCTTCAGAGGTAATCAGTTAAGCATAGGCCGGGAAAAGGTTTCTAATCATTTGATTGGCTAAGTATGGAAGGGAACTCTGTTTTAGGGAAACTAAACACAGAGTCTTATCCCAACCATGAAACCTAATTCCTATGAATGAGTCTATAACACTCACTAGCATAGGCCTCAAGGAGAACAACTTGTTCCTCCTTGGTGAGTTCTTCTGCTTTTCCTTTGAAGAAGAACTCTGGGCCATAATACTCAGACAGGTATCTCATTGTCTTTCCATTTTTCAACTCCACAGTTATTATCTCTCTATAAGCAAATTCATCAGGGTGAGAGCCTTCAAGCAACAACTGGAGTTCACTCTTCTGAAGATCTTCAAGTCTTTTGTATCACAACCCCTTCTTGATCATTTTGTTCTCAAGAATAGATTGAGGGGTTGTCTTGGATTTGTGAGCTCTCTTGAATTCTTCAATGATTTCCCAGGGTGAGACTACCATGGCCATGTAATTGCAGCGTTCAAGGTCTTCTTCACTTGGCCATGATATCTACTTGGTATATTTCTTATGAATTCTAGAACTTACCCTGGGTTCTGGCAGATCCGCACTCTTTCTTTTTGATGTTGAAAAGTATGTCTAAGAATGTACAGCCTTAGAGCCTGTTTCTTCATTCTTGAATGGATGAGGACTGAGGGAAATCCTTATCAACCATCTTGAGAAACTTCTCATTGTGATGTTTCTGCTGTTCTACTTCTTCAATCTTTACCTTCACCATCTGCATTTGCAAGTCAGGAGTAATCACTTGTTGACTTCTGTGCTCAGGTGATTTGAGTTTGAGAACAGCAGAGATTGGCAAATATCATCATCATCATCCTCTTCTTCATCTTCTTCTACCCTCAACACCCTTCTCCTCTTTCTAGGTGCATCACTGGGTAAGGTTTGAGGTGGTTTTTGGGGTAAAGGGATTGGTTTTGTGGGTTGAGTTGTGGGTGGCTTTGGTTTAGGGATAGATTTGGGAGATTTTAGAGATAAGGGTTGTGTTTGAGTGGGAGTGTGAGAAGACTGACTTAGCATTTTGGTGGTGAGTTTGGCTTTGGTGAGCTTTGCCATTTCAGTTCTCTTCCCTGCACCTGCTTCATCCAGTGCTTCAGTTATCAACCCCTTGTTATAGCCTCCAGCAGAGTAGATCTTCTTGGTTATCTCCAGGATATTGTCTCTAGGCCAGGCCTTTATCTCTATCAATGATCTTCCAAGGTATTTGGCAATGAATCTGATCATTATCTCCAATCTTTCCCTTTCCAACACACTATAACCAGCCCATCTAGCTTGAATCTCTTCTATTTCCAGCCTTTTGATCTCAGTGTCTAGTGTGGCTGTGTCATGACCTTGTCGAAAGAGCTGATCTATAATTTTATCCATGGATCTGCTGTGAGCTTCATTAGCATCTTTGACAAGATTTTCTAAGGATTCTTCATCAGCTTTTGACTCAGCACTTTTCTTTCTTTTATATGTGATCAGCTGTTCTGAGATCAGTTCATTCTCCACCTCCTTCTCTTTTGCAGGTTCTTTCTCATCATCAACTCTTTTTCTTTTCTTTCACTGCCTTAGACTTGGAAGTCTCCCCATTTTTTTTTGCATTGGGATCAGGGGCTTGAAAGGCAGAAAGAGATTTGTGAACAGCATCATCAATGAGGGTTTGTATATTTGACGATATCCTCTCATCAATAGCTTTATGCACTATGTCAGTGATGATGGGAGTGATGAGAGGTAAGGATTTTGAAAAATAGCAACCATCTGCTCAGAGGGGTTCTGTCCCTGAGAGGTGGTGCCAAAAGTAGTGGTTGGTGGCTCAGTTAAGTGTGTAGGCTCAGTGTTTGGGGAACCTTCAATGGAAGGTGCCATCTGTGGGGTTTGTGAGGTAGATGGACTTTGATCCTGAGACATTTCGGCTAACAACTCTTTGAGTCGGTTCACCTCAGTCTCAAGGATGGTATTATGGGCTAATACATCATAGGAAAAGCCCATGTCATCATCAGTTTGTGCTGAATCACCTGACCTCCTGATTGAATCAGGATGTACATGCTCTGAGTGTAGATCAGTAGAAGCATGTGCCCCTTGTTCTTGGTACTGGGGACTTCCTGCCTCAGGACTGTGTCCTTCATTGGCAGTTGCCTCTGGTAAGGTCTTATGGATGTTACCAACTGCATCGTGATCATTTGCTGAATCAGTAGAAGTGGCAGCCTTACCAGATGTTCTATTCTCCATTTCTACACTTGGAGAGTGAACATTATAACCCCTGTGCTGTGTTATCAGAAGCATTTTGGTCCTCCCCCTCAATAGTTGAGGTATTCCCAGTGGTAAGTGGTTTCTGGGGAGGGGGTGAGGAATGCAACTGACTCAGCACTTTAGCAATGATCAGTGTTTGGCTTTGAGGGGCGGTTGCATGTGGAGATTGGTCTGAAGCAGATTGCACCCGGGGTGAGAGGTGCTCTTCAATGGTAACCCTCTCAATTATAAGAAGTTTGGAATTAGACTAGGTGATCCTTTCAGCCTTAATTAGTGTTCTGTTTCTTCTCTTAACAACTCTTTTTGCTGAGTAGTTCTAGGGGCTCTATGTTGTCTAGTATACCTTTGAATTATAAAAGAAATCAAGAGTGTGGTTTTTAAATTACGTACCCTGATCATATTTGATAATTTTAACCTTTTCATCTATTTGACTCTCAATTTTAATATAAATGATTTTATATTTTAGTAGTTTTATTTTTAGTATCTAAAAATAAAACCCAAGTGAATCTTGTAAAATCATTTATTATAACCAAGAAATATGATTTTCTTTCCAAACTCTTTACATATATTGAACCTAACAAGTCAATGTGTAACATATGTAAAGGAGTTCTGATGGAATCCAATTTTGGACTTTTAAGAAGATCCATTTTGCTTTCCTTTTCGACAAGCAACACAATGATCAAAACATGCATACTTTTTGTTCGGTAGTCTTGTGACTAACTAATTTTGACATAATTTATTCATTTTTTGAGTTTTACATGTGCCAGTGTTTTGTGCTAAAGAGAGGATCCATTCATTAAAGCTATTGAAATGAAGATTGATACATTTCTTAAAGTCGATGCATTCTGCATGTTGAGCATGTACATACTGACTCTCTTGTGAGCTTTTAAAAGTATTTTATGATTTGCAGTTATAAAACCAGGTGATAGAATAATACATTCATGCTTTGTGATGAAAGTGTTGTGTTTTTTATAACACAGTTAAGATACAGTCAGCAGATTATAGTTCAACATCCTATAATTCATCTTATCAAAGCTTACCTTCCCATCACTGATCGTCCCTTTACAAGTAATGTATCATCCTCTTGTATTACTTATAAAGGCACAGATGCACTATGATATGGTTTTAGTTTCAACAAGCATGATCAGTCACTTTCATGTGCTGGGAGCATCTGTTATCCTCGATCCACACATTATCTTTGGTGTACGAATATTCCTACACATGAATAATTTTGTTCGTGATGAATGGGACCTAAGCTTGTTTAGTCTTTGATCTTCTAGATTTCAACATTTAAATATGATCCTGTGAATCAAAGGATCAAAATCAAGAATTATCAGTGTTAGAATGGTATCAAGTTAATGATTGCGGAATGAACATTAACCTTGTTTAATTGTTTTATAAATAAAAATCAAACAAAATAATGTTGATTATGACGAACACAATGATACAAGCACAATAAATAAACAAACAATATTTGATTTAAAAGTATTTCATCAACACTGATTAATGATTACAGATGAATAAATAATAAATGCTATAAACAATAATTTCTATGGATGTGTTGATGTTCGTGATATACTAATGTTACGACCGCTAGGGTTTGTGTTTGATTGATTGTGTGAATTAATGTGATGTTTTGTTTATACTGCCTGGTTGCTCGTATTGCCGTCCATTGATGTGAAACCTAGGACTCGTATTTATTGATAATCATGATTCTATTTAGGAAACACTAGATCTCTTGGGATTTGAAATTGTCTTGTTGACTTGTTCACTTGATACACTTGTATTATTTTAAATACAAGTGTTTGGACTCCGCAGCTAGATTGTGTTCCGTAGGAATCTTGTTCTTCCGAAAGTAGTTTATACTTCCAAAGATATCTTGTTCTTCTGAAGGAGATTGCTCTTCCATAGGTGTCTTCATTTGAACTCTACTTGAATCCTTCTCTTGAACTTCAAAGCTAGTTTGTTGATCCACAGAAGATCCTCAGATGAATATCTTGTAAGAAAGATATGGAAGAACAAAAATGTTCAACCATAGATGTTTCTATACTTAGTCAATTTCACAAATTGATCAAGTATAATGTTTTACCTGCAATCATCACATAAATCAATACACATATGGTTAACCTATATAGATAATGCACACATTAAAATAATAAATTACAATCATTCATTACAAGTATTGATTAAAGTTCTAAGCCTATACAAAGTGATCTAGATATATTGTTCTTAGATCCAACAATACTACCCCTTAAGGTTAGACACTTGTAATAAGTTCTTCAAAACTGAAAGCTCCTTCATTCTTGGCACCATCTTTATGTTGAAATAAGATACTGCATGTAAAATATACTTGAAGAGGCTGAAGCAACCAAGTCTTTTTGCATGCATGCTGCACAAATACTGAAGAAGAATGTTTCGAAAGTTTCACATAAGCAACATAAATATTCTAAGTGTGAAATCTTCCAAAGCCAAGACTAATATCTTCTGAAGCCAAGGATGAAGTCTTCCGAAGCTTCAGAGACAAATTCTTTTAAAGCTCAACTCTTGAAGACAGATTTCTCCGAAGACTTTTAACAACATGCTTTATCTGATGTATTTTCCATAAAGTTGGACCCTTTCCACTACACTCTGTAAAATCACCAACTTACATGAGTTGGTGAAAAGGTCTATGCTTTTGGTAACTGTACATTGAGGTCTTAAGTCTGTATACTTTATACTTCATGTACTTTATCCTTTTTGTAATAGATAAGGATGTAAGCTATGGTATTTCATACTCATAAGTCAAAAGGCAATCTGCCTTTTTAACTCTACAATTGATTTTGTTTTGTGTCTAGTCAATTGTATCTAGCTGTCTTTCATACTATGGTCAGCTGTAGGATGTAGTATATGTTAGGATCAGTGATCTAAGTTTGATTAATTAGAGAATATTGCAACGGAGTTCAAACAACAATTAAACAATTCACAAGAACACAATTGATATTCAATGTAATAGTAAATGGTTATAGAAAAAGAGAATTCTTCAAAAGAGATATTTCATTCATATGCTTTCGTGGTGGCTTAATGTCACACTTTACAATTAGGTCAACATTCCTTATATAGGATATGTGACGTCTGCTGATGTCACTTGATAGTGACATCTAACAGAATTATTCAAACTACTGAAACTATGCAAACTACTCAGAATGTTCTTAACTACTGATTACATCTCAGAGAATGCTTAAGTACAAAAACATAAAACTACTACTGAAACATAACTACTGAAAAGTAAATTACAAGTACTGAAAGGAAACCATCACAACTACTGAAGTTGATAACTTCAGCTGTTTTGATAACTACTAATCACTTTGGTCTTCAGTCTTTGTCTTCAGTCTTTGTTCTTCAGACTTTTACTTACAGACTTTGTCTTTAGCTGATAGCTTCAGACTTTGTCTTCAGTACTTTACTTTCAGACTTTCTCTTCAGCTGATAGCTTCAAACTTTGTCTTCAGTTCTTTACTTTCAGACTTTGTCTTAGTCGTAGTCTTCAGTTCTTGCTTCAGACTTTGTCTTCAGACCTTGTAATCAGCTGATGTCTTCAACTGTTGTGATCTTCTTTAGCAGTTGTAATGTCTGTGGGACTTAGAGGTTTTCTGATCAGCTCATTGGTTCTTTTGGTCTAACAAACTCCCCCTGAACCAATGCAGCCAAAACCTCTAAACTTATTGATGATCCACTTATTCTTGGCATAAACACCCTCTTGATCAGCTTCAGAGGTAATCAGTAAGCATAGGCCGGGAAAAGGTTTCTAATCATTTGATTGGCTAAGTATGGAAGGGAACTCTGTTTTAGGGAAACTAACACAGAGTCTTATCCCAACCATGAAACCTAATTCCTATGAATGAGTCTATAACACTCACTAGCATAGGCCTCAAGGAGAACAACTTGTTCCTCCTTGGTGAGTTCTTCTGCTTTTCCTTTGAAGAAGAACTCTGGGCCATAATACTCAGACAGGTATCTCATTGTCTTTCCATTTTTCAACTCCACAGTTATTATCTCTCTATAAGCAAATTCATCAGGGTGAGAGCCTTCAAGCAACAACTGGAGTTCACTCTTCTGAAGATCTTCAAGTCTTTTGTATCACAACCCCTTCTTGATCATTTTGTTCTCAAGAATAGATTGAGGGGTTGTCTTGGATTTGTGAGCTCTCTTGAATTCTTCAATGATTTCCCAGGGTGAGACTACCATGGCCAATGTAATTGCAGCGTTCAAGGTCTTCTTCACTTGGCCATGATATCTACTTGGTATATTCTTCTTATGAATTCTAGAACTTACCCTGGGTTCTGGCAGATCCGCACTCTTTCTTTTTGATGTTGAAAAGTATGTCTAAGAATGTACAGCCTTAGAGCCTGTTTCTTCATTTCTTGAATGGATGAGGACTGAGGGAAATCCTTATCAACCATCTTGAGAAACTTCTCATTGTGATGTTTCTGCTGTTCTACTTCTTCAATCTTTACCTTCACCATCTGCATTTGCAAGTCAGGAGTAATCACTTGTTGACTTCTGTGCTCAGGATTTTGAGTTTGAGAACAGCAGAGATTGGCAGAATATCATCATCATCATCCTCTTCTTCATCTTCTTCTACCCTCAACACCCTTCTCCTCTTTCTAGGTGCATCACTGGGTAAGGTTTGAGGTGGTTTTTGGGGTAAAGGGATTGTTTTTTGTGGTTGAGTTGTGGTTGGCTTTGGTTTAGGGATAGATTTGGGAGATTTTAGAGATAAGGGTTGTGTTTGAGTGGGAGTGTGAGAAGACTGACTTAGCATTTTGGTGGTGAGTTTGGCTTTGGTGAGCTTTGCCATTTCAGTTCTCTTCCCTGCACCTGCTTCATCCAGTGCTTCAGTTATCACCCCTTGTTATAGCCTCCAGCAGAGTAGATCTTCTTGGTTATCTCCAGGATATTGTCTCTAGGCCAGGCCTTTATCTCTATCAATGATCTTCCAAGGTATTTGGCAATGAATCTGATCATTATCTCCAATCTTTCCCTTTCCAACACACTATAACCAGCCCATCTAGCTTGAATCTCTTCTATTTCCAGCCTTTTGATCTCAGTGTCTAGTGTGGCTGTGTCATGACCTTGTCGAAAGAGCTGATCTATAATTTTATCCATGGATCTGCTGTGAGCTTCATTAGCATCTTTGACAAGATTTTCTAAGGATTTATCTTCATCAGCTTTTGACTCAGCACTTTTCTTTCTTTTATATGTGATCAGCTGTTCTGAGATCAGTTCATTCTCCACCTCCTTCTCTTTTGCAGGTTCTTTCTCATCATCAACTCTTTTTCTTTTCTTTCACTGCCTTAGACTTGAAGTCTCCCCCTTTTTTTTGCATTGGGATCAGGGGCTTGAAAGGCAGAAAGAGATTTGTGAACAGCATCATCAATGAGGGTTTGTATATTTGACGATATCCTCTCATCAATGGCTTTATGCACTATGTCAGTGATGATGGGAGTGATGAGAGGTAAGGAGTTTTGAAAAATAGCAACCATCTGCTCAGAGGGGTTCTGTCCCTGAGAGGTGGTGCCAAAAGTAGTGGTTGGTGGCTCAGTTAAGTGTGTAGGCTCAGTGTTTGGGGAACCTTCAATGGAAGGTGCCATCTGTGGGGTTTGTGAGGTAGATGGACTTTGATCCTGAGACATTTCGGCTAACAACTCTTGAGTCGTTCACCTCAGTCTCAAGGATGGTATATGGGCTAATACATCATAGGAAAAGCCCATGTCATCATCAGTTTGTGCTGAATCACCTGACCTCCTGATTGAATCAGGATGTACATGCTCTGAGTGTAGATCAGTAGAAGCATGTGCCCCTTGTTCTTGGTACTGGGGACTTCCTGCCTCAGGACTGTGTCCTTCATTGGCAGTTGCCTCTGGTAAGGTCTTATGGATGTTACCAACTGCATCGTGATCATTTGCTGAATCAGTAGAAGTGGCAGCCTTACCAGATGTTCTATTCTCCATTTCTACACTTGGAGAGTGAACATTATAACCCCTGTGTTGTGGGTTATCAGAAGCATTTTGGTCCTCCCCCTCAATAGTTGAGGTATTCCCAGTGGTAAGTGGTTTCTGGGGAGGGGGTGAGGAATGCAACTGACTCAGCACTTTAGCAATGATCAGTGTTGGGCTTTGAGGGGTGGTTGCATGTGGAGATTGGTCTGAAGCAGATTGCACCCGGGGTGAGAGGTGCTCTTCAATGGTAACCCTCTCAATTAAGAGAGGTTCCAGAAATGTGGGATCCCCAATTGTGGTTGCAACAGGATCCTGTTGAGAGGATACCTGTGCGGCTTCAGCAGGTTGAGTCTTCGACATAATTGGGGGGTTATAACCGTATGTCTTCCTGCGTTTGTGGTACAGGGGCATCCTCAGGGGACTCATCTCCTGAGTACCTGTTTGGGCTTTTTGGATTTGGGTTTGGTAGGGACTTTGGATCTGGAAGTGGAGGCTATGGGTTCCCTCTGCTTGGGTTTTAGCATCCGGGCAGCCCCTTTAAGAGTAGGGTCTTGTTAGGATCAGTGATCTATGTTTGATTGATTAGAAAGTATAGCAGCGGAAATCGAACAATGATTAGCCAATTCACAAGAACAAACGATATTCAATGAAGAACAAAGACGGTATAGAGAGAGAATTCTGCAAATATATTTCATTCAATATTCGCTTTCGTGGTAACAGAATGTCACACTTACACTTAGGTCGACACCTCTTATATAAGAGATGTGACATCTGCTGATGTCACTTGATAGTGACATCTAACAGAATTATTACACTGAAACACAACTACTGAAGATGTCAAACAGCTGACATCTCCTTACAAAAATGCTAAGTGTTATCAGTTGTTATAACTACTGAAAAACATAAAACTACTGAAACTACAATGACTGAAGAACAAGCTCTTCAGTCCTTATACAAAACTATTGAAACTAAAAATATAAAACTACTGATATCACAACTACTGAAGAAGTACTCTTCAGCTGTTGTGACAAACTACTGAAACTTCAGTAGTTGGTCTTCAAACTTGAACTTCAGATGTTTCATCAGCTGATGACTTCAGTAGATATCATCAGCTGATGTCTTCAGTCTTTGTCTTCAGACTTTGTACATCAGTTGTTGATCTTCAGCACTTGTAAACTCTTCAGCTGTTGTACTTCAGTACTTTGGTCTTCAGCTTCAGCACTTGTGTTCTTCAGCTGTTCAGCTTCAGTACTTGTGTTCTTCAGCTGTTCAGCTTCAGTACTTGTGTTCTTTAGCTGTTGTACTTCAGCACTTTAGTTCTTTAGCTGTTGAAGTCTTCAGCACTTGATCTTCAGCTGTTGAAGTCTTCAGCACTTGTCAAACTGCTGATGTAGGTTTCAGCAGTTGTGTGATACCATGTGGACTTAGAGGTTTTTGATCTTGGCTCATTGGTTCTTTTGGTCCAACAACTCCCCCTGAACCAATGCAGCCAAAACCTCTAATTTATTATTATCCCAATTATTGTTGGCAAAAGGTTGGTCTTTTTCCTTCTTGATCTGTAGAGAAGATGACCCATATAAGCTCCGGCCTGGGAAGAAGTCTCAGATATTTGTTTGGCAAGATATGAATGGGAACTCTGTTTTGGGGAACTGGACACAGAGTTGTTATCCCATTCATAAGATCTACTTCC
This sequence comes from Flaveria trinervia, assembly GCA_025506515.1. Taxonomy (NCBI): domain Eukaryota; kingdom Viridiplantae; phylum Streptophyta; class Magnoliopsida; order Asterales; family Asteraceae; genus Flaveria; species Flaveria trinervia. The sequence continues at coordinate 23,368,411 of CM046445.1, read as the reverse complement.
CGTGTATGAGCCTGTAGGATTCCTGGTGTAGGCTCTGAGAAACATGATTTGTTCTTCCATGGTCAGGTTCTCGGCTTCACCATCAAACAATCCTTCTCGCCCATACAGCTCTGAGATGTACTTGGCCTGTTTGCCATTTTGTGCTCAGCTGTTGATTTGTCTGTATGCAAACTCATCAGGATGATTCCCTTCGAGTAACAGACTGAGTCATTTGTTTGAAGTTCTCAAGCCTCTTGTAGACTAACCCCTTTTAATAATTCTGTTCTCTAGCATCTTCTGGGGTGGTTGTTTAGTCTCGTAGGCTTTCTTGAAATCTTCGACAATCTCCCAGGGTGATACTACAAGGGCCACTGTGATCTCTTCATCTACGATCCTCCTGACTTGACCCTTGTATCTCGAAGGAATGTATTTCTTTACAATCTTGTGAGCCACCCTCGGATCAGGCCATACTTTCCCTTTCCTTCTGATATTGAAATGTGTTGGCGAGAGTGTACAACCTCAGAGCTTCTTTCTTCATGCTGATATTGAGACGAAGCAGGATAGGTTTTGTCAATGCTTTTCAGCATTTCATCATCATGAAGCTTTTGCTGCTCCTCTTCTTCAATCTTTACTCTCACAGCATCCATTGTGAGGTGGGAGTGATGGGCATAGGTTTGGCTTTCGCCAATGTTAGGACTGCAGACAGAGGCATCCTATCTTCTTCCACATCATCCTCTTCTTCTTCTTCTCTAGCCTCAACACCCTTCTCTCTTCTTCTTGGGTGCATCATCGGCTGTTGGTTTAGATGGTGAGGGAGTTGGTTTTGTGGTTGTGATTGTGGTTGTTTGGATTTGGGCTTTGAGATTGGTTTGGAGATTTGAGGGGTAGGCTGTTTTGAGGGTGGGAAGGGAAGGTTGTTCCAGCATTTTGGTTGTGAGTTTAGCTTTTGTAAGTCTGCCATTTCAAACCTTTTTCCAGCCCCAGCCTCATCAAGGGCTTCAATGATAATCCCCTTGTGGAATTGCTCAGACAGACAGATTATGGTGGCTATAGCCAGAATACTGTCTCTGGTCCATGCACGAATCTCCATCAAAGATCTTCCTAAGTATTTGGCAATGAAACGGATCATGATCTCCAATCTCTCCTTTTCCAGTACATCATACCCAGCCCATCGGGTTGAATCTCCTCCACTTCCAACTTCCTGATCTCACTATCTAATGTGGCTGTATCAAAACCTTGCTTGAAGAGTTGCTCAATAATTTTATCCATGGATCGGCTGTGTGTATCATCAGCATCTTTTACCAGCTCTTCCAAGGATTTTTCTTCAGCAGTAGGTGATCATCAGCACTTTTCTTCTTTTATAGGTGATCAGTTGTTGCTTTTCTTTTTCCAACTCTTGGGCTTGCTCTTGGGCCTTCTCATCCTCTGTTCTTTTCCTCTTCTTTTCTTTCACTGCAGTACTCTCCCCTTTTTGGATGCATTGGTGGTAGGGGTTTGTACCGCAGAAAGTGTCTTTTGCACAGCAGCCAATCAATGGTTGTAAAGTTGAGGAAATCCTCTCATCAATGGCTTTACTCACAATGTCAGTGATTATGGGTGTGATGAAGGGAGGGAATTTGAAGGACAGCAACTATTTGCTCAGGAGGGTTCTGTTCCTGAAAATAGTGCCAGAAGCAGAGGCAGGTGGCTGAGTTGTTGGGAGTGGCTCAGTGTTTGGGGAACCTTCAACTGAAGGTGCCATCTGTGGGTTGGTGGAGGCAGATGGTCTTTCTCCGGGAGAGAGTTGGTCAAGTAGGTTTTGCAGCCTACTGACTTCCTCCTCAAGGATTGTGTTCTGGGCAAGAACATCGTAGAAAAAGCCCAGGTCATCATCAGCAGAAGCTGAATCACCTGACCTCACGCTTGTAGCAGGATTGACATGCATGGGTGTAGACCAGTTTAGCATGTGCCCCTTTTTCTTGGAACTGGGGACTTCCAGCCTCAGGACTATGTCCTTCATCAGCTGTTGCCTCTAGTGAGGTCTTAGCAATATTACCAGCCTCATTCTGATCATGTGCTGATGCAGAAGAGGTGGCAGCCTCACTAGATGTTCTAATCTCCCTATCCACACTAGGAGATAGAACTTGTAAACCCGGTGTTGTGGGTTGTCAGAAACATGTTGATCCGCTTCCTCAATGTCTGGGTTCTCCCTTTGTTGGTGGTTGTTGGGGAGGAGGAGAGGCATGCAACTGAGTCAGATGTTTGCAATAATTATGGTTAGACTTTGGGGGCGGTTGCATGGGGTGATGGGGTAGAAGCAGTGTGCACCTGGGGAGGAAGGTGCTCTTCAATGGCAATCCCCTCAAGTGAGGAAGATCCCAGATGTGTGGGTACCCTGTGTGTGGTTGCTTCAGGCTCCTGTGAGGGAATCCTGAGCGGCTATGGCTAGAAGAGTCCTGATATCCACTAGGGGTTATAACCGTGGATATATCCTGCGTTTGTGTTGCAGGGGCATCCTCAGGGGAATTTTCCCTGAGTAGCCGTTTTGGGTTTCTTTTTGGTGGGTTTGGTGGGGACTTTTGTTCTGATGGAGGAAGCTGTGGTTCCCTGTGCTTGGGCTTAGCATTCGGGCAGCTTCTTTGAGTATAAGGTCGGAGTTGTGCCTGGAGTATACCTCAGCCAAAACAGCTGGTGCAGGGACTCCAAGGCCAACAAGGCCATCAGATTTTAGTTCATCCAAAATAATGGCCATTAGAAACCTGGGATATAATGGCCATCGGTTTGCCACAGGTTCTGAGCGAAGTTCTTTATTTCTAGGAACACAATTCAGGAAAAATTTAACGGTTGGTGTTCTAGAATAGAATACCAATACCTGTTGCCAGTGGGATGACATTGATCCAAGAAGATGTCTTGGAGGCTAAGCAGACATTTACCATGTGAAAAATAAGTTTCTCACGTCATGGAAATGTTTCTTTAGAACGGTTGTAGCTCGAAGATCACCTTCATACCCATGATTGATAAAGGACATATCGGTTATGCCCTTTGGGTATGCAGTCACAGCGGTGGAATCGTGTAGATGTAATGCCTGACGAATAATGTCGGCTGTAACGACCATGGTTTCTGGTTGATAAGGGACCGAACAGAGATCTGACCGGTAGACTCATCGGTATGAACAGAAGCATTTGACCAGAATTGACTGAGGGATTCAGGGTAAATGGTTGGATTCATGAGAAAGGCTATGCGATATGGGGAATCCATCATTAAGTCAATGGCATTATCATATTTGTTCCAGAAAGCCGACTTTGTAAGGTAAGCAACGCAGTTGTGTCGTTGTTTCAGACTCATGGTCGCCATGTTGAGAGAGAGAAGTTCAGAAAATAATGGCTAATGAAACATCAGAGAAGAGGACAGGTATTTATAGGGTAGGGGTGAGAAAAGGACTGAAGGGTTTGGTGTTAGTCATCAGTAGTTTTAAAACCGACTGTTGACATGGTATTACCCTATCAAACGTTGAAAACAGCTGAAGCCGTGGTGTTATGCATCAGTAGTTAGAAAACTACTGAAAGCCAGGTTTTGACTACAGATGATGAAACAACTGAGGACTTGGTGTTTGTCATCAATAGTTGTGAAACTACTGAAGACAGTGGTTTTGTCATCAGTTGTTGTAAACAGCTGAAGACTTGGTATTAGTCATCAGTAGTTATAAAACTACTGAAGACTGGTTTGCTTCAGTTGTTTAGAATGAAACAGCAGTTGTAGAAACAACTGAAGAGAAAGTTCTCTTCAGTAGTTTTCGTCAATTCATAGCCTTTCAGCTGTTTCATACTGTCCTCAACACCTACTCATCAGATTGTCTGCTTTTCAGGTGTTTCATAGGACGTCAGTACTTATCTGTTTATACTGATTTCAGTAGTTGTAACTACATCAGTAGTTGTAACTACATCAGTAGTTTGGAACAGATAAAGTCTTCAGTACTTGTGAGGCATTTAGCCGTCAGTAGTTATAAAAATACTGAAGGGTAAAGAGTCATCAGTACTTATATGTGACATGGGTACCAATGATCACCAGTAATTATTACTGAAATCATCAGTAGTTGTCACTTATTCTAGCTGCAGCATACAAGCCTTAACACAAGTTTTGGAAAGTAGAACTATCCAAAGGCTTAGTAAAAATATCTGCAAGCTCATCAGCACTAGGCACAAACTTAGGATCAATCAGACCTTTTTCAAAGCAATCCCGAATAAATGATGTCTGATCTCTATATGTTTGGTCCTAGAGTGCTGGACTGGATTTTTAACAATACACAGAGCTGAAGCACTATCCATTAATAATGGAGTCTTATAATCCAGAAGTTGGTTCTGAAGCCAGAGTACCTGTGAAGTACAACTTGCAGCAGCAATGTACTCGGCCTCAGCAGTTGATGTAGCAACAGATGTTTGTTTCTTACTCTGCCAAGAAATCAAACAGTTGCCTAGGAATTGACAACCACCAGAAGTTGACTTTCTAGTTAACTTGCACCCTGCATAGTCACTATCTGAAAAAGCAACTAATTTGCAAGAGTGTCCAGTGGAATACCATAAACCCAGAGATTGTGTACCTTGCAAATATCTAAGATTCTCTTGACTGCAATCAAATGAGACTCTTTAGGAGCAGCCTGAAATCTAGCACAAAAACATGTAGCAAACATAATATCTGGTCTAGAAGCTGTTAAATACCTCAAGGACCCAATCATACATCTGTAAAGTTTCATCAATAGCTTTACCTTTCTGATCAGCATCCAGTTGTGTGGTGTTGCATGGGAGTAGAACAGGGCTTACTTTTTGTAAATCAAACTTATTCAAAAGATCTTTTGTATATTTGACTGATGAATAAAGATTCCATCAGCCTTTGTTTAATTTGCAACCTAGAAAGAACTGTAATTCTCCCATTGCACTCATTTCAAACCTCTTTTTCATTAATGTTGTAAAATCATCACACAACTGGGGATCAGAGGATGCAAAAATAATATCATCAACATAAATCTGAACAAGTAGCTTATGCTGATCCACCTTCTTAATAAACAAGTTTTATCAATGGAACCTCTAGTGAAATTATTCTTAAGAAGAAAAGTAGAGAGTGTCTCATACCAGGCTCTAGGAGCTTGTTTCAACCCATAAAGAGCCTTATCAAGTTTATACACCCATTCAGGATGTTTATTATCCTCAAAGCCTGGTGGTTGACACACATAAACTTTTTCCTTTATTTTACCATATAAAAATGCACTTTTGACATCCATTTGAAAAAACTTTAAGATTGTGGAATGCAGCATAGGCTAAGAACAATCTGATTGCCTCTAGTCTGGCTACAGGGTAAAGGTTTCATCATAGTCAATACCTTCTTCTTGTGAAAAACCCTGTACAAACCAGTCTAGCCTTGTTTAACAATAAGCCCATTTTCATCAGTTTTATTCCTAAACACCCATTTAGTGCCTATTGCACACTTACCTGGGGGAAGAGGAACCAGTTCCCACACTTGCTGTTTCTTGAACTGAAGTAGCTCAAGCTGCATAGCTTCAACCCATCCATTGTCTCTCAAAGCAACATGGTAGTTCTTTGGCTCTAGCTGACTGATGAAGAGAGCATAGAAGCAGAAGTTAGACAATTGACTTCTTGTTGAAACACCAGCATTGATATCACCAATAATCTGAGACATGGGGTGATTCTTCAGTTCTTGATAAACAATGAGATCTGTGCAAGTGTTTGTAGAACCTTCAGCAGCAGCAGATGTTGATGTAGACTCTTGAAACCAAGAATTAGATGGTAACTCAAAAGATGTAGAGGAAACAGAGATCTCATCAGCATTTGTTGTGGATGGAACTGCTGAAGCTACAGGAACAACAATTTAGCAGACACAGGCAGTTGGTCACTAAACTTGAATAGGTGAGTATTGATATTATCATCATCATCAATACCACCAGGTGGAAGACATGCTGCAGAAGATGATTTATCCACAGGATCTGCAACAGCTGGAGGTTGATAAGGAACATATTACAGTATGTCCAAATCAAACAACTCCACAGGGGTTTTGGGAATCTTGTCCAAAGGAGATCATTAAACTTCACATGCAAAGTCTCTTCAACTATCTTTGTTCTGCAGTTGAAGACTCTGTATGCCTTGCAAGTAGATGAATAACCAACAAAATACCCTGCATCCACCTTAGGATCAAATTTATGGAGTTGATCCTTTGTGTTGAGAATAAAACAGGGACACCCAAATGCTTTGAAAAATGAAATTAGAGGAGCCAAGTGATGGAGAACTTCATATGGAGTCTTCATCAACCTCTGATTTACTAAAACTCTATTCTGCACATAGCAAGTTGTGTTGACAGCTTCAGCCCAAAGGTCAGTGGCAAACCAGAGTCAGCCAGCATGGACCTTGCAGCTTCAATTAGGGTCCTGTTCTTTCTCTCCACTACTCCATTTTGTTCTGGAGTCCTTGGGATGCTGAACTGCCTTTTGATTCCCTTTGAGAGATAGAAGTCATCAAGTGTATGTTTCTGAATTCAGTTCCATTGTCACTCCTAATACACTTGACTGGAAGGGAATACTGCTTCTCAATATACAACACAAAGTGAATAATCTTCTGAGCAACCTCATCCTTTGAATGTAGAAAGAAAGTCCATACAAATCTGGAGTAATCATCCACAATTACCAGACAGTATTTCTTCTTTGCCATGCTCATTACTCTCACAGGACCAAATAGATCCATATGCAGTAATTGCAAGCAGGCAGTGGACTTAGGCTCTTCAATAGGAGGGAATGAGACTTTGTGTTGTTTTCCTTTAAACAAGCAGTGCAGGTTTCATCACAGTGGAACTCCTTTATTGGTAAGCCTCTGACTAAACTATTGTGGGTAAGCTGATTCATGTTTTTGAAATTAACATGACCCAGCCTTCTGTGCCACAGTTTAGATTCTTGAGAAGAGGCTTTGGAAAATAGGCAAGGATTGCCTCTGAGATCTATTTTCTTGGAAAGATCTAAGGCATACACTCTTCCTGTCCTGTTGGCTCTCAGGAGAGTGTGATCATCCAACACCTTATCAATCAAATGTAGAACTTTGGATGACAGAATCCTACAGTTCTGACTGGTGAAAAGAGCAACATGGCCTTTATCACACATTTGACAGACACTCAAGAGATTGTACTTGAGATTTTCCACATGATTAACATCATCAAACTTGATTTCTCCATTGGAGACAAAGCCATTTCCAATGATGTAACCCCTAGCATCATTGCCAAAGAAACAAACCCCTCTTTCCTTGAGAGTAGTCATGAAGAGAGAGTTGTTCCCAGTCATGTGCATAGATCCCCCACTGTCTACATACAGATGCTACTTTGGCATGTTAGAGAACCTGCAATAAAAAACAATCAGTTAGTTTTGGAGACCCAAACCTTTTGGTTTTGGGCCTGGTCTCATCAACAGATGGTAAACTAACAGGTTTATTAGAAACAACAGCTTGAGAGGAAGAAGATGGTGAAGAAGAGGAATCCTTTGGCTTGGATCTCCTTTTCTGTGGTTTCAACATAGGAGCATCTAATTGGTTAACTCTACCCAACAGATGTTGAACCATCATAACCAGCTGTGTCTGATTTTGTGATAAAGTTTTCAGCTCATCAGACATTGCCAGTGGAGTTTGATAAGTTCCTATGTTGCACCTTCTTCTTCTGAGCACTCTCAGCTGTCACCTGTTTAACCCCTTCCTTTTTGGATTTCTTTGAGGACTTAAGGGTTACAGGATTGATGTTGCTGATACAAATGTGGTCTCAAACTCAGTTTTCATTTTTACCATTTTCTCTTTTCTTCTTTATGTTTGAGTTTGGAACCTCTTTTGTACTAGCAATCATCTGTAAGATGATTGAACAAACCACATACTTCACATGGTTTCTTCTTCATCTTAGGTTGATCATCAAAAGAGGGTGAAAACAACTGAAGACTTGTTCTTCAGTGCTTTGGAAGCATTGTTTGCTTTCTTGACTACCTCTTTAGTAGTCTTCAAACTCTTTCTACTGACAGTTTTCTTCTCTTCAGTACTGGTAGTAGTTGGAGTTTGAACTTCAGGTGTTAAATCCTGCTCTCTAGTCCTTTCAGGACTTTCAGGAATAACTCCTGAGTTGATCAACTCATTGATCATGTGAGTGTCAGCAGTGAACCATCAACATCAGCTGATAAGTTCTTAGAGGGCTTGGTGCTAACTTCTACTTCTGATTGTGCTGTATCAGAAAGTAGATCACATGATGAGATGGATTGGTTATTACTCTCACCATCAGATTCTCTCTGCTCTTGGAGTAAAATCTGTAGGTGGAGCAGTGTGATTGTACCAATGCCAAACTTCACATTGGAAGCAGATTGCTTACTAAGAAGCATTTCAAAACCTTTGCATGATTGTACCCATCTATCACACTCTACCTGGGTAACTGCAAGGGTTTCTTTGAGATCTTTATACTTCTCTAGAAGTATCTCTTCCCTAGCCTTATCATCAGTTATTTGGCATTTAAGTTTGTAAATCTCATCATTCTTATCATTAAGCACAGACTCAAATTCAGCTTTGCTTTTGGAAATTATTTGTTCTAGCTCAATTTCTTGTTGATTAAAGCTACATTTGCTTCTCTAATAGATGCAAATGCTGCTATGCATGTTTCAGAACATAATTTGGCTTTTGCCTCAGAGGATACCTGTGATACCTTTGATATAGAGGCATTAGTGGATGAAGTATCAGCAGAATCCAAAGCCATAAGAGCTAGATTTCCAAAGGACTTTCACCACCATGTTGACCAGCACCTGAGAACAGTTGTTCATGACCAGACAAGTCATCTGGTAAACTGCTCCAGTCAACAACTCCTGGGGTGAAGAAGCTGTGTTGTTGAGGTTGAGTTTGTTGATGAGATTGGGAAGGCTGTGGTTCAGGCAATGCTTGTGGTTGTTGTGAATTGGAGCTTGAACAGGATTTGGTTGAGGCACATAATAGCAGGGATAAAGATATGACATTTGACCCTGGGGAACAAAGTATGCAAGAGATCTAGGATGTGAATGATGACCAGAACTAGCAGGATGTTGCCCTCTGTTTTGTGGACTAGTACTAGGAAAAGTCACAAAGGGTGCAGAAGAGTTAGATCCAGTGATCTACACTCTCTTGCAAAGTGTCCCAGCCTTTGGCATTTGTGACACCTCAACTTACTCTTGTCAAAACCAACTTTGTTTTGCCAGAGAGTCCAGGAAATTTCCTGCCAGTTCTCTTATAGAACTTCTGAGATCTGATATTAATCAGTGCCATTTGGCTCAGAATATCCATCTCTTCTAGATCATCATCAGCAATTCCTTTCAGATCATCCATAATGAAGCATAATTGTCACTATTACTGCCAGAATGACTCTCAATACCAACAAATGCATGATCAGAACTATTTGAAGAGAAATCAATATGCTCATCATAATTGCTTTCAGATGCAGCATATTCTGACTCATGACCAACCAAGGCAGTATTCCCTGGTACAAAGTCATCAGTGAGCTTTCCTGATGAGGACAGTTTCCTCTTCTTCTATCTCTCTTTCAAATGTAAGCAGTTTCCCATGAAGTTGGGTGAGAGATAGGCCATCCAGATTTGCACTGGAGCGTAGGACAATAGTGTATGTGTCCCATCTCTCAGGCAGTGATCTGAGGAATCTGTTGTTCATCTGGCTATTGGTGTATTCCTGTTTCACCATTTTCAGCTCAGATATCAAGCAGGAAAACGCTCAAACTGTTGAGTCAGTGTCTCACCCTTTCTATGAGAGAATGTCTCATATTGTTGGGCAAGGATTTCTCTATTGTTTGGTAAGACCTCATCTATGCCACTGAATTGTTCCTTCAGGGCATTCCAGAGATCATGAGCAGTTTCATGATGCATAAGCCCAGAATAGATTTCATTAGGCAGTGCCATGGCCAGAATTCCATGGGCTTTAGCATCAATCTCAAATAGTTTCGATCTTCATCAGAGTATTGTTCTTTCTTCTTCGGAACCATTTGATTGGTTTCCGGATTGTTCACCATAGGCTTATGTGGTCCATGTACCACAGATGTCCAACAACCTGAACTGTTAACAGACAGGTGATGAAGCATTCTTCGTTGCCATATGTTATACTCGGTCCTAACCAGCATCGGAGGCTTGGTTGAGGAACCGGTATTGTGAGGATCATTAGAAGGAGTCGTCATCTCAGATTCAATCAAATTCGGTTAAGCTAAAGCAGATTTAGCAACAAAACACAACAACCAATTGAACCAGAAGATCTCAAAATAAATGAACGAAAGCGACAGAAATTCAATAATCTATAACCAGTTCTTGTGAATACGCTAATTCAATCAAACACAGATATCAATTAGCAGTTCCAATGATCAATTGTTAGATCGATCAATGATTAACCATGCTCTGATACCACTTGTTAGGATCAGTGATCTATGTTTGATTGATTAGAGAGTATAGCAGCGGAAATCGAACAATGAATTAGCCAATTCACAAGAACAAAACGATATTCAATGAAGAACAAAGACGGTTATAGAGAGAGAATTCTGCAAATATATTTCATTCAATATTCGCTTTCGTGGTAACAGAATGTCACACTTACACTTAGGTCGACACCTCTTATATAAGAGATGTGACGTCTGCTGATGTCACTTGATAGTGACATCTAACAGAATTATTACAACTGAAACACAACTACTGAAGATGTCAAAACAGCTGACATCTCCTTACAAAAATGCTAAGTGTTATCAGTTGTTATAACTACTGAAAAAACATAAAACTACTGAAACTACAACGACTGAAGACAAGCTCTTCAGTCCTTATACAAAACTACTGAACTAAAAATATAAAACTACTGATATCACAACTACTAAAGAATACTCTTCAGCTGTTGTGACAAACTACTGAAACTTCAGTAGTTGGTCTTCAGACTTGAACTTCAGATGTTTCATCAGCTGATGACTTCAGTAGATATCATCAGCTGATGTCTTCAGTCTTGTCTTCAGTCTTTGTCTTCAGACTTTGTACATCAGTTGTTGATCTTCAGCACGTAACTCTTCAGTTTGGTACTTCAGTACTTTGGTCTTCAGCTTCAGCACTTGTGTTCTTCAGCTGTTCAGCTTCAGTACTTGTGTTCTTCAGCGTTCAGCTTCAGTACTTGTGTTCTTCAGCTGTTGTACTTCAGCACTTTAGTTCTTCAGCTGTTAAGTCTTTAGCACTTGATCTTTAGCTGTTGAAGTCTCAGCACTTGTCAACCTGCTGATGAAGCTTTCAGCAGTTGTTGTGATACATGTTGGACTTAGAGGTTTTCTGATTTTGGCTCATTGGTTCTTTTGGTCCAACAGTCTGAGTTATGTCGGGAGTATACCTCAGCTAAAACAGCTAGAGCAGGGACTCCAAGACCAACAAGGCCATCAGATTGTAATTGATTCAAAATTATGGCCATCAGAACCCTGGGATAAAGTATCCATCTATTTGCCACAGGTTTCTGAGCCAGATCCTTTAGTTCCATGAACACTACCTCAGAAAAATTTAGATTTTGGCGTTCAAGGATAGAAAACAATACCTGTTGCCATCGGAAGACATCTGATCCCAAGAAGATGTCTTTGATGCAAGGCAGACATTCACCATATGAAAGATAGTCGTTTAGCATCATGGAGTGCTTTTTAAGTATGGTTGTAGCACTTAAGTCGCCTTCATACCCGTTATAGATATAAGACATATCAGTGGTGCCTTTCGGGTATTCTTTAGGATAGGTGCCATCATGCAAATTTAGGGTTTTGAGAATGATGTCGGGGGTGATGAGCACCTGTTTCTGGTTCACCAACGACTGGAGAGTGATTTGTCTATCATTCTCACCAGTTATTACAGAGACGTTGGTCCAGAATTGGGATAAGGAATCAGATATATGGTAGGATTCAGAAGAAAGGTTTTTCTGTATGGGGAATCCACCATAAGATCGATGGTTGTCAAACTTGTTCCAGAAGACCGATTTCGAAAGGTAGGCAACACAGTTGTGTCGGGATTTGAGTTTCATGGTTGCCATTGTTGAGAGAGAGGTTTGAAAACGGCTAATGAAACGTTTGTCTATAAGTGCAGGTATTTATAGGTTAAGAAAAGGATTAAAAGAAAACGACTGAAAGTGTTAGTGTTGGCATCAGTTGTTATGAAAACAACTAAAGACGTGGTTTTAACTATCAGACGTTTGAAAACAACTGAAGACTTGGTTTTAGTCATCAGTAGTTGTGAAACTACTGAAAACCTTGGTTTTGTCTTAAGCTGTTGTAAACAACTGAGGACTTGGTATTAGTCATCAGTAGTTGTGAAACAACTGAAGACATGGTTTTGTCATCAGCTGTTAAAGTGAAACAACAGTTTGTGGAACGACTGAAGTGAAAATTCTCATCAGTAGTTTTCATCCATTCTTAGCTTTTCAGATGTTTTATACTGTCCTCAACACTTACTCATCAGACTTTTTAGCTGATTTCAGTTGTTTCATAGGACATCAGTACTTATCTGTTTTTACTAACATTGGGAGTTATAAATACATCAGGTTGTAACTACATCAGTTTCGTTTAACAGAATTAGTACATATTTGTGACATGTTTACTAATGATCATCAGTACTTGTTTACTGAGATCATCAGTAGTTATCACTTATTCTAGCTGCAGCATACCAAGCTTAACAAAGGTTTTGGAAAGTTGAACTATCCAAAGGCTTAGTAATATATCTGCAAGCTCATCAGCACTAGGCACAAACTTTGGATCAATCAGACCTTTTTCAAAAAACATCTCTAATAAAATGGTGTCTGATCTCTATTGTTGGTCCTAGAGTGCTAGACTGGATTCTTGACAATGCACAGAGCTGAAGCACTATCCATCAATAATGGAGTCTTAGTCTCTGTAATGCCATAATCCAATAATTGTTTTTGAAGCCAGAGTACCTGAGATGTACAACTTGCAGCAGCAATGTACTCTGCTTCAGCAGTGGATGTAGCAACAGATGTTTGTTTCTTACTCTGCCAAGAAATCAAACAGTTGCCTAGGAATTGACATCCACCAGAAGTTGCAGCAGCAATGATTTCTGGTTAACTTATACCCTGCATAGTCACTATCAGAGAAAGCAACTAATTTGCATGAGTGTCCAGTGGAATACCAAAGACCTAGAGATTGTGTACCTTGCAGATATCTAAAGATCCTCTTTGCAATCAAATGAGACTCTTTAGGAGCAGCCCGAAATCTAGCACAAACACAAGTTGCAAACATGATATCTGGTCTAGAAGCTGTTAAGTACATCAATGATCCAATCATACATCTGTAAAGTGTTTCATCAACAGCTTTACCTTTCTGATCTGCATCCAGTTGTGTGGTGTTGCATATGGGAGTAGAACAGGGCTTACAGTTTTGTAAATCAAACTTATTTAAAAGATCTTTTGTATATTTTGACTGATGAATGAAAGTTCCATCAGCCTTTTGTTTGATTTGCAAGCCTAGAAAGAACTGTAATTCTCCCATTGCACTCATTTCAAACTTTTGTTGCATTAGACTTGTAAAATCATCACACAATTGGTGATCAGAGGATGCAAAAGTAATATCATCAACATAAATTTGAACAAGTAGCTTATGCTGATCCACTTTCTTTATAAACAAATTTTTATCTATGGAGCCTCTAGTGAAATTATTTTTAAGAAGAAAATTTGAAAGTGTTTCATACCAGGCTCTAGGAGCTTGCTTCAACCCATAAAGAGCCTTATCAAGTTTATACACCCAATCAGGATGTTTATTATCCTCAAAACCTGGTGCTTGACACCATAAACCTCTTCTTTTTTTTACCATATAAAAATGCACTTTTGACATTCATTTGAAAAACTTTAAGATTGTGGAATGCAGCATAGGCTAAGAACAATCTAATTGCCTCTAGTCTGGCTACAGGGGCAAAGGTTTCATCATAATCAATACCTTCTTCTTGTGAAAACCCTTGTACAACCAGTCTAGCCTTGTTCTTGACAATAAGCCTATTTTCATCAGTTTTATTCCTAAACCCCATTTAGTGCCTATTGCACACTTACCTGGGGGTAGAGGAACCAGTTCCCACACTTGATGCTTTTTGAACTAAAGTAGCTCAAGATGCATGGCTTCAACCCATCCTTTGTCTCTCAAAGCAACATGATAGTTCTTTGGCTCTAGCTGACTGATGAAGAGAGCATAGAAGCAGAAGTTAGACAATTGACTTCTGGTTGAGACACCAGCATTGATATCACCAATGATTTGAGACATGGGGTGATTCTTCAGCTCTTGGTATACTATAAGATCAGTGCAACTGTTTGTAGCAGTTTTAGCAGCAGCAGATGTTGATCCAGACTCTAGAAACCAAGTATGAGGTGGCAAATCAAATGACGTAGAGGAGTCAGAAATCTCATCAGCATTTGTTGTGGATGGAGCTGCTGAAGCTACAGGAACATCAAGTTTAGTCGACTCAAGCAGTTGTCACTAAACTTGAAAAGGTGAGTACTGATATCATCATCATCTTCAGTACCACCAGGTGGAAGACTTGCTCCAGAAGATGATTTATCCACAAGATCTGCAACAGCTGGAGGTTGATAAGGAACATATTGCAGTATGTCCAGATCAAACAATTCCACAGGGTTTCATTGAATTTCACATGCAAGGTTTCTTCAACTAACTTTGTTCTGCAGTTGAAGACTCTGTAAGCCTTGCATGTGGATGAATAACCTACAAAATACCCTGCATCCACCTTAGGATCAAATTTGTTGAGTTGATCCTTTGTGTTGAGAATGAAACAAGGACACCCAAAGGCTTTGAAGAATGAAATTAGAGGAGCCAAATGATGTAGAAGTTCATATGGAGTCTTCATCAACCTTTGATTTACTAATACTCTATTCTGCACATAGCAAGCTGTGTTAACAACTTCAGCCCAAAAGGTCAATGGCAAACCAGAGTCAGCCAACATAGACCTTGCAGCTTCAATTAGGGTCCTGTTCTTTCTCTCCACTACTCCATTTTGTTATGGAGTCCTTCGGATGCTAAACTGCCTCTTGATTCCTTTAGATAGATAAAAATCATCAAGTGTATGGTTTCTGAATTCAGTTCTATTATCACTCCTTATACACTTGACTGATAGGGAATACTGCTTCTCAACATACAACACAAAGTTTATAATCATCTGAGCAACCTCATCCTTTGAATGCAAGAAGAAAGTCCATACAAATCTGGAGTAATCATCCATAATTACCAGATAGTATTTCTTCTTTGCCATGCTCATCACTCTCACAGGACCAAATAGATCCATGTGCAGTAACTGCAAGCAGGTAGTGGACTTAGGTTCTTCAATATGAGGGAATGAGACTTTGTGTTGTTTTCCTTTCAAACAAGCAGCGCAGGTTTCATCACAGTGGAACTCCTTTATTGGTAGACCTCTCACTAAACTATTGTGGATCAGCTGATTCATGTTTTTGAGATTAACATGACCCAGCCTTCTATGCCACAGTTTAGATTCCTGAGAAGAGGCTTTGGAGAACAGGCAAGGATGACCCTTCAAATCAATCTTCTTTGACAAATCCAAGGCATACACTCTTCCAATCCTGTTGGCCTTCAAGAGAGTATGTTCATCCAATACCTTGTCAATCAGCCTCAGAACTTGGGAAGACAGAATCCTGTAGTTCTGGCTTGTGAAAAGTGCAACGTGCCCTTTATCACACATCTGACTGACACTCAGCAGATTATACTTGATTCTCTCACATGATTAACATCATCGAACCTGATTTGTCCATTAGACACATATCCTTCCCGATGATGTAACCTTTGGCATCATTACCAAATGAAACAAATCCCTTCTTTCCTTGAGAGTAGTCATTAAGAAGAGAACTGCTCCCATTCATATGCATAGATCCTCCACTGTCTACATACCAGATGCTCCTTTGGCATGCTGAAGAACCCTACATTCATCATAAAGAACTAGTTAGGTTTTGAGACCCAAACCTTTTTGGTTTTGGGTCTGTTTTCATCAACAGATTTAACCATAACTTGTTTCTTATGATTAACAGCTGATGAAGAAGGAGATGGTGCTTAAATGGATTCCTTGGATTTGGGCTTGGAATGCCTTTTCAGTGGTTTGATTACAGGTGCATCTAGTTGGTTAACTCTCCCCAACAAATGCTGAACCATCATAACAAGTTGTGTCTGATTTGTAGCTAAAGCTTTCAGCTCTTGTGACATATTAGTACTTGTGTTTGATGAGTTCCTGTGACCCACCATTTCCTCCTTAAAATTCACAGACTTAGTCTGATGTTTATCATGAGGAGCACTATCAATTGTTTTATGATAAACCCTATCCTTCATTTTGGATTTGGTTGAAGGCTTAGGTTTATCACAAAGGGATGACTGTGGTACAAACTTAGTCTCAAACTCTTTTTCATTTCATCCATCTGGATTTTAATGAGCTTATCTCTGTTGAGTTTGGAACCCTTTCTGTACCAACATTCATCAGAAAGATGATTGAATTTACCACATATTTCACATGGCTTATTCTTCATCTTGGAGTGATCAACTGCTGATGTGGAAACTACTAAAGGTGTGCTCTTCAGTACTTTCCTCCATTCAGTACTTTTGTTTAGTACTGAAGGATCTGTAACAACTGAAGACTTGTTCTTTAGCTGTTCTCTATCAGCAGTTGTTAATCCTTTTATTTCAGCTGATTTGAAATGCTTTTTAGATGTTGTGACTTGCCCTTCAGTACTTGAGGTACTTTGAGGGACAACATCTGAAGTACTCAGCTTCATGTGCTTATCAGTAGTTAACCCATCAGCCAATTGATTTGATGAGGTATCAACACTGATTTCATCTTCTGATTTTGGGTGATCTCGTGAGAATGATGCACATGATGATGTGGTTTGGAAATTACTTTCACTTTCAGATTTGACTATTGATTTTGGAGTAAAATCTGTAGGTGGTGCAATGTGATTGTAACCTATTCAAACTTCATATTCGAAGCTGTTTGCTTGCTGAGAAGCATTTCAAATCCCTTGCAGGATGATACCCAGCGGTCACACTCAACTTGGGTAGCTGCAAGTGTTTCTTTGAGATCACTGTGGTTCTCAAGAATGACCTCTAGCTTAGCCTTTTCATCATTTAATTGGCATTTAAGCTTATAAATCTCATCATCTTTATCTTTAAGGACAAACTCATACTCAGCTTTTCTTTTGGAAAGGTTTGCCCAAGCTCATGATTTTGATTTATTAAAGCTACATTTGCCTCTCTAATAGAGATAAATGCAGCTATGCAAGATTCAGAACATAGCTTGGCCTTAGCCTTAGAGGATACCTGGGTTACCTGTGATGAAGATGCATTGGAGCATGAACTATCAGTAGATTCCAGGGCCATGAGAGCTAGATTGCCAAAAGGATGTTCACCATCATGTTGACCATCACCAGCAAATAATTGCTCATTACCAGAGAGATCATCTGGTAAACTGCTCCAGTCAACAATACCAGGGGTGAAGAAGCTGTGATGAGGTTGTGATTGAGATGATTGAGATGGTAGAGGCTCAGGTAGAGCTTGAGGTTGTTGTGCATTAGGAACTTGAACCGGATTTGGGTGTGGCATGTAAAAGCAGGGATATGGATATGACATGGACCCTGAGGGACAAAATATGCAGGAGATATAGGTTGTGAATGATGACCAGAACTAGCAGGATGTTGCCCTCTATTTTGTGGACTATTGCTTGGAAAAGTCACAAAGTGTGCAGAGGAGTTAGATCCAGATGATCTACACTCTCTTGCAAAGTGTCCAAGCCTGTGGCATTTGTGACACTTCAAATTACTCTTGTCAAAACCAACTTTTGTTTTGCCAGAGAGTCCTAGAACTTTCCTACCAGTTCTCTTGTAGAACTTTTGAGATCTGATATTAATCAACGTCATTTGGCTCAGAATATCCATCTCTTCTAAGTCATCATCAGCAATACCCTTTAAATCATCCATAATGAAACACAAATTGTCACTATTACAGCCTGACTGACTGTCAACACTAACAATGCATGATCTGAACTGTTTGAGGAGAAATCTATATGCTTATCATAATTACTTTCTGATGTAGCATATTCTGACTCATGACCAACCAAGGCACTGTTCCCTGGTACAAAGTCATCAGTGAGCTTTCCTGATGATGCCAGTTTCCTTTTGTGCTCTATCTCTCTTTCAAATGTAAGCAGTTTCCCATGGAGTTCGGTGAGAGATAGACTATTCAGATTTGCACTGGAGCGTAGGACAATGGTATATGTGTCCCATCTCTCAGGCAGTGATCTGAGGAATCTGTTGTTCATCTGACTATTAGTGTATTCATGTTTGACCATTTTCAGCTCAGAGATCAAACAGGAAAAACGCTCAAACTGTTGAGTTAGTGACTCACCCTTCCTATGAGAGAATGTCTCATATTGTTAGGCAAGGATTTCTCTGTTGTTTGCTAAGACCTCATCTGTTCCACCAAATTGTTCCTTCAATGCATTCCAGAGGTCATGAGCAGTTTCATGATGCATAAGCCTAGAATAGATTTCATTCGGCAGTGCCATGGCCAGAATTCCATGCGCTTTAGCATCAATCTCAAACAGTTTTCGATCCTCATCTAAGTATTGTGCCGTCTTCTTTGGAACCATTTGGTTGGTCTCCGGATTGTTCACCATAGGCTTGTGTGGACCATGTACCACAGATGTCCAACAACTTGAACAGTTAACAGACAGGTGATGAAGCATTCTTCGTTGCCATATGTTATACTCAGTCCTAACAAGCATCGGAGGCTTGGTTGAGGAACTGGTATTGTGAGGGTCATTAGAATGAGTAGTCATTCTCATATTCAACCAAATTCAATTAAGTTTTAACTGATTTAGTGCAAAACACAACAAACTCAATATGAACCAAGAGAAAACTCAAAGCAGATAAATGAAAGCAGTAGAAATTCAATGATCTATAACCAATTCTTGCAAATATGCTAATTCAATCAAACTTAGATATCAAATAGCAGTTTCAATGATCAATTGTTAGATCAATCAATGATTAACCTTGCTCTGATACCATTTGTTAGGATCAGTGATCTAAGTTTCATTAATTAGAGAATATTGCAGTGGAGTTCAAACAACAATTAAACAATTCACAAGAACACAATTGATATTCAATGTAACAGTAAATGGTTATAGAAAAAGAGAATTCTGCAAAAAAGATATTTCATTCATATGCTTTCGTGGTGGCTCAATGTCACACTTTACAATTAGGTCAACATTCCTTATACAGGATATGTGACGTCTGCTGATGTCACTTGATAGTGACATCTAACAGAATTATTCAAACTACTGAAACTATGCAAACTACTGAGAATGTTCTTAACTACTGATTACATCTCAGAGAATGCTTAAGTATAAAAATATAAAACTACTGAAACTAAACTACTGAAACTATAACTACTGAAAAGTAAATTACAAGTACTGAAAGGATACTATCACAACTACTAAAGTTGATAACTTCAGCTGTTGTGACAACTACTGAAGTTGATAACTTCAGCTGTTGTGACAACTACTGATCACTTTGGTCTTCAGTCTTTGTTCTTCAGACTTTTACTTTCAGATTTTGTCTTTAGCTGATAGCTTCAGACTTTATCTTCAGTACTTTACTTTCAGACTTTGTCTTTTGCTAATAGCTTCAGACTTTGTCTTCAGTTCTTTACTTTCAGACTTTGTCTTAGTAGTAGTCTTCAGTTCTTTTCTTCAGACTTATCTTTAGACCTTGTAATCAGCTGATGTCTTCAGCTGTTGTGACCTTCTTCAGCAGTTGTAATGTCTGTGGGACTTAGAGGTTTTTCTGATCAGGCTCATTGGTTCTTTTGGTACAACAGTATAAGTATCTCATGTTCTTGTAACTTTATTTTTATGCTTTGTAACACTTGTAATAGAACATTGAGAAAGCAATATACTGCAACCTTGAAAACCATCTCATTGTGTATCTTGTTCTTGTGTTCCGTCTCTTAACTACTTGTGTGCTTAGTGTCTTTACTTGTGGTTAATCCAGTTCATTGTTTATTTAGTTACTCTCCTTTTTGTGTTGTTGTGTTGTATTTGACCACCCTTCAACGGTCCTGTATTTGGTATCAGACCATTCAGGCTCTTGATATAAGATCTCACCATCTTAAGATCACTCACTTACATAAATACTAAACTTTTCAAATGGCAGCCATTTCCAAAACTGATATGGAAACTGGAACCATGAACAAGTCCCCACTGATCGTTCCTGATGATTTTGACACCTCGTGCCTAAGATGGAAGGCTTCATCAGGTCTCTAGACTCAAGAATGTGGGAGTCTGTTGAGAATGGACCTTACATACCAAGCACCCTTTCTACTACTAGTGGTGGTATGATTCCCAAGGCTGAGAAGGATGTAAACTTCTTAGACTACATCTAACCGATTTTACTTTTTTAGCAGAGCAGCTTCAAGTTAATTTGATCATTTCTAGAACGATTCATTATGGAATCATACTGGTAATCATAATCATTTGGGACCTTTTAATATGAAATTTTATGCTAGATTCTTGTTTTGTCTGAGAGTCAATATCACTTTCAAGAAATCATACTAGAGCTATAAGATGCAGACAATGATTTTGACTGTCAAGAGTTGTAGTCATGATGATTATCAGTATATTTGTTCACTTAAATCCATACACAGATTTTTGACTCACATTGGTGATGAGTTAGGTTTAATTATTTCAACAAACATTTGTGGATCCCACACTTATATGGTAATCAAAATTCCTCAAGAGACTTTTGAGTGGTCTACGGGTATTGGACAAGAAGAAACTATTCTAAGAGCTTTCAAAGAGATGCCAAGCCTCAGGTTAGTGCCATCGCACAACAGAGACGCGCAAGTAACAATGAATTCTAGAATATTTAGGTTATGTTTATTCTCAGGTCAGTGCCATCGCACAACAGAGAGGCACATAACCTATCTTCTTGTTAGAGCATTTATTTTTCTTTTGCACACAACGCACCAACAACATTAGTCATTAGCTTGATTGCTTTTAGCAGTTTTTACATGTGGCGTTTATTTTGCTCATCACCCCTTATTGGAAATACGTTGATTGTGTTAACCAGGGATAAGATGAGAACCTACTGCAAGTTGAACAAATTAGTTTGAATTTTAATTCACCAATGAAGTCTACTCATCTATTGTGTTGAATCTACCGACACATCATATAATGAACTAGAAACCTCTAGGTCTACTTTCTCTAGTTACCTCAGTAGCATACTAGTTTAACTATCATATTTCTTTAGTTGTGCTTAGACTTCTTTGACTTGTACTTTGAATTTAGCATTTAGTACAAACTAGTTTTGAAGTTCCAAACAATTTGTTCCTTGTGTACTATCATTTTCCATAAACTTTGAATCATGATCACAGATTAGATTTCATTTATTTCAGCTAAACTGCCTGATGGAACATCCCCAATGATGTTGTCCAAGGGATGATAAACATTATGTTGAGATCCGAGAGTGGTGGGAACACCTACTTCATTATCTAGATTTTGAAACCCAGGTTCAGTATCCTTAGCTGTTGGAGTATGAAGTTCAAAAGCGTTAGAGGCATCAGGATTTGATGCTTATGTACTTTCATTAGTGGGAACATGTTCCTCCTAGTCCACATTCGTAGTCTCAACTTCTTCATCATCAGAGGAAGAATCACTTTCTGTCGTGTCTGGTTGTTGAGTGTTCAGATTATCGTACATCATCATAGCAGACAGCTCATCATCAGTAGGAGAATGCGGTAGATTGAAGGATTTAAAGAATCCATCATAGTCGAAGAAGAAGGAGGGTCCTTTTCCAGCAAGGGGGGTGGTGTATCTTTGGACATCGACGTTGCACCGCACTTCTACCTGACTCGTTGAGTTGTTGTAATCTCTCTTGTCTGGTACATTGTATCCGAGGAAAATACCTCCTTCAGGCTTCTTACTGAACTTCCCATTCTGAGTTTTCTTCAACAGCATGCACGGTGCGCCAAACGTTTCTCGATACTCTAGGTTGGGTTTACGTCACTGGAGCAGTTCATAACAGTTTTTCCCATGTCGTTTGACCACTAAGACTCGATTGAGCGTGTAACAAGAATTAGCCAATGCCTCATTCTAGAAATGAATAGGCAGTTTCGAGTCGGCTAGCATTGTCCTGGCAGTCTCTATCAAGCTCTGATTCTTCCTTTCAGCTACGCTGTTCATTTGTGGAGTGTAGGTAGAGGTGAATTGATGAACAATTCCTCTCTCTTTATAGTATGCCTCCATTCACTGATTCTTGAACTCTGTGATGTTGTCTGATCGAATCTGCCTTACTTTTAGCTTGTAGAGTGATTCCAATGTAGTTACTAGATGTTTGAATTATTCAAAAGTTTCTGATTTGGCTTTCAGAAACATCACCCAAAAGAATCTTAAGTATTCATCTATTACTACAAAGCAATACAAGTCTCCAGCAATGCTCTTTGTACTGACTGGGCCAAACAAATCCATGTGTAGAAGCTCGAGAGGCATATCAATAGAATTCACTTTCTTCGCCTTGTGAGACTTTTTGGTTTGTTTCCCTTTCTTACAGCAACATAGAAATCCGGAAGTTGAAAATTCTTGACAGTTACTCCATTCACTAAATCATTCTGAACCAAATGATTCATCTTCCTTGGATTAATATGTCCCATTCTCCTATGCCATGAGACTGAGTCTTTCTCAGTTGCCTTTGACAAGAAGCATTGAACAGTATGATCCGTTATGGATGCTTTTGATAGATCCAAGATATATAAGTCGTTATATCTTGAAGCTGACATAAGAACTTTATCCTCCTCAATCACATAGTCCTTCTTCAACATGTAGCACTTCTTGTTATCAAATACAACTTTGAATCCTTTATCATAGATCTGGGATACCGAAAGTAAGTTGTTTTGTAGTTGTTGAATGTAGTTGACCTTGTCAAACTTTACTTTCTCGTTTCCCACTTCGCCTTGAGCTGTGATGTAACCTCCCTTGTTCCCAGCAAATGAAACATGTCCCCTTTAATTTGTTTGACGTTTAAAAGGAGGGATGAATTCCCTGTCATGTGCCTGGACGCCCCACTATCAATAATCCAGGTATTAGTGATAGCGCTGTAGCGGACACCCTGCACATTCAAAGAAACTTATTAGTTCAGATTTGGGACCCAAGCCTTAACTGGCTTGAGTGACCCAGAGGAATCACACATCATAAACTCAACCCACTATCCGTTAGAGGATGAAGACACATCCTTCTTCTTCTTGTCCTCACTATTAGACTGTATACATGATTTTTCTTTCCATAAACCAGTTTTATGTAGGGATTGTTTGAGATAAACAGACGATTGAATTATGGTTTGAACTTTAGGTTCACTAATACTCTTAGGTGGGGTTCTTTTTGGGCGTCTGATAATAAGGACAATTAGGAGAGATATGTCCTTGTTTTCCACAGTTGTAGCATGATCTCCCTTCTATAGATTGAGGAAACCTTTTATCTTGTGTTGAGTTTGATGAAGGTGTGAGGTGTGTCTAGTTGGGTTTTGTCACTTCTCTTATAGATGTTCAGCTTTTTGAACAAAATTAATTGTTTTTACGTGTTGAACATTTTTAACTTTTAGTTTACTTGGACTTTGATGATTTACACGTTTTTGGTTAACTTGTTTAGTCATTTTGGGTTCTAAAATAGATGTTTGTGAACCTGACCTTACATAAACCCTTTTATTTTCATCATCCAAATTCTCAACTGGCATTTTTCCTTTTGATTTCAAAGTAGCATGCTTCTGTTTAGTGACAGATTTCACCGGTTTACCCATAGAATCAGGATCACTAACCAGAAGGGTGGACACCACATTATCCTTAACTGGGTTGTTATTGATAGGTATACATTTTATCTTCAAAATGATCTCATGTGATGTTGGAACTACTTTGTAACCCAAACCTTCCCTATTATTTTGTTCCTTCACTAAGTTTTGAACTATGTGAGAAGAACTAGCCCAGCTATGCAGTTTTTGTTTTAAAGAATTAACCTCGACTTCCAAAACTTCTTTTTCCTTTTTGGTTTCTTCTAAAGAATTTAAATAAAACTATATCATTTGATTGATTTAGAGCAACAACCTCAGTTTCCCTTAGTTGTTTCCCTAAAAGTTCTATCTTTTCTTTGAAACTGCACTCATTTTGTTTAATATACGATTAGCTTTAGTGCAGAGTTGTAAATCATTTACTAAGTTATCATTTTGTTCTAATAACCTAGAAAACTTCAGATCAATGATTTCCCTAAATTTTTCACATTCAGAACAAGCATGTTTTGCAAATAATTGATCTAAAGACCTTACCTGTGATGAATCAGTTGAATCAGCCATCAAAGCAGAATCAAACCCTTCGGTGACTGGAGATTCTGAAATCATGGCTCTAAGTTCTTCCTCGACTAGGTGGTTTACCACATTCACAACTTCTTCAGTATCTGACATCGCTTGTTCAGCAGTGATCTCACCTTCACTAGCAGATTCATTATCCGGTGCTTTGACAAAGGCTATATTTGATTCTCTAGGAGAAACAAAGCGAAAGGACCAGTCTTGCCCTTCATCACCTTGAGCAGTTAGAGCCTTTGTCTCTTTGCTTGAAGAAGCAGCTCCAATCACGTCCTTGTCTAGACAGTTGAATGCAAGAAATGGGTTTCCATTTCCTGTTTTCTTGGGCTTTACACGTTCACGTTTAAAATACCCCTTTTCACCACAGTTGAAGCAGGTAACTTTGGTTTTGTTGAAACCAAAAGTTGTATCTTTTGTGGCTACTAGATTTTGTCTCGTCTTCTTGACAAATTTTTTAGCTCTTCTGACTGCACTTGCCAGTGCCCACATGATGTCCATTCTTTCCAGCTCATTTTCATCAACTTGCTCATAATCTTCATCTGCAAGATGACAATTTCAAATCTTCCCGGCAACTAAACCATCATAGGATTGTCCCACTGCTGCTAGAAGATCCATATGCTCCTTAGCCACTTCCATGTGATATTACTAAGATTCTCGGTCCTCAACTTTGTAGTATTGGCTTTAGGCACTATGTATTGGGTTCTAGATGACCCTGACGTTTCTGGTCCTCAAGAAGTGGTTTGGGAAGGAGCCAAGGAGCTAGACACAAATGTTGTTTGTAATGGTGCTCCTAACACAGCTGGAGTGGGCACTGAGTTGTAAAGTGAAGGATTCTGAACGTAGGATCCTTTCTTCGACTTGTACTTCATCCGCAGTTCCTCCTCCCTTAACTTCAAGATGAAGTCATTTATGTCTAACATTGCTAGAATGTCGTTCTGTCTCAGATGTGACACAAATGAATCCTATTTCTCAGGAAACTCATCAACAAAGCTTGAAACTTTATCTTCCATTGATGTGGTTACGCCATGAGTGTGCAGCTCACTCATTAGATGATAGAATCTGTCAATAATATCATCTAAGCTTTGATTCCCTATCGAAGAGAAATTATCAAACTCCTTCTTGAGGGCTTTAGCCTTTAGTGCTTTCAACGTTTCGTTTCCATCATATCTCTTCTCTAATGCCTCCTATAGCTTTTTGGTCTACTTGTTCTCAGAAAAATGATGAAAGATGTCCTTTGGTATGGACTGAGTCAACAGGGCATAAACTTTTTTTTCAACATTGATAGAATCTTCTGAGCTTCACTCATTCCTCCCAATGTTAACTTGACTCCATTAGCACTGACTGGTATTGTATAACCAGTCTTAATAGCTGTCCAAAGATTGGGATCGACTCCATTTAAGTAAATCTCAAACCGTTGTTTCCACTGAGGATATTCATCTAACGTTAACAGCTTACGCGGTTTATTGTGATTACCAATCTCATTCTCCAGAAGTGGAAGGTTCTGGATGCGTGAGTCCTTACCAGTAGTAAACACAGCAAATTGATCTTTCATTTCTATAAACTTGGAACTTTGAGATCAGGACAGTTTCACTCATGCGAATGGGCTATAAGCATGGTTCACTTGTGCGAATGAAGGGTGCAAATGAATTCAATCGTGAGATTGGATTCAGTCATGCGTATGAACAATCTGAATGGAGTCAAATGACTGGAGTTGTTCAGTTATGCGAATGAGAAGTGCGACTGAGTTTAGTCGTGCGATTGGAGTCTACGAATGAGTTCAATCGTACAAATGAACTAATCGTGCGACTGAAGACTGCTGTTTTTTGCAAAATCGAAGATTTTGACACTTTGACACAAAACATGATTTTCCTAGGAACCCTAATCTGCTGTATAGTGAAAATCGAAACTTTAATGCCAACAAACGTCGAAAACACCTTTAGGAGCAAAGTGGTGACTCTTTTGATTAAAACATAAGTTTTTTGACACCAAACCTAATTGAATCAAACGCAAAATCAAGAGCCAAGGCTCTGATACCAATTGTTAGGGGACAGTGTACGTACAGAGTACTAACTGATTCTGCGTTTATACTGGATCAAATAGTGTGGAATCCTATTTGATTGGTGATCCAATCAATGAGAACGATAACCCGATCGATATAATATTGAACTAAACGTTAAGAACGAGAAGGAATCGATCAGGAACGAACTTGAACTTGGACAGGCTGTTTGGGACGCTCTAGACGGCTAGGGTTTATGTGTATGCGTAATATCTCTCAAAAAGTGTTTTATTTTTCCACGAATTAGGTGGTAGTTATAGGTTTGGGGTTTCCATTCGTACGACTAAACCATTAGCATGGTTCAGTCGTGCGACTAAATCATGCGATTGATCCATACGCATGACTGAAGATTCAGTCCTGCGACTGAGTCAACATTATGTCTCAATCATACGACTGATCCAGGCTCCTGGTTAAGTCGTGTGACTGGTCCATAAGCATGATGTATTCATGCGTATGATCCATAAGTATGGGCCATTAGCATGAATACTCATCCGACTCGGTTGAACACATTACTCAATCATTATTGACTTAGAATTGTGTACAACAACCTCAAACCTATATAATAAGTTCATACATATGAATTAAAGATAAATAAACATCACATCATAAATCATATTTCATTACTTTGCCAAATTACACATATGTAAGACAAAAAAGACTTTTACATTTAAGCATATAAACTGGGTACACATGTATCTACACATATCAATTTTAGGTAGGTTTTAGTGATGATTTTAGGGTTTGCGGTCACAATTTTAGGGTTTTTGATATTTACCACTTTGTGTTTCTATGATTAGCTATAATTTTATAAAGGTGATGGTTTGAAATGGAGTGGGTTAAATGCTGGTTGGTGGTGGTGGTGGTGGATTGAATGGTGGTGGTAGTTTGAATGGGAGCGAGTTGAATGCTAGTGGGCACTGGTGGAGGTATATTTAATGGTGGTAATAGTCTAAAATAGAAGTAAGTTAAATAGTAGTGGGTGGCGGTGGTAATGGATTGTGGTAGCGGTCTGAAATAGGAGTGGGTGGAATGATGGTGGGCGGTGATAATGGTGGTCTAAAATGGGAGTGGGTGGGTGGGTTGGGTTGGTGTAGTTATTTACACAAATGGTTCTTGAATTTAAAAATATAGATAAAATTACTAAGATAGTCGCTCAAAGGGTTTTTTAGTAAGCTTATTTAAACTGAACAGAAATACTAACGCCAGTTAGTCTTAATACCTTAACTTATTACGAACTAAAAAACACAATACCCAACATCTTACAAAAACTTTTAATACACAAACCTGTTATTTGAAATAACCCGTAAGGATCATTTATGTAATTAACTCTTTAGAATACTTAAAATACTCTCATATGCAAGGCACATGGGGTCTATTTTGTTAAAACTTAATGAATGTTAGTATTAGATCCCAAAACTATTACAATATAAATCTTCAAATCCTAAACTCTTTACTTCATAAAGTTAGGCCCCAATCTTATTATTTTAGGCAAATTACAAGGACCAATTGTATAATTAACTCAATTTCTAAACTAACTTACTTTTTTTAAAAGTAAAAGCTTCCATTTAGATATTCAAATATCATGTTCAAAATTATGTTTGTTAACTTATTAAAAAATAGAATAATGATAATAATTATGTTTAAGAGTAATATATATTTTTTTATATTTAATATGATTAAATGGTGTAAATGGTCTAATATTTTTATGAATGTGTCTATTTATAATTGCAATTTAAGTTAAACTAGTTTTCTTACCCCGTCACGTGTTGCGGTGAAATCGTACATGATGGGTTTCCATACTATTTTACTTGAATAACCAAGTCATTTTCAATTATGTCCAAACGTAGACTTACTCGAATTTATACCATAACGTGTTTTACTTTAAGTAAATTATACAGTAGTAAAACCAAAACTTGAAAATACAGCGTATATAAAAAACCCATAGGTGTTTTATATTTGACCGATTCAATTCGGCTTTTAATATAAAAATATAGGCAACTAAGGAATATAAAAACAAGTTTTTGTAACTTGTAAGTAAGGCATTTATAAAAATACAAAAGTAAGAAATTATTTTTTTAGCAAACTTGTATAAAGGTAAACCAGGATTTTAAAAACTTGAGGAGGTGAAATTGATGTATCAAAAAGTTTTTAAAATGTAAAAAAAAACATAAATTATAAAAATATACATGTCAAGGGGTAAATCAAAATTTTGAAATCTGAGAAGATGAAACTGACATATCACAAGGTTTTTAAAAGTAAAAAAACATGAATAGAAAAATATGTGTGTCGTGGGGTTCGAACCCACGACCTGTGCCATAAAAGACACGCACAGAAACTTAAAAAAGAAAAAAATTAAGGTGTGGTCCAATAGTTATGTGACACATGGCAAGGCCGATGGGACCCCTACCAACTTTACTAAATGAGTGATAGTAAATTAATCATGATACAATGATATTGAAAGGACTATATATACTTTATTTTGATTAATTTTTGTCAATTATATTAAAATTATTAATACTAATTTTTTTAAGTAACAAATTTAGGTTTTATGCTTTTTATTTTATAATGAGTATGGGTATTATGATTAAATTTTTGTAACGAGTATGGGTATGTTAGTCATTTTGCATTGATTTAACCCAGGTTGTGTTTTATGCTTTATATTTTGTAACGAATATGGGTATTAAGACTAACTTTCGTTAACTTTTTGGTTAAATCAATGCAAAAGGACCAAAATAACCTTTTACAAATATAAGGACCAGTTATGTAATCAACTTTATTATTTTAAGGGACCATTTATGTAATTAGTCTAAACTAAAACCCAACCCTAACCCTAGCCAACGTTGAAGAAGAAAGCCGTGACATGTAGTTGTGCTGGTTGCTAGCGAAAACAATTAATGTAACCCTACCCACTCATCAATTGGAACAAATCCACATGAAAACAATAAGCAGTTGTAAGTAGAAGTTAAAGCTCACAGTGGTCGCTAAGGTCGTTACCAGTGGAAACAGCCTTAAGCAGCAGCATCTAGACTGTTATGGTTAGTGGTGTTGTTAGCGGTGGTATGGTGGTTTCAAATGTTGGTTCAACGAAGGCCATCACATCTTCCTCCACCATTAAATTAACTTCATCTTTAGAGTTGTCGTCAGTCTTACGGAGGCCAATGAACAGTTGATTTTTTCCTCACATTTGCACTTCTTTCAGGATCATTATCGTTGGAGAAGGAGCAAGGAAGACTAGGGTGACTAGGGTTTTGACCAACAAGGAAGTGTTTTTTATTATTTAATATTATATTTAAAATGTAAAAACAATCACTTATCAAATTTAATTAACATAATTAGTGGCTAGGTGGTGAGATTAAGATTCTCACTAGGATCGAATATAGTGATTGAGTCAGAGATTGAGTGGCAGAAACAAACAATCAATATACATTCATTGTAAGAAAATACTCATAAATGCTTGTTTGTATTGATGAAGGTGATTGATTACCATAAATGTTAGGGTTTGAGCATTAAACAGTAATAATACACCTTGAGAAAGTAAGACACGAAATATTCTAATTGTCTATCAATAGTCACCTCTGTAGATGAGTTGGACTTGCTCAGTTTTTCTTCTTTTGTTATCTGCATTAGTAGTTTGTCATCCGCATTGGGTAATGCGGATGAACAAATACTTATACGCATTTGTTGTCCGGTCATTCGCATTTGCAAATGCGGATGAACAAAACTTGTCCGTATATCTTTTTAGCTATCTGCATTTGTTAATGTGGAAGAACAAACACTTGTCAGCATTTGTTTTATGTCTTCCGCATATACAAATATGGTTAGCCAATACTTATTCTTTTTAGCAAATTCTTCATCCGCATTACTTCTTGGACTTAGGGAATTTCCAGCAGACTAACCATCAACTTACCAATTGAATTGACATGCATAATCCTTTCAAAGTCCAACAATTAGTGTCTCCAAATGTGAAAAATACAAAAATGCCCTTAAACCTAACGAAAAACTAAAAGAAGTTAGTTTTAAAACTCAAAATTGTGACAAAAGTGAAAATACAAGCCCCAAACTTGTTACTTTCACTAAATTACAAGGACCATTTGTGTAATTAGATATTTTAAAACAATCACAAAAATCATATCTTTCATATCAACATTAAGTTCTAAAGACATATCTTGAGGCATTTCTTGAGGAACGTATTGTTAAATTATATTTTGGCTAACTCGTGTAATAAACATTTTTATTTTTTCTAGGTATTACATTAGTTTTCAAATATAACTTTTTTAATTTGTTTGATATATAAAATTGCATTTATTTAATTTGTTGTCAACTATAGTGACGTAAAACGCTTTCATGATATATAAATAATTTTAATATTAATGTTAGGTTGCATCGAATCTGAAATTAAATACATGGAAAGTCCATGCATATTATAGCTACCAAACCTGAAAAGCGCTTTCAAGTTAGCAATACAATGAAAGAAAGATGACGAGCATTGGAAATAAGATCAAGCAAAATCTTTGTGTTTTAAGTTTTAACGTCATGAGATGAGAGTTTGCCTGATGTTTCTTTTTGTAGAATTATTATAATTTATCCACGTGAAACTTCTATTCATTAATCATATTTAGCAAAATGCAATGTATCAACATGTTGGACCAAAAGAACCAATGAGCCTGATCAGAAAAACCTCTAAGTCCCATAAACATCATAATAACTGCTGAAGACTTGATCAGCTGTTTGACAAAGTCTGAAGATTTAAACAGCTGAAGAACTAAAGTATTGAAGACTTCAAAAGCTGAAGACCAAAGACTGAAGATCAACAGCTAAAGACTAAAGTACTGAAGACTTCAATAGCTGAAGACTAAAGTACTGAAGACTTCAACAGCTGAAGAGCAAAGTCTGAAGATCAACAGCTGAAGAACAAAGTACTGAAGATCAACAGCTGAAGTACAAAGACTGAAGACATTAGCTGATGACAATAGCTGAAGTTCAAGTACAAGTACTGAAGCCTTCAGAGTTTGTTACAACAGCTGAAGAAGCATTCTTCAGTTGTTGTGATGGTTTCCTTTCAGTAGTTCTCTTTTTGTTTCAGTATTTGTAAAACGACTGAAGAGCATGTTCTTAAGTCGTTGTAGTTTCAGTAGTTTCTTTTCAGTAGTTGTAGTGATAGTTAACACTTAGCATTTTTGTAAGAAGATGTCAGTTGTTTGACATCTTCAGTAGTTGTGTTAACTATCAGTAGTTTGAATAAATTCTGTTAGATGTCACTATCAAGTGACATCAGCAGACGTCACATCTTCTATATAAGAGGTGTTGACCTAATTGTATTCGTGACATTCTGTTACCACGAAAGCGAATATTAAATGAAATATATTTGCAGAATTCTTTCTGTCTATAACCGTTTGTTCTTACCTTGAATATCTTTTGTGTTCTTGTGAATTAGCTAATTCATTGTTTGATTTCCGCTGCTATACTCTCTAATCAATCAAACGTAGATCGCTGATCCTAACAAATGGTATCAGAGCTGGTTAAGAACAATGGAACTGGTTAACAAATTGAATATCTTTGTGTTGTATGTTGAGAAGCAGTATTCCCTTTCAGTCAAGTGTAAACGGAGTGACAATGGAACTGAATTCAGAAACCATACACTTGATGAATTTTATCTTTCAAAGGGAATCAAAAGGCAGTTTAGCATCCCAAGGACTCCAGAACAAAATGGAGTAGTGGAGAGAAAGAACAGGTTCCTAATTGAAGCTGCAAGGTCTATGTTGGCTGACTCTGGTTTGCCACTGACCTTTTGGGCTGAAGCTGTTAACACAGCTTGCTTTGTGCAGAATCGAGCCTTAGTAAATCAGAGGTTGATGAAGACTCCATATGAAGTTCTACATCACTTGGCTCCTCTAATTTCATTTTTCAAAGCATTTGGGTGTCCCTGTTTTATTCTCAATACAAAGGATCAACTCCAAAAATTTGATCCTAAGGTGGATGCAGGGTATTTTGTTGGTTATTCATCTACTTGCAAATCATACAGAGTCTTCAACTGCAGAACAAAGATAGTTGAAGAGACTTTGCATGTGAAGTTTAATGAATCTCCAATGGACAAGATTCCACAAAACCTGTGGAGTTGTTTGATTTGGACATACTGCAATATGTTCCTTATCAACCTCCAGTTGTTGTAGACCATGTGGATAAATCATCTTCTGCAGCATGTCTTCCACCTGGTGGTATTGATGATGATGATAATAATATCAATACTCACCTATTCAAGTTTGGTGACCAACTGCCTGAGTCTGCTAAACTTGATGTTCCTGTAGCTTCAGCAGTTCCATCCACAACAAATGCTGATGAGATTTCTGATTGCTTTACATCTTTTGAGTTACCATCAAATTCTTGGTTTCAAGAGTCTGCATCAACATCTGCTGCTGCTGAAGGTTCTACAAACACTTGCACAGATATCATTGTTTATCAAGAGTTGAAAAATCACCCAATGTCTCAAATCATTGGTGATATCAATGCTGGAGTTTCAACAAGAAGTCAATTATCTAACTTCTGCTTCTATGCTCTCTTCATCAGTCAGCTAGAGCCAAAGAACTATCATGTTGCTTTAAGAGACAATAGATGGGTTGAAACCATGCAGCTTGAGCTACTTCAGTTCAAGAAACAGCAAGTGTGGGAACTGGTTCCTCTACCCCCAGATAAGTGTGCAATAGGCACTAAATGGGTGTTTAGAAATAAAACTGATGAAAATGGGCTTATTGTTAAGAACAAGGCTAGACTGGTTGTACAGGGGTTCTCACAAGAAGAAGGTATTGATTATGATGAAACCTTTGCCCATGTAGCCAGACTAGAGGCAATGAGATTGTTCTTAGCCTATGCTGCATTCCACCATCTCAAAGTTTTTCAAATGGATGTCAAAAGTGCATTTTTATATGGCAAAATAAAAGAAGAAGTTTATGTGTGTCAACCACCAGGTTTTGAGGACAATAAACATCCTGAATGGGTGTATAAACTTGATCAGGCTCTTTATGGGTTGAAACAAGCTCCTAGAGCCTAGTATGAGACACTTTCCACTTTTCTTCTCAAGAATAATTTCACTAGAGGTTCCATAGATAAGACTTTGTTTATTAAGAAGGTGGATCAGCATAAGCTACTTGTTCAAATTTATGTTGATGATATTATTTTTGCATCATCTGATCCCCAGTTGTGTGATGATTTTACCAAATTAATGAAAAAGAGGTTTGAAATGAGTGCAATGGGAGAATTACAGTTCTTTCTAGGTTTGCAGATCAAACAAAAGGCTGATGGAACCTTTATTCATCAGTCCAAATATACAAAATATCTTTTGAATAAGTTTGATTTACAAAATTGTAAGCCCTGTTCTACTCCCATGTGCAACACCACACAACTGGATGCGGATCAGAAAGGTAAAGCTGTTGATGAAACATTTTACAGATGTATGATTGGGTCCTTGATGTACTTAACAGCTTCTAGACCAGATATCATGTTTGCTACTTGTGTCTGTGCTAGATTTCAGGCTGCTCCTAAAGAGTCTCATCTGATTGCAGTCAAGAGGATCTTTAGATATTTGCAAGGTACACAATCTCTAAGTTTATGGTATTCCACTAGACACTCTTGCAAATTAGTTGCTTTTTCAGATAGTGACTATGCAGGGTGCAAGTTAACTAGAAAGTCAACTTCTGGTGGATGTCAATTCCTAGGCAACTGTTTGATTTCTTGGCAGAGTAAGAAACAAACATTTGTTGCTACATCCACTGCTGAAGCAGAGTACATTGCAGCTGCAAGTTGTACCTCTCAGGTACTCTGCCTTCAGAACCAACTTTTGGATTATGGCATTATAGAGACTAAGACTCCATTATTAATGGATAGTGCTTCAGCTCTGTGCATTGTCAAAAATCCTGTCCAGCACTCTAGGACCAAACATATAGAGATCAGACATCATTTTATTAGGGATTGTTTTGAAAAAGGTCTGATTGATCCTAAGTTTGTGCCTAGTGCTGATGAGCTTGCAGACATTTTTACTAAGCCTTTGGATAGTTCAACTTTCCAAAACCTAGTATTAAGGCTTGGTATGTTGCAGCTAGAATAAGTGATAACTACTGATGATCTCAGTATATAAGTACTGATGATCATTAGTACCATATCACATATAGTACTGATTCTGTTAAAACAACTGATAAAGTTACAACTACTGATGTAGTTATAACTACTGATGTTAGTAAAAATAGATAAGTACTGATGTCCTACGAAACAACTGAAAACAGCTAAAAGGCTGATGAGTAAGTGTTGAGGACAATAACAGCTGAAAGGCTATGAATTGACGAAAACTACTAATGAGAACTTTCTCCTCAACTTGTTTCTACAACTACTGTTTCATCCTCAACAACTGATGACAAAACCATGTCTTCAGTAGTTTCACAACTACTGATGACTAATACCAAGTTATCAGTTGTTTACAACACCTGAAGACAAAACCAAGGTCTTCAGTAGTTTCACAACTACTGATGACTAAAACCAAGTCTTCAGTTGTTTTCAAACATCTGAAGTCCAAACCATGGCTTTCAGTAGTTTTATAACTGCTGATGCCTAAGACCAAGACTTCAGTTGTTTCAACATTTGAAAGGGTAATACCACGTCATCAGTCGTTTAAAACTACTGATGATTAACACCAAACCCTTCAGTCGTTTTCTAACCCTTACCCTATAAATACCCAATACCAGCGCTTCATCCTCTCCAAACCTAACGTTCAAATCTCCAAAACTTCTCTCTCATTAATGGCGACCATGCAGCTCAAACCACGCCATAACTGTGTTTCCTACCTCACAAAATCACCCTTCTGGACAAAGTTCGACAACGCCATTGATCTAATGGTCCAATCTCCCTACAAAACGGCCTTCCTTCTAAATCCCATCATTCATGCTGAATCCCTTCACCAGTTTTGGACGAACGTCACCCTCACCACGGGGAGAACAACACCGAGTCTCTCCAGTCGGTCGTCAACAACCATCAAGTGGTCATCACTCCTGATATACTTTGCCAAACCCTAAACCTGGATGATGCCACTTTTCCTGCTGGGTATCCAAAGGGCACAACTGATTTATCCTTTGCCCATCATGGATATCAGGGAAACCTTAGTGCCTCTACCATCCTGAAGAAACATTTCCATGATGTAGAACGTCTTATATTTCACATGGTAAGTTTGCTTAGCTCCTAAGACTTCCTCTTGGGATCAAATGTCTACAAGGTGGCAGCATTATTATTCTCTATCCTTGAGCAACAAGACTTAATCTTTTTTGAAATCATTTTTCTTGAACTTAAGGATATGGCCTCAAAATCTATGTCTAAGCGTGGATATTATATCGTCGATTCATTATGGCTATAATAGAGAATCAGCTGCAAGTTGAGGGACTTGTTGGCTTTGGAGTCCCTGCAACGGTTGTATTGCCTGAAGTATACTCCAGGCACAACTCTGACCACACACTGAAACAGGCTGCCAAACTGCGAAAACCCACGCAGTTGGAACCCACAGCCACCACCTCACGAACCAGAGTCCCCACCAAACCTAAATCCAAAAAGCCAAAAATGGCTACTCAGGGAGATGAGTCCCCTGAGGATGCACCTGTACCACAAACACAGGAACCACATACTGGTATTAACCCCCCAGTTGTGACAATGACTCAACCTGCCAAAGCCGCACAAGTATCCTCTCAACAGGATCCTGTTGCAACCAATATTGGGGAACCCACACTGCTGGAACCTATCTCACTTGAGAGGGTTACCATTGAAGCGCACCATTCACCCCGGGTGCAATCTACTTCTACCCAATCACCACATGCAACCGCCCCCCAAATTCCTACATTAACTGTTGCACAAGTGTTGAGTGAGTTGCACTCCTCACCCCCTCCCAGATAGCAATTACAACTGGGCATACCTCTACCATTGAGGGGGGGATCAAAGTGCATCTGATAACCCACAGCATAGGGGTTACAATGTTCCATTTCCTAGTGTAGAAAAGGAGATTGGAACTTCTGGTGAGGCTGCCACTTATCCTGCTTCAGCATATGATCAGGATGTAGTTGGTACCATTACTAAGACCTTACCAGAGGCAACTGCTGATGAAGGACATAGTCCTGAGGCAGGAAGTCCCCAGTTCCAAGACAAAGGGGCACATGCTACAACTGATCTACACTCAGTGCGTGTTCATCCTGATTCTATCAGGAGGTCAGGTGATTCAGTACCCACTGATGATGACCTGGGCTTCTTTTACGATGTCTTAGCCCAAAACACCATCCTGGAAGAGGAGGTGAGCAGACTCAAAGAGCTGCTTGCCAAAACTTCTGCGGATCAAAGACCATCTGCCTCTCAAACCCCACAGATGGCACCTTCATCCGAAGGTCTCTTAAACACAGAGCCACTCCCAAATTCTCAGCCACCTGCCTCTGCTTCTGACACTATTTCTCAGGAACAGAACCCCCCTGAGCAAATAGCTGCTATCTTCCAAAATTCCCTACCTCACATCACACCATAATCACTGATATAGTGATCAAAACCACTGATGAGAGGCTTTCCTCAGTAATACAACCCTTGATCGAGGAAGTTGTGCGCAAAACGCTTTCTGATAATCAAACCCTTGCAACCAATGCACCCAAAAAGGGGGAGATTCAGTCAGTGAAAGCAAAAAGGAAGAGTGCAGAGAGGAAAGAGAAGGAAAAGAAACAGAAGTGACAGAAGTGGTAAAGGAGAAGGAGATAGTAGTGGAGACTGAAAAAGAGAAGGAGAAGGAAAAAGAGAAGGAGAAAGAAGCTGACATGGAGAAATCAAAGAAAAGAAATAATGAGAAAGAGACTGCCTTAGAGCTGATGGTGAAAGAGGCTGATGCTGAACACAGCAGATCAATGGATAACATCATTGATCAGTTGTTTAGGCAAGGCCATGACACTGACAAACTTGACTCTGAGATTAGAAGATTAGAGATTGAAGAAATCCAAAACAGATGGGCAAGTTATAATGTGTTAGAAAGAGAAAGGCTGGAGATCATGATCAGATTTATAGCAAAATATCTTGGAAGATCAATGATCGAAATCAAGGCTTGGTCCACGGACAGTATCTTGGCAATAACCACCAAGATATGTTCGTCTAAAGTATACACTAAAGGATTAGTTATTGAAGCTTTGAATGAAGCTGGTGCTGGGAGCACTGAACTAGCCAAGCAATCTAAAGCCACACTCACTTCCAAAATGCTAGAACAGCCTGTCAACATTCCCACACCTAAACCACCAAAACAACAACCCACCAAACCAACTCCCTTTCCCTCAAAACCAATAGCTGATGATGTACCCCCAAAAGAAGAGAGAAGGGTATTGAGGCTAGAAGATGATGAAGAAGATGATGATGAAGATAGACTGCCACTATCAGCTGTTATACAGTTGTCGAAGGCCACAAGTCACTCCTCAATAATTACTCCTGAAACCCAAAGACAAATTGTGAAAGTGAAGCTAGAAGAAGAAGAACTTCACAAACAACACGATGAGGAATTGTTGAGGAGGGTTGACAAAGCATATGCAGCCACATCTTCTATCATCAACATGAAGAAGAAGCTCTCAGATTATACACTCTTAAGCATACAATTCAATATCAAAAGGAGAGAGTAAGGATTTGGCCTGATCCCAGGGTGTCTCACAGGATTCACAAGAAAACATACCACAAGATACATTGGCCAGGTGAAAAAGATTGTAGATGAAGTGATCTCCCTGGTCTTTGTAGTATCACCCTGGGAAATCCTAGAAGACTTCAAGAAAGCTTATAAAGCTAACCAACCCCACAGAAGATGCTTGAAAATAAAATGGTTAAAAGGGGTTAGTTTATAAGAGGCTTGAAGAAGTCAGAAAGAATGAGCTCCAGTTGTTTCTAAGGGTAATCACCCTGATGAATTTGCTTATAGAATAATAACAACTGTGGAGCTAAAGAATGGGAAACAGGTCAAATACCTATCTGAGTACTATGGGCCTGAATCATTATTTGAAGGAGGTGCTGAAGAGCTGACCATGGAGGAACAAATTACCTTCCTTGAGGCCTACACAAGAGAGTCATACAGACTCATAGTAGGGAAGTAGATCTCATGGATGGGGTAACAACTCTGTGTCTAGTTTCCAAGACAGAGTTCCCATTCATACTTTGCCAAACAGATCATTGAGACTTCTTCCCAGGCCTATGCTTAAAAGGGTCACTTCTGACCTGATCTAGAAGACAAAAAGACCAATCCTTTTGCCATAATAAGTGGGACATCTTCAATAAGTTTAGAAGTTTTGGCTGCATTGGTTCAGGGGGAGTTTGTTGGACCAAAAGAACCAATGAGCCTGATCAGAAAAACCTCTAAGTCCCATAGACATCATAATAACTGCTGAAGACTTGATCAGCTGTTTGACAAAGTCTGAAGATTTAAACAGCTGAAGAACTAAAGTACTGAAGACTTCAAAAGCTGAAGACCAAAGACTGAAGATCAACAGCTAAAGACTAAAGTACTGAAGACTTCAATAGCTGAAGACTAAAGTACTGAAGACTTCAACAGCTGAAGAGCAAAGTCTGAAGATCAACAGCTGAAGAACAAAGTACTGAAGATCAACAGCTGAAGTACAAAGACTGAAGACATTAGCTGATGACAATAGCTGAAGTTCAAGTACAAGTACTGAAGCCTTCAGAGTTTGTTACAACAGCTGAAGAAGCATTCTTCAGTTGTTGTGATGGTTTCCTTTCAGTAGTTCTCTTTTTGTTTCAGTATTTGTAAAACGCTGAAGAGCATGTTCTTCAGTCGTTGTAGTTTCAGTAGTTTCTTTTCAGTAGTTGTAGTGATAGTTAACACTTAGCATTTTTGTAAGAAGATGTCAGTTGTTGACATCTTCAGTAGTTGTGTTAACTATCATAGTTTGAATAAATTCTGTTAGATGTCACTATCAAGTGACATCAGCAGACGTCACATCTTCTATAAGAGGTGTTGACCTAATTGTATTCGTGACATTCTGTTACCACGAAAGAAAATATTGAATGAATATATTTGCAGAATTCTTTCTGTCTATAACTGTTTGTTCTTACTTTGAATATCTTTTGTGTTCTTGTGAATTAGCTAATTCATTGTTTGATTTCCGCTGCTATACTCACTAATCAATCAAATGTAGATCGCTGATCCTAACACAACACGTATGTTTTGTTTCTACAACAAAACATTTCATTCTTTGGTTATAAAATTATTTTACCAAATGCTTATATGAATACGTTGTGTTTTACATAAGCCTCTTAACACATGCTTAAATCGCAACTCAGATGTCATGTAGATCAAGGGCGGCTTTAACTCTTTCGTAGGAGTAACTTAAGCCATGTCCCGAAAATAGAAATTCAGTAAAATACAACATAAAGAAATTTCAAGGTTTAAAAAAGAAGATGCACAAAAAATAAAAAGAAGAATTACATATTTTCCCTATAAATTTCAACAATTACATGTATATCTAACTTAATATTTTAATTATGTATATCCTTTTATAAAACTTAGTTAATTACATATACATAAATTAAAAGTTTAATTACATATATACCCAAATTAGAAGTTTAATAACATATATCCCCTTCTAAAACATAGTTAATTACATATATACCGAAACTAAAAGTTTAATTACATATATCCGTTTTATAAAACATAAATATTACATATTTATCCATTTGATTATGTTTATTAAAAATAACTTATATAATTAGTATTTACTCATAATTTTATTAAACTATAAGATTATGTTTTTACTATCTTTTCGAGTTTTGATTATTTTTCTAATATTTCTATACTAACGTTTTTTATGTTTTTTTGATTTTTTACTTTTTGATTTTTTTTTTCAATTCCAATACGACACACTTCTAGTCACGTTATATAACATGATTCGAACATATAGTTTTATGTTGCATAATAAGACTAGAGTAGTTTAAATATATGATATAAAAAGGTAAAAGAAAAAGAATATAATAGAAATATTAATATATTATCAAAACTCGAAAAGTAAGTAAAGAAGGAAAAATATAATTTTATAGTTTAATAAAAATAAGAGTAAAATACTAATTATATAAGTTATTTTTAATAAAAGTTATAAAAATAATAAATATATAATATTTATGTTTAATAAAACAGATATATCAATTATACTTTTAGTCTGAGAATATATGTAATGAACTAAGTTTTAGAAGGAGATATATATAATTAGAATTTTAATTTGGGTATATATAATTAACTAAGTTTTACAAGGTGATATATGTACTTAAAATTTTAAGTTGAGTATATATGTAACTAATGAAGTTTATAAGGGAATATATGTAATTCTTCCCAAAAAAAAAGCAAATTTACCAAACCAGGTAAGCACTCATGTGCGTTCCTTTTGAGCTTCAAAAGTTGATCATGAGTGCTCGTATTCAAATCCCAGGAAGGCATTCATCACTGATTATTGGATCACGTTGTGTTTCACATAAACCTCTTAACATATGAAAACCCCAAGATGGCGGCAAACGATGATTGGTGGTTAGTCTGTGGCGGCTCCAAGGTAGCGGCTCTTATATCGCAGTGAAAAGAGAGATAAAGGCTAGCAGGTTTCTTTCTCGAGTGAATAATAACTGTCTGTGTGGTTTAACCACAAAATTTTAATTTTAATAATAGTTATTTCACTCTAGTCCTTAACTTATTAGACTCGAAATTTTCTTTTAGTAATTAACTCTTTTACTATTAAACTTCATGTTTAATTAACTTGTAATTAAAACTTTAATTATTAATAATAACTATTATTATTATTACTAATTTAATTTAAAGGTTTTGTCGGTGGTGCTTTTCATTTTTTTTGTTTTTTTGTGTTTACAATTTTTTTTGTTTATGTTGTTTGTGTTTTAATTTTTTTTCTTTTTTTGTTTGTGTTTTATTATGGTTTGTTTGGGTGTGGGTTCGAGATTTTGGGGTGGGTTTTTGTATCTGGACACGTGTCTTTGATTTGTAGGTTTCGTTGACGTTGTCTTTCTCCGGGTTTTTACTTTCTTTATTTCGTTATCGATACCCTGACGATTCTCGCTATTAAGGTTTGGGTTTTCCTTTTGTTTGCTCTTTTCGGGGCTTTGATTTTCGTCAGTTTTCTATTTTCTTTCTTGCGGCTTTGATTTTCATATGGTGTTGGGCTTTAATTTAGTTTTTGGGTTCTTCATGTTCTGGTGTGTTATGGATTTGAAGTTTTGATGTGTTTTACGTTGTGTATTTTACTGATTTTGTGGTTTTGAATCTTCATTTTGATTTTAATTTAACATTAAAACTCGCATACGCGCGGCAACACGCGCGCCAAAATCTAGTTATTATTATTATAATAGCAAATTCTATTTTATTATTATTTCAAATATAATAGTCCACCTATTAATAATAATCAACAATTGATTATTAAATAATTATTCTGCAAAAACATGAACTTAAACATTAACAATTAAACTATTTAATCTTTATTTCATTTACTAACGTGT
Organism: Flaveria trinervia; assembly: GCA_025506515.1. NCBI lineage: Eukaryota > Viridiplantae > Streptophyta > Magnoliopsida > Asterales > Asteraceae > Flaveria > Flaveria trinervia. The sequence continues at coordinate 23,326,414 of CM046445.1, read as the reverse complement.
AACTATTCAAATCGTACCAAGTTAGTTACGTTGAGTTTGAATTTTATTAACAGTCGAACATCCTATATCCAATAGATATTTGGTTATCAACCAAGAATATTTTTGCTCATGTCCAATGTGTGATTTACCTAAGGTGTTACAATCACCTCTTTTTTGAGCATATTATCCTCAATAAGATTTACCACACCATCTTAATTAGGTGTGTGAGATTTGCCTAAAGGTGTTCTCTTAAATATTCTATGTGATTCGCCATCCTTGATGAGATTTTCCCTATCATGCCGAACATCATAGGAGTGACTTTGATACCATTTCTAAGATCCAACCTTTCATACCACTAATGTTGTTTGCTTTGCTTAAACGGATCTCATGGATTTTATTTGGTTTTATTAGTGAGAACTTCTGGTAGGTCACCCAATCTTGGATTGCTGTCACCTGAGTAAGTTTAATTGTAAAGTTCTCTCATCCACAACTTAAAGAGCCCAATCCAAGTTGATCATATTAAAGGCACATCATTTATCATAAACCACGAATTTCTCGCATCCATAGCCGATATGGGAATTGACTCGGTTCTCTTAGTGAGTTTCATAAAGAATCATTAAGGTATTAGAAATATGTGTTGGAATTTGGTTGGTACAATCTTTGTTAGTTTGTAACTATAGTGTCGTCCGAACTCATGGCAGCTGATATTGTAGCACCTGATTGTTGATTTCAAGCTGGTGGTTCCATGCCTATATGTGGATATTGAAAAGTAGACGAAGATAATGTGATAATTAGAGAAAACTAAGGAATGAGGTTAATGATAGAACAATTAATCAAAACAACATTGAACATGGTTTTTAAGTACGTATTGATTTGACAAAACAACTTGAAAGCATGTTTCCTCTAGTTCAACACTCAATAACATTTCTTACTAAATTTAAGATTTGAAAATACAACATTCGCTTCTTGAGGATATAAACTTATGATAATAAAAGAGGATTTAGTCATAGATTAGACTTAGATATATTATTACGTATGCACGTGTCATTGTGGCTGTAGTCGGATGGTAAGAAACGATTAGGGAGACTAGAGTTTTTTAACCTTACAAGCTGATGTAGTAGAGTAGTTTAAGTTTTATAGTTAAAAAAATATGAAATATCAAATTGATTAATATTAACAATTTCAACAAAAAAAATACATAAAAGTAAGAAAAAAAAGTAACCATATATGCTTTCACATCAATCTCTTTCTACGAACTTGATATTTTCTTTAAACCAGAGGGGAAATTTTGAAAAAGAAAGAAGTTTCACTCGCCCACATGTAGCAATCATGAATAGACCAATTCAAAGAGAAATTGATTTAAGATGTGTGTTGTCAACAAAACGATGGATAACGTCTTCCATAATCACGTGGGTGGTGGACGTAAACGCCGTTTACACAACCAAACGGCCGTTAGTGGGACCGACCGCACGCAATGAAAGTATGAAACTGAAGTGAATGGATGCACGTGACTGCTGTTGTCATCGTGTATCTCACATGCCTAACTTACTCTTCATTTATTTTATGGTCCCATCCAAGCAAACAAACATAACATACATGTTAATTGTTACGAGACGTCTCAACCCTCTATTTATTAGGTATTAGCCTAGCCACTATTATGTACTATATGTATATGTGTATCTAATTATTAAAAAAAAATAAAGGTGATGCCACGCTGATATGGAATCCCAAACTCACTGATCAAGGACATAAGCATATAAACACCGAGAAACATATGCAAAAACAATCAAATTAAATCATATATGATACAATAACATGTTAATGTAGCAAATCAACCAATCAATTCCTCAAACACACTAATCAAGGGTTTAATAATATACTAAGCAAAAATCCCAAGTTCCTAGACTCAATGGTTTAATACAATGATTTCAAAACAACATAAGCAAGAAGCAATTAGCAAGTGCAAAACCGATTCCATGATCCAAACAACAACATAACAACATAAGCATAACGAAAAAATTGTCGCAAGTCTGGGATGGCAAAATAGGAAAAATAACAATATAGGCAATCTGATTCCAAATTTGTTGTTTCATAGTTCAATAAGAGTAGAGTCTCTTTGTTTTTTTGAGGCCCATTTTACTATTACCAAATAACATATTCTTTAATGAAAAAAAGCCTTATTTTTCAAGGTTCCCCAAACCCTACCTTTATCTAGCATTAAGTAAGGGAGATGGCTTCTAGTACTTTAATTTTTAGTTAAATTCATTTTATTATTTATAATTTTAATTAATTTTGTTGCTCATCAAGCACGTAAGTTTTTTAATTAATATTTTATTTTTGTATTTACTGTAAACTAAGCTGTGATAAACTAATTTGTCTAAATTAGTAACTCTCAATTGCTTCTTCTTCACTTTATAGGACCTGAGATGCTCATTTCTCAAGTGTGTCTTTCTCTCTCTCTCTCTTGGTTCTTTGTGAAATTCAATGAAACTTTAGCGACTTGAACACAAACCTAAACCCCCCCCTAATGCCCAAACTAATAACGCTGGTGTGCTTCTGCATTTCACACGACCTTAAGTCATGAACTGGAATAAGTTTAATTGATTTTTCAATCAACTGACTCCATAAAATCACAACTCTACTTCAAACCTAAGGTGACTCCATAAAATCGCAAGTCTACTTCAAAACTAAGGTAACAATATGTTTTCTATTTGTTTGCTATGGCTAGTCATCTCGTATTCTCATGCACTTCAACACATTTAACCATTATAAACGAACAACATAAAGCGGTCTAATCATCAACTCACGAGTTTTACCTGAGATCCCCCATATCCAAAAGATCATGAGTTTAAATTTAGACTATCACCATGTACTATTTTGAACCCAATTGGATCAAATTCTAGATATGTGCATGATATTAATGGTTTGGTCCGCCTCAGTATCATCAACCCATCGTAATACCAACCCAATCCTTTTTCCAACTTAATTACTTGTTTATTTATATACTTAACTTAAATAACATAAGGTCTACAAACTAAATAAGATTGAGTTTTATAATGATATTAGAGACCAGAAAATCCATATCATTCACGTCATGGTTTACTTTACAATTACAACAATGTTTTAGTATCGGACTTAATAATGAACCAGATATTTTATCGGTCTAGTAGACTGGTTGGTTCAATGGTCTGACCGAATATAGACCGGGATTAAATATTATTATTATAATGAATATGTGTAAAAATTACTAAAAAATTAAAATGTATACAAAATACCGGTTTAATGTGACCTATCCGGTTTCAAAAAAACGATCTAAGGTATATACAGTGAAATAGAGATTAAAACCGACTATATAATCTCTATGAGTATTATTTTCTACATATGAATTTTTCTGGATTAAAGATTAAAGATTTAAAAGATTAAATTGCATGTTATGTTAATAGCTAGCTTCTGTTGATAATTATTCTAAAAACATATTTAAATTCCAACATAACCATCTCTTTCACTCACTCACCAATTGGAGTTATACGTGAGCTTGAGTGGTGATTTACTTTTTATAGTTATTTATTAATTAATTTAAAACAATTATGTAATTATATCATAGAAAAGGAAGCATAAATATAAATTTGTATTCACATTTTAGATTAATTAATTAATTATTAAAAAATAAGAATAATAAAATATATACAGTATAATAACAACACCAAAACATAGACAAACTACCTTCTGAAAGCTTGTAGATTTGGTCTACAAAATTCAGGCAAAGGTGGTTATGCGTTGCTCACTTTCATATATCAAGACGGTTAGCTCCTTTTTTTCTCATTATTTTTATAATGACTCTTTGGTTTTATTTTCATTGTATTGCAAATCACTTGTCCAGAATTTTTTAAATCATATTTAATCTAATAAATCAAAATAATTATAAGTCACATGATCATTTTTTAGCATGTCTACGTCATCTTCACCTCCATATAGGATTGTACATATGTTATCACAACAAGAAATTTATAAATTTAGTAAAAATCATGACTTTTAATATATTTTCTTAATACTCTCATTTAATACTATTATAATCAAGATAATTTATTTTTAGAAATAATAACATTTTATTAAAAATACTTTATTAATAAGAGTTAATTTTATTAAAATATAGTGTAATTTGTAGCTAATCAGTGTTAAATCTAAAATATGTTTATATATATATATATATATAAATATAATAAAATCTATACAGATATATATACATAATCTATTATATAATTTTTATATTTCAATCCTAGTAACACACAAACATTTAACCTAGTCATGTATAACTATGCAAGCATACATTACATTCCTAATTTTTCTTGGTGACTAAACACGTGTCGAATTTGCATGCTATGCCATTGTACCTTCAAATTAAACACCAGATGCTCATCTTATATTCTTTATTTTTAGTCATGAACTGAACAGTATGTTATACGTCTCACTTTGTGGACATGAAATATTTTACTAATGTAGAATATTTAGAAATATTCCTTCGACTACATAATACTTATGCTTTTACTTAACTCCTTGAGTTGAAATGAAAAGTCGGACATGGTTACATATATGATATAGTTGAAATTAGGTGATTAGACCAAAATATTAATATCATTTTTGAACTGGCAAGGCCATAGAATGCATGCTTCGAACATTAAAATTTTAACATTTAGACGAGTTTATAAAATAAAATATATATATTAAATAAACTGACCTTCCAACAATAAGAAATATTATGCCAATAATCAAATGTTCAATAACACACAGGCATGAGCTATCTCATGACCTGCCTTTGAAAGGGGATGGTGGTGTTCCCTATGAGTGTGTGCAAACTTGGCACTCACATCCTCCGCCAAAGAATTTTACTAATTGTTTCAAAGTGTCTATATGTTTTGCATTTTTTCTTCCTCTTCCTCTTCCATTTAAAGTTTAAATTTGTTCTTTTCCAACATCATATGTAATTGTTAAAGCTGTTAGGCTACTGCTTGATCTTTTGCTTAATAGGCTTACTTAGTTGAGGCATCAACTGATTTTATCTCCAAGGAAAGCACAAATCCTTGGATTGGTTGGAGCTCTACTATCTCCGAAGCATTTATACTCGAGTGTTGTGTATACAGATTTCTTGAAACACACACATTTCTCTCAAAGCTCTCTATTCTTACTTATATGTTTTAGGGTTTGGGGTTCATCATGTTGACGATCTTTGTATTTTTGCTCTTGATTTTAGTGTACTTTGGTTTTATGTATATAGAAATGATTTTTACCTTAGAACTATACCACACACAAATAGTCAAGTACAACATAGCTTTGGCAAGAACCAAATATCGATCCAAGGACACAGTAACTACCAATACTAAACTTTTGTTGTTTTCAACTGATAAATATAAATGATTTGGTATCTTTGTATTTTCAGACTAAATAGATAAATATATAAGGATAGATAGAAATCAAAAAAGACAATCTAGCAAATATAATGTCCACTTAGACTTTGAATCCACCTAGCCAAAGAATGACAATATACACAAATTTATGATGAAAGCATTCTATACACCTGTAACACAGAATAGACTAGACCCTATCAAGGCTACCTAATCATACAACTCCTTGGAAAGTTAAAACGATATTAACCTAGTAACCACCTAAAACTATTCTAAGAAGATTCAATGATACAAGTATGCTGAATATAATATGGACCAAACTCCTATCAGGATTATTTAATGCCATAATCCTTTGGAAAGCTAATACGATAAACACATACCAACCACCTTGAATCACGTAATGAAAACAACATCATGAAGACCTCAAACTTATGAATATCATACCACAAATATATGAACTACAAGTTTACGCTAGTAAACCATAATCACACATACATAGTTATACGTTAAATTCACAACGAATGTAATGGCTTTTCTAAGCATATACTCAACAATACATATTTTGTCACACCCCCGCTTATAGCGGAAACACGAGGATGTAACGGACGGGATCGTCATAACACATTGTTAGTTAATAGAGATGCAATAAATGATGGAAGTCAACGTGTCATGACGTCACCAGACACAAATAAAGACTTGTGTCATGGTAAGTAAGTTCCACGACAAACATAGTCATACAAAACAAATAAATATAAATCCACAACCCGGGAACAAGTAACGAAAATACGAAAACAAGTAAATGTAAAATGCGGTTGTCAAAGGCATCCAAGTTTAAAATAGTGTAAGTCGAAGGTCATCGCTAAGGCAGCTTCCCTAGCAATCCTCAATGATTGTTACCTTAAAAAGATATGCTCAAAATGGCAACATAATGTTGGTGAGTTCGCAGGTTTAAATAATAAACAAAACTTGATGTTGTGTAATAGTTTAGTAGGACAAGAGTGCATACAGTTATAAGCAAGTAATATCACATATAATCATGAGTATCACAACTAAACCTACGACCTACACAAAGAATTTGTCGGAACATCTTCACCCTAGAGCCCGTTCCTGGCCACTGTCAGTCCCAACTAGTATTCTAACAAACAAGGTGGGGGTGTCAACCCAATAGTACTATCAATATCTGTCCATCGGCTCCAACACTAGGTTGAATAGTTGTGAATACAGAACCACAAAGACAACTCATGCATATACTAGATAACTACTTACAAAACAGTAAACACAAAAGTCCCAAAAGAATTGAATAAGTTCACAGCATAAAAAGAGTGAGCATACTTTTCTCCCTAGTTTATAAATGTTTAGAATGAAAATGGGGTGTAACACTCGGTTATTCTTTAAAAACAAAAGAAATATAAGAGTTGAAGAATAAAAATAGGAAATGCAATTTAACCCAAGTTGAGGGGTTAAAAGTATAAAAAGGGACAAAAGTACAAAGAAGTTGGTGTACACCCTCTTTTCACATCACCTTTTCTCATTCGGAATAGAGAGAGAGAGAGAAAACTACGGGTTTGAAGAAGAAGAAGAAGAGGCTGAATTCAAGGTAAGAATTTGAAGTTTTTAAGTATTTGTGTTAGGTTTTGTCTGGGGTATATGCTTATGTGCTTGTGTGTGTTCGGGTGTGTGTGTGTTTTGTGGTTTCTAGGTGTTTAAACTCATTTGCAAATGGGTTAGAAGGAAGCTGCACCCAAAGTTGCACCAGGTGAGTTTCTAGACCCCGGTTTTACTTGTTTTAAACTCTTCTTGGGCTGAAAATGTATTAAAACGATTTTGAAATGTTTATGTATGTGCACCCGTATGTATTATGCATGTTTGATGATGTTCCTTAGGTGTTATTAAGTTGTTCACGTTTAGAATAGCTTTGGTAAGCTTAGACCAATTAGGCTTGATGTTTGGATTCGGAAATATCCTAGAAACATGCTGAACAAAAGGTTCATGTGCCTAAATAAGGCCCATGCGCATTGAAATACCTTAGAAATGTTTAAGTGTAACTCATGCACCTGAACGGTGCCCACATGCGCCTAGAATGTTAGTCGGACGACTAAGTGTAGGGCCATGCGCCTAAGTTTCCATACGCTCGAATAGCCATGCGTCTAAATGTCCATGCGTCCGAATGAACCATACGCCCGAATAGTGTCCATGCGTCTGAAATAGCTCATGCGCCTAAGGGTTGGAACAGCTAAGTATTGGCTAATGCGCCTGCATAGTGATGAAATGCCCAAACAGGGCTCATGCGCCCAAATAGTGTTGGTGCGCCTAACATTTAGAAATTATTACAGAATTTTTAGGAGTCTGTGTTTTTAGGGTTTTGACCGAGGTTTGACTAGGGCTTATAAATGCTTGGCTTCATGCATTATTATGATTGTCTTATGATTGTTCCTTATTATTATTTTTATTAACATAATTATTAATTTTATTGCTAGTAGTGCATGACTTTACGTGGTGTGTTTATTATCGTAACGTAAAGTATTACTAATAATAAAGTGAAAGAGCAATGAAGAAGAGAAGTGAAACCTAATTTAAAATGTTAACAAGTCTTCTAAGCTTATAGGAGGTGCACGAAGATGAGGTTGTTAGCTCAATTGTGATGCGGGTTAGCTACCCTAAGATGCACACGGGGCCAGTCAATTGAGATTGGCGGACCTTTGCAGCGTACCTTAGGTGTTTGGGCCAGCCTTGCATACAGTATTTAGAGCCCCTTGTGGGAATAGAGGGCCCAACACCATTTCCCCCGCGCACATAGTTTAGGGTATTGCTTATTGGTCCACATAGACAGTGAAAGATAAAGATAAAAGAGTATAGAATAAACAGGCACACAGTAAAGAGATAAAGCATTACCTGATTGTATAGTTAATGTGTGCTCACGTATAAAGAGATGAAGTTTTCATAAAAAGAGTATTTTCATATGTACACCTACAGAAAGTGTTTTATTACTTTTAAAACTAGAACTCACTCAGCACCGCTGACTTTTATACATTTTCAGTTGGCAGGTAACTATTGCTGAGGATGGCACGAGGGTGAAGCTACTCGGTAGGGAAAGACTGACATCCATTCGTACTTATTATTGTTGTTGTTTTGTATTAAACAAATATTTTGTATTCGGTTAACAATAGTGTATTGCTCAACAACAGTGTTTTAATGAAATGAATGGTTTTGTTAAAATAATTCCGCTGCTTAAGCTCGTAAATTTATAATGTTTAATGTATTTAATGTTGTGAATGACCAACTATTAGGTCTCCAGGAATGGGGCCTTACAAGTTGGTATCAAAGCCAAAGTTTAAGAGAATTGGGTTAAATAAATTTTTAAAAAACCTAAACTTAAACTGAAAATGGGACAATTGGAGGGATGCCATACCGAGTAGCTACATGCGATTAGGTATGTCTTTTCTTAATGTCAACGGTATTATGTGTGCATGCTATGTGATTTATGTGCCTTTAGTAGATTTAGATGTTGATTGAGTCAGGATAGGAAATGCTTGGGGTATGAAGAGTAAAGTAAGTGGCTAATCATAACTGGCTACTGTAATTAGGGACTTACTATACTTGACATAAACTGAGTTATTACCTTGAATGACCATGTTAGTTTTGAATCTTATAGTGTTATAGAGGTCGGCTGGACGAAAATCTTCCAAGACTCCTAGAGGCAGAGGCCGTCCACGTGTGACTAGGAGTAGTGCTAAGGCTCCTGAGACAACCCATGAGAACCCTGAGGTTCAAGGCCGGAGCGAAGAAAATGAGAATGCTAGCCTGAATGCCTCAGCTAGGGAGGCGATTGCTGATGAAGTACACCAGGTCATGCAGACAGTCTTACCGTCTGTGGTGTCTGAAGTCATTAGGGCTGTGAGAAGCGAGGAAAGGAAGGAGAAGGAGAACAGAAAGGGATCAACGGGCAAGGGAAGCAGGATGGAGGTGGAACAACCAGCGCCTGAGACTGTGTTGTCCGATGAGGAGGAGGATGATGTAGTGGGGGTAGCGACCGGAGGGTGCAGTTATAGGGCATTCCAAAGGTGTAAGCCCCCGACTTTTGATGGCAATGGCAATGCTGCAGCCGCTCACCGCTGGGTGAGGGATATGGAGGTAGTTTTGGAAATCAGTGAGTGCCGCGAGACCAGAAGGTAAAGTTCGCGACTCACCCTTTCGTTGATTCAGCGCTATGTTGGTGGGACAATATGTCCAAGCTGAGGGTACCAGGGTAATCGGAAGGATGAGGTGGAGTGAACTAAAGAAGTTGGTGGTCGAGGAATTCTGTCCTCATAGGGAACTCGATAAAATCGAGAGGGAGTTCTTGCAACTTGAGGCGGGAACCATGACCCACTAGCAGTACACCACTAAATTCAACGAGATGGCGAGGCTGGTGCCGGATCAGGTGACGCCAGTGTCAAGGAAGATCAAAAGGTACATCCAGGGACTGCCGGCTAACATTCGAAGGCACCTGATTGTTGCTCAGCCAGGTACCTTTCGATTGGTGGTGGATTTGGCGGTTAGATTGTATGATGAGCGAGATGAGACTGTGGTGGAGGTGAAGAAGACGAGTGGGGATGGTAAGAACTGGAATGGGAAGAGGTTTGGACATGGTGGGTTCACTCCAAACAATAAAAAGATGAAGGTGTACGACCGTGGGGTGTCGTCAAGATCAGGGCGGAATAAGTGTGGTAGTTGTGGAAGGGAGCATACGGTGAGTGCAGGATGGGAATGAATGTATGCTTCAGATATGGCAAGCCTGGCCATATCGCTAGAGACTGTAGGGTGCTAAAGTGCTATAACTGTGGCAGAGAGGGCCACGCGACCAAAGAATGTAAGAAGCCAAGGGCGGAGAATTTTGGAGCGAAGAAGAAGCGGAGGATGGAGGGCAGAGGGCAAGTGCTAGAGCTTACACCATGACATAGGAGGAAGCCAGAGCTGATCCGATATTGTGTCAGGTATGTTTCTAGTAAACAAACTTGTGCCTCTGTATTGTTTGATTTCGGTGCTAGTAGGAGTTTTATTTCCACTACTTTCTCTAAGTTGCCTATTAGTAGTAGAAATGTCAGTGAACCATTCAAAGTAGAAACCGCAATTGACAAGTCCACTAGAATTACTGATGTGATAGAGGACTGTGTTATAGAACTAGAAGGTCATAGGTTTGCTGCTAGGTTACACGTTATGCCCCTAGGTGGATTTGATATAGTACTAGGGATGGACTGGTTAGCAACCTATAAAGCAAACATCGTATGTCACAAGAAGATGATTCGATTAGTTACGCCCGATGGGAGTTTGGTTACGATTTATGGAGATCGTGTTACTACAATTCCAAAGGTGATTTCGATGGCGTTGGCGGGGAAGTGCATGAAACATGGATGTAGTGCCTACTTGGCCTTCGTAAAAGATGTGGATGCGTCGGTACCGTAATTATCTGAGGTACCAGTGGTGTGCGACTTTCCGAACGTGTTCCCAGAAGACTTATCTGGCGTGCCACCGGATCGCGAGATTGAGTTCCAATTGATTTGATACTCGGTGCTCAACCCGTTGCCAAAGCACCATATCGATTAGCTCCGACTGAGATGAAGGAACTCATGAGCCAATTGCAGGAGTTAATGGATAAGGGATTCGTTTGACCGAGTATATCTCCGTGGGGTGCTCCGGTATTGTTTGTAAAGAAAAAGGATGGAAGTATGCGAATGTGCATTGGCTATCGAGAGCTGAACAAGTTGACGGTGAAGAATTGGTACCCGTTACCAAGGATTGATGACTTGTTTGACTAGCTCCAAGGTGCGAGTTGGTTCTCGAGAATAGATTTACGATCTAGCTACCATCAACTGAAGGTGAAGGAACAAGACATTCCTAAGACAGCTTTCCGTATGCGTTATGGACACTACGAGTTCCTCGTTATGTCTTTTGGTCTAACTAACATGCCAGCTGCCTTTATGGATTTGATGAATCGAGTGTGCCGGCCGATGTTGGATAGATTAGTGATTGTGTTCATTGATGATATTCTGATCTACTCGGAGTGAAGAAGAGCATACCGGTCACATTCAGGAGGTGCCAAATTCTCCAAGTGTGTGTTCTGGTTGCGCGAAGTTCAGTTCTTGGGTCATGTGGTGAATCCTGACGGAATCATGGTGGACCCGGCAAAGGTGGAGGCGGTTATGCAAAGGAAGTCACTGAAGACGCCATTCGAGATTCGTAGCTTCTTGGGTTTGGCGGGCTACTATAGAAGATTCATCCAAGACTTTTCCAAGATCACTTCTCCACTAACCAAGTAGACCCAGAAAGATGAGAAGTTTGTACAGGGTCAAGCTCAAGAGAAAGCATTCAAGGAGTTAAAGGCAAGGTTGACTCAAGCTCCTGTCCTGTCATTACCCAAAGGAAGCGAGGATTTGGTGGTCTATTCAGATGCTTCCTACTCGGGGTTGGGATGCGTGTTAATGCAGAGAGGGAAGGTTATAGCCTATGTATCTCGATAGTTGAAGGTTCATGAGGTCAATTATCCCATTCATGACTTGGAGCTAGCAGCCGTGGTCTTTGCACTAAAGATTTGGAGGCACTATCTGTACGGGACGAAGTGCACCATTTTCACTGACCACAAAAACTTGAAGTACTTCTTCGAGCAAAAGATCTGAATGTGAGGTAGAGACGATGGTTGGAACATAAAAAGGACTATGATTGCGAGATCCATTACCATCCGGGCAAGGCTAACGTGGTGGCTGATGCCCTTAGTCGAAAAGAGAGGCCCACGCCGATTCGGGTGAAAGCATATCAACTGATCATGACCTCTGATGTAATGAAGCAAGTCAAAGAGTTTCAAGATGAGGCACTGAAAGAAGGTCATCTTAACTCTGAAAGGATGAGAGGTCTGGTTGGGGAATTGGGTGAAAACACACTTAGTGTTAAAACTCGATTTGGACGGGTGTGGATTCCTCTTTTTGGGGATCTACGGGAGAAGATTATGGATGAAGCTCACAAGACTCGATACTCCATTCATCCTAGTGCCACGAAATGTATCAAGACATGAAGAAAGAGTATTGGTGGTCGGGTATGAGGCGCCATGTGGTGGGGTATGTGAGAAAGTGCCTTACCTGCTTACAGGTTAAGGTCGAACATCAGAAGCCGTATGGGAAGATTCAACCTTTGGATATACCGGAATGGAACTAGGAGCACATTACCATGGATTTCATTACGAAGCTACCGCGTACTCCGAAAGGGTACGATGCCATATGGGTGATTGTTGACCGTCTAACGAAGAGTGCTCACTTCCTACCAATCCGCGAGACATACTCATATGAGAGGTTGGTTGACCTATTCATCAGGGAAATTGTAACTTTTCATGGTGTGCCGGTGTCTATTATGTCTCATCGTGACACCTGGTTTACATCCAAATTCTGGAAGAAATTTCATGACACCTTGGGGACGAGGTTACATATTAGCACGACTTATCATCCCCAAACTGATGGTTAGTCAAAAAGGACCATTCAGACACTGGAATACATGCTTCGGGCATGTGTGATTGATTTTGGGGGAAGCTGGGATGACCACTTACCGTTAGCTGAATTCTCATACAACAACAGCTATCATGGCAGCATTGGCATGCCACCATATGAGATGCTATACATTAGGAGATGCAGAACGCCCGTTTGTTGGGGTGATATTGGTCAGAAGGAATTGGGGAGCGTCGAGGTAATTGAGGCTACGACTGAAAAGCTTGAGAAGATTAAGGCCTTCATGAAAACAACCAAAGATAGACAGATGTCGTATGGTGATAAACGACGTAGACCGATTGAGTTCAGGTGGGTGACCGGGTTATGTTGAAGGTCTCACCTTGGAAGGGTATTATCCGATTCAGGAAGTGGGGCAAGTTGAGCCCAAGGTATATAGGCCCTTTCCGAATCATTGCTCGAGTAGGAGAGTGGCCTATAGATTGGAATTACCAGATGAGTTAAGTGGAATTCACCTGACATTCCATGTATCTCATCTGAGAAAGTGCTTAGCTGATGAAAACATGATTGTTCCACTAGAAGACATCGAAGTAGATGAAAGGCTTAATTATGTGGAGCAACTAGTGGCAATCATCGATATAAAAGAGAAGAGACTGAGAAATAAAGCGGTTCCTTTTGTGCGTGTACAGTGAAAGCACAGGAAGGGATTCGAGTCAACGTGGGAGACTGAGGAAGAAATGAGGCAGCATTACCTACGTCTGTTTGAGTAATAACAGTTTTTGGGGACGAAACTTATATAAGGGGGGTGGACTTGTAACACCCGGTTATTCTTTAAAAGGAAAAGACAGATAAGAGTTGAAGAATAAAAGTAGGAAATGCAATTTAACCTAAGTTGAGGGGTTAAAAGTGTAAAAGGGACAAAAGTACAAAGAAGTTGGTGTAAAGGTGGGCATGGCCGCCCACCCTCTTTTCACATCACCTTTTCTCATTCGTATTAGAGAGAGAGAGAGAGAAAACTACGGGTTTGAAGAAGAAAAAGAAGAGCTGAATTCAAGGTAAGAATTTGAAGTTTTAAGTATTTGTGTTGGGTTTTGTCTCGGGTATATGCTTATGCGCTTGTGTGTGTTCGGGTGTGTGTGGTGTTTTGTGGTTTCTAGGTGTTTGAACTCATTTGCAAACGGGTTAGAAGGAAGATACACCCAAAGTTGCACCAGGTGAGTTTGTAGACCCTGGTTTTACTTGTTTTAACTCTTATTGGGCTGAAAATGTATTAAAACGATTTTGAAATGTTTATGTATGTGCACCCGTATGTATTATGCATGTTTGATGATGTTCCTTAGGTGTTATTACGTTGTTCATGTTTAAAATAGCCTTGGTAAGCTTAGAACAATTAGGCTTGATGTTTGGGTTTGGAAATATCCTGGAAACATGCTGAACAGAAGGTTCATGCGCCTAAATAAGGCCCATGCGCATGGAAATGCCTTATAAATGTTTAAGTGTAACTCATGTGCCTGAACAGTGCCCACATGCGTCTAGAATATTAGTTGGACGACTAAGTGTAGGGCCATGCGCCTAAGTTTCCATACACCCGAATAGCCATGAGTCCAAATGGACCATACGCCCAAATAGTGTCCATGCGTCTGAAATAGCACATGCGCCTAAGGGTTGAAATGGTTAAGTATTGGCTAATGCGCCTGCATAGTGATGAAATGCCCAAACAGGGCTTATGCGCCCAAATAGTGTTGGTGCGCCTAACACTTAGAAATTATTACAAATTTTTTGGGAGTCTGTGCTTTTAGGGTATGACCGGGTTTGACTAGGGCTTATAAATGCTTGGCTTCATGCATTATTATGATTTCCTTATGATTGTTCCTTATTATTATTATTATTGACATTATTAGTAATATTATTGCTAATAGTGCATGACTTTACGTGGTGTGTTTATTATCGTAACGTAAAGTATTACTAATAATAAAGTGAAAGAGCAATGAAGAAGAGAACTAAAACATAATTTAAAATGTTAACAAGTCTTGCAAGCTTATAGGAGGTGCATGACCATGAGTCGTTAGCTCACCTGTGATGCGGTTAGCTACCCTAATTGCACACTAGGCCAGTCATTTGAGATTAGCGGACCTTTGCAGCGTACCCTAGGTGTCTGGGTCAGCCTTGCATACAGTATTTAAAGCCCCTTGTGGGAACAGAGGACCTAACACCATTCCCCCGCACACATAGTTTAGGGTATTGCTCATTGGTCCACATAGACAGTGAAAGATAAAGATAAAAGAGTACAGAATAAACAAGGCGTACAGTAAAGAGATAAAGCATTACCTCATTGTATAGTTAATGCGTGCTCATGTATAAAGAGACGAAGGTTCATAAAAAGAGTATTTTCATATGTACACCTACATAAAGTATTTTATTACTTTTAAAACTAGAATTCACTCAACAACGCTGACTTTTATACATTTTCAGTTGGCAGGTAACTATTGCTGAGGATGGCATGAGGGTGAAGCTACTCGGCAGGAAAAGACTGACATCCATTCATACTTATTATTGCTGTTGTTTTGTAAGGCAATTAAACAATTCTTTTGTATTCGGTTAACAATAGTGTATTGCTGAACAACAGTGTTTTAATGAAATGAATGGTTTTTGTTAAAATAATTCCGTTACTTAAGCTCGTAAATTTATAATGTTTAATGTATTTAATGCTGTGAATGACCAACTGTGAGGTCTCCGGGAACGGGGCCTTACACGGGGCCGCGAAACTCACCTCGAAATATGATGAAAATAAAGTGAACAAAGGGCTTCAAAGGATGTGAGCAAAGAATGATCAAACACCTATAATAGTTGTAATTAAGTCTTTAAACACGTTCAATGAGAATAGATAGATTCGGATGATTTCGGTTCGATTTGATTTGTGTAACATCCGTATATTTTCTTTGAAACCGACGAAAGAAGAAAAAGAAATAAAGTCCAAAGTCGGGGGGGCCAATCGCCAAAACGGGAGAAAGATTGGATGAGTAGAGGAATAAGAGGGGAGGATAGCCCACACCCTCTCCACACTTGTAAAAAACTCAACCCAAGAGAGGGGAGAAGGAGAAAAGGGAGAAAAAGGAGAAAAGCTTGGTTCGTGTGGATTCGAGCGTGAAAGTTGAAGTGTAGCGAGTTGAATTGAAGCTCTACTTGTCGCTATTATTTGTGTGAGTTCTAGGACCCCTCTTTTACACATTTTTGAATGATTTTGGGGCTGGAACACATCTGAAACCCATTTTTGTAATGTGTGTGTTTGACCCTATGTATGTGTTTGTGTGTGATGTGAGTGGGGTTTGATTTCGGGATTGTGTGTGCTTGTTTGGTGTTTTGGTATGTATTCCTAAGGTTTAGGATGGTTGATTTAGGCTTAGAACGAGTTTGGAAGGGTTTAGAGGCTGAAAATCGTAGATTGAGTTCGGGATGAACTGCATTCTACATCAGCTAGGGCAAGGTGACCGACTGGAGCCATAAGGCCGAAAGGAATGCGTCTGGGGTTCATTCACATGAGAGTCGTGCGGCTGCAGTCCATACGCTTGTGTTTCGCATGGCTGAGGGCCATACGCATGGGGAGTCATGCGACTGGGGGTCCATTTGTCTAGTGTCCATCTGCATTAGTTTTATTCGCACAGGGTTTTCATCTGCATTTGTGCTCAATCGCACAAGTGTCCATCCGCAATAGTTCTATTCGCATGGGACTCATCCGCATTGTGTTCATCCGCATTGGGCCATTCGCATGGGGCCATTCGCATGGGGCCATTCGTCTGGTGTCCATTCGCATGAGTTCAGTTACCTGGAAGGCCATGCGACTAAAGGGTGCCCATACGCCCAGGTAGGGCTTGTGTATCCGGGGGAACATAGTTTAGTTACTGACTTTCGGGGAACGTGCAGATGTAAGTTTTGTCGTGGACAGTTCTCAGGATTCATGTAAGATGACTTTTGAGGCCATAGAGGTTATGTTGGGCATGGATGATGATGTACGGCGACGTATGATGTTGTATGTTTATGCATGATGTATGTTATGTATTTATGTTGTTGTCCTGTATGATGATATTAACTGGCTATGTTGATGTTCCTTATTATGATGTATGTTTATCTTTCCCGTGGCTTTACGTTGAATGTTAATGAATGAAATGAAAGTATTATGAATTTAAAGTGGAAGATAATGAAAAGAGGAACATGATGAATGAATACATGCATTAATGAACAAATGAATGTAAGAAAGGTTTGCAAGCAAATGTATGGAGGTGCACACCCAATGAAGGGTGTTAGCTCAACGGTATGAGGTTAGCTACCCCATAAGGATGCACACTAGGGTCCAATGTTTGTGATTGACCATATGTATGGGATCCTTGCCGCTTGCCCTAGGTGCTGGAGTCAGCTTCGTGCACAGTGTTCGAGGTCTATGAAAGACCTCAGGCCCAGTTACCCGCTTCGTGCACAATGTTCGGGGTATAGCATATGACACTGATCCGGAATGAAAGAGAAAAGATAAATGGTGAATGTACTTGCCCTAGGTAGTGCAGTCAGCTTCGTGCATAATGTTCGAGGTCTATGAAAGACCTCAGGCCCAGTTACCCGCTTCGTGCACAATGTTCGGGGTAATGTACATGTCATCGGAAGTAATGAACGTACGAATGAAAGAATGAAAGTATGAATGATTAATGAAGATAATAATGATATTATCAATGTGTACATCTGATGTATGATCGCATGAAAGTAAAGAACGGTTTTAATGAAAGAAAAGTATGTTTTATTATAAACTAGAACTCACTCAGCAATGCTGACTTTTATGTGTTTCCAGTTGGCGGGTAATGTTGCCGAGGATGGCACGGGGCGGCTACTCAGCTCTTTTGGGTGGCATTCTTTTGTTTAATGTTTTTGCATTGTAATGCGAAAAAACAAAGTTTTGAAATGAACGCTTGTATTAACTTGCAAAAGCATTTGTAATGATATGAAAAGTTATTTTTATATTTCCACTTCAATGTTTTATGAATGTTAAATGTAAAATTATATGTTTTATGTGCAATGATTTACCAGCTGTAAGCGTCCTGGGAATGGGGCCTTACAAGTTGGTATCAGAGCCAAAGTTTAAGTGAAATGGGTAAATTTTCAAAATAAACCTTAACTTAAACTGAGAATGGGACGGAAAGGAAAGGGATGCCAGTCTGAGTAGCTGCGTCCATCAGGTATTTTCGTAATGTTAACCGGTATTATGTGCGCATGTTATGTGGTTTATGTGTTGTTTGTAGATTTAAATACTGATGTAGTCAGGATAGGTAATGCTTGGGGTATGAAGAGTAAAGTAAGTGGCTAATCACAACTGGCCACTGTAATTAGGGACTTACTATACTTAACATAAACTAAGTTTTTCCCTTGAATGACCGTGTTGGTGTTTGAATCTTTTAGTGTGTGTGGATGGCCGGTGGTAGATCTTTGAAAGCTTCACAGGGTGGAGGTCGTGGTGCTGAACCGCGATCCAAGAGGGGAAGACCCAGAGTTGAAAAGGTGGTTCACGAAGAACCAGAGACCCCTCATCCAGAGAGTGGCGATGAGAGCGCCAATATGAGAGCCTCAGTAAAGGAAGCTGTTGTAGAATAAGTTCATCAGGTCATGCAGACGATCTTACCGTCTGTGGTGACCGAAGTTATCAAGGTTGTACGAGAAAGGGAAAGAAAGGAGAGAAACAGGTCCTCGGGAGGACGGGAGCTACCGGAGCCGGAAACGGTTCTCTCTGATGATGAAGAAGAGGAACAAGAAGAGCCTGCGCTGGAGGTGGCACGAGGCTGTAACTATGGGGCGTTTCAACGATGCAAGCCCCTGCTTTTGATGGTAAAGGCACTGTTGCTGCTGCTCACCGGTGGGTGAGAGAAATGGAAGCTATCTTGAACATCAGCAAGTGTCGCGAGGACCAAAAGGTGAAGTTTGCTGCCCACTCTTTTGTGGACTCGGCTTTGTGTTGGTGGGACAATATATCCAAGCCGAGGGTAGACGAGCAATTGGGAGGATGAGATGGTTGGAGCTGAAGAAGTTGGTGATCGAGGAGTTCTGTCCTCACCGGGAAATGGATAAGGTGGAAAGAGAGTTCCTGCAGCTGGAGGCGGAATGATGACACATCAGTAGTACACCACCAAGTTCAATGAGTTGGCACATCTGGTGCCAGATCAAGTGACGCCTTTGTCACGAAAGATTAAAAGATACATTCAAGGCTTGCCAACGGATATTCGTAGGCACATGATCGGTACCTGGCCGAGCATGTTTAGGTCGATGGTGGATTTGGCAGGGAGATTGTATGATGAGAGAGCCGTGGTGGTAGTGGCTAAAGGTAGCAAGAACGGTGGTGGTTATCGAAACTGGAATGGGAAGAGGTTTGGTCGGGGTGATGCCTCGACGGGAAACAAGAAGGTATGGGTGGATGATCGACGTGTAGTCACACCGGGTACGGGATCGAAGAAGTGTGGCAAATGTGGGAAGGAGCATAGTGGCGTGTGTAGATGGGGGTTAAACGTCTGTTTCAAGTGTGGGAAGCCTGGCCATATGGCTAGGGATTACAGGGGTGCGAGGTGTTTCAACTATGGGGAAATTGGTCATATGAGTAAAGACTGTAAGAAGCCGAGGGTTGAGGGTTCTAGGGTGAAGAAGACGGGAAGTGAAGGACCAAGGGCGAGCACCAGGGCATTCATGATGACACAGGAGGAGGCTAGGACGGACCCTGATGTTGTGTCCGGTACGTTTCTAGTGAACCAAACCTTAGCTTCTATGTTATTTCATTCTGGTGCAAATAAAAGTTTTATTTATGTTGCTTTCTATGCTAAGCTGCCTCTTAGTGGTAGATGTGTTGATGCGCCCTTCGATGTAGAAACTGCCATCGGTAAGTCTACCAGAATTTCTGAAATGATAGAAGACGGTGATGTGGAATTAGAAGGTCACAAATTTCCAGTCAAACCCTTCGTGATGACCTTAGGTGGTTTTGTTGGAGCATATATTGACATATATAGTGTGTTCGTCGCTTGTCGAATAGTCTAGGCTTAATGTAATACACCTGATATGTTGTAACAATTCGTAGGGGCATATGAGAATAAGACTCAGTCGTACGACTGAGCCATGCTAATGGACCAGTCGTACGACGGAGAGATGCGATTGGGCCATTCGTAAGACTGAACCATAAGTATGGTCCAGTCGTACGATTGAACCATACGCATGGCCCAATCGTACGAATGGGTCCAGTCGCATCTGATATGGGCTGAGGCCTATAAATACCAGTTTCATTGTGTAGAAGAAGTTAAAGAATGTGCCCGGGGCCTAGGTGCTTCCGGATGAGACATGCTCGATCTCCCCTTGCCAAGAGTCGTGATTCTTATGGTGTAACGAGCTTGTAATCATTAGGTTTTATCAATACAACCATTTTATTATAGTTCGTGTTATTGTTTGTCTCTTGGTTTTTGGTTTCGTTTCCTTCCTTCAAGAACAAGCTCGGATGTCTACCGACCCAGCACCTTCACAATTGGTATCAAAGCCGGTTACTGCTAGAATGGTCTAACAATCATACTAGCAACCCGAGCTCTTGATTTCTGGATCAATTTTAAGGTTCTTTGACGTTAAACCCACTTCGTGTTCTTCGTGTTTTGTTTAGATCTTGTCACGTATGTTGTTTCCTGGTTAAAATCGAACCCGTAACCACGTTTTGATCCCCCTTACGAATCTTATGTTGTCTATTTTGGTTCGGTTCATGTAAAATTAATAAGATTAGCGTTTTTGACAGCCTTTGCGGTTGCAGATCTGACAATCTGCGTGCAGACCCGCTCATGCGACTGGACCATGCTAATGGACCATTTGTGCGACTGACCATTCGGGCGACTGGACCATGCGAATGGACTAGTCGTATGTTCAGTTGTGCGACTAGACCAGTCATATGTTCAGTTGTGCAACTGGACCAGTCGTCTGTACAATCGCGCGATTGAGCCATCCGTATTGACTCATCCGCATTTGTTCCAGACAAAAAAAGAGTCTGGAACTGCTTCTTGTACAGATTTGAGGATGAGCAAAGCACATTCATCTTGAGGTTCTTTTGTTAAATAAGTTCGATGGATACCCAATCATTCGTTGGACTTGTAGAATAGATGAATGTAGTTAGAACACGAAAGAGAGAAGAGAAGATGTCAACAGCCGGTGCTGATTTTGTAGGGTAGTCAAGAGCATCTGACTATTTGTGGGCCAATCAAGTTATATTTATCTGTACAGAGAGGATTCTCATTCTTTGGGGGAATCCATGTTTAGAGAAATTGAAGACGCAATCAGAAAGTGATGATGTGAGCCGGTTTCTGATGATGAATCTAAGTGCATGCTGATTTGTTTGAGATTGTGAGTTGTGGATTGGAACCTTCTACTTTTTTCCCAATACACCATATGAAGACGCCAGGAGAGCACAACGTTTATATATTGGGATATGCTGAATTTGAGGGGGAATTCTGCAGGTGTTAATGTTAACCAGGTTAGCCTGTGTGAAGATTGAAGCAATGGAAAACTATTCATGTCATTATCTGGAAAAATCAGTCATATGGGGAATCTAGCTGCTATGATGGTGTTCTGCAAAGTAAACGAAAGCTATTATGCCTAAATTCATTTTCAGGAATACTGTAGCAACCTGACGGATCGACAATGTTGGCTAATATGGTTTTTCATTTGATTCTATTGGAAACCAGAGCAAGATTGACTGAAGATTGTAAGAGGTGTTATCTACTATTCGCAAACAACGTCTAAGGGGGAATCTGTTGAAGCATATATTGTCATATATAGTGTGTTCGTCACTTCTCGAATAGTCTAGGCTTAATGTAATACACCTTATATGTTGTAAACACATGAAACTGGGTCATTCACAAGGACATATGTGAATGAGACTCAATCGTACGACTGAGCCATGCTAATGGACCAGTCGTGCGAGTGAGAGATGTGATTTAAAACAGATTTTCGCTCGCGATATGGTCATTACGAGTTTCTTGTCATGTCTTTTGGTTTGACCAATCCGCCAGCTACTTTTATGGATCTAATGAATCGAGTGTGTCGGCTAATGTTGGATAAATCAGTGATGGTGTTTATTAATGATATTATGATTTATTCGAAGAGCGAGATTGAGCATGCCGATCACATTCGGGAGGTTTTGGAGACATTAAGAAAGGAGAAGTTGTACGCCAAGTTCTCCAAGTGCGCATTCTGGTTACGTGACGTTCAATTCTTGATTCATGTGGTGAATCCTGACAGGATTATGATGGACCCGGCAAAGTAGAGGCGGCGATGCAATGGAAGTCTCCAAAGATGCCATCCGAGATTCGTAGTTTCTTGGGTGTGGCGGGATACTATAGAAAATATATCCAGACTTTTCTAAGATCGCCTCTCCATTAACTAAGTTAACCTAGAAAAATGTGAAGTTTGTATGGGGTCAAGCTCAAGAGAAGGCGTTCGAAGAATTGAAGGCGAGATTGACTCAAGCTCCTGCTCTGTCATTACCCGATGGGAGTGAAGATCTGGTGGTTTATTCTGATGCTTCCTACTCGGGGTTGGGATGTGTGTTAATGCAGAGGGGGAAGGTTATAGCCAATGCATCTCGACAGTTGAAGGTTCATGAGGTCAACTACCCTACTCATGACTTGGAGCTGCAGCCGTGGTCTTTGCGCTAAAGATTGGAGGCACTACCTGTATGGAACGAAGTGCACCATATTCACTGACCATAAGAGCTTGAAGTACTTCTTTAAGCAGAAGGACCTGAACATGTCAGGATCAGTGATCACAAGTTTTATGTAATGGAGCGTAGTACGCAGAATAAGAACAAGAATTAGATAAGTTGTAGCAAGAATTTGATGCTCGTATGCATTAAGAACAAATATGGTTATAACGAGAGAATATATTTCTGTAACAAGGAATGTTTTAATAATATCGAATATTTCTGATCAAATCATTCATTTTTTACAATAGGTTGACCACTCCTTATATAGAGTGCAATCGCTGCTGTTATCACGGAAAGTGACAACTAGCAGATCTATTACAAAAATAACTAACTCTTAACAAACTACTGAAATGTTCACAACTACTGAGAACATATCAGAGTGTTAAGTACAAATAAGAAACTACTGATAAGAACTACTGAACTACAACGACTGAAGAATAAGCTCTTCAGTCGTTTTACAAAACTACTGATAAATATAAAACTATTGATGAGCACAACAACTGAAGAAGTATTCTTCAGCTGTTGTGTCAAACTACTAAAAAGATAAAACATAAACTACTGAAAGGTAAACCGTCACAACTACTGAAGCAGACCTCTTCAGCTGCTGTGACAACGTCTGATACTTTGGTCTTCAGCACTTGTGTCTTCAGATTTTGTCTTCAGCACTTGTGTCTTCAGACTTTGTCTTCAGCACTTGTGTCTTCAGACTTTGTCTTCAGCACTTGTCTTCAGACTTTGTCTTCAGCACTTTTCTTCAGACTTTGTCTTCAGCACTTGTCTTCAGACTTTGTAATCAGCTGTTGTCTTCAGTGTTGTGGTCTTCAGTAGTTGTTGTGACGTCTGGGACTTAAAGGTTTTTCTGATCCGGCTCATTGGTTCTTTTGGTCCAACAAACTCCCCCTGAACCAATGCAGCCAAAACCTTTAACTTTATTGAGGTCCCATTTATTGTTGGCAGAATGGTTGGTCTTTTTCCTTCTTGATCAGTTGAGAAGATGACCCATATAAGCACTGGCCTGGAAGTGAGTCTCTGATGATTTGGTTGGCAATGTATGGATGGGAGCTCTGTATTGGGAATTGGACACTGAGCTGTTCCCCCATCCATGAGATTCACTTCCCATGTATAAGCCTGTAGGATTCTCTGGTGTATGCTCTGAGAAACATAATTTGTTCTTCCATGGTCAGTTTCTCGGCTTCACCATCAAACAATCCTTCACGCCCATACAGCTCTGAGATGTACTTGGCCTTTACCATTTTTGAGCTCAACTGTTTAATCTGTCTGTATGCAAACTCATCAGGATGAGTCCCTTCAAGTAACAGACTGAGCTCATTTTGTTTGAAGTTCTCAAGCCTCTTGTAGACTACCCCTTTTTAATAATTCTGTTCTCTAACATCTTTTGGGGTGGTTGTTTAGTCTCATAGGCCTTCTTGAAATCTTCTACAATCTCCCAGAGTGATACTACAAGGACCACGTGATCTCTTCATCTACGATCCGATTTTTACTTGGCCCTTGTATCTCGAAGGAATGTCTTTCTTTACAATCCTGTGAGCCACCCTAGATCAGGCCATACTCTCACCTTTTCTTCTGATATTGAAATGTGTTGGCAAGGGTGTACAACCTCAGAGCTTCTTTCTTCTTCATACTTATTATTGATGACGAAGCAGCATAAGTTTTGTCGATGCTTTTCAACATTTCATCATCATGAAGCCTTTGCTGCTGTTCTTCTTCAATCTTTACTCTCACAGCTTCCATCTGTGAGGTGGGAGTGATGGGCATGGTTTTGGCTTTAGCCATGTTCGGACTACAGACAGGGAGCCTATCTTCTTCCACATCATCCTCTTCTTCTTCTTCTAGCCTCAACACCCTTCTCTTCTTCTTCTTAGGTGCATCATCGGCTGTTGGTTTAGAGGGTAAGGGAGTTGGTTTTGTGGTTGTGATTGTGGTTGTTTTGGAGTGGGAATGTTGACAGGCTGAGTTAGCATTTTGGAGTGTGAGTGTTGCTTTTGAGTATTTGGCTAGCTCAGTCCTGCTTCCTGCTCCTGCTTCATTCAAAGCTTCGACTACTAAGCCCTTAGAGTATGCCTCAGACGAACAGATCTTGGAGGTTATGGCCAAGATACTGTCCCTGGTCCATGATTTAATCTCGATCAATGATCTCCCAAGATATTTTGCAATGAATCTGATCATGATCTCTAGTCTCTCTCTTTCTAATGCATCATAACTTGCCCATCATGAGTTAATTTCTTCAACTTCAAGTCTCCTGATCTCTGAGTCAAGTTGTGCAGTATTGAACCCTTGTCTATAGAGTTGATCAATAATGGCATCCATTGATTTACTATGATAGCATCTGCCATTTTGATCATCTCATCGAGTTGAAGCTCTTTTCCTTTCCTTCACCCTTCCTCTTCTTATATGTGACGTGAAAGTCTTTGTGACTTTCACTCACTTGATCATTTTTGGTTCCCTTCACAGACTCCTCTTCCTTATCAGTTTCCTTTCTTTCAGTTTGCGCTCCCTCTTTGCTTTCACTGACTGACTTCCCCCTTTTTGGTTGCATTGGTTGCAAGGTTTGAGTAGCAGAAAGCCTTGTGCTCACAATCTCTTCCACCAGGGGTTGTATGATTGAGGGAAGCCTCTCATCCATGGTTTTGATCACATGTCTGTGATCATTGGGTGATGAGAGGTAGAGTTTTGCTGAAAGATAGAAATTGTTTGCTCAGAGGGTTCTGTCCCTGGAAGCAGTGCCAGAAACAGAAGCTGGTGGCTTGGAAGTTTTGAGTGGCAGAGTGTATAGGAGACCTTTAGGTGAAGGTGCCATCTGTGGGTTTATGTTGGTGGTAGATGGACTTGCTTCTTGAGAGATTGGTCAGTAGTCTTTGTAGTCTACTGACTTCTCTCCTCAAGAATTGTGTTCTGGGCCAGAACATCATAAAAGAAGCCCAGGTCATCATCAGCAGATGCAGAATCACCTGACCTCCTGCTTGTAGCAGGATTACATGCACTGGGTGTAGACCAGTTTTAGCATGTGCCCCTTTTTCTTGGAACTGGGGACTTCCAGCCTCAGGACTATGTCCTTCATTAGCTGTTGCCTCTAGTGAGGTCTTAGCAATGTTACCAGCCTCATTCTGATCATGTGCTGATTCAGAAGAGGTGGCAGCCTCACTAGATGTTCTAATCTCCATATCCACACCAGGAGATAGAACGTGTAAACCCCGATGCTGTGGGTTGGCAGAAGCATGGTGATCCTCGTCCTCAATAGCTATGGTTCTCCCTTTGTTGGTGGTTGTTGGGAGGAGGAGAGGCATGCAGCTGAGTCAGCACGTTTTGCAATGATAAGGGTGGGACTTTGGGGGCGGTTGCATGGGGAGATTGGGGTAAAAAGCAGTGTGCACCTGGGAGAATGGTGCTCTTCAATGGCAATCTCCTCAAATGAGGAAGATCCCAGATTTGTGGGTACCCCTTCTGTGTTGCTGCAAGCTCCTTTTGAGAGGAATCCTGAGCGGCTGTGGCTGGGAGAGTCCTTATATCCTAGGGGTTATAACCAGTGGATATAGCCTGCGTTTTGTGGTGCAGGGCATCCTCAGGGGACTCATTTCCCTGAGTAGCCTTTTGGTCTTCTTTTTAGTGGGTTTGGTGGGGACTTTTGATTTGGAGGTGGTGGCTGTGGTTTCCAGCTGCGTGGGTTTGCGCAGCTTGGCAGCCATTTTGAGTGATTGTCAGAGTTGTGCCGGGAGTATACTTCAGGCAATACAGCCATAGGTGGGACTCCCAGGCCAACAAGTCCCTCAGCTTGAAGCTGGTTTTCAATTATGGCCATTATGAACCGAGGATATAATATCCAACGGTTAGCAGTTTGTTTTTTGGGCCATATCCTTGAGCTCTAAAAATAGTATTTCAGAAAATTTAAGGTGTTACTCAAGGATGGAGTACATTACCTGTTGCCACCTTGTGGACATTTGATCCCATGATGAAGTCTTGGAGGCAAGGCATAGATTTACCATATGAAATAGGAGACGTTCGGCATCTGGGAAATGTTTCTTCAGTAAGGTAGATGCACTCAAGTCACCCTGGTATCCATGGTGGTCAAATGATTGATCTGTTGTGCCCTTTGGATAACCAGTTGGGAAAGTGGCATCATCCAGATTAAGGGTTTGACGAAGAGTGTCTGGAGTGATGACCACTTTTTGGCCATGGACAAACGATTGAAGAGACTCTGTGTCGTCCTCCTCAGAGACCAAAGTGACGTTTGTCCAGAATTGATTAAGGGATGCGGCATATATGGTGGGATTGACCAGAAACGCCGTTTTGTAGGGTGATTGAACCATTAAATCAATGGCGTTGTGAAACTTGGTCCAGTATGGCGATTTGGTGAGATGTGCGACACAGTTGTGTCGTGGTTTTAGTTGCATGGTCGCCATTGATGACGAGAGGGTAGAGAGTTTTTGAACGTTAGGTTTGAGAAGAGAAGATAAAAACTCTGAAGGAGGGATAAGGTATTTAAAGGGTCGGGATAGAAAACGACTGAAGGTTTTGGTGTGAGTCATCAGTTGTTGAAACTACTAATAACGTGGTATTAACCGTCAGACGTTGAAACAGCTGAAGTCTCGGATTTAGTCATCAGTAGTTATAAAACTACTGAAGACAGTTTTGACTTCAGGTGATGAAACAACTGAAGTCTTGGTATCAGTCATCAGTAGTTGTGAAACTACTGAAGAAAGTGGTTTTGTTAGCAGTTGTTGTAAACAGCTGAAGACATGGTGTTAGTCTTCAGTAGTTGT
The DNA here is from genome assembly GCA_025506515.1 of Flaveria trinervia. Classification (NCBI taxonomy): domain Eukaryota; kingdom Viridiplantae; phylum Streptophyta; class Magnoliopsida; order Asterales; family Asteraceae; genus Flaveria; species Flaveria trinervia. The sequence goes on along the minus strand of CM046445.1, from coordinate 23,299,041 downwards.
AAACTACTGAAGACATGGTTTTGGCTTCAGTTGTTTTGAAACAGCAATTGTAGAGACAACTGAAGAGAAATTACTCATCAGCTGTTTTCGTCAATTCTTAGCTTTTCAGCTGTTTCATACTGTCCTCAACACTTACTCATCAGACTTTGCATCTGCTTTTCAGGTGTTTCATAGGACGTCAGTACTTATCTGTTTGTACTGATTTCAGTAGTTGTAACTACATCAGTAGTTGGAACTACATCAGTAGGTTAGAACACATAAAGTACTTCAGTACTTGTGAGGCATTTAGCATTCAGTAGTTATAAAAACTACTGAAGGTGAAAGAACTCATCAGTACTTATATGTGACATGGTTACCAATGATCACCAGTACTTATTACTGAGATCATCAGTAGTTGTCACTTATTCTAGCTGTAGCATACCAAGCCTTAACACCAGGTTGTGGAAAGTTGAACTATCCAAAGGCTTAGTAAAATGTCTGCAAGCTCATCAGCACTAGGCACAAACATAGGATTAATTAGACCCTTTTCAAAACAATCTCTTATAAAATGATGTCTAATTTCAATATGTTTGGTCCTAGAGTGCTGGACTGGATTTTTGACAATGCAAGAGCTGAAGCACTATCCATTAATAACGGACTCTTAGTCTCTGTAATGCCATAGTCCAAAAGTTGATTCTGAAGCCAGAGTACTTGGGATGTACAACTTGCAGCAGCAATGTACTCGGCTTCAGCAGTGGATGTAGCAATAGATGTTTGTTTCTTACTCTGCCAAGAAATCAAACAGTTTCCTAGAAATTGACATCCACCAGAAGTTGATTTCCTAGTCAACTTACACCCTGCATAGTACTATCAGAGAAAACAACTAATTTACAAGAGTGCCTAGTGGAATACCATAAACCTAGAGATTGTGTACCTTGCAAATATCTAAAGATCCTCTTGACTATAATCAGATGAGACTCTTTAGGTGCAGCTTGAAATCTAGCACACACACATGTAGCAAACATAATATCTGGTCTAGAAGCTGTTAAATACATCAAGGACCCAATCATACATCTGTAAAGTGTTTCATCAACCACTTTACCATCTGATCTGTATCCAGTTGTGTGGTGCTGCACATGGGGGTAGAACAGGGCTTACAGTTTTGTAAATCAAACTTTTCCAAAAGATCTTTTGTGTATTTGGACTGATGAATGAAAATTTTATCAGCCTTCTGTTTGATTTGCAAACCCAGAAAGAACTGTAATTCTCCCATGGCACTCATTTCAAACTTCTGTTGCATCAACTTTGTAAAGGCATCACACAACTGAGGATCAGAGGATGCAAAAATAATATCATCTACATAATTTGAACAAGTAGATTATGCTGCCTAGCTTTATTATGAATAAGTCTTATCAATGGAGCCTCTAGTGAAATCATTTTCCAGAAGAAAGTTTGATATGTCTTATACCAGGCTCTAGGAGCTTGTGACAACGTCTGATACTTTGGTCTTCAGCACTTCTGTCTTCAGACTTTGTCTTCAGCACTTGTCTTCAGACTTTGTCTTCAGCACTTGTCTTCAGACTTTGTAATCAGCTGTTGTCTTCAGCTGTTGTGGTCTTCAGTAGTTGTTGTGACGTCTGTGGGACTTAAAGGTTTTTCTGATCCGGCTCATTGGTTCTTTTGGTCCAACAAACTCCCCCTGAACCAATGCAGCCAAACCTTTAACTTTATTCAGGTCCCACTTATTGTTGGCAGAATGGTTGGTCTTTTTCCTTCTTGATCAGTTGAGAAGATGACCCATATAAGCACTGGCCTGGAAGTGAGTCTCTGATGATTTGGTTGGCAATGTATGGATGGGAGCTCTGTATTGGGGAATTGGACACTGAGCTGTTCCCCCATCCATGAGATTCACTTCCCATGTATAAGCCTGTAGGATTCTCTGGTGTATGCTCTGAGAAACATAATTTGTTCTTCCATGGTCAGGTTCTCGGCTTCACCATCAAACAATCCTTCACGCCCATACAGCTCTGAGATGTACTTGGCCTGTTTACCATTTTTGAGCTCAACTGTTGTAATCTGTCTGTATGCAACTCATCAGGATGAGTCCCTTCAGTAACAGACTGAGCTCATTTTGTTTGAAGTTCTCAAGCCTCTTGTAGACTAACCCCTTTTTAATAATTCTGTTCTCTAACATCTTTTGGGGTGGTTGTTTAGTCTCATAGGCCTTCTTGAAATCTTCTACAATCTCCCAGAGTGATACTACAAGGACCACTGTGATCTCTTCATCTACGATCCTTTTTACTTGGCCCTTGTATCTCGAAGGAATGTCTTTCTTTACAATCCTGTGAGCCACCCTAGGATCAGGCCATACTCTCACCTTTTCCTTCTGATATTGAAATGTGTTGGCAAGGGTGTACAACCTCAGAGCTTCTTTCTTCATACTTATTATTGATGACGAAGCAGCGTAAGTTTTGTCGATGCTTTTCAACATTTCATCATCATGAAGCCTTTGCTGCTGTTCTTCTTCAATCTTTACTCTCACAGCTTCCATCTGTGAGGTGGGAGTGATGGGCTGCTTTAGCCAATGTTAGGACTGCAGACAGAGGCAGCCTATCTTCTTCCACATCATCCTCTTCTTCTTCTTCTTCTAGCCTCAACACCCTTCTCTTCTTCTTCTTAGGTGCATCATCGGCTGTTGGTTTAGAGGGTAAGGGAGTTGGTTTTGTGGGTTGTGGTTGTGGTTGTTTTGGAGAGGGAATGTTGACAGGCTGAGTTAGCATTTTGGAGGTGAGTGTGCTTTTGAGTATTTGGCTAGCTCAGTCCTTCTCCCTGCACCTACTTCATTCAAAGCTTCGACTACTAACCCCTTAGTGTATGCCTCAGACGAACAGATCTTGGAGGTTGTAGCCAAGATGCTGTCCCTGGTCCATGATTTTACTTCGATCAATGATCTCCCAAGGTATTTGCTGATGAATCTGATCGTGATCTCAAGTCTCTCTCTATCCATAGTGCTGTAGCTGGCCCATCTTGTTGGATCTCTCATTTCTAATCTTCTTATTTCAGAATCCAGCTTTTCAGTGTCGAAACCTTACCTAAACAGCTGATCAATGATATTGTCCATTGATCTGCTGTGTTCAGCATCAGCCTCTTTAACCATTTCGTTCAAGTTCTTCTCTTTCCCAGCACTCTTCTTTTTCTTGTATGTGACATGAAAATCCTTTTGACTTTCATGTACTTTTTCAATTTCAGCTCCCTTCTCAATCACATCTCCTTCTCTTTTTCGGCCTCATACACATAATCCTTCTCTTTCTCTCTTTCCTTCTCCATCCTCTTTCTTTTAGCTTTCACTGCTGAACTCTCCCCCTTTTTGGGTGCATTGGTTGCAAGGGATTGAGTAGCAGAAAGTTGTTGGCGCAGTACATCCTCCACCAGAGGTTGTAAGACAGTAGAAAGTCTCTCATCAACAGTTTTAATAACAAATTCGGTTAGCTGTGGTGTGATGAGAGATAGGGGATTTTGAGGGATAGCATCCATTTGCTCAGGGGGGTTTTGGTCATGAGAAATGGTGCCAGAAACAGAGGCAGATGGCTGAGAATTTTGTAGTGGCTGTGTGTTTAAGGGACCTTCAGAGGAAGGTGCCATCTGTTGGGTTAATATGGTGGCAGATGGTCTTTCTCCTTGAGAGAGTTGGTCAAGTAGTTTTTGCACCCTACTGACTTCCTCCTCTAGGATTGTGTTCTGGGCAAGAACATCATAAAAGAAGCCAGGTCATCATCAGCAGATGCTGAATCACCTGACCTCCTGCTTGTAGCAGGATGTACATGCACTGGGTGTAGACCAGTTGTAGCATGTGCCCCTTTGTCTTGGAACTGGGGACTTCCAGCCTTAGGAGTTGTCCTTCATCAGCTGTTGCCTCTAGTGAGGTCTTAGGAATGTTACCAGCTCAGTCTGATCATATGCTGATTCAGAAGAGGTGGCAGCCTCACCAGATGTTCTGGTCTCCATATCCACACCAGGAGATAGAACATTTAAACCCTGGTGTTGGGGTTGTCAGAAGCATGGTGATCCTCATCCTCAATAGCTGTGGTTCTCCCTTTTGGTGGTTGTTGGGGAGGAGGAGAGGCATGCAGCTGAGTCAGCACGTTTGCAATGATAAGGGTGGGACTTTGGGGGGCAGTTGCATGGGGAGATGGGGTAAAAGTAGTGTGCACCTAGGGAGAATGGTGCTCTTCAATGGCAATCTCCTCAAATGAGGAAGATCCTAGATTGTGGGTACCCCTTCTGTGGTTGCTGCAGGCTCCTTTTGAGAGGAATCCTGAGCGGCTGTGGCTGGGAGAGTCCTTATATCCACTAGGGGGTTATAACCAGTGGATATAGCCTGCGTTTGTGTTGCAGGGGCATCCTCAGGGGACTCATTTCCCTGAGTAGCCTTTTTAGTTTTCTTTTTAGTGGGTTTGGTGGGGACTTTTGATTTGGAGGTGGTGGCTGTGGGTTCCAGCTGTGTGGGTTTGCGCACTTGGCAGCCATTTTGAGTGATTGGTCAGAGTTGTGCGGGGAGTATATTTCAGGCAATACAGCCATAGCAGGGACTCCCAGGCCAACAAGTCCCTCAGCTTGAAGCTGGTTTTCAATTATGGCCATTATGAACCGAGGATATAATATCCAACGGTTAGCAGTTTGTTTTTGAGCCATATCCTTGAGCTCTAAAAATAGTATTTCCGAAAAATTTAAAGGTTGTTGCTCAAGGATGGAGTACATTACCTGTTGCCACTTGTGGACATTTGATCCCATGATGAGGTCTTGGAGGCAAGGCATACATTTACCATATGAAATATGAGACGTTCGACATCTGGGAAATGTTTCTTCAGTAAGGTAGATGCACTCAAGTCACCCTGGTATCCATGGTGGGCAAATGATTGATTGTTGTGCCCTTGGATAACCAGTTGGGAAAGTGGCATCATCCAGATTAGGGTTTGACGAAGAGTGTCTGGAGTGATGACCACTTTTTGGCCATGGACAAACGATTGAAGAGACTCTGTGTCGTTCTCCTCAGAGACCAGAGTGACGTTGTCCAGAAGTGGTTAAGGGATGTGGCATATATGGTGGGATTTACAAGAAATGCCATTTTGTAGGGTGATTGAACCATTAAATCAATGGCGTTGTGAAACTTGGTCCAGTATGGCGATTTGGTGAGATGTGCGACACAGTTGTGTCGTGGTTTTAGTTGCATGGTCGCCATTGATGAAGAGAGGGTAGAGAGTTTTTGAATTAGGTTTGAGAAGAGAAGATAAAAACTCTGAAGGTGGGATAAGGTATTAAAGGGTCGGGATAGAAATCGACTGAGAGTTTTGGTGTGAGTCATCAGTTGTTGAAACTACTGATGACGTGGTATTAACCGTCAGACGTTGAAACAGCTGAAGTCTCGGATTTAGTCATCAGTAGTTATAAAACTACTGAAGACAGTTTTGAATTCAGGTGATGAAACAACTGAAGACTTGGTATCAGTCATCGGTAGTTGTGAAACTACTGAAGACAGTGGTTTTGTCAGCAGTTGTTGTAAACAGCTGAAGACTTGGTGTTAGTCTTCAGTAGTTGTAAACTACTGAAGACATGGTTTTGGCTTCAGTGTTTTTTTGAAACAGCAGTTGTAGAGACAACTGAAGAGAAATTACTCATCAGCTGTTTTCGTCAATTCTTAGCTTTTCAGCTGTTTCATACTGTCCTCAACACTTACTCATCAGACTTTGCATCTGCTTTTCAGGTGTTTCATAGGACGTCAGTACTTATCTGTTTGTACTGATTTCAGTAGTTGTAACTACATCAGTAGTTGTAACTACATCAGTAGGTTAGAACAGATAAAGTACTTCAGTACTTGTGAGGCATTTAGCCTTCAGTAGTTATAAAAACTGCTGAGGTGAAAGAACTCATCAGTACTTATATGTGACATGGTTACCAATGATCACCAGTACTTATTACTGAGATCATCAGTAGTTGTCACTTATTCTAGCTGCAGCATACCAAGCCTTAACACCAGGTTGTGGAAAGTTGAACTATCCAAAGGCTTAGTAAAAATGTCTGCAAGCTCATCAGCACTAGGCACAAACATAGGATTATTCCCTTTTTAAAACAATCTCTTATAAAATGATGTCTAATTTCTATATGTTTGGTCCTAGAGTGCTGGACTGGATTTTTGACAATGCAAAGAGCTGAAGCACTATCCATTAATAACGGAGTCTTAGTCTCTGTATGCCATAGTCCAAAAGTTGATTCTGAAGCCAGAGTACTTGGGATGTACAACTTGCAGCAGCAATGTACTCGGCTTCAGCAGTGGATGTAGCAACAGATGTTTGTTTCTTACTCTGCCAAGAAATCAAACAGTTGCCTAGGAATTGACATCCACCAGAAGTTGATTTCCTTGTCAACTTACACCCTGCATAGTCACTATCGGAGAAAGCAACTAATTTACAAAAGTGCCCAGTGGAATACCATAAACCTAGAGATTGTGTACCTTGCAAATATCTAAAGATCCTCTTGACTGCAATCAGATGAGACTCTTTAGGTGCAGCCTGAAATCTAGCACACACACATGTAGCAAACATAATATCTGGTCTAGAAGCTGTTAAATACATCAAGGACCCAATCATACATCTGTAAAGTGTTTCATCAACCACTTTACCTTTCTGATCTGTATCCAGTTGTGTGGTGCTGCACATGGGGGTAGAACAGGGCTTACAGTTTTGTAAATCAAACTTTTCCAAAAGATCTTTTGTGTATTTGGACTGATGAATGAAAATTCCATCAGCCTTTTGTTTGATTTGCAAACCCAGAAAGAACTGTAATTCTCCCATGGCACTCATTTCAAACTTCTGTTGCATCAACTTTGTAAAGGCATCACACAACTGAGGATCAGAGGATGCAAAAATAATATCATCTACATAAATTTGAACAAGTAGATTATGCTGCCCAGCTTTCTTAATGAATAAAGTCTTATCAATGGAGCCTCTAGTGAAATCATTTTCCAGAAGAAAGTTTGATAATGTCTCATACCAGGCTCTAGGAGCTTGTTTCAACCCATAAAGAGCCTTATCAAGCTTATACACCAATTAGGATGTTTATTGTCCTCAAAGCCTGGTGGTTGACATACATAAACCTCTTCTTTAATTTCCCATACAAAAATGCACTTTTGACATCCATTTGAAAAACTTTAAGTTTTTGATAAGCAGCATAAGCTAAAAACAATCGAATTGCTTCCAGTCTGGCTACAGGGGCAAAGGTTTCATCATAATCAATACCTTCTTCTTGTGCAAACTCCTGAACAACCAGTCTGGCCTTGTTCTTAACAATAAGCCCATTTTCATCAGTTTTGTTCCTAAAACACCATTTAGTGCCTATTGCACACTTACCTGGAGGTAGAGGAACCAGTTCCCACACTTGCTGTTTCTTGAACTAAAGAAGCTCAAGCTGCATGGCATCAACCCATCCATTGTCCTTTAAAGCAATGTGATAATTCTTTGGCTCTTGCTGACTGATGAAGAGAGCATAGAAGCAGAAATTTGACAATTGACTTCTTGTTGATACGCCAGCAGTGATATCACCAATGATTTGAGATATAGGGTGATTCTTCAGATCTTGATACACAATGAGATCAGTGCAAGTGTTTGCAGCAGGTTCAGCAGCAACAGATGGTGATGGTGAATCATTTCCTTGAAACCAATCAGTGGATGGTAATTCAAAGGAGGTTGAATTTGAAGAAATCTCATCAGCATTTGTTGTGGATGGTGCTACTGGAGCTACAGGAACATCAGGTCTAGCTGAATCAGGCAGTTGATCACTAAACCTGAAGGGGTGAGTACTGCTATCAACATCATCATCAACACCAGTAGTACCACCAGGTGGTGAACTGTTGACAGGAGCAACAGCAGGAGTTTGATAAGGAACATATTGCAGTATGTCCAAATCAAATAGCTCCACAGGGCTTTGTGGAATCTTGTCCTTAGGAGATTCATTAACTTAACATGTAGAGTCTCTTCAACCATCTTTGTTCTGCAGTTGAAGACTCTGTATGCTTTGCAAGTTGATGAATAACCAACAAAGTACCCTGCATCCACCTTAGGATCAAATTTTGGAGTTGATCCGTGTGTTGAGAATGAAACAAGGACACCCAAATGCTCTGAAGAATGAAATTAGAGGGCCAAATGATGAAGAACTTCATATGGAGTCTTCATCAACCTCTGATTTACTAGAACTCTATTCTGTACATAGCAAGCTGTATTGACAGCTTCAGCCCAAAAAGTCATTGGCAGTCCAGAATCAGCCAACATGGACCTTGCAGCTTCAATAAGGGTCATGTTCTTTCTCTCCACTACTCCATTTTGCTCAGGAGTTCTTGGGATTCTATACTGCCTCTTGATTCCCTTTGATAAGTAAAACTCATCAAGTGTGTGGTTTCTGAATTCAGTACCATTGTCACTCCTCACACACTTAACTGGTAGGGAATACTGCTTCTCAACGTGTAACACAAAGTTCATAATGGACTGTGCAGCCTCATCCTTTGAATGCAAGAAGAAAGTCCATACAAATCTGGAGTAATCATCCACAATTACCAGACAGTATTTCTTCTTAGCCATACTCATCACTTTCACAGGACCAAAGAGATCCATGTGAAGAAGCTGTAAGCAGGCAGTGGACTTAGGTTCTTCTATGGAGGGAAATGAAGCTTTGTGCTGTTTTCCTTTTAAACAGGCAGTGCAGTTATCTTCACACTTGAACTCCTTCAATGGCAGTCCCCTTACTAAACCATGGTTTATCAGCTGATTCATGTTTTTGAGATTAACATGACCCAGCCTTCTATGCCATAGAATAGATTCTTGGGGGGAAGCCTTGGAAAATAGGCAAGGATGGCCTTTGAGATCTATTTTCTTGGAAAGATCTAAGGCATACACTCTTCCTGTCCTGTTGGCCTTTAGGAGAGTGTGTTCATCCAACACCTTATCAATCAAATTTAGAACTTTGGATGACAGAATCCGACAGTTCTGACTGGTGAAAAGAGCAACATGGCCTTTGTCACACATTTGACTGACACTCAAGAGGTTGTACTTGAGATTTTCCACATGGTTAACATCATCAAACTTTATTTCCCCATTGGAAACAAAGCCTTTGCCAATGATGTAACCTTTTGCATCATTGCCAAATGACACAAACCCCTTCCTTCTTGAGAGTAGTCATTAAGAAGTGATCTGTTTCCTGTCATATGCATGGATCCTCCACTGTCTACATACCAGATGCCTCTGAGGTATGTTGAAGAACCCTGCAAAATACAAAAATTAGTTAGATTTTGAGACCCAAACCTTTTTGGTCTTGGGCCTGTTCTCATCAACAGATGGTAAACTAACATGTTTGTTGGAAACAACAGCCTGAGAGGAAGAATGGTGAAGAAAAGGAATCCTTTGGCTTGGACCTCCTTTTCTGTGGTTTCAACATAGGACCATCTAATTGGTTAACTCTTCCCAATAGATGTTGAACCATCATAACCAGCTGTGTCTGATTTTGGGATAAGGCTTTCAGCTCTTCAGACACATTGGCATTGGAGTTTGATAAGTTCCTATGTTGCACCTTCTTCTTTTGAGCAATTTCAGCTGTTACCTGTTTAAACCCTTCCTTTTTGGATTTCTATTTGGACTTGAGGGTTACAGGATTTGATGTTGCTGGTACAAATGTGGCTCCAAACTCAGTTTTCATTTTAGCCATTTTCTCTTGAATTTCTTCTTTATGTTTGAGTTTGGATCCCCTTTTGTACCAACAATCATCTGTAAGATGATTGAACAACCACATACTTCACATGGTTTCTTCTTCATCTTATGATGATCATCAACTAAAGAGGATGAAACTACTGAAGACTTGTTCTTCAATACTTTAGAAGCATTATTTGCTTTCTTGACTTCCTCTTAGTAGTCTTCAAACACTTTCTACTGACAGTTTTCTTCTCTTCAGTGCTGTCATTAGTTGGAGTTTGAACTTCAGGTGTTAAATCTTGCTCTCCAGTCCTTTTAGGACTTTCAGAGATAACTCCTGAGTTCATCATCTCTTTTATCATGTGAGTGTCAGCAGTAGAACCATCAATATCAGCTGATGGGTTCTGAGAAGGCTTAGTGCTGACTTCAACTTTTGATGATGCTCTATCAAAAGGTGAATCACATGATGAGGTGGATTGGTTATTGCTTTCTCCATCAGATTTCACTTATGCTCTTGAAGCAAAATCTGTAGGAGGAGCAGTGTGATTGTAACCAATACCAAACTTCACATTGGAAGCAGATTGCTTACTAAGAAGCATTTCAAAACCTTTGCATGATTGTACCCATCGATCACACTCTACCTGGGTGACTGCAAGGGTTTCTTTTAGACTTCTCTGGTCATCCAGAATAACCTCTAGCTTAGCCTTTTCATCATTTAGTTGGCATTTAAGCTTATAAATCTCATCATTTTTACAATTAAGAGCAGACTCAAACTCAGCTTTTCTTTTGGAAATGGTTTTCTCAAGCTCAAGTTTTTGATTTATTAATGCTACATTTGCCTCTCTAATTGAGACAAAGGCAGCAATGCATGATTCAGAACATAACTTGGCTTTAGCCTCTAAGATACCTGAGTTACCTGTGAAGATGATGCATTTGAGCAGGAACCCTCAGTAGACTCCAGGGCCATGAGAGCCAGATTCCCAAAAGGACTGTGACCACCATGTTGACCAGCACCTGTGAACAGTTGTTCATGACCAGACATGTCATCCGGTAAACTGCTCCAGTCAACACCTCCAGGGGTGAAGAAGCTGTGTTGTTGAGGTTGAGGAGGTTGATGAGATTGAGATGGTTGAGGTTCTGGTAGTGCATGAGGTTGTGGTACTATAGGAACTTGAACTTGATTTGACTGTGGCATGTAATAACAAGGGTAAGGATATGGCATTTGACCCTGAGGAACAAAATATGCAGGAGATTATGGTTGAGATGATGACTAGAATTGACAGGATGTTGCCCTCTGTGTTGTTGACTATTGCCAGGGAAAGTCACAAAAGGTGCAGAGGAATTAGATCCAGATGATCTGCATTCTCTAGCAAAGTGTCCAAGCCTGTGGCATTTGTGACACTTCAATTACTCTTGTCAAAACCAACTTTGGTTTTGCCAGAGAGTCCTGGGAACTTTCTTCCAGTTCTTTTGTAGAACTTCTGAGATCTGATATTTATCAAGGCCATTTGGCTCAAAATATCCATCTCTTCTAAGTCATCATCAGCAATCCCCTTGAGATCATCCATGATGAAGCATAGATTGTCATTATTACATCCAGTAAACTGACTATCAACACTTACAAATGCAGAATCAGAAGTGTTTGAAGAGAAGTCAATATGCTCATCATACTGGCATTCAGATGAAGCACATTCTAACTCATGACCAACCATGGCAGTGTTGCCTGGTACGAAGTCTTCAGTGAGCTTTCCAGATGAAGACAGTTTTCATTTCTGTTCTATCTCTCTCTCACATGTGAGCAATTTCCCATGGAGTTGGGTGAGAGATAGTTTGTCCAAATTTGCACTGGAGCGTAGGACAATAGTGTATGTGTCCCATCTCTCAGGCAGTGATCTGAGAAATCTGTTATTCATCTAGCTATTGGTGTACTCATGTTTGACCATCTTTAATTTAGAGATCAAACAAGAGAACCGCTCGAACTTTTGAGTTAGTGTCTCACCCTTCCTATGAGAGAATGTCTCATATTGTTGGGCAAGGATTTCTCTATTATTTGCCAAGACCTCATCTGTTCCTCCAAATTGTTCTTTCAAGGCATTCCAGAGGTCATGGGCAGTTTCATGATGCATTAGCCCAGAATAGATTTCATTAGGTAGTGCCATGGCCAGAATTCCATGGGCTTTTGCATCAATCTCAAACAACTTCTTATCCTCATCTGAGTATTGCTCCCTCCTCTTCAGAACCATTTGCTTGGTTTCCGGGTTATTCACCATAGGCTTGTGTGGACCATGTACCACTGATGTCCAACAACCTGCGCTGTTAACAGATAGGTGATGGAGCATTCATCGTTGCCATATGTTATACTCATTCCTAACCAGCATTGGAGGCTTGGTTGAGGAACCAGTATTGTGAGGATCATTGGAAGGAGTAGTCATTTTGAGTCCAAATACAATTTAATTCAAGCTTTTAAACGTTTTTATAAAGACCACAATAGACTCAATGAAAACCAAGAGAAAATCTCAGGATGAATGACCAGAAAACACAGAAAATTCAATCTCTATAACCGTTTCTTGCAAAACACAAAAATGCTAATTCAGTCAAACTTGGATCTTGAATAGCAGTTTCAATGATCAATTATTAGATCGATCAATGATTAACCAGCTCTGATACCTTTTGTCAGGATCAGTGATCACAAGTTTGATGTAATGGAGCGTAGTACAGCGGAATAAGAACAAGAATTAGACAAATTGTAGCAAGAACTTGATGCTCGTATGCATTAAGAACAAATACGGTTATAACGAGAGAATATATTTCTGTAACAAGGAATTTTTAATAATATCGAATATTTCTGATCAAATCATTCATTTATTACATTAGGTTGACACTCCTTATATAGAGTGCCATCGCTGCTGTTATCACGTGTAAATGACAACTGGCAGATCTATTACAAAAATAACTAACTCTTAACAAACTACTAAATGTTCACAACTACTGAGACATATCAGAGTGTTAAGTATAAAATAAGAAACTACTGATAAGAAACTATTGAAACTACAACGACTGAAGAACAAGCTCTTCAATCGTTTTACAAAACTACTGATAAATATAAAACTACTGATGAGCACAACACTGAAGAAGTATTCTTCAGCTGTTGTGTCAAACTACTAAAAAGATAAAACATAAAACTACTGAAAGGTAAACCGTCACAACTACTGAAGAAGACCTCTTCAGCTGTTGTGACAACGTCTGATACTTTGGTCTTCAGCACTTGTGTCTTCAGACTTTGTCTTCAGCACTTGTCTTCAGACTTTGTCTTCAGCACTTGTCTTCAGACTTTGTAATCAGCTGTTGTCTTCAGCTGTTGTGGTCTTCAGTAGTTGTTGTGACGTCTGTGGGACTTAAGGTTTTTCTGATCCGGCTAATTGGTTCTTTTGGTCCAACAGAGGTTAAGGTTGAACAACTAAAGACAACACAATCGGGACCTCCTACTGATTTTAGAAAGCTTCATCTTCTGATCCACAACAGGGTCAACCTCCCTTACCTTCTGAACCCGTGAGAGAGGAAGACCCAACTAAGAAAGACAATGAAGATCAATCTGTTGCTGTAGGCCAGTCTTCTCAGTTAAAGGTGATAAAGAGAAAGAAAAGGATGGCTTCAAAACCACTGCCAAAGAAGAAGAAGACTGCATCCTTTTCTGAACCTCAGGATGAGTCAGAACATCCTGAGGATGTGCAGCCAGAGGATGCTCCATCATCTCTTATTCTAATAGCTTCTCTAGCATCAGAAAGACCCATCCTATCTTAGACATACACTACAAATCTAGAAAGGTGGCATGTCTTTAGAGATCATGGCATTAAGAATGTCTACACTTGGCAAGACATGTTTCAGTTGCCTCTACATGATCTCTTTGACATGAGAAGACACTTTGATAGTCTGAAGGATCCTGATCATCTTATGAAGAAAGGGCTAGTTATCTCATGATCATCCTGATCATGAGGACTGTTGATATATGAAGTATTTAAGTGTTTTGGTAGCATCAACCTAGGAGGAGTTTGTAAAGAGTACTTGAAGAGGCTGAAGCAACCAAATTCTTTCTGCATGCAGAAATATTCTAAGTGTGAAATCTTCTGAAGCCAAGACTAATATCTTCCGAAGCCAAAGATGAAGTCTTCCGAAGCTTCAAAGAAAAAGTCTTCCGAAGCTCAACTCCTGAAGATAGATTTCTTCCGAAGACTTTTAACAACATGCTTTATCTTATGTACTTTTCCATAAAGCTGGACCCCTTTCCGCAGCAACTCTGTAAAATCACCAACTTACATGAGTTGGTGAAAAGGTCCATGCTTTTGGTAACTGTACATTGAGGTCATCAGTCTGTAAACTTTCTACTTCCAGTACTTTATCCTTTTTGTAATTGATAAGGATGCGAGCTATGGCATGTCATAGTCACAAAGTCAAAAGGCAATCTGCCTTTTTGACTCAACAATTGATTTTGTTTTGTGTCTAGTCAATTGTATCCAGCTGGCTTTCATACTATGGCCGGCTGTAGGATGTAGTATAAGTATCTCATGTTCTTGTAACTTTATTTTTATGCTTTGTAACACTTGTAATAGAACATTGAGAAAGCAATAACTGCAACCTTGAAAACCATCTCATTGTGTATCTTGTTCTTGTGTTTTGTCTCTTAATTACTTGTGTACTTAGTGTCTTTACTTGTGGTTAGTCTAGTTCATTGTTTGATTATGTTTAGTTACTCTTCTCTTTGTGTTGTTGTGTTGTATTTGACCACCCTTCAATGGTCATGCACTGTATCCTTTTGATCATCATATTTATACTTGATTTCCATTTTGCATATCTTTTGTAGTGTATCAAAACTTAATCCCAAGATGTCCTCTTCAATTGTTAGAGTTTCCACAATACTTTGATTGTTCACTATTTCAAGCTCATCTTCTTCTATCATTCTCTGTTCTAATACATCTTTAATGCTAGCTCCTTTCAACAGTGCAACATCATATCTTCTTTTCTTGTATGCTTTTGCATGCATTTTATCAACCACTTGAATCATGTGAACATACAGGCATAGATCATTCTGAGCTTTTTCATCAGACAGCTTTGGAAAGACTTTGTCATGCAAGGATGAGGTGTAGCTGGGGTGGAGTAGCTTGATCTCCACAGGATCAAAGATTCTTATCTTTTTAGCTTTCTTTCCTTAAGCATTCCTCAACAACACCAATTATTTGGTCTTCTCAACGTATCTCCATTCTTTTATGGGATATGTATATTAATTCCCTTCAAATCTTTTAATAGTTATGCCATTCCTGTTTTGATATCCAACCCTCTTCAAAAACTCATCATCTACCATTGCAGAGGAGTTGGTTCTGGATCTGTTTATCCTTTCTGCTCTTCTTTTATGCTCATCATCCTCTCTTTTAGCTTTTTTCAAAACATCATCTCTGAATTTAGTCTTTAACTTACCCACCATTACAGAGAAGTCTCTTCCTCTTGGGTGAATTGGGTAGTTACAGATAATTAAGCTTTGCAGATATCTGATGTCACTTTCAGGTAGGCACAATACTAATACTACATCATGAAAGTATTGAATCCTTCCAGATGTTCTCATTAAGATTGCACAATCCCACTCTTGATCATACTTCCATGCCATAATTCTATTGTCGTCCATAGAGTTGGGACTTGTGATGTGATCAAACAACTTATCAAGGTAGATTTTTGTTCTGTAATCTCTCTGACTATTTTACGCAATGGCCACACTTTTCCAGGTATAACTGCTTGTGGCTCTCTGATCAGTTTTTATTTCCCTTTGTGCTGATCTTTACTATCAACTGTTATTGATTTAGTAGGGGTTTTGTTGTGTTGCTCAACATCAGGCTTCGGAGCTTCAATCCGGAACCTCACTCTAGTTTCTAGCTGAACAGCCATCTCACCAACAATTATTCCCTTAAGTTCATGCACTTTGTAGTTATGACCCTGTAACCAACAAGTAAGATTGTATTTGCTAAGTTTTGATGTTTCTTGGATTTTTGAATAGATTGGAATGTTATGAATGCATCATAATCATAATTAGGGATCATGAATCTAGCCAGCTTAAAATCTTTTAGCAGATCCTTCATTTCAGTCAGATTCATCCTCTCAACCATTTCATATTGAAGCCAATGGTTAATAAGGGTCATAAACATACTTGACTCAGGCCTTTCTTCTAACATGTCTTTTGTTGATAGAAGATAATCAGCCTTTGATTCTTCTTGTTCTTTGTGAGGTTCTTCTTTAGTGAGCTCATTCAGCTTCACTATCAGTTTCAACATGAGATTTAGGCTTTGAAGTGAAAACATCCATTGAAGGAGTGTGCTCAGAAGATGTAGGCCTTGATCTTTTAGGAGAATCTTCAACATTAATCACCTCTTTATGAATAGTACCTAAGTACTTCCTCTTCTTGGTTTATTGAATAAGCTTTGAAGTTTGAGAGGTTTCTTTTGATAGTTTTGTTGATAGAGTAGCATTTGATTCAAGGACACAGATTTTCATCTTTAGCTCATTAATTTCTTCCTCTTTTCTTTTTAACAGAGCAAATTTAGCAGAGAGAGTTGGTTATATGATCAATTTCTAATGTTAACTTTTCCTTTTCCGACTTCTCATACTTTACTAACTCTTTAAGTTCTTTTTCTTGTTCAAGTACTGCATCAATCACTTTAATGTTGCATTGTACATCTTCTCTTAATCTTTTCAGACTTGATTCTTGTTTCATCAACTTATCATCCTTTTCTTTTTCACACCTTTCAACTCTTGTATTCTTTTCTTTCTTTTGTTTGATTTGATGACCAGTTTGTTATATTCAGCAACGAGATAACTCTTCTTCATAGGGATATCATCTTCACTCAGATCGTCTTCATGATAAGCAATTACATCAACATAATTTTCTTTTTCTTCTCCTTCTTTTTTAGCAACAATATCATCATTATTGACATCAGTAGGGGCTGCACTAGCTAAGCTTAAGCTAGACTTAACAGTTTGATATGCCTGTTCCTGGTGAGGTTGTTGTTGATGTTGTTCAATGAATGGTGAGATAGGCTTGGTTTGATTATATGAAGCTGGTTTTAGTGAGTTGGTGATTGAGAGAGGGATGATACTAGCTTGAGAAACCAACTCAGTCTCACCGGTGTGAACTAAGTTTTGAGACTGAGTGGCAGAGATAGGCTATGTATGCACACTCTCATGTGATTGACTAGGTGGTTGATGGAGAATTGGAGAGATTGGATTGCTGTTTTGACTAGTTGTTTGAGATTGTGATAATGGTTCATGTTGGATAGGTGAGATGGGAAGGGTGTTTTGACTGGTTGATGATTGGATTTGTGGAGATTGATGATGGTGGTGTGAAGGAGATCAAGGAGGAGAATGTGAATGGGATACTTGCTCTGTATCAGCTAGAGAACTATCTTGTTGATCTTCCCACACCAGTTCTTGTGGGATGTTAGCATTCAGGTCAACCACATGTGCAAACATGGGCATGTCTTCTCCTTCATACTTTCCATTGATATTGTTTAGCACAAATTTTCCAAATGAGCTTGTACAAAGACATCACCTAATCTTTTTAACCCAGGAAGCTCAGCATTAATGATCAGTTGGAGGAACCTTGGAAACATGAACATTTTATCATCCTTCTGTACTCTTATTTGGTCACACAAACAACCAAAAATGTATTTTGAGTAGTTATATGTTCTTCCTTCAAAGATCCCTGTGATTCCAGAAAAGATGTGCCTTGAGAATCTATCCAATCCAGATTTCCTGTCTGAGATACACTTAAGGTAAGTATGACATAGAAACTGGTAGGGCTTGCACAATCTCCCCTTCTTAATCTCTCCTCTTTCAAAGTCACAATCATAACCCATCAGATAAAATATCTTCTCAATGTACTCCTGTTCAAAGATGTCTGGGTGACATATTTTTTTGATTATTCAACTCTAGTACCCTTCTGATGGTCTATTCATCTATTCTTAAGTGTTCATTCCTAATTTCAGCAGGAATCACTTCAGTTTCTCCATCATTATCTATTCTAGCTGAGTTCAAAAAAAACAATTATGTGTGTCTGTTTGATCACTGGATTTGCTGTTAGGGCATAGAACAATCTTGATCGTCGTAAGAATCTGATGATGTCCTGACACCCTTCTACTACAGGGTCATCAGCATTGACGAAGGCACACACATTATGCTCGTTAGTAAATTGATTAGTCATCTATTCAGGTGAGTTAAGAAGCATAGATTACAATCAACACTACAAACATAAGAATATGAACAATCTTAATGATAACCAAGAATCGAACAGTTTATTATTAATGATTATGACATGTTTTACCTTCAAAGCAATGATCTGAGAACAAGATTATGTGTTTGTTTGAGGTTTTGATTTGGTAAATTTGAATGTATTTGAAAGAGGAAAAGGTTTGTTGTGTGCGCTTTTCTAGGTCTGAAAAGTGCTCTGAAAAAGTGAATAATGAATATTTAAATCAAACACATCATTTATACTCACTCGGACAAATTAATTTTATTTATTTAATGAAGTGGCACCCTCTATCCTTATTACCAATTTACTGTTTCCATAGTTCTTAGTTCTTCTGAAGATCTTCTTCGGATACCGTGGATTATCGATGGATGACTTAGAATTAAAAACTGATTTTTGATGAAGTATAATTTTAATTTTCATAGGACACCAACCTATGAAATTAAATTATGCTTTTAAAACATTAACTTATCCATAGTTTACCAATTTACAGATAGTCATATTTTATTAAGTTTTGCATTGTAGCTTATGCTGATATTGAAAATGTACCATAACTTCTGTTGATGCTGAAAATGCAAAGATTGGAATTTCTTTGATTGTATGGTCCTAATAAACTGATAGAACCATTTATTGCTATTTGACCTTGTTGACTTTATTTTCATGATAATTATGCACAAGAAAGTTTATATTTTGAAAAACTTCATGTATCCTATAGCCAAGTTAGTGCTCAAGTTCCAATTCCTTCATTTGAATTTTGATCATTGAATTCAGATTTTATGTTTCATGTATTAACTACTCCCCCTAAATCTATGATTAATGATAAAGTGTTGCATTCATCATAAATTTATGAAGAAAATAGTATGAAAGGCACATGACAGTCCAAAAGTTACAAAACATCCTAAGCTAAAAATGAATAAAACAAAATAAAAGAATTATGATGACAAAATTGAATTGGGATCATACGATAACCCTAAAGATAACTAAATTGATTTAAATTTATGTACATGCATATAAATGCATATAATAGGATAATACTATGACACTAAGCTTCTTCCAGATTGAGATGGTTGTTGAAAAATGACCTGAGTCTAGTCCTGACTGCAAATATGTTTGTCCACTTAAATCCTAACAAGAGTATTATATCAACTAGACATGATGTTTATCATGTTTTATGTGTATTAGAGATAAATTGTTATGTGCTCCACATTCAATTCTCATTAGAGTTTGTCCTCTGTTTGTGAGTCAATTCATCACCTTTTCACACTTCGATACTATGTACATTAACTTATAAATTTTATCTTGAGACAAATTTCATGTCTCATTAATGCATTATTGCTAAAACTTTTTAGATAATATACAATTGATCACAATGGATTCTTTTAAGAGCTTAGATATGATCATCATCAGGTCACCAGGTTCTTACTTTTGTAAAATAGGGGTGCCTTTAACCTAGGCCTTTGTTTACACAAAACAGAGGGATGATGACGATCATCTTTATACACCAGATGGGTATAGAGGTACACCAAGGTGTTCATAATCCCAGGTCTTTATTTACACAAAATAGAGGGAATATGATTTGCAAAGATAGAAGCGATAAAGTGTTTTACATAGTGTGATTCGGTGAGTGAATTGATCACATCAAGATAAGACTTACTTGCTTGATCCTTAAAACAGAGTTTCCCACAAACAGTCACCTTATCATTATGTTAAGCGTGCTCTTAGTATAATCTTCACTCAAGTTGAACCTACTCACATATCAAATAACTTTTGATCAGTTTGTAAAGAATTTTAAGAACCCAAGAAGCAAGAAAAAGCATAGTCTACTATCATTTTCCATAAATATGTTATGCAGAAATAAAAGACACAATAAAGAAAGGCAATATTTTTGTATTTTTGTATATTTTTCTGAATGTTTTTGGGTTTTCTTTTATTACTATATACAAGGACAGTCACATGATTTTCTCTGTTGAGGATGATTAATCTAAGTTAATCATGCCTAAAGATTCAATCAGAAAATTAAATCTAACTGAATCAAAGGCTTTGTGAATAAATTAGCAAGTTGATTTGTTGTAACCACTTTGATTAACTTGATTAATCCTTTTGCTGAGAAATCTCTTAGAAAATACTATCTAATTTGAATATTCTTTGTTTTGCTATGTTGAACTAGATTAGCAGTGATAAACATAGCAGCTGAATTATCAATATGAATTGGGGTTTGAAGGAAATTCTAACCATAGTCAAGCAATTGGTTTTGCAAGCAAAGTACTTGTGAGAAACCAGTTGAACCAGCTATGTATTCAGCGTCAGCTGTGGATACAGATACATTTATTTGTTTCTTGTACTGCCATGAAACAAGTCTTGGTACTATAAATTGACATCCACCAGTTGTGGATTTTTTGTTGTTGTTGCATCCTCCATAGTCAATATCTGAATATGAGTAGAGAGTGAAATCAACATCCTTTAGATACCAATGGCCAAGAGCAGGTTTCCCTTTCAGATATCTGAAGATTCTTTTAACAATATTCAGATGAGATTCTTTTGGATCAGATTGGTACCTAGCACAAAAACACATAACAAACATTACGTCACGTCTACTTGCAGTTAGATACATAAGAGATCCTATCATTGATCAACGGATTTTCTATTAGAATCAGGCACAATCTTGTCAATTGTTGAAGCAGGAGTTTTGCATGAAGATCTATCAGCAAGATTGTACTTCTTCAATATTTGATGAACATACTTTTCTTGATTGATAAAGATGCCATGAACTTGGAGACCAATGAAGAAAGTTAATTCTCCCATTGAACTCATCTGAAACTCATATTTCAATAGCTCTTCAAAGCTAACACATAGTCTCTTGTTTGTTGATATGAACAAGTAAGAGGTCTTGATGTTCTTGTTTGAGAAAGAGTGTCTGATTAATAGTCTCATCTCTTATATCCAAGCTTGAGCAAGAAAAATGATAATGTTTCATACCATTTTCTTGGTTCTTGATGAAGACCATACAATGCTATGTCTAGCTTGTATTCCCTATGTGGATAGTCAGGATCTTCAAAATCAAGAGGTTAAGCTACATATACCTCTTCATCAATTTTCCCATATAGAAAAGCACACTTGACATCTATTTGATAGACTGTGAACTTCTTATATGACGCATAGGCTAGAAATACTCTTATTGCTTCAATTCTTGCAACAAGTACAAAAACTTCATCATAGTCTATCCTTTCCTCTTGAGTATAACCTTGTGCAATCAGCCTAGCTTTGCTTATTACAATGATACCTCTGTCATGTAGTTGATTCCCACTCCAAACTTTTTGCTTCTTGAATTGTTGAGGTTCTTCCTGCATAGCTTCAATCCAGCTATTATCTTTTAGAGCAGTTGTGATGTTTGGAGAAACAACTTGTGAAATAAAACAAGTGAAAAGACAGAGTTTTGCAACTCCCCCTTGTCTTCTTGTTGTTCGTTCATTAAGATCTCCAATATGTTATTTATTGGATGAGACTTATGAATTCTAGTTGTTGGAATAGCTTCAACTGGAATAGATCATTCCAAGTTAGTCATATTTATTGATGCAGATGGATCTAACTGAGATGAAGAATTTATGAAGTAATCAAGGAGTTCTTCATGTTCATCATTGGAAGTAGAATGATTTTCTTCATGAGTTTGTACATCAGCTGCATTGTGAGTATCTTCCGTAGGAACTTCTACGAAAGTTTTTTATGCTTCTGTAGGAATTACAGGAACATCTACGGATGGTATTTGTTGATTTGCTGACATTAACTCTTTGGAATGCAATGAATAACCTCCAATGTGTGGAACATCTACTGATGCATTATCCATATATTCGGATGTAGGATGCTTATCTGCGGATGCAAAGTCATTAGCTGCTGATGAAGTGTTTCCATATGAGGATGTAGATCCATTTTGTTGATCTTGTGCAGATTATTGTCATTATTGGTTATTCCTTGATTCATCACTCTTGATCTTTGTGTTCTTGGAGGATCAGTTGATAGAGATACTTCATTTAGATTTGGAGGAACGTATGGATAATATGTATTATCAGATCCTACATTATTCAAATAACCAGAGTTAAATGAGTCTTTTAGTGTATCTATATCAAACAATCATGATGACCCTTTTACACATTTAGGAAATAAGACTCATCAACTGAAAGATTAGGAGTTTCTTCCATAATCTTTTGTTGTGGTATGTAAATCCTATATGATTTAGATGTTGAAGAATATCCAACAAAGAAACCATCATAGGTTTTCTCTGAAAATTTTCCTAATTGTTTCTTTGTGTTTTAGATAGATATGTGACACCCAAAAGCTCTAAGATATCCTATGTAAGGTTTTCTTTTAAATAAAATCTCATAAGGTGTTTTATTGTGTTCATTGACAATTAATGTCCTGCTTTGAACATTACATATTGTGTTCCCTGCTTTAGCCAAAAAAGTCATTGACAATTGTGAATCAGCTATCATTGTCCTTGTTGCTACAATGAGAGTTCTGTTTTTTCTTTCAGCAACTCCATTTTGTTGTGGTGTTCTTGGTGCACTGAACTGCCTTGCAATGCCTTTATTCCTACAAAAAGAATCTAAGTCAACATTAACAAATCAATCCCATTATCACTCCTGAAAATTTTAACTTTTAAATCAAGTTGATTTTTAATCTTGATGACAAAGTCCATCAATGTTTCTGATTGTAGATACATGTGTCCCTAGTTTTTGAACTTACTGTAATATCTTTGTATTGTCTTACATATGTAATTGTACGGGTACTTAATGAAATACAATATATGGTTGTGCTTAATGTTGAATATTTCATTGGTTGGTATGTAATAACACTTATTGACTTAACTATATAGTTTGTGGTTGTTTGAATAATATCTAAATCAATTAATGACCATGAAACATATTCAAACTTAATCATGTGAAGTTCTCATGCGATTGGCCCATGCTAATGGACCATACGCATGAACAACTTCATGCTAATGAACCAGTCGTACGAATGAACCAGGAGACTGGATCAGTCGCATGATTGACACATGAGATTGACTCAGTCGCACGACTGAACACTCAGTCGTTCGAATGGATCAACCGCATGACTCAATCGCATGACTGAACCATGCAAATGGTCCAGTCGCACGATTGAAAAACCTTAACCAATAAATACCACTTAAGTCGTGGAAAACAAGACACTTCGAATATTTTGATACCTAGACGTACCCTAGCCATCCAGAGACCTCTAGTAACCTGTTCCAACTTCATAGATCGCAGTAGATCAATTGCTAATCGTTCTTAACGTTTAGATTCAATCTTTAATTGATTCTACGTGTGTTCTCACTGATTGGATCGCCAATCAAATAGGATTCCACACTATTTGATTATGTATGCGTAAATCTGTTAGTATTCGTCCATTACACGATCCCTAACAAGTGGTATCAGAGCTTGGCTCTAGATTTACGTGTGATTTAATCGTTTTGATATAAAAGTTTGTTTTACTCTCAAAAACGCAATCCTTGTGTCAAATCGGTTTTAGACGTCTCCTGATCGTAAAGCTAAGTTTTTCCAGCATACGGCAATTAGGGTTAGCAAAAATTCGTGTTTTTGCGTTCAAACACCTTAAACCTAGAAATTTTCGAAATCCAGCAGGTTCAGTCGCATGATTGACTCAATCGCACGACTGAGGTCATACGCATTCCCCATACGCACGATTGGACTCAGTCGCACTTCCATTCGTCCGACTCAGAAGACTATTCGTATTGTTCATCCACATTTGTTCATTTGTCCGACTGAGTCATCCGCATATGTTCAGTCGCACGATTGAACCATCAGCATAGTTCAATCGCCCGAATAGCCCAATCGCACACCTTCATTCACACTAATACAAAAGTTTGGTTTAAAGTTAAAGTTAATAACAGTGGAAGACCAATATTCAACTTTCACAGCAGGAAGAGACTCACATATACAAAACTTACTGCTACTGGAGAATTAACAAGCCCCCAAAGCTAATCACGTTAGACGAATATCCACAATGAAAAAATGTTTCGAAATCTACTTAAATGGAGTAGATTCAAATCTATGCGAGTCTATAGAGACGGGTACAACATGCCTGTAGGAGCTGATGGTGTCAAACTCACACTTGGTGGCATGACTGATGGACAAAAGGTGAGATACAATGCAGAGAAGAAGGTTTATGCTTTGCTTACATAGTCAATTCCGAAGGATATTTTCCATCGATTCTCAGAATATACACAAGCAAAGAAGCTATGGGATGCATTGGAGAAAAGGTATGACGGAAATGCATCATTGAAGTCCATAAAGGCAAAGGCTCTAAAGAAGGAGTTTGACAACTTCTCCTTGATGGGAAAAGAAAGCCTAGATGATGTTATCGACAGGTTCTACCACTTGATGAGTGAGATGCACACTCATGGAGTATCGACGTCAATGGAGGACAAAGTGTCCAACTTTGCAGACGGGCTGCCGGAGAAATAGGTGTTGTTTGTCTCCAATCTCAGACAGAATGGTATGATCACGAAGTTAAATATAAATAACTTCGTTCTGAAACTAAGGGAAGAAGAACTGAGGATGAAATACAGAGCTCAAAAGGCTTCTTATGATCAGAATCCTGCACTATACAACGCAACTCCTTAAGCCAAAACATCTGGTGCACCTCTTCAGACAGCTTTTGTATCAGGCTCATCTGGTCCTTCACCAAACTCTACTTTAGGGTCCAAAACATTAGGGTCGTCTAGTACCCAATACATTGCATCTGAAGCAAATGCAGCAAAGCTGAAGACCGAGAACTTCAGCAATATGACAGTTGAGGTAGCTAAAGAGCACATGGATCTCTTAGCTGCGGTAGTCCACTCCTATGATGGACTAATTGCTGGTAAGATTGGGAACTGCCATCTGGCAGATGAGGATTATGAGCAGATGAGGATTATGAGCAGGTGGATGAGATAGAGCTGGAGCGGATGGATATAATGTGGGCATTAGTCAGTGCAGTCCGGAGAGCTAAGAAGTTTGTCAAAAAGACAGGACAAAATTTGATTGCGACTAAGGACACTACCTTTGGCTTTGACAAATCCAAGGTAACCTGCTTCAATTGCGGTGAAAAAGGGCACTTCAAAAGGGAGTGCGTGAGGCCAAAGAAGACTGGCAATGGGAATCCTTTCTCCACCTTAAATCATCAGGAGAAACCCACTAGCAACCCTACTTCATCAAGCAAGGATCCTAAAGCCTTCACTGCTCATGACGATGAAGGACATGACTGGAGCTTTCGGTTTGTCTCACCGGGAGAATCTAATATCGCTAGTGTGGAGGATATAGACGATGACTCTACTAGTGAAGGAGATATTGCAGTCGAACTCGCGATGTCAAACTCAAAGGAAACTGCACCAGTGGTCAACTACCTTCCTGAAAAAGGGAAAACTGCGACAGTGTCAGAATCACTAGCTCCAGAAACATCAGATTCTGTATTGATGGCTGATTCTTCAGAACCCGCTCAGGTAAGTACTACTGACAAACGTTTTAATAATCATGTTTGTTCTCATTGTACTAAATTTAAGGAAAACATTGATTTAAAGTTTACTAGGTTATTAGATCATAATGATAACTTAGTAAAGGACTTGGAGCTGTGCACTAAAGCTAATAGAGTGTTAAAACAAAATGCGCATAGTTACAAAGAAAAGATAGACCTTTTGAATAAACAGCTTAGGGAAACAGAAGTTGTGGCCTTTAACCAAGCTAATGACATTAGGTACTATCTAAACTCCCTAGAGGACACTAAGAAACAAAAGGCAGTTTTAGAAGTAGAAGTTAATTCCCTAAAACAAAAACTACATAGTTGGACTAGTTCTTCACACATAGTCCAAAACTTAGTGAGAGAGAGAAACAATGGGGAGGGATTGGGTTATAAAGTGGTCCCACCACCATATGAGATCCAGATGAACACAAAATGTAAACCAATCAATGATAATCCAATCAAGGATCATATGGTGTCCACTCCTCTTGTAAGTGATCCAGATTCCACACGTTCATCAAATGAATCTGGCACTAAACAAAAGGAGGCCACTTCAAAGGCAAAAGGTAAAATGCCTTGCATAAATATGGAAAAAGAGTTTGAAAAATTTAATATAAAGTCTGATTCAACAATTGTCAAATCTGAAGCTAAAAGGACCAGTAATGTTAACCAATCACGTGCATCATGTCAAAGTCCGGTTAATAGAAAAGAAAAAGATGTTAAAAGTGTTAAACCAATTAACTTTGCTAAACCAGACAAAACATCTAAACAATCAGAGTCAAAACCCAAACAAAGTAAGGTCACCCGGGTGTCACATACATCTTCACACAAACAGTTAAATCGTAAAGTCGATAGCAGAGCTTGCTACAGTTGTGGAGAGTATGGACATATTGCGTCTAATTGTCCTTACTATTAGACACCGAGGAGGAAAGCTGAACTTCCTGAACAAAAACCTAGCTCTTTTAAGAGGAACTCAGTGACACCACCTAAAAAGATAGTGAACCTAAAGTTCAACACATTAGCCAGTCGTCTGTTTATCACAAACAGGCCTTACACAAAGCTGGCTTATGGAAGGAGAAATCAACCTCATTGTTTGATAATGTGAACAAGAAGAAATCTGAGCTTCCCTCACCTTCGAATGGTCAATGGGTAACATTTATGATGTGTGATGCCTTTGGGAAACCCAAGCCAGTGAAGGCTTGGGTCCCTAACTTGAACTAATGTTTTCAAATTGAATGTGCGGGGTGTTCGATATATTGCTGAAACCAACACGTGGATTATAGATAGCGGAGCATCCAGGCACATGACAGGGAACAGGGATCTCCTAACAAACATCAAACAGATAGATGGAGGTCATGTTTTGTTTGTTGGAAACAAAGGTGGGTACATCACAGCTCAAGGGGAAGTAGGTAATCAGAAAGTGAAGTTTGACAAGGTAAACTATGTTCAACAACTTCAGAATAACTTGCTTTCTGTTTCTCAAATTTGTGATAAAGACTTTAAGGTAGTATTTGACAACAAGATGTGCTATGTCCTGAAAAAGGACTATGTCATCCCGAAGGATCAAGTATTAATGTTTGCCTCAAGATATAAGGACCTTATGTCTTGGATCTATCAAAGGCCTCCATAACGGATCATGAAGTTCAGTTCTTCTTGTCAAAAGCTACTGAGAAGGAATCCATCTCCTGGCATAGGAGAATGGGACACATTAATCCACGGAAGATGAATCACTTGATCTAGAATGATCTAGTGAGAGGAGTTAATGTTAAAAACTTCCAACTTCCAGATTTTTGTGTTGCATGCAAGAAGAGCAAACACATGAAGAAGTCTCATAAGAAAAAGAAAGTTCACTCTATCGAACTTCCTCTTGAACTTCTTCACATGGATCTGTTTGGTCCAATTAGTACAAGAAGCATCACAGGCGACTTGTACTGCTATGTAGTTACTGATAACTACTCAAGATTCACTTGAGTGATGTTTCTAAAATCCAAATCAGAAACATTTGAGTCATTCAAGGAGTTAGTAACTACCCTGGAGTTCCTATACAAGTTGAATGTACCTCAAGTGCGCTCAAACAACGGAATCGAGTTCAAGAATCAATGGATGGAGGCTTACTGCATGGAAAAGGGAATTGTGCATGAGTTCACTTCTGCCTACGCTCCTCAGATGAACGGCGTTGCTGAAAGGAAGAATCGCAGCTTGATATCAATGGCATGGATGATGCTAGTAGACTCAAAACTACCTATCCAATTCTAGAATGAAGCAGTTGCAAATGTGTGTTATACGCTAAATCAGGTCCTGGTAGTTAAACACCATGGAAAGACGTGCTACTAGCTACTACAACGACGTAAAACCAATCTAGAGTATCTCGAGCCGTTTGGCGCTCCGTGCACCCTATTGAAGAAGACTCGTGAAGGAAAATTCAGCGAGAAAGCTGATGAAGGTATCTTTCTAGGATACAACATACCGAGTAAGAGGGTGTACAACAACTCAACGGGTCAGGTAGAAGTGTGGTGTAATGTTGATGTTCAAAGATACACCACACCACCTGCTGGAAAAGGACCTGCCTTCTTTTTCGACTATGATGGATTCTTCAAGTCCTTCAACATACCACTCTCCACTTCTGATGACGAATTAGCAACAAAGATGATGTATGATGTTCTAAACACACCATCTCAGGAATCTACATCATCTGACGTACACGGTGATTCATCTACCAACTCAGGGGGAGCACTTGCCGATAGTGACTCTTCCTCTGTTGAAGAAGCTGTGGAGACTGATCAGAACAACCAGGAGCAACAGGTTCCCCCTACCGATAGTACACAAGCATCTGACATTGATTCATCTGCATCTTCGGAACCTCAGACTCATACTGCCTCAGATATTGAACCAAATGTTCATAATCTTGATTCTGAGGTAGTTGTTCCAACCACTCCTGGTTCATGACTAAATGTGTATCATCCTTTGGATAATGTATGTTAGTGAATCCCTGAATGATGAGGCATGGGTGAGTGCCATGCAAAAAGAATTTCTTAAGTTCAAGAAGTTAGGTGTATGGACTCTGGTGGATAGACCTAAAGGTGCTAAGGTCATTGGCACAAAATGGGTCTTGAAATGCAAGAAATATGATCAAGGGGTGATCATCAGAAACAAGGCTCGACTTGTTGTCCAAGGATTTTGACAAGTAGAGGGCATTGACTACAATGAAGTGTTTGCACCCGTGGCAAGAATGGGAGCAATTCGTATCTTCCTTGCCTACGCATCGTATATGAATATTAAAGTTTATCAACTTGATGTGAAGAGTGCATTCCTTCATGGTGAAATCAGAGAGATAGTGTATGTCAGTCAACCCGAGGGATTGAGGATCCATATCATCAGGACAGAGTTTACAAACTCGACAAGGATCTATATGGGCTTCATCAAGCTCCTAGAGCCTGGTATGAGAAACTCTCGACTCACCTTGTGAAACATGGTTTTCACAGAGGTGTCATTGATTGTACACTATTCATAAAAAGAAAAGGATGGAGAATTACTGCTTGTCCAAATCTATATCGATGACATAATCTTCGGTTCAAAGAACGAAGATCTATGTAAAGAGTTTGAAGCAGTAATGAAGGCTGAGTTTGTGATGAGTGCCATGGGAGAGATGAAATTCTTTCTTGGGTTACAGGTGGATTAGACATCAAAAGGGATTTTCCTACATCAGTCCAAATATGTAGGAGATATCCTCAGTCGGTTGACATGGAGAATGCTTCCACAGCTAGGACTCCACTTGCTACAAACCATGATGTAGCACCCGACGAGAATGGTGATCTGGTTGATGCCACCATGTACCAAGGTATGATTGGATCTCTCATGTACCTCCCTACCTCAAGACCTGATATCATGTATGTGACATGTTCATGTTCAAGATATCAGGCAAAGCCAAAAGTCAACCAACTGATAGGGGTCAAAAGGATCTTTCGTTATCTGAAAGGTACTCCAACACTTAGGTTGTGGTATCCTCATGACGATGACTTCAAGCTAACAGCGTATAGTGACTTGGATTACGGTGGCTACAAGATGAACTACAAGTCTACATCAGCAGGATGTTAATTCTTTGGGAGGAGATTAGTGACATGGTAGTGTAAGAAGCAGACCTCGGTTGCTTTGTCAACCTGTGAAGCCGAATACGTTGCTGCTGCAAGTTGCTATTCACGAATCATATGGATTCAACAGCAAATGCGGGACTACGGTTTGAAATTCTCTTCTCCCCTATTTTTTTGATAACTCCACTGTGATTGTAGTAACTAAAAATCCGGTCCAACATCCTAAGACCAAACACATCGGCATAAAATATCACTTTATACATGATTGCTTTGAAAAGAACTTTATCGATGTGATAAAATAAATATTGATTTTCAACACGCTAACCTTATACAAAGGTTTTTGACAAACCATGTTTTTTATATCTGTTAGAGGTCAACGGTGTTAAAAAGAAAAGTGATGTAATTCCTGATGATGATCATGTGTAGTCCGATGCTTATTGTCCATTTTCTTTTAATTTTTATTTTCTTTATTTCTTTGTTTAACGTTAAGTAGTTTAATTAAATTAATGTTATCCGGTCACCTATTAAAATCCTAAAAAGCATAAATCGGTTACGGTTTTAGAATTTTAGGGGGAGAATAGGTTAGTTAACAAAAAAACAAGGGAGAAGGATAGGCTAGCTGATAGAAAGTAGATCGTATCTGTGATACCGATTCAATGACTTTGGAAAATGTTAGTATACAGGTACGAATCACTTGGGACTTTAAAAGAATAAATAAAATAAGATGCGAGGTTCAAAGTATAAGTCTGTGTAGTTTGAGCAATATAAAAGGAAAAATGATAGTAAAACTAGCTACTACTAAGGTAACACAAAAAGAGTAGACCTAGAGGTTGTTAGACCACATATGATATGTCGGTAGATTCAACACAATAGATAATTAGACCTTATTGTTGGCTCAAGAACATACTAAGTTGTTCAATAAGCTGTGGGTTAACATCTTATCCCTGGTTAACACAATCAATAAATTCCAATAAGGGGTGACGAGCATAATAAACGCCACAAATGTGGCGTAAGACCAAAATATGAGAAAAGGTAATCAAACTATTAACTTATGTTGTTAGTGAGAACTGTGCAAAAAGAATAAAATTGCTCAAACAAGAAGATAGGTTATGTGCCTCTCTGCTGTGCGGTGGCACTGACCTGAGGATGAGCATAACCTATATATTCTAGACTTCAGTGTTGTTTGCTGCTCTCTGTTGTGCGGTGGCACTAACCTGGGGCTTGGCTTCTCTCTTAAAGTTCTAAGAATAGTTTCTTCTTGAAACTTACCCTGAGACCGCTCAAAAATCTCCTGAGGAAAGTTGATTACATATAAGTGTGGGATCCATAAATGCTTGTTGAAATAATCAAACCTTAAAATTTCACCAATTGTGTCAAGAGTCTGTGTATGAATTTAAGAGGACCAGTATACTGACAATCATCGTGGCTGCAATTCTCGAAAGTCCAAATCAAGGTGGGATCTATTAGTACTAGTATGATTTCCTAAACTTGCTAGCGACTCTAGATGAAAAAAAAATTGAGCATCAAAAGGTGTTGATAACATGTCCTAAATGATTTGACTTGCCTATATGATTCCAAATTGAATTGGTCCAGTTATGGTCAAAATAAGTTGAAGCTGCCTATTCCGGAACCGAATCCATTAGATTTCTATTTTAGGATTACACCTCACACAAAAAGTCAAAAACAAGTTTAGTTTTGTATTTAAGTTTAAGTCTTGTATTTTATTTTAGTGAATTTAGTTTGTTTGATATAAGACTACGCCATGGAATTCATTAGGGAATTTAATCATCTAAAACGGTCACGTTTGAGGTGACCACACGTGTTTTCAAAGGTAAAATCAGTCACGTCTGAGGTGACAAATTGCTTAAAAGGATCACGTCTGAGGTGGTCAAAGGTTTTTCAAGTTAAAATGATCATGTCTGAGATGATCAAATGCACATAAAGTTTAATCAAAAGTTAAAAAGGGTTAAGTGAGAAATGGTCATAAAGTCAAAATCATGAGTATGATCCAATCGCACAAATGGACCATGAGTATGGACCAACCGTGCGAATGGACCATACTCATGCTCTAAACAGCCAAATGACACATGAGTATGAACCATTCAGTCGAATGGCTTATCAGAATGAGCCATTCGATGAATGGAAATGTGCGAATGAGTCAGTCGCCCGATTGAAATCCAGTTGGCGACTGAATGTGATCGACTGAGCCAATCGCACAAGTGAGGTCCATTCGCCTGAATGAACCGATTGAATGGGTCCAGTCAGTCGATTGAAATAAGATTTAGTATAAATAGGGCCACAGTCGATCGCATTCAACTCATCACCCCCTAATCGCCCTCATATCGCACAGCCTACCGTTACTCTACCAAATTTTCATCTGACCTAAATTAGTTGATTATTCGTATATTCTGACCTTCGTTATTGATTATACAGGTAAAATGCAGTGTGATGATGCCAAAAACTAACTCGATTAGACTTAAAAATCAAGAAATTGGCCCTAACAAGACTCGACACTCTAAATGGACGAATAACCTAACTAAACCAAGTAAAATGTTAAAATAAAGGTTATTAGGTTATTAGTATATTCAATGCATGTCTAAAGAACCATTACACAAAGTTTAATTTCAAGAACTGGTTCAAAATCGAATCTCAGTCGACCAAACAGTGGGTCATGCGACTGGACACCAGGATGAACTCCAATCGCACGATTGAGCTGGTCGAATGGCTCAACCGGCTGAATGGATCATACGAATGAGCTTAGTCAGCTAACTGAACCAATTACAGGCTCAGTCAACCAATTGAACTCAGTCGCCTACTCTGTCACCCGACTGAATCCAGTCGCATGCCAAGTCACTTACTGAACACAGTCGCATGGTTTAATCGCATGAATGAACCAGAATGAATTCAACCAAGTTGATTAGACTGAATTATGTCATGTGGTTAGCTAATGTTTATGTATTTCATGTTATGGATTGATGGCGGACAAGTGGTCCATCAAGCCCAAGCACAACATCTGTGCTCACTTAGACTCCACGACTCAGAATGGTGTCGAGTTTGAGGGGATCATCGCTTTCCTCAAGCGATCCAAGATCCACAAGGTGATATCTACACCATGCACCCCTACAGGTCTATACAAAAGGCCTTCTGGGAGGGTGCATCGGTTGATCAATCACGTGAACCGTATAGCATAAGGAGTTCTATCTTTGGGATGGATATACAGATCACCGCTGCAGACATTCAGCGAGTACTGGGTTTGGGTGATGATGCAGACCACCCCCCAGACTTCACCCACTGACGATGAGAGGTTGCTTCATGAGGATGAAGTACGCGGGGATATAAACGCAGGTGCTCAACAAGAGCACCTGTGTCCCCAGTACAAGTACTTGGCACACGTCATCCTCAATGTCTTGGCATCACGAAGGGGTGGGTTCGATAACCTATCAGACCAGATTTAAAAATGCATACGTGGCACTGGTGCTGAACCACCATTTCAGCTTTTCTAGCATGATCTTCTCTTATTTGATAGAGAACTTGGAGGCGAAGGGCAAAGAGGGTTTCTGCATGTACCCTATGTTCTTATAGATGATCTTTGATGAGAAACTGCCCACACATGCCAAAGGAGAGCCACGACGCTGTGGCATTGGAGATTATGGACGATACGGCACTAGGTTGTATGAAGGTATACCGGGGAAAGCAGGTCAAGCCCCCGGTAAAGAGACTAATAGGCCATCTGGCCAAGGTGGACTACGTGGCGCCGGGGAGGCGTAAATGGCGTCACGTAAAAGTGATTCGGATGTCGAGCAGCTAGAGCTACCTGAAGATGACTCCGACGACGACAGCAGTGATGGTGGAGATGCAGGGCCCACTCAACTGAGGGCCCCCATTGCTGATATAGCATCTCCCGCATCCACCCAAGGTGGAGCAGAGGCTGCAGGGTTCCATCAGGACTTTCGTCTTGATGATGAGGAGGAGACAGACGAGGAGCCCCTAACCCATACTGTGGGGGCCGGGTAGTTGCCACCGACCGAGGTATTCGGGAGGTTGGAGGACACCCTGACGAGTCAGGGGAGGCTGACACTGATCCTACTTATGCTCCCGATCAATCTAGCAGTGTTCCAGGGGGAGCACCCACCTCTGGGGATCGAGGAAGAAAAGGAAGGCTCAGCCCCACGGGTTGAAGAAGAAGAAGAGGAGGATGATCTTCATCACCACCACCACTACTACCACCACTTCCACCACTCCACCCACTACCACTATCCCATCCACCACATTCTCTATTACCTCACACACCACTACCACAACCTCTCCACCACCACCTTCATCTATACCACCCCCAATCTTCACCACTGCCACCACCACCACTAGCCGCCATGCAGGACCGTCATCTTACCCCTTCTATCCATCTGGATCCTCTCTACCTCCTAGTGGGGTAGAGGAACAGATCTCGACACTTAACCGTATGGTGCTAAAGCTGTTGGAAGCCGACGACGAGAAGACTGCCCAGATTCGTTGCTAGTAGATCTTACTGCTGCACAATCTCAGCAGATATCTCAGCAGGCTCAGCTGATTGAGCAACAGGCTGAGCAGATTGCTGCACAGAGCTCAGAGATGTCCGAACTCCAGGAACAACATGTCCAATCAGCCAAAAGGATAGAGGAGTTGGAGACTACCAACAAGACCATCATGCGGAGGCTCAAAGTATCTAAAGAGGAGCCATAAAGATCAAAGAGGGAGATGGAGATGATGGTGATGATGATGACAGTGATGATGATGATGATGATGGTGATGAGCAAGGAGATGATACTGATGCTGGTGATGATGCTGATGATGATGATGATGATACAATGCTGCAGGTGCCATATCTGCGAGTGAAAAGAGGACAAAAAGAGCTCAGATCAAGGTGCCTCCACTTCAGCCCCGTCAGTAGAGGAGCACATGATACAAGACAAGAGTAATACTTAGTTGTTTATGTTATTTAAATCATATGTATTTGAATCTTGTATCAAATTAATGTAATGAATATTTATATTTAATGTTGATGTTTACAGCTTTGAATGTTGACTAATGGTTGATGTGTTACATGTTTTTAAATCAAGCAGATCCAAAACTAGAGAGATGAATATGATGTTGCTCCCCGCCAACATATCAAGACTCAGCTCATGATGATTCTTGATCTGCAAAGTATACTCAGGAGATCAGTGCATTATACTCCTGAAGAAGGAGAGATAATTCATGATCTCACAGATGAGCAACTTGCAGAAATATTCCGACTCAATCTAGATGAGATCGTGAAAGATGCTCCAACAGTCCAAGTGGAATGTGATGATGAACTCAATGATGTTGATGAGATCGAGATCGAAGATGCCACGACCAACACTATCCAGAGTACACTAACATTGAGGGTAATGTCGTTCCCAATCTGGGAGACAACCTTGTCAGTGAAATTTTTGAAACTCTAGATAGAATGGAAGAAGAGTCAGACAAGAAAGAAGATACAACCCAAGCCTCAGAAGCTGAAGTTAATATTAGAAAGGCTGAGTGGGTTGCATGCTTTAAGAAATACGAGACCAACACAGTGCTTCAACGTCAACTGCCTACACCAAGTTGTACAAAGTGAGGAAACATCAAAAGGTGTCGGCAGAATCATAACATGGGCGTATTTTGAAGATCTCAACGTTTATGCAGTAAACATGAGAAGGGATTGAGTACTCAGGTTCCCACATCACTTGAAGACTCTTCTGGATTTGAGCTAAACCAGTTAGCAAAGTTAAAATTGCTATACCCTAACCCACAAAAATGTCAGGTTGGTTTGAGAGCTCTTTAAAAGAGAGTACCACACCAGATGGGTCAACTTTAATCCTCA
The DNA here is from genome assembly GCA_025506515.1 of Flaveria trinervia. NCBI lineage: Eukaryota > Viridiplantae > Streptophyta > Magnoliopsida > Asterales > Asteraceae > Flaveria > Flaveria trinervia. The sequence goes on along the minus strand of CM046445.1, from coordinate 23,263,569 downwards.
ACAGCCAACGAGGTATATCAGAAGGTCTGAGGTTGATCCCATTACTGGAAAACCAAAAATATTGCTGAAGTGGAGTCCTCCGTGAACAATGTCAAAGATCCCTCTACGGGAAATGCCACAGGACTTGACTCCACACTTCAAATGGTGGTACTATGATTGGAGGACCGGAGAGGCAGTCATAGTTTTGAATAAGAATGGTGTTATGGAAACCATAAGGGTGTTTGACCCAATGTGGCTTACAAACTTGTCTTCAAATGATGTTTATACATTGTACAAGTGGCCATTATTCTATGACTCTCAAGAAATTATACAAGCTCTACAATTTCAGAACGTTATAAGACTCTGTTTTGCTTTTGAGATACACGCTGGAGTCACTAGAGAAGAGAAGTACAAGAAGTTTGAGGAACTTATGAAGGATTTAAGACATTAGACGAAACTAGGTCCAAGGGGGAATTTGTAGATACATGTGTCCCTAGTTTATGAACTTAATGTAATATCTTTGTATTGTCTTACACATATGTAATTGTACGGGTACTTAATGAAATACAATATGTGGTTGTGCTTAATCTTGAATATTTCATTGGTTGGTATGTAATAACTCTTATTGACTTAACTATATAGGTTGTGGTTGTTTGAATAATATCTAAATCAATTAATGACTATGAAACATATTCAAACTTAATCATGTGAAGTTGTCATGCGATTGGCCCATGCTAATGGACCATACGCATGAACAACTTCATGCTAATGAACCAATCGTACGAATGAAACAGGAGACTGGATCAGTCGCGTGATTGACACATGAGATTGAATTAGTCGTGCGAATGGATCAACTGCATGACTCAATCGCACGACTGTACCATGCAAATTGTCCAGTCGCACGATTAAGAAACCTTAACCTATAAATACCACTTAAATCATGGAAAAACGAGACACTTCGAATATTTTGATACCCAGACGTACCCTAGCCGTCTAGAGACCTCTAGTAACCTGTTCCAACTTCATAGATCGCAGTGGATTGATTGATAATCGTTCTTAACGTTTAGATTCAATCTTTAATTGATTCTACGTGTGTTCTCATTGATTGGATCGCCAATCAAATAGGGTTCCGCACTATTTGATTCGTAAAACGCGTAAATCTGTTAGTATTCGTCCATTACACGATCCCTAACACTGATGTTTCACTCTTTTGTTTTAAGAAAACCCCATGTGAATCTAGTGAAATCATCCACTACCACTAAACAATACTGCCTTTTTCAAGTGCGTATCACATTGGTTGGACCAAAAAGATCCATGTGAAGCAATATGAGTGGTGTAGTGTTGGTATTGATAATTTTGGATTTGTGTGACACTCTATGTTGTTTTCCTCTATAACATGAAGGACAATGATTTGAACAATAAAACTTTTTCTTTGGCAAACCAATGACTAGGTCATTTTTCACCAATTTATTCATGTTCTTCATGTTGGAATGAACAAGCCTTCTATGCCACAATTGAGAATCATCTTCTGATGATTTCGATAGCAAGCATGTTTCATTACTTGTGAGTGTTGTATTGTTCATATTCAAAACATAGGTATTTCCTTTTCTTGATGCTTTAAGAAGAATCCATTCTTCTGGAATTGAAAACACCTGGCTTAAGAATGTAACAATTAGTGTTAGCAAATAATGTAATATAATTTTGATAACAAATTTAAGACACACTCAATAATTTATATTGTAAATTTTCACAATACTTTACTTTCTTAACTTTGAGCACACCATTAGTTACCATTCTTTACCAACTATTTTACCTCCCTTCTTATCCCCACCAAATGCCACATATGAGGCATTTTTATGCTTGAAGTCATGGAGAAGAGAACAGTTTCCTGTCATATGCCTGGAACAACAACTCTCAACGTACCACTTGTTTTCAGCTCTCCATGATTGTTCCTGCACATATAAAAAATCAGTTTGAATTGACAACCCAAGACTTAATGATCTTGGGTTTGCTAACAGTGTCTAAAATTATTACTCCTTCATGAATAAGTCTGGAAGCTTTAGTGTTAATTTTAGTCTTAATTGATTCATTTTGTGTTAGTTGTGGTGATGATGATTCTGTTAAAGATGAGGTTTTTGAACTTGGTTCTGGTTTCATATTTTCTTCTTCATTCACCATAGCTTTGTTGGTTGGTTGTTTTGGTTTTGACAATGAACCTTGATTATTGAAAGTTTCATCATCTTTTGATTTTGAATGAGGTACATGAGTGCCCTTCTCAAAATTATCAAAGAAAGCATCATCAGCATTTGTTTCTTTATCAGTCAAATATACCATTTTGTGAGGTTTTTGGATTGCTGAAATTATGTTCTTTTCTTCGAAGGTTACCATCAGTAGATGTTTTCTCCTTTTCATTTGGTTTGTGTTTTTGTTGTTGCTTCTTTGTTTTTGAAACTTCTGGCATTCAATGGATTGAGAGTTTGATTCAGCTTCTCAGATTGTGACTTCTTTGTGTTCTTTGTCTTGTTCTTCTTGTTGAAATAACATTCCTGAGTTATTTTTGTTGCAAATAGCACAATGTTTGTTGAAGTAGTAGTCAGAGTCATGTGATTATTAATATTTCAAATACAACAATAACTGCTAAAGTAACAATCTTCAGTATTGTGATTTTTCATATCACACTATTTGCAATACATTTGCTCAAATTCTTTATCATAATTGATTGCTCTCTTTTTCTTATTTAGCTTTTGAAGCTTTAAATATTTTTCCAATTTTGGCATTGATTTTTCTTTGCCTTTCCATGGCATACTATCAAAGGATTCTTGTTTACGATTTGCTGATTTCTACTGCTTGGGATTCACCACTTTCTGGTTTGATTTGTTGGTTGTTGCTTTTTCCTTCCGCATATCTTCTACTGATTCAGTAGATTTTGTTTTTCGCAGATCTGCTACTGAAGGTTTCTTCTTCCGCTAAAGATATGATGATTGTTTCCTCTTCCCTTTTCTACAGAAGATGTGTGTATCTCATTAGTAGATGTGCACTGTTTAGTTCCTTTATTTGATGGTTTATGTTGTTGATGAAGTTCTTGAAGACCTATATTTAGCTAAGCTATTCTCTTGTAAATAGTTTTCAACATGTTTCTTTGTTTTGGAGGATATTGCAACTTTGGTTTTTCAAGAACTTTAGAAATGATTGTTTCAAAAGCAACATTTTTATTAATGTCCAGTTGATCATCATCATGTTCATCAGAATCATCCAAGTCATCACACTCATCAAAGTCAAATTTTGAGTCATCTTGTTTAATATTTTTTGCACCTTAGTTTCATTGTTATTAACTTGTTGATTAGATTTTGTTTCAAACTTGGTGCAATGGCACAAAATAATTTGACAAGTTGTTTGTCATTATTTCAGGCAAAGTTGTGTAATTATTATTTATAGGAGGTGCAACAGCATTATATCCTAACCCATACCTGTTCTTTGATTCAATATGAGAATTTAATAAATTCTTATATTGTTGATATAAAAGTTAAAGCTTCTGAAGCTTCACTTCAGTTGATGCATGATCAGCCATGGATTTAGTTAAGGAAGTGGTTAGATGCTCAACTTGTGCTTTTAAACTGTAATTTTCTGAAACAAGTTTATATAAATCCTTTTGTAAAGAGTTAATTTTAATTTGATATAATTTATGTTCTCTTACATGAGATTCATTCAAAGCCATTGTTTCTTTTACTTTATCAACCAGTTGTTGAGCATGGACTCTATATCTTTCAACTTCCTTAACACATAATGATGAACACAGTCTATCTCTTACCTCTCTACCCATGGGTGGAACTTTATTCTCCATATGGGCCATTAAAGCTTGATTCTTTTCCAAGACTTTCTTCTCATACATGCTCCAGTCATAGGTTCCATCTTGAAGTATGATCAGTCCAGATTCTTTAGAATTACTTGGTCCTGCTAATACATTTGTGGCTGGTGGGGATGAGTTGGTTAGCTGTGGTTGTCTGAAATATCTTTGGGATATTAATTGTTGATTAGGTTGATGTTGATGAGACTAATGTTGTCTCAAGTCAAGATATGATTGTTGATTACATTTTCTAAAGAAATGTCCATAAAGATTGCATTTGAAACATCTTACCTTTGACTTATCAACACCAATCTTTGTTGTTTTACTCGCTGCAGCCAAATTTTTATTTATTCACAGGTACTATTTGGCTCTTTAAGCAATCATAGCCATCTTCTATTGAAGATCCATCTCCTCTACTACATCTAGATGTAGTTCTTCCAAGTCTTGCTGGCAAATGTTGGCAAATGTTAAGGTGCTTCCAAGTAAGCTTGAAAACTTGAACTAAAAGCTACAAAGGCTACCTTTTGTTCTTCAGACTCTAGAATCACTGTGATGGGCTCTACTTGGTTGTTGTTTGAAGAAGTCTTTACTCATGATGTAGATGCATCTCTTCTATCATTAGTTCTTCCTTTTTCCTTTCCTAATGTACTTTGAGAAAATTTCTTTGAAGGATATGATGCATAAATACTCACTTTTTCTTCATCTTCACTCAAAGTACAAGAGTTGTGACTATCATTATTAGAAATAAGGCACTTCCAGCACTTTTTGTTTCTTTAAAGTGGTAGGGTGTGACATGTGTTCTCACACTCTTGTTTCTTGATTTTTCATCCATTTCAAGAGCCTCCACTTTAGCTACTAATGTATCTAAACCAGTTGCTTTGAGGTCTATGGTGTTCTTGAACATGGACATAATTTGCTTCCAACTTTCAGGCAAATTATGGAGCATCTTTTTATTCAATACCTCATTAGTGTACTTCAACTCCAAGATGTTCATCTCTATTGCGAGTTGCATAAATCTATGGAGTGGTTGAGGAACTGATTCACCCTCAATATGATGAAAATTTCATATTATGAGCAAAGTGTGTCCTTCCAAATGCTTCTGATTTCATCACACCCTTCACAGAGTGTATAAAGAATCTTCCACAAGGAATTTGCTATTTTATAATTCTCACACTTGATTAATAATTCGTTAGGTAAAGCCATACTAAGCAAGTTGTATGCTTTGATATCAACTTTGACCTTCTTAACATCATCAGTGACAAATCTTTTGTAATTATAGGTTGATTATTGTCATTATAATCTGGCCCAAGAGTGGGTGGAATATATGGACCTTCAATTATTAATACCCATAAGTTTGAATCAGTATAATTCACATGATTTCTGAACTTGATTTTCCAGGATATAAAATCCACTTTGTTTCCAACTTGGAGGTTGGTATGATGATACACCAAAATTAAAGAATTAAACTATTACAGAGTTTCTTTTAAGTAATGAACTAACTAGTGATAAAACTTAATTAATAATAATTAAGTGATTATAGTCACAAATTAGTCAATCCTTTTAATGATTATTAATTATCAAATTAAGGATTTTATTAATGTATTTGTTCAATTATTTTGAACAATCTATGAATATCAATCAATAACTTCGATCCACTATTCAATTAATGTGATACTGATCTAAGTTTAAACGAGTGATGAACAGTACACGCTCAAAGACAATTCACCTGTTTTTATTATTTTAAACAAAAATCGATTCACAACAAAACAATTTGACCAAAAACAATAGATCTAATCAACAAAACTGATAGATCTAATATAACAAGTAAACAACTAAACCATTCTAACACCGATAGATCAATCGATCTAAATTAATGAGCACTTGGCTCTCATACCACCTATGAATTCAAGGGTCACGATCAAGAATTATTAGTGTTAGAATGGTACCAAGTTAATGATTGCAGTATGAACATTAACCATGTTTAATTGTTTTATAAAAAAATATCAAACATAATAAATGTTGATTATGACGAACACAATGATACGAGCACAATAAATAAACAGACAAGATTTTGTTCAAAAGTATTTCATCAAAACTAATTAATGATTACAGATGAATAAATAATTAATGCTATAAACAATAATTTCAATGGATGTGTTGATGTTGGTGATGATTGATGTTACGGCTGCTAGGGTTTGTGTTTGACTGATTGTGTGAATCGATGTGATGTTTCGTGTTTTGTCGTCTAGTTGCTCGAATGTCGTCCATTGATGTGAAACCTAGGAATCATATTTATAGACAATTATGATCTGTTTAGAAAACACTGGATCTCTTGGGATTTGAAATTGTCTTGTTGATTTGTTGACTTGTTGACTAGATACACTTGTATTATTTTAAATACAAGTGTTTGGACTCCACAGCTGGATTGTCTTCCGCATGAATCTTGTTCTTCCAAAAGTACTTTGTAATTCTAAAGATATCTTGTTCTTCCGAAGGAGTTTGCTCTTCCGTAGGTGTTCACTTGAACTCTACCTGAATCCTTCTCTTGAACTTCAAAGCTGGTTTGTTCATCCGCAGAAGATCTTTAGATGAATATCTTATAAGAAATATATCTATGGAAGAACAAACATGTTTATCCGTAGATGTTTCTTATACTTAGTCAATTTCACAAATTGATCAACTATAATGTTTTACCTGCATCATACAGATAAATGAACACACATATGGGTTAACCTATATACACAATGCTCATATCAAAATAATGAGTTACAATCATTCATTACAAGTATTGATTAATGTTCTAAGCCTATATAAAATGATCTAGATCTATGTTCCTAGATCTAACAGATGCTTATATGCTGAAGGTTTGATTTTAGGTTTTAGGTCATCTTGAGTCTTATCAGATTTGGTATATGTCTTGGTCTCCATGCTTTCTTTTTAGATTTGGAATTGCTGGACACTTGATCACCTGTTATTTGATGACCTTTAGAAGCTTTTGGGGATGATAAGGCTTTCTTAATAGTCTTCTTCTTGGGGTTGTATTTGTTGACTTGTATGGTAGATTATTAGAGGTGCCAAAATTTTCTTTTGGTCAGCATTGAATGGTTTTCTTCCAAACAACTATGTAACTACCATCTTTTCTTTTAGATGGTTGATCAGCAGCTACTTACCTCTTTAAGGATCATGATCTATTGACATGGTTGATGATTGGGCTAAGGGATTACATTGACAATCTTTGGCAAAATGATTGTTTTTAACACACGTTAGGCACATGATCTTGATCTGTTGCTTAGCCGACTCGATCTTCTTCTTAAGGTATGTTAGCTGCTTCTTTATTTCCTCTCTTTTCCCTTTCTTAATCAACTTATGATCATTAAAATCTTCAGGTATCACCTTCATACTTTAAGATCTCATTTGTTGTTATTCCTCATTCCTTTTCATATTTCCACACATACTCTGGTTCCTTTTATAATCAGCATGTGTGGTAAGATTAGTTCTCTTCCATGGGAACTTCTTATTGTGGGCCTTCATGGCTTCATGCGTAGACCTTTGAACACATGTTATGGTCTCTCTTCCAAAGAATTTGAGGTTCCCGCACAATAGTTTCTATTATGTGCCTTCTTATTGGGCTTGTGCTTTGATTGAGATTTTGATTTAATAGAGGGGATTGACTCAGCAGTTCACCTATTGATTATGGATGATGATTGTTCCTTAACAAACTTCACCTCCTGAATCATTTTCTTATTTATCTTTCTCTAGACTTCTTCTATCCTCTTCCTCCTTAATTTCTTTTTCTTTTCTCTCTCTTCCTTCTTCTTCATTTTCATTTCTCCTTCACTCTCCTATTTCTTTACCACTTTAGCTTTTTCAGCAGCAAGCTTTGCATAGATTGGATCGATAAATACTTGCTCCTTACCTTCAAGCTACATTTAGGAGTGTATGAGAGTGTTGAGAATGGTGGTTCCACAAAGTCGTACCCCAATCCTATCTTGGTTTAATACAACTTTAACGAGTTTTAGTAAAGGCAAGTAGTTCTTCAAACTTCTTAGTTTGAACATTGTACTTATGAACATATGTTTTCCTATTGCTAAATCAAATTATGTGGATCATAATCTCTCCAAGAGATCATCAATCCGGGTCTGTAATTTGTTTGTTCATGTTTTAGTTATGAAAAAAACTTATCTAGCTTTTTATCTTTTCATTTTGAGCTTCATCAGTTTCTTAAAGTCAGTAAGGTGTTATAGCAGGATGTTTCATGAGCCTCAAATATGCAACCCTAGCCTTAAGCGTGCCTGCAACCTAAGAAGACATGCTAAAAGGTGTCAACACAAAGTTGTTGAGTTCACATGTTTAAATCAGTTAATATGTTTGAGTGTTTGCTAGGTAAACGTAAACAAATGTATACCATAGGTAGCTAGCCTATATATCAAGTGTCTTAACATTTCGAATTAATGTTGACTATTGAGTTGTTTTGCCATCCGCCATGTCTTATCATAGAACAATGGCAAGTGTCTAGGTTAGTTAAACACCTATTCGCCTCCAATCAAGTTATGATGGTGGGGTTTTTTAAACCTAGTAATACTACTCAAAATCACCTTCCTAGCTCGTTATTAACAGTTCGAGTGTGTAAGGGCTTGCGTGATAATGTTGCACTATAGTAACATGCAATATACCAACATACTAAAACCATATAAGTAGAAATAGTTTGCATGCTTCTCCCCCAAAAGGAAAGTATGTAAAGTTGGGTCATGAAGACTCACCTTAAAGTACGTAGTTGAAAGCTTCAGCAAATGGAGAAGCTAACGGTGAACTAACAAATATAGGTCTGTAAGTGTGTGTACATAATGGTCTATGTGAACCCTATTGTACCCAAGCAAACTTAAATGTAAGTGCATTTGTGAGATTGAAATCACATTTGACAAATTAAGTAAAACATGTTTCTAATTGTTGGACCAAAAGAACTAATGAGCCAAGATCAGAAAACCTCTAAGTCCCACATGATATCACAACAACTGCTGAAAGCTTCATCAGCAGTTCGACAAGTGCTGAAAACTCCAACAGCTGAAGATCAAGTGCTGAAGACTTGAACAGCTGAAGACTAAAGTGCTGAAGTTCAACAGCTGAAGAACACAAGTGTTGAAGCTGAAGACCAAAGTACTGAAGTACAACAGCTGAAGAGTTTACAAGTGCTGAAGATCAATAACTGGTGTACAAAGTCTGAAGACAAAGACTGAAGACATCAGCTGATGATATCTACTGAAGTCATCAGCTGATGAAACGTCTGAAGTTCAAGTCTGAAGATCAAGTACTGAAGTTTCAGTAGTTTGTCACAACAGCTGAAGAGTACTTCTTCAGTAGTTGTGATATCAGTAGTTTTATGTCTTTACTTTCAGTGTTTTTTGTAAAACGACTGAAGAGCTTGTTCTTCAGTCGTTGTAGTTTCAGTAGTTTTATGTTTTTCAGTAGTTATAATAACTGATAACACTTAGTATTTTTGTAAGGAGATGTCAGCTGTTTTGACATCTTCAGTAGTTGTTTCAGTTGTAATAATTCTATTAGATGTCACTATCAAGTGACATCAGCAGACGTCACATCTCTTATATAAGAGGTGTCGACCTAATTGTAATTGTGACATTCCGTTACCACGAAAGCGAATATTGAATGAAATATATTTGCAGATTTTTCTCTTTCTACAACCGTCTTTATTCTTCATTGAATATCGCTTCGTTCTGTGAATTGGCTAATCACTGTTAGAATTCCGCTGCTATACTCTCTAATCAATCAAACATAGATCACTGATCTTAACAAGTGGTATCAGAGCCGGTTAATCATTGATCGATCTAACAATTGATCATTGAAACTGCTAATTGATATCTGTGTTTGATTGAATTAGCATATTCGCAAGAACTGGTTATAGATTATTGAATTTCTGTCGCTTTCGTTCATTTATTTTGAGATCTCTCCTGGTTCAATTGGTTGTTGTGTTTTGTTCTAAATCTATTTTAGCTTAATTGAATTTGATTGAATCTGAGATGACTACTCCTTCTAATGATCCTCACAATCCGGTTCCTCAACAAGCCTTCGATGCTGGTTAGGACTGAGTATAACATATGGCAACGAAGAATGCTTCATCGCCTGTCTATTAACAGTTCAGGTTGTTGGACATCTGTGGTACATGGACCACATAAGCCTATGGTGAACAATCCGGAAACCAATCAAATGGTTCCGAAGAAGAAGGAACAATACTCTGATGAAGATCGGAAACTATTTGAGATTGATGCTAAAGCCCATGGAATTCTGGCCATGGCACTGCCTAATGAAATCTATTCAGGACTTATGCATCATGAAACTGCTCATGATCTCTGGAATGCCCTGAAGGAACAATTCGGTGGCACAGATGAGGTCTTAGCAAACAACAGAGAAATCCTTTCCCAACAAATGAGACATTCTCTCATAGAAAGGGTGAGACACTGACTCAACAGTTTGAGCGTTTTCTGCTTGATCTCTGAGCTGAAAATGGTGAAACAGGAATACACCAATAGCCAGATGAATAACAGGTTCCTCAGATCACTGCCTGAGAGATGGGACACATACACTATTGTCCTACGCTCCAGTGCAAATCTGGATAGCCTATCTCTCACCCAACTTCATGGGAAACTTCTTACATTCGAAAGAGAGATAGAGCAGAAGAGGAAACAGTCCTCATCAGGAAAGCTCACTGATGACTTTGTACCAGGGAATACTGCCTTGGTTGGTCATGAGTCAGAATATGCTGCATCTGAAAGCAAGTATGATGAGTATTGATTTCTCTACAAATAGTTCTGATCATGCATTTGTTGGTATTGAGAGTCATTCTGGTAGTAATAGTGACAATCTATGCTTCATTAGGATGATCTGAAAGGAATAGCTGATGATGATCTAGAAGAGATGGATATTCTGAGCCAAATGGCATTGATTAATATCAGATCTCAGAAGTTTATAAGAGAACTGGCAGGAAATTTCTTGGACTCTCTGGCAAAACCAAAGTTGGTTTTGACAAGAGTAAGTTGAGGTGTCACAAATGCCAAAGGCTAGGACACTTTGCAAGGGAGTGTAGATCAACTGGATCTAACTCTTCTGCACCTTTGTGACTTTTCCTAGTACTAGTCCACAAAACAGAGGGCAACATCCTGCTGGTTCTGGTCATCATTATATCCTAGATTTCCTGATACTTTGTTCCCATGGTCAAATGTCATATCCTTATCCCTGCTATTATATGCCTCAACCAAATCCTGTTCAAGCTCCAGTTGCTCAACACCACAAGCATTTCTTGAACCACAACCTTCCCAATCTCATAAACAAACTCAACCTCAACAACACAGCTTCTTCACACCAGGAGTTGTTGATTGGAGCAGTTTACCAGATGACTTGTCTGGTCATGAACAACTGTTCTCAGGTGGGGTCAACATGGGGGTGAAAGTCCCTTTGGAAATCTAGCTCTTATGGCTTTGGAAAATCTAGCTCTTATGGCTTTGGATTCTGCTGATACTTATCCACTAATGCCTCTACACCAAAGGTATCACAGGTATCCTCTGAGGCAAAAGCCAAATTATGTTCTGAAACATGCATAGCAGCATTTGCATCTATTAGAGAAGCAAATGTAGCTCTAATCAACAAGAACATTGAGCTAGAACAAATAATTTCCAAAAGCAAAGCTGAATTTGAGTCTGTGCTTAATGATAAGAGTGATGAGATTTACAAACTTAAATGCCAAATAACTGATGATAAGGCTAGGGAAGAGATACTTCTAGAGAAGTATAAAGATCTCAAAGAAACCCTTGCAGTTACCCAGGTAGAGTGTGATAGATGGGTACAATCATGTAAAGGTTTTGAAATGCTTCTTAGTAAGCAATCTGCTTCCAATGTGAAGTTTGGCATTGGTTACAATCACACTGCTCCACCTACAGATTTTACTCCCAGAGCAGAGGTAGAATCTGATGGTGAGAGTAATAACCAATCCATCTCATCATGTGATCTACTTTCAATACAGCACAATCATAAGTAGAAGTCAGCACCAAGCCCTCTCAGAACCTATCAGCTGATGTTGATGGTTCCACTGCTGACACTCACATGATCAATGAGTTGATCAACTCAGGAGTTAATTCTGAAAGTCCTGAAAGGACTAGAGAGCAGATTTAACACCTGAAGTTCAAACTCCAACTACTGCCAGTACTAAAAAGAAGAAAACTGTCAGTAGAAAGAGTTTGAAGACTACTAAAGAGGTAGTCAAGAAAGCAAATAATGCTTCCAAAGTACTGAAGAGCAAGTCTTCAGTTGCTTCACCCTCTTTAGTTGATGATCAACCTAAGATGAAGAAGAAACCATGTGAAGTATGTGGTTTGTTCAATCATCTTACAGATGATTGCTGGTACAAAAGAGGTTCCAAACTCAAACATAAAGAAAAATTAAAGAGAAAATGGTAAAAATGAAAACTGAGTTTGAGACCACATTTGTATCAGCAACATCAAATCCTGTAACCCTTAAGTCCTCAAAGAAATCCAAAAAGGAAGGGGTTAAACAGGTGACAGCTGAGAGTGCTCAGAAAAAGAAGGTGCAACATAGGAACTTATCAAACTCCACTGGCAATGTGTCTGATGAGCTGAAAGCTTTATCACAAAATCAGACACAGCTGGTTATGATGGTTCAACATGTATGGGAAGAGTTAACCAATTAGATGCTCCTATGTTGAAACCACAAAAAAGGAGGTCCAAGCCAAAGGATTTCTCTTCTTCACCATCTTCTTCCTCTCAGGCTGTTGTTTCTATAAACCTGTAGTTTACATCTGTTGATGAGACCAGGCCCAAAACCAAAAAGGTTTGGGTCTCCAAAACTAACTGATTGTTTATTATTGCAGGGTTCTCAACATGCCAAAGTAGCATCTGGTATGTAGACAGTGGGGGATCTATGCACATGACTGGGAACAACTCTCTTCTTCATGACTACTCTCGTCAGAAAGAAAGTTTTGTTTCTTTTGGCAATGATGCTAGGGGTTACATCATTGGAAATGGATTTGTCTCCAATGGAGAAATCAAGTTTGATGATGTTAATCATGTGGAAAATCTCAAGTACAATCTCTTGAGTGTCAGTCAAATGTGTGATAAAGGCCATGTTGCTCTTTTCACCAGTCAGAACTGTAGGATTCTGTCATCCAAAGTTCTGCATTTGATTGATAAGGTGTTGGATGATCACACTCTCCTGAGAGCCAACAGGACAGGAGAGTGTATGCCTTAGATCTTCCAAGAAAATAGAACTCAGAGGCAATCCTTGCCTATTTTCCAAAGCCTCTTCTCAAGAATCTAAACTGTGGCACAGAAGGTTGGGTCATGTTAATTTCAAAAACATGAATCAGCTTATCCACAATAGTTTAGTTAGAGGCTTACCAATAAAGGAGTTCCACTGTGATGAAACCTGCACTGCTTGTTTAAAAGGAAAACAGCACAAAGTCTCATTCCCTCCTATTGAAGAGCCTAAGTCCACTGCCTGCTTGCAATTACTGCATATGGATCTATTTGGTCCTGTGAGAGTGATGAGCATGGCAAAGAAGAAATATTGTCTGGTAATTGTGGATGATTACTCCAGATTTGTATGGACTTTCTTTCTACATTCAAAGGATGAGGTTGCTCAGAAGATTATTCACTTTGTGTTGTATATTGAGAAGCAGTATTCCCTTCCAGTCAAGTGTATTAGGAGTGACAATGGAACTGAATTCAGAAACCATACACTTGATGACTTCTATCTTTCAAAGGGAATCAAAAGGCAGTTTAGCATACCAGGACTCCAGAACAAAATAGAGTAGTGGAGAGAAAGAACAGGACCCTAATTGAAGTTGCAAGGTCCATGCTGGCTGACTCTGGTTTGCCACTGACCTTTTGGGCTGAAGCTGTTAACACAGCTTGCTATGTGCAGAATAGAGTCTTAGTAAATCAGAGGTTGATGAAGACTCCATATGAAGTTCTCCATCACTTGGCTCCTCTAATTTCATTTTTCAAAGCATTTGGGTGTCCCTGTTTTACTCTCAACACGAAGGATCAACTCCATAAATTTGATCCTAAGGTGGATGCAGGGTATTTTGTTGGTTATTCATCTACTTGCAAGGCATACAGAGTCTTCAACTGCAGAACAAAGATAGTTGAAGAGACTTTGCATGTGAAGTTTAATGAATCTCCTTTGGACAAGATTCCACAAAACCTGTGGTGGAGTTGTGATTTGGACATACTGCAATATGTTCCTTATCAACCTCCAGCTGTTGCAGATCCTGTGGATAAATCATCTTCTGCAGCATGTCTTCCACCTGGTGGTATTGATGATGATGATGATGAAATATCAATACTCACCTATTCAAGTTTAGCGACCAACTGCCTGTGTCTGCTAAATTTGATGTTCCTGTAGCTTCAGCAGTTCCATCCACAACAAATGCTGATGAGATCTCTGTTTCCTCTACATCTTTTGAGTTACCATCTAATTCTTGGTTTCAAGAGTCTGCATCAACATCTGCTGCTGCTGAAGGTCCTACAAACACTTGCACAGATCTCATTGTTTATCAAGAACTGAAGAATCACCCATGTCTCAGATTATTGGTGATATCAATGCTGGTGTTTCAACAAGAAGTCAATTGTCTAACTTCTGCTTCTATGCTCTCTTCATCAGTCAGCTAGAGCCAAAGAACTACCATGTTGCTTTGAGAGACAATGGATGGGTTGAAGCTATGCAGCTTGAGCTACTTCAGTTCAAGAAACAGCAAGTGTGGGAACTGGTTCCTCTTCCCCCAGGTAAGTGTGCAATAGGCACTAAATGGGTGTTTAGGAATAAAACTGATGAAAATGGGCTTATTGTTAAGAACAAGGCTAGACTGGTTGTACAGGGGTTTCACAAGAAGAAGGTATTGACTATGATGAAACCTTTGCCCCTGTAGCCAGACTAGAGGCAATCAGATTGTTTTTTCGCCTATGCTGATTCCACAATCTAAAGTTTTTCAAATGGATGTCAAAAGTGCATTTTTATATGGTAAAATAAAGGAGGAAGTCTATGTGTGTCAACCACAGGTTTTGAGGATAATAAACATCCTGAATGGGTGTATAAACTTGATAAGGCTCTTTATGGGTTGAAACAAGCTCCAAGAGCCTGGTATGAGACACTTTCTACTTTTCTTCTTAAGAATAATTTCACTAGAGGCTCCATTGATAAACTTTGTTTATTAAGAAGGTGGATCAACATAAGCTACTTGTTCAGATTTATGTTGATGATATCATTTTTGCATCCTCTGATCCCCAGTTGTGTGATGATTTTACAACTTTAATGAAAAAGAGGTTTGAAATGAGTGCAATGGGAGAATTACAGTTCTTTCTAGGCTTGCAAATTAACAAAAAGCTGATGGAACCTTTATTCATCAGTCAAAATATACTAAAGATCTTTTGAATAAGTTTGATTTACAAAACTGTAAGCCCTGTTCTACTCCCATGTGCAACACCACACAACTGGATGCTGATCAGAAAGGTAAAGCTGTTGATGAAACACTTTACAGATGTATGATTGGGTCCTTGATGTATTTAACAGCTTCTAGACCAGATATTATGTTTGCTACATGTGTTTGTGCTAGATTTCAGGCTGCTCCTAAAGAGTCTCATTTGATTGCAGTAAGAGAATCTTTAGATATTTGCAAGGTACACAATCTCTAGGTTTATGGTATTCCACTGGACACTCTTGCAAATTAGTTGCTTTTTCAGATAGTGACTATGCAGGGTGCAAGTTAAGTAGAAAGTCAACTTCTGGTGGTTGTCAATTCCTAGGCAACTGTTTGATTTCTTGGCAGAGTAAGAAACAAACATCTGTTGCTACATCAACTGCTGAGGCCGAGTACATTGCTGCTGCAAGTTGTACTTCTCAGGTACTCTGGCTTCAGAACCAACTTCTGGATTATGGCATTACAGAGACTAAGACTCCATTATTAATGGATAGTGCTTCGGCTTTGTGTATTGTCAAAAATCCAGTCCAGCACTCTAGGACCAAACATATAGAGATCAGACATCACTTTATTCGGGATTGTTTTGAAAAAGGTCTGATTGATCCTAAGTTTGTGCCTAGTGCTGATGAGCTTGCAGATATTTTTACTAAGCCTTGGATAGTTCTACTTTCCAAAACCTTGTGTTAAGGCTTGGTATGCTGCAGCTAGAATAAGTGACAACTACTGATGATTTCAGTAATAATTACTGGTGATCATTGGTAACCATGTCACATATAAGTACTGATGAGTCCCTTCACCTTCAGTAGTTTTATAACTACTGACGGCTAAATGCCTCACAAGTACTGAAGTACTTTATCTGTTCCAAACTACTGATGTAGTTACAACTACTGATGTAGTTACAACTACTGATGTATTACAACTACTGAAATCAGTACAAACAGATAAGTACTGACGTCCTATGAAACACCTGAAAAGCAGATGCAAAGTCTGATGAGTAAGTGTTGAGGACAGTATGAAACAGCTGAAAGGCTATGACTTGACGAAAACTACTGAAGAGAACTTTCTCTTCAGTTGTTTCTACAACTGCTGTTTCATTCTAAACAACTGAAGCAAAACCATGTCTTCAGTAGTTTTATAACTACTGATGACTAACACAAGTCTTCAGCTGTTTACAACAACTGATGACAAAACCACTGTCTTCAGTAGTTTTCACAACTACTGATGACAAACACCAAGTCCTCAGTTGTTTCATCATCTGAAGTCAAAACCATGGCTTTCAGTAGTTTTCTAACTACTGATGCCTAAAACCACGACTTCAGCTGTTTCAACGTCTGAAAGGGTAATACCATGTCAACAGTCGTTTAAAACTACTGATGACTAACACCAAATCCTTCAGTCGTTTTCTAACCCGTACCCTATAAATATCCCTGACCTAATCCTTAGAGCTTCATCTTCTTCAAACCTAACGTTCATCTCTCCAAAACTTCTCTCTCCTAAATGGCGTCCATGCAACTCAAACCGCGACACAACTGTGTAGCTTACCTCACCAAATCGCCATTCTGGGCTAAGTTCGATAATGCTATTGATCTTATGGTCCAGTCACTACAAAACGGCCATTCTTCTCAATCCAATCCTTCATGCCGAATCCCTTAACCAGTTTTGGATGAACGTCACCCTCACCACTGGGGAGAACAACACAGCATCTCTTCGGTCGGTCGTCAACAACCACGAAGTGGTCATCACTCCCGATATACTTCGTCAAACTCTACACTGGATGATGCCACTTCTCCTGTTGGATATCCAAAGGCACAACTGATTTATCCTTTGCCCACCATGGATATCAGGGAAACCTTAGTGCCTCCACCATACTGAAGAAACATTTCCATGATGCTGAACGTCTAATCTTTCACATGGTAAATGTCTGTTTGGCTCCTAAGACTTCGTCTTGGGATCAAATGTCTACAAAGTGGCAGCAGGTAATGTACTCCATTCTTGAGCAACAGCCTTTAAATTTTCCAGAAATACTATTTTCAGAGCTCAAGGATATGGCACAAAAACAAACTGCTAACCGTTGGATATTATATCCGCGGTTCATAATGGCCATAATTACAAACTAGCTTCCAGCTGAGGGACTTGTTGGCCTGGGAGTCCCTGCTATGGCTGTTTTGCCTGAAGTATACTCCCGGGACAACTCTGACCAATCACTCAAACTGGCTGCCAAGCTGCGCAAACCCACGCAGCTGGAACCCCAAATCAAAAGTCCCCACCAAACCCACTAAAAGAAAACCAAAAAGGCTACTCAGGGAAATGAGTCCCCTGAGGATGCCCCTGCAACACAAACGCAGGCTATATCCACTGGTTATAACCCCCTAGTGGATATAAGAACTCTTCCAGCCATAGCCGCTCAGGCTTCCTCTCAAAAGGAGCCTGCAGCCACCACACAAGGGGTACCCACACATCTGGGATCTTCCTCACTTGAGGAGATTGCCATTGAAGAGCACCTTCCTCCCCAGGTGCAGAATGCTTTTACCCCATCTCCCCATGCAACCGCCCCCCAAAGTCCTACATTGCTTGTTGCACAAGTGCTGACTCAATTGCACTCCTCACCCCCTCCCCACATACCAATTACTACTGGGAACACTTCTACCATTGAGGGGGAGGACCAAAGTGCAGCTGAGAACCCACAGCATAGGGGTTACAATGTTCCTTCTCCTAGTGTAGCAATGGAGATTGGAACTTCTGGTGAGGCTGCCACTTCTCCTGCATCAGCATATGATCAGGTTGTAGTTGGTACCATTACTAAGACCTTACCAGAGGCAACTGCTGATGACGGCCATAGTCCTGAGGCAGGAAGTCCCCAGTTCCAAGACAAAGGGGCACATGCTACAACTGAGCTACACTCAGTGCATGTTCATCCTGATCCTATCAGTAGGTCAGGTGATTCAGTATCTACTGATGATGACCTGGGCTTCTTTTACGATGTAATCGCCCAAAACACCATCCTGGAGGAGGAGGTGAGCAGACTCAAAGAGCTGCTTGCCAAAACTTCTAAGGAACAAAGACCATCTGCCTCCACCAACCCACAGATGGCACCTTCAGTTGAAGGTCCCCAAACACTTTACCCTCTCACTTCACTGAGCCTCCAGCTTCTGCATTTGGCACTATCTCTCGGGACAGAACCCCCAGAGCAGATGGTTGCTGTATTCCAACAATCCATACCTCTCATCACTCCCATCATCAATGAAATGTTACTAAAGCCATTGATGAGAGGATTTCCTCAACTCTACAACCACTGATTGATATGTTGTGCAAAAGAAACTTTCTGCGGTACAAACCCCTACCACCAATGCATCCAAAAAGGGGGAGAGTACTGCAGTGAAAGAAAAGAAGAGGAAAAGAACTGAGGATGAGAAGGAACAAGAGCAAATCCAGGAGTTGGAAAAAGAAAAGCAACAACAACTGATCACTTACAAAAGAAAGAAAAGTGCTGGTGATCAACCTACTGCTGAAGAAAAATCCCTGGAAGAGCTGGTAAAAGATGCAGATGACACACACAGCCGATCCATGGACAAAATCATTGAGTAACTCTTCAAGCAAGGTTTTGATACAGCCACATTAGATAGTGAGATCAGGAAGTTGGAAGTGGAGGAGATTCAAACCAGATGGGCTGGGTATGATGTACTGGAGAAAGAGAGATTGGAGATCATGATTCGTTTCATTGCCAATACTTAGGAAGATCTTTGATGGAGATACGTTCATGGACCAAAGACAGTATTCTAGCTATAGCCACCAGAATCTGTTTGTCTGAGCAATTTCATAAGGGGATTATCATTGAAGCACTTGATGAGGCTGGGGCTGGAAAAAGGTTTGAAATGGCAAGACTTACAAAGGCCAAACTCACAACCAAAGTGCTTGAACAACCTTCCCTTCCACCCACTCAAAAACAGCCTACCCCTCAAATCTCCAAACCAATCTCAAAGCCCAAATCCAAACATCCTCAATCTTCAAAACCAATTCCTTTACCAACCCAACCATCATCCAGTGATGCACCTAGAAGGAGGAGAAGGGTGCTGAGGATAGAAGAAGAAGAAGAAGAAGAGGATGATGTGGAAGAAGATAGGCTGCCTCTGTCTACAGTTCTAACATTGGCGAAAGCCAAACCCATGCCCATCACTCCCACCTCACAGATGGATGCTGTTAAAGTAAAGATTGAAGAAGAACAACAGCAAAAGCTTCATGATGATGAAATGCTGAAAAGCATTGACAAAACATATGCTGCTTCGTCATCAATTATTAGTATGAAGAAAGAAGCTCTGAGGTTGTACACTCTTGCCAACACATTTCAATATCAAAAGGAAAAGGTGAGAGTATGGCCTGATCCTAGGGTGGCTCACATGATTGTAAAGAAAGACATTCCTTCGAGATACAAGGGCCAAGTCAAAAGGATCGTAGATGAAGAGATCACAGTGGCCCTTGTAGTATCACCCTGGGAGATTGTCGAAGACTTCAAGAAGGCCTATGAGACTAAACAACCACCCCAAAAGATGTTAGAGAACAGAATTATTAAAAAGGGGTTAGTCTACAAGAGGCTTGAGAACTTCAAACAAAATGAGCTCAGTCTGTTACTTGAAGGGACTCATCCTGATGAGTTTGCGTACAGACAGATTACAACAGTTGAGCTCAAAAATGGTAAACAGGCCAAGTACATCTCAGAGCTGTATGGGCGAGAAGGATTGTTTGATGGTGAAGACGAGAACCTGACCATGGAAGAACAAATCATGTTTCTCAGAGCATACACCAGAGAATCCTACAGGCTTATACACGGGAAGTAGATCTCATGAATGGGATAACAACTCTGTGTCCGGTTCCCCAAAACAGAGTTCCCATTCATATCTTGCCAAACAAATATCTGAGATTTCTTCCCAGGCCGAGCTTATATGGGTCATCTTCTCTACTGATCAAGAAGGAAAAAGACCAACCTTTTTGCCAACAATAAGTGGAAAATAAATAAATTAGAGGTTTTGGCTGCATTGGTTCAGGGGGAGTTTGTTGGACCAAAAGAACCAATGAGCCAAGATCAGAAAACCTCTAAGTCCCACATGATATCACAACAACTGCTGAAAGCTTCATCAGCAGTTCGACAAGTGCTGAAAACTCCAATAGCTGAAGATCAAGTGCTGAAGACTTGAACAGCTGAAGACTAAAGTGCTGAAGTTCAACAGCTGAAGAACACAAGTGCTGAAGCTGAAGACCAAAGTACTGAAGTACAACAGCTGAAGAGTTTACAAGTGCTGAAGATCAACAACTGGTGTACAAAGTCTGAAGACAAAGACTGAAGACATCAGCTGATGATATCTACTGAAGTCATCAGCTGATGAAACGTCTGAAGTTCAAGTCTGAAGATCAAGTACTGAAGTTTCAGTAGTTTGTCACAACAGCTGAAGAGTACTTCTTCAGTAGTTGTGATATCAGTAGTTTTATGTCTTTACTTTGAGTAGTTTTGTAAAACGACTGAAGAGCTTGTTCTTCAGTCGTTGTAGTTTCAGTAGTTTTATGTTTTTCAGTAGTTATAATAACTGATAACACTTAGTATTTTTGTAAGGAGATGTCAGCTGTTTTGACATCTTCAGTAGTTGTGTT
Organism: Flaveria trinervia; assembly: GCA_025506515.1. Lineage (NCBI taxonomy): Eukaryota > Viridiplantae > Streptophyta > Magnoliopsida > Asterales > Asteraceae > Flaveria > Flaveria trinervia. Next base: position 23,242,606 of record CM046445.1, on the reverse strand, counting down.
TCAGTTGTAATAATTCTGTTAGATGTCACTATCAAGTGACATCAGCAGACGTCACATCTCTTATATAAGAGGTGTCGACCTAATTGTAATTGTGACATTCCGTTACCACGAAAGCGAATATTGAATGAAATATATTTGCAGATTTTTCTCTTTCTATAACCGTCTTTATTCTTCATTGAATATCGTTTCGTTCTTGTGAATTGGCTAATTCACTGTTAGAATTCCGCTACTATACTCTCTAATCAATCAAACATAGATCACTGATCCCAACAATAATATTCAATTAGATGAAATAAAGTTACACATATGGGTACATGTAATTTCCAAGTTTCAAAAGTTTCAATATTTAGTGTGTTTTGATATATAGTATATTTTCATGACACGTGTAGGTTTTTCATGATCTAGCAATTCCTAATCATTTCATGTGTTCTTTTCATTTCGTGTGAATCATCAAATCCCATCAAGCATGTTATATAAGACATATTTTCACACCAATTATGATTGTTTGAAAACTATTTTGATAAATCACCAACGTTTGGGGACAGACGCATGTGCAATCTTGCGATTCTTTGAATTACCGTTACGTGAATGGTTCGTGAATGTTTGCTAGGTAAACTCTAATACATGCTCAGAGTTAAACTAACTTTAACAGTAAAGGTACAACTATGCTTGAGTGTTTTTTGACCACTCGGCCCATAATTTCATCTTATTCCTTGACGAATTAGAGTTGTGCATCCGTGTGTTTATCGTTTAACAAAACAACAATTGTTTCATCAGGCAAACATTTCTTTGGGTTTGAAATGTGTAACATGTTATGTTCTCCACTGATTTCTCTAGGATGAGTTGTTAATCTACCTGACGAAACCTTTCAACAATCTCAAAAGATTCAATGTAGCGCGGGTTTAACTTTACTTAATTTTCCAAAATGAATTGCACCTTTCAAAGGTGAAACATTTAAAAATACCTTATTGTCGATTCACATATATTTCCATTCAGTTTTGAATTTGTACAATCTCTAAGTCCTCTCATGCACAAGCTCAAGAGTAGTAAGTTGACTTTTTTAAGACCCCATTCCCAGGACGCTCACAGTTGGTCAATCATCACACAAAAACATACATATAATTTTTAACATTATTAAAAACATTGCAACGGAATTAACTTAAACCATTTCATATATTAAAAATCATTTTTGCAAAATAATACAACACTGTTAACAATTACAAAACATCATGTGTTTGCATTACAATGCAAAAACATATTGTTATAAAAAATGGATACCATCCAAAACAAGCCAAGTAGCCACCCGTGCCATCCTTAGCAACCCTCACCTACCAATTAAAAACACATAAAAGTCAACGTTGCTGAGTGAATTCTAGTTTTAAAATAACATATACTTTACTTTCATTTAAAACCTTCCTTTACATTCTTATGCCATCACGCATCATACGAACACATAGATAATACCATTATTATCTTCCATTACCTTTCATTACGTATATTCATCATTACTTCTTTACATTTCATACCAATACCATGAACTTCACCCCACCATCATGCATAAAGTGGGTACCGTGCCGAAGTCTATAATAGACCCCCATACATTGCGTCCGTTGGGTTCACCACAGTACCAGAGTAAATTCATGTGTACCAATCCTTGTGTTATACCCCAGCGTCATGCATAAAGCGGGTACTAGGGCCGAAGTCTATAATAGACTCCTATACATTGCGCCCGGTGGCCTGACCACAGTACCGGGGTAAGCGACAAGGGTTCCATACAAATGGTCAATCACAAAGATAAACCCCGATGTGCATCCTTATGGGTAGCTAACCCACACATTGTTGAACTAACACCCTTCATTGGGTGTGAATCACTATACAGGGCTTGCCAGACTATCCATTTCATTATTTATTAATGCATGCATTCAATCAGACTTTACGTTCCTCTTTTTTCATTATCTTCCGCTTTATGTTACATAATACTTTTCATCTACATTCACAACTATACTCTGTAAAGCTAGGAATAATAAACATACATAACCATAAGGCATCATCATCATACGTGACATAACAATCATCTTACACATTACATCATCTATGACCTTAAAAAGTCAACTTACTTGTAACGCCCGAAATAAAGTCTAAGTGATCCAAACAATAATAACGGGCTTAGACGAGATTATATAATGTAAATAAGATGGATATGGGTTATAGACCGAGTTAACTTTTCGGGTTATGTGTCTGGCGAGTTTAAGATTCCGGGAATGGCCGGTATATATAAACATATCAACTTGAGCAAATCTCATTTGCAAGCCAACACCCCATTTCTAGAGAGAGAATGTCGAGAGAGAAAGTGGAGAGAACTGAAGATTCAAGGCTTGGTTGATCACGGGATTGAGGATTGGTGTTCGTGGGCATCCAACAACAAGAAAACACCAAGAATCCAAGTAAGAAACATCATTTAATCATTCCTTTTGATATAAACCCGGATCCTAGGGCTTAGGGTTTTTTAAAGTGGCAAAGATGTAAGAAGCTTAGATATAGCTTAGTGGGTGATAAACTAAGGTTTTGGATGTAAAAGATTGAAGTTTTGTGTCCAATATGGATTGGGTCGTAATTTTCAGCCTGTTCTATGAAATTAAGGGTTCATCCAGCGAAATTGCGTAGTCATCCAACTAAACGATGAAAACTTCCTGCAAAACTATAGTTTCGCAAGTAGTGTCGCAGACATGGTTATCCAATGAAAGTTGGGCAAAACTGGCAGTGAAACTAGCAGGGAAGATGCCAACGAAACTGTTACCAAAACTACAAGGGAAGGTGGCAGCGAAAGTGCTGGCAAAACTAGCAGCAAAACTGCTGATCTTGCAGTGAAATTAGCAGCGAAATTAGGCCGAAATTAACTCCTTTGAGTGTTAACTTATCTGCAGGCTGTGTAGTGCAACCCATGCTTTGAAAGCTTGATTGAGAAGCTACTCATCGAGTCCAGGTCAATTCAAGATCCCCTATTTTAAAGGTTTTAAACTCATTTGGGGCTGGAAATGTATACTAATTATACGATTTAAATGGCCAAGATTTTAAAGCGTTTTAACCGGAAGATCGATTTTTCTATAACAAAATGTGCTATATAAATGTTCTAAAATGTGACCCCAGCCAAGGTGTAAGGCCCAGTTCCTGGAACGCTTACAGCTGGCCAATCATTGCTCACAAAACATACAATTACATTTAACCTTCATAAACATCGCAGCGGAACATTAAAATAACTTTTCATTTCATTATAAATGCTTTGGCAAATTAATACAATCATTCACTACACATTTTTATTTGTTTGCATTACAATGCAAAAACATTAACAAAAGGATGCCATCCAAAATGCCAAGTAGCCGCCCCGCGCCATCCTCAGCAATGCTCACCTGTCAACTGGAAAAATCCATAAAAAGTCAGCGTTGCTGAGTGAGTTCTAGTTTTAATATAAAAATTACTTTACTTTCTTTTAAATCATACTATACTGTCGTACATGATCACACATCGTACGTACACATAGATAATATCATTATTATCCTCTTTACTGTTCATCACTTTTTTTCATTATCTCTTTATCTCTTTATCCGTTTATCTCATTCCGGATCAGTGTCGTCAGCTCTACCGCAAACGTATGCACAAAACGGGTACTAGCCCAAAGATCATAAATGAATTCCGTAATGCACATAGCATGGCACCAGCACCGGGGCAAGCGACAAAGATCCTAACTGTATACTACACCCCAAACGTATGCACACAGCGTGTACAGGGGCCGAAGATCACAAATGACTTCCATAACACACAAAGCCTAGCACTAGCACCGGGGTGAGTAATCACTAAAAACCATGTACTATATCACTAGTCAGTCACAAAGACTGGAACCCTGCGTGTATCCTTAAGGGTTAGCTAAACCACACACAGTTGAGCTTACGGCATTTTAGAGTCGTGCACTTCCGTACATCTTGCTTGCAAGCCTTTCTTACTTTCATTCACTCATTAATGCATGCATTCTTTCATTACGTTTCTATTTTCATTATCTTCCACTTTACGTTGCATAATACTTTCATTTCGTTCATTAACATTCAACGTAAAGCCACAGGAAAATAATCATACAACAAGGAACATATACATAACAGTCAACATCATCACACATTCATAACATACATCATACCCGCCATGCATAAGCATCCATCACACATCATAGCATGCCCATTATAATATCTATGACCTCAAAAGTCAGCTTATATGAACCGCCAGGAACATCCCAAGTCAAACCCTAAATTTCACTTTTTCACAAGAAAGTCAAAAACTATTCTAAGTGTTCATCCGCATTTGCATTTTTCTTCTTCGCATTTGTTTTGGTTCATCCTCATTTCCTCAGTACTCATCCGCATCTCCTCAGTACTCATCCACATTTCCTCAGTACTCATCCGCATTTCTCTTACTTAGTGGTTAATGCTCATCCGCATTATCTATTCATCCGCATTTCTCCGGTACTCATCTGCATTGACTTACTTAAAGAACAATGCTCATCCGCATTTCTCCAATACTCATCCGCATTGACTTACTTAGTGAACAATGCTCGTCTGCATTAACTGTTCATCCGCATTTCTTTTGAACACTTGGGCGGATTCAAAAACTTAGATATCTGAGCCCTAAACATAAGATTTCAGTTCCCAAGCACCATCTATCATGTTCTAAGCTTAAATCTTACATTCTAAGCCTTAGAAACACAACCATAACATCATCAAGCATGAACATAGCCCAACATCACATCATAATGGCAACATACATCTAGTAATTCATACGGGTATAAAACCAAGTTTTATAAAAACATACATTCATGCATTTCCAGCCCCAAATTAGTTAAAACATGTAAAAACATGTAAAAGAGGGGTTCGAGAACTCACCTTAGCAGCTGTTGAGTATGGCTTCTTCCAAACTTGTTAGTAATTGAGTTCAATCTTCTGGAAAACCCACTAAAACACACACCCGAACACAAACAAACACGCATAAGCATAAACCCGAGGATATGACTAGTAAAAAACATCATAAACTCACGAATTCTTACCTTGAATTCGAATTCTTTTTTGTTCTTCTTTCTAAAACTGAGAGTTTCTGCTCTCCTTTCTTCTCTCTCTAAAATATCCAAGGATTATGAGTGAAGAGAGGGTGATGGGCGGTCATCACCTTTATTCACCAACTTTTCAAAGATTTTGTCATTTTTGTCACTTTTAACCCATAGACTTGGGTTTTATTTCTTTTTCTTCTTTTTCTTCACTTTATTCTTTCTTGCTTTGTCTTTAAAAATAACCAGGCATTACAAGTCCACCCCACTTATATAGATTTTGTCCCCAAAACCTATTATTCCTCAAACTATCATGGGTAATGCTGTCTCATCTCTTTTTCAGTCTCCCACATAGACTCGGATCCCTTCCTGTGCTTCCACTGTACACGCACAAGAGGAACCACTTTATTCCTCAGCCTCTTCTCTTTTCGATCAATGATTGCCACTGGTGCTCCATATAATTGAGCCGTTCATCCACCTCAATATCCTCTAGTGGTGCAATCATATCCTCGTCTGCTAGACACTTTCTCAGATGAGATACATGGAATGTCGGGTGAATTCCACTTAACTCATCTGGTAAATCCAATCTATAGCCCACCTCTCCTACTCTAGCAATGATTCAGAAAGGCCCTATGTGTCTCGGGCTTAACTTGCCCTGCTTTCTACACCGAATGATACCCTTCCAAGGTGAGACTTTTAACATAACCCGTCACCCACCTGGAACTCAATCGGTCTACATCGTTTATCAACATACGACTTCTGTATATCTTTGGCTGCCTTCATGAAGGCCTTTATCTTTTCAAGCTTCTCAGTCGTAGCCTCGATCACCTTGACGCTTCCTAACTCTTTTTGACCAATATCACCCCAACAGACAGGTGTCCTGCATCTCCTACCGTACAGCATCTCATAAGTGGGCATACCAATGCTCGCATGGTAACTATTGTTATACGAGAACTCAGCTAACGGTAAGTGGTCATCCCAACTTCCTCCAAAATCATTGATGCATGCCTAGAGCATATCCTCCAGTGTCTGAATCATCCTTTCTGACTGACCATCCGTTTAGCAATGATAAGTTGTGCTAATATGTAACCTCGTCCCCATCACGTTGTGGAATTTCTTCCAAAATTTAGATGTAAACCGGGTGTCACGATTACACACAATAGACACCAACACACCATGACGAGTTACATTTTCCTTGATGAATAGATCCGCTAACTTCTTGGATGAATATGTCTCGCGGATTGGTAGGAAGTGAGCATTCTTCGTCAAATGGTCAACTATCACCCATATGACATCATACCCTTTCGGGGTACGAGGTAGCTTCGTAATGAAATCCATGGTGATGTGCTCCCACTTCCACTCTGATATATCCAAAGGTTGGATCTTCCCATACGGCTTTTGGTGATCGGCCTTCACTTGTAAATAAGTAAGGCATTTACTCACATACTCCACCACATCATGCTTCATACCCGGCCACCAATAGTCTTTCTTCATGTCTTGGGACATCTTTGTAGTACCAGGATAAATAGAGTATCAAGTCTTGTGATCTTCATCCATGATTATCATGCGTAGATCCCCAAAACAAGGAATCCACATTCGTCCAAATCGAGTTTTAACACCTAGTGTGTTTTCACCTAATTCCGCAATTAGACCTCTCATTCTTTCGGAGTTAAGATGATCTTCTTTCAATGCCTCATCTTGAAACTCTTTGACTTGCTTCATCACATCCGAGGTCATGATCAATTGGTAAGCTTTCACCCGAATCGGCTTGGGTTTCTCTTTTTAGCTAAGGGCATCCGCCACCACGTTGGCTTTGCCGGATGGTAGTGGATCTCGCAATCATAATCCTTTATGAGCTCCAGCCATCATCTCTGTCTCATGTTCAGGTCCTTCTGCTTGAAGAAGTACTTTAAGCTCTTGTGGTTAGTGAATATGGTGCACTTCGTCCTGTAAAGGTAGTGCCTCCAAATCTTTAACGCAAAGACCACGAATGCTAGCTCCAAGTCATGAGTAGGATAATTAACCTCATGAACCTTCAACTGTTAGGATGCATAGGCTATAACCTTTCCTCTCTGCATTAATACATACCCCAACCCCGAGTAGGAAGCATCAGAATAAACCACCAGATCTTCATTTCCATCGGGTAATGACAGAACAGGAGCTTGAGTCAACCTCGCCTTTAATTCCTCGAACGCCTTCTCTTGAGCTTGACCCCATACAAACTTTACATCTTTTCGGGTCAACTTGGTTAGTAGAGAAGCGATCTTAGAGAAGTCTTGAATGAACCTTCTATAGTAGCCCGCCAAACCCAAGAAACTACGAATCTCGAATGGCGTCTTTGGAGACTTGCATTACATCACTGCCTCCAATTTTGCCGGGTCCACCATAATCCCCTCAGGATTCACCACGTGACCCAAGAACTGAACCTCGCACAACCAGAATGCACACTTGGAGAATTTATCATACAACTTCTCCCTTCTCAATGTTTCCAACACCTCTCGTATGTGACCGACATGCTCCTCTTCACTCTTGGAATATATCAGGATATCATCGATAAACACAATCACTGATTTATCCAACATCGGCCGACACACTCGATTCATCAAGTCCATAAAAGCAGTCAGCGCGTTGGTCAAACCAAATGACATAACGAGGAACTCGTAGTGACCATAATGCTTGCGAAATGTTGTTTTAGGAATATCCTGCTCTTTCACTTTTAACTGATGATAGCCCGATCGAAGATTGATCCTTGAGAACCAACTGGCACCTTGAAGCTGATTAAACAAATCATCAATTCTCGGTAAGGGGTAGCGGTTTTTTATCGTCAACTTATTCAGCTCATGGTAGTCAATACACATCCTCATACTATCATCTTTCTTCTTCCCGAATAAGACCGGAAGGAGAGTTACTCGGTCTAATAAACCCCTTATCAAGCACCTCTCGCAATTGCTCCATCAATTATTTCATCTCAGTTGGAGCCAACCGATACGGTGCCTTAGCAACAGGTTGGGCACCCGGTATCAAATCAATCTAAAACTCGATCTCTCCATCAGGTGGCATACCTGATAAGTCTTCTGGGAACACGTCTGTAAAGTCACACACAACCGGTTGATAAGACAGTTGTGGTGTTGGTATTTCTAAATCCTTCACATAAGCCAAGTAGGTGATACATCCACGCCTCATGCACTTTCCCGCCGCTGGCATTGAGATTACTTTCGGGATTGTCGTTACCCATCACCATAAACCGTCACCATACACCCGTCAGCGCCGTTAAACGAATCATTTTCTTGCGACACACAATGTTCGCCTCATAGTCTGCTAACCAATCCATCCCAAGAACCACATCGAAACCACCTAAGGTCATCACGAATGGTCTAACCGGAAACTTATGACCTTCTAATTCCACATCACATCCTTCTATGTTCTCAGAAATCCTGGTAGACTTACCAATGTTTTCTACATCAAAGGACACATCTATATTCTTACTACCAATAGGCAATTTAGCACAGAAAGCAGCAGAAATGAAACTTTTACTAGCACCAGAATCGAATAACATAGAAACTAAAGTTGGTTTACTAGAAACGTACCTGACACAACATCAGGGTCCGTCCTAGCCTCCTCCTGCATCATCGTAAACGCTCTAGCGCTCACCCTCGGTCCTTCACCTCTAGTCTTTTTCACTCCCGAACCTTCAGCCTTGGCTTCTTGCAATCCCTGCTCATGTCGCCTTCCTCCGCATAATAATAAACTTCCTCCCACCGCAGTTCTTCGCCACGTGTCCAGTTCTTCCACAATGGAAACAGACATTGGTTCCCAATCTACATTCCCCGGTGCGTTCTCGTCCACATTGACACATCTTCTCGACCCTACACCAGATGTGACCACACGCTGGTCATCCACCGTGCACCCTTTGTTACTTGGAGTGGCCACGCCATGCCCAAACCACTTTCCATTCCAATTCGAATCTCTACCATTCTTCTTGCCACCTTCAGCCACCACCACCATTCTTTCATCACACAACCTCCCTGCCAAGTCAACCGCCGACCTAAACGTGCTCAACCAGGTGATAATCATGTGCCTGCGGATATCTGCTGGCAAGCCCTGGATGTACCTCTTGATCTTTCGTGACAAAGGCGTCACTTGGTCCGGACCAGACGTGTCATCTTATTGAATTTAGTGGTGTATTGTTGATGTGTCATGGTTCCCGCCTCCACCTGTAGTAATTCCCTTTCCACCTTATCCACTTCCCTGTGAGGACAGAACTCCTCAATCACCAACTTTTTCAGCCCAGACCACCTCATTCTCCTAATTACCCGACTACCCTCGGCTTAAACTATATTGTCCCACCAATACAGAGAGTTTGTCCACAAACGAGTGGGTAGCATATTTCACCTTCTGGCCTTCTCGGCACTCCCTAATATTTAAAACAACTTCCATTTCTCTCACCCACCGATGAGCAGCAGCAGCAGTGCTGTTACCATCAAAAGTAGGGGGCTTGCATCGTTGAAACGTCCCGTTGTTACAGCCTCGTGCCACCTCCAGCACAGGCTCTTCTTCTTCCTCTTCTTCGTCATCAGACAGAACCGTCTCAATCTCGGGCTGTCTTCTTTCGCCTGTAGGTCTACTTCTTTCCTTCCTTTCTCCATCCCTCACAGCCTTGATAACTTCGGTCACGACAGACGCAAAGATTGTCTACATGCACTTATGAACTTCTTCCACAACAGCCTCTTTTACTGGGCTCTCAGATTGGCACTCTCATCACCGCCCTCCGGATGAGGGGTCTCTAGTTCTTCATGAACCACCTTTTCGTCTCAAGGCCTTCCTCTCGTGACCCGTGGTTCAGCACCACGTCAACCACCACATGAAGCTTTAGATGATCTACCACCAGCCATCCTCAACACACAATAAGATTCAAACACCAACACAGTCATTCAGGGGAACATCTCAGTTTATGTCAAGTATAGTAACTCCCTAGTTATAGTGGCTAGTTGTGATTAGCCACTTACTTTACACTTCATACCCCAAGCATTACCTATCCTGACTACATCAGTATCCAAATCTACTAGAAACACACAACCACATAACATGCACACGTAATACAGGTTAACATTAAGAAATACCTGATGGCATGCAACTACTCGGACTGGGATCCCTTCCCTTTCCGTCCCATTTTCAGTTTAAGTTAAGGTTTATTTTGAAAATTTACCCATTTCACTTAAACTTTGGCTCTGATACCAACTTGTAAGACACTGTTCCCGGGACGCTTACAGCTGGCCAATCATTGCTCACAAAACATACAATTACATTTAACCTTCATAAACATCGCAGCGGAACATTAAAATAACTTTTCATTTCATTACAAATGCTTTTGCAAATTAATAAAATCATTCATTACACATTTTCATTTGTTCACATTACAATGCAAAAATATTAACAAAAGGATGCCATCCAAAATGTCAAGTAGCCGCCCCGCGCCATCCTCAACAATGCTCACCTGCCAACTGGAAATATGTATAAAAAGTCAGTGTTGTTGAGTGAGTTCTAGTTTTAGAATAAAACTTACTTTACTTTATTTTAAATCATACTATACCATCGTACATGATCACACATCGTACGTACACATAGATAATATCATTATTATCCTCTTTACTATTCATCATTTTCTGTCATTATCTCTTTATCTCTTATCCCTTTATCTTATTCCGGATCAGTGTCATCAGCTATACCCCAAACGTATGCACAAAGCGGGTACTAGGCCGAATATCATAAATGACTTCCATAATGCACATAGCCTGGCACCAGCACCACGGCAAGCGATAAAGATCCGAACTGTATAGTACACCCCAAACGTATGCACACAGCGGGTACTGGGCCGAAGATCATAAATGACTTCCATAACGCACATAGCCTGGCACCAGCATCGGGGTGAGTAATCACTATAAACCATGTACTATATCACTGGTCAGTTACAAAGACTAGACCCCTACGTGTACCCTTAAGGGTTAGCTAAACCACACACAATTGAGCTTACGGCATTTTAGAGCCTTGCACTTCCATACATCTTGCTTCCAAGCCTTTCTTACTTTCATCACTCGTTAATGCATGCATTCTTTCATTACGTTCCTCTTTTCATTATCTTCCATTTTACGTTATATAATACTTTCATTTCGTTCATTAACATTCAACATAAAGCCACAGGAAAATAATCATAAAATAAGGAACATATACATAAACAGTCAACATCATCATACAGGGCATCATACATACATAACATACATCATACCCATCATGCATAAGCATCAATCACACATCATAACATGCCCATCATAATATCTATGACCTCAAGAGTTAGCTTATATGAACCCCCGGGAACATCCCAAGTCAAACCCTAAATTTCACTTTTTCACAAGAAAGTCAAAAACTATTCTAAGTGTTTATCCGCATTTCCTTTTTCTTCATTAGCATTTCTTTTGGTTCATCCTCATTTCCTCAGTACTCATCCGCATTTCCTCAGTACTCATCCGCATTTCTCTTACTTAGTGGTTAATGCTCATCCGCATTATCTATTCATCCGCATTTCTCCAGTACTCATCCGCATTGACTTACTTAGAGAACAATGCTCATCCGAATTAACTATTCATCTGCATTTCTCCAATACTCATCCGCATTGACTTACTTAGTGAACATTGCTCGTCCGCATTAACTATTCATCCGCATTTCTTTTGAACACTTAGGCGGATTCGAAAACTTAGACATATGAGCCCTAAACATAAGATTTCAGTTCCCAAGCACCATCTATCACTAACTAAGCTTAAATCTTACATTCTAAGCCTTAGAAACACAAACATAACATCATCAAGCATGAACATAGCCCAACATCACATCATAATGGCAACATACACGTAGTAATTCATACGGGTATAAAACCAAGTTTTATAAAAACATACATTCATGCATTTCCAGCCCCAAAATCAGTTAAAACATATAAAAGAGGGGTTCGAGAACTCACCTTAGCAGCTCTTGAGTATGGATTCTTCCAAACTCGTCAGTAATTGAGTTCAACCGCCTAGAAACCCACTAAAACACACACACGAACACAACAAACACGCATAAGCATAAACCCGAGGATATGACTGGTCAAGAACATCATAAACTCACGAATTCTTACCTTCAATTCGAATTCTTTCTTGTTCTTCTTTCTAAAACCAAGAGTTTCTTCTCTCCTTCCTTCTCTCCCTAAAATATCCGAGGATTATGAGTGAAGAGAAGGTGATAGGTGGCCATCACCTTTATTCACCAACTTTTCAAAGATTTTGTCCATTTTGTCACTTTTAACCCCTAGACTTGGGTTTTATTTCTTTTGCTTCTTTTTCTTTAGTTTATTCTTTCTTTATTTGCCTTTAAAAATAATCGAGCATTACCCAGGGGCGTTGCCCCTTGGATCCCACTAGGGGCTGCTGCCCTTAGGACTCCACTATCAGGGGCTACCGCCCCCGAACTCCCGCTGTCCCGTGGAGGATCCGTTATGTTTTATGATGACTTGTGTTTGTTGTTCATATGTTTATGTATGTGGATGTATGATGTATGATGCTTATGATGATTTGTGATGTTATATATTATGTATGATGATGCGTGATGATGTTATGCATATGTATGATATGTTTTCTTATGTTCCTTATTACGTAGATGACATGACTTTACGTGGTGTGATTATGCTAATGAACGTAAAGTATTATCTTAACAAAGTGGAATATTTAAGATAATGAAAGTGGAACATAATGAATGAATGAAAATTATTGCAAGCAAATGAAAGGAGGTTCACAACTCATTGAGAGTTGTTAGCTCAAATTTGTGTTTACAGTGTGTGATCTTGGCTAACCCTTAAGGGTTCACACACAGGGTGAGTTAGTCTATGTGACTACTCAATACGTGCGATATGTGCGATATGGAGTCCTTGTCGCTTAAGCCTAGATGATATAGCTTTTTGCTAAAGAGGGGGGGTTAAGTACATGATAGGACCTAGATAAAGTGGAAAGATAATAAATGTATGAAAAGTGTGATAAGTACAAAAAAGTGTGAAATGTAAGAAACGAATGATGAAAGAAGATTATAGTTATTACCTTGATGTACCGTATGATGTGTGATCACGTGCGATAGTAAAGAAAATTTTTAACGAATGAAAGGTAATATAATTTTTTTGTAAAACTAGAACTCACTCAGCAACGCTGACTTTTATGCATTTTCCAGTTGGAAGGTAAATGTTGTTGAGGATGGCACGAGGTGGCTACTTGGCTTGTATTGGATGGCTTCCATTATATGTGGCGGTAATGTTTTTGCATTGTAATACGAACAAACGATATTTTGTAATGAATGTTGTATTATTTTGCAAAAGCAATTATTTATATAAAATTAAATGGTTGTGTAAAAATGATCAGCTGCTATGTTTTAGTAAAGTTAATGTAAATTATATGTTTTTGTGCGATGATTGACCAGCTGTGAGCCTCCCGGGAACGAGGCCTTACATTACTTCACCCCTGGGAAGCTCCCATGTCAAAGCCTACATTTTACAATTTCCCCAAATCTCAGAAACTTTTCTAAGTCTTAGGCGCATGGCCGTCTGGGCATATGGGAACACTTTGGCGCATGGGAAAGTTCTAGGTGCATGGGCACAATAAGGGCGCATGGCCAACACTTAGTCTCTTTCCGGCAACTTCCTAAGTGCATGGGCACAATGCAGGCACATGAGTGCCTAGGTGCATGGGCTTTCTGGGCGTCTAAACACTTAGGCAAATTCATTAGTTGGGCGCATGGGCCACTATTTAGGTGCATGGGCAGCCAACTTACATTAAACAACATATTTCAGTCCCCAATCTATCATTTAACATGTTCTAAGATTAACACTAGCATTCTAAGCCATAGAACACATTCATAACATAATCATAACCATATTAACACCCAAATCAAACCCCACACACAAACACATTCCAAATCAGTTTATAACAGTAAAAAGGTGGTTCTAGAATTCACCTTAGAAACTTTTAAATGAACTTCTTCAAGACTCGAATGCAAGTCCAACCACCTAGAAACCCACCAAACACACAACCGAACACATAAACAAACACAACCAAGGCATAGGCCGGTCAAGAACATCATAAAAGCAAGAATTCTTACCTTGAATTTGAGCTTCTCCTCTTCTTTCTTCAATACCTTCAGCTCCTCTTCTTTCTCTCTCTAAAAAAGTATCCGAATGAAAGGGTGTGTAGACAACATGGGCGGCCATGCCACCTTTGACACCCACTTTTTGAAATTTTTGTTCTTTTTGACACTTTTAACCCCTCACTTGGGTTTTATTTTGTTCTTTCTTTTTCTTTGCTTTTCTTATTTTTTCACGTCTTTAAAAATATGTGGGTGTTACAACTTTCCTTCAACTTCTGCCCAATAGATAGGTGATCAGCACTTACTTCCATAGAGTGTCTCAAACAGTGTGGCCTTGCTCTCCATGTGGTAAATATTATCATTGGAAATCTTAATCAAGGGTGGGTGGGTATCCAAACTACTATCTAAATCAGTAACACATGCTCGCAACATGTCTTCTAGAATATGATTCGTACACTCATTCTGATTAACAAGTTGCTGATAATACGTAATGCTCCTATCCAACCATGTTCTCAATGACATTTTCAATGACCTACAAAAGTAAGGAATAAATCGAGTTTCATGATCGAAGATGACGAAAAACTGGCACCTCGTGCTGAGAGACTTTTTCTCTTAAATAGGTGCGAGTTAACTTCTCAGTTCAATCAATCTCTCTAATTATCAAAAAGAGTGTGGAGTTTTCAAGAGATTTACTATTATCCAAATGGTATCGCATCCACTAGAGTTCGAGGTGATTTCATAATAAAATCCATTGAGATCTATTCCTACTTTGATTCTAGAATTTGTGGTTGTTGGAGTAAACCAAACGGTCCTTAGCATTCCACCTTAACTTTTAAACAAGTTAAATACTTGCTTACATGCATAGCAATATATCCTTTCACATTCTACCACTGATAAAAAAACTTTTGAATCATGGTACATCTTACCTGAACCTCGATGAAAGGGGATATCGAGTCATATGAGTTTCATTCATTATAGGTTCTCGTAAATTCACTTACATAAAAATCCATATTCCTTCTATGATATAAGGAATTCCTTCGGATTTTATCCAATTTCTTTTCCATGTCTCAGCCTTTAGATTCTCATCCTTCAAAGCCTCAATTTGATCATTACGGATTTGATCATGTACTCTATCCTAAACAGTAAGCTTTAATGCTTGCATTCGCTTTGGTTTAGGCACTTAATTTTGGCTTAGGACATCGGCCACCACATTAACCTTTCCCGGATGGTAGTTCATGACATCGTCATAGTCATTTAAAATGTCAACCTAATGATGGTGTCCCATGTTTAGATCCTTCTAAAGATATACTAAAGACTCTTGTGATTGGTTTAATGATGCATTTGGTACCATACATAATACCTCTATATCTTATGTGCAAATCAGTGACTCTCAACTTTGAGCTATGTGTCCTCTAGTTCTTTTTATTACAATAGACGGAAAATGTATTCGATAACCTTATTGTATTGCGTCAGCACACAAACAAGACCTTAGATGGAAGCACTGCAATATACCACAAATTCATATGTTTTCCTCCGGTATGAATAGTATCAGTATAGTACAGAGTTTTTGTTTCATAAATGGAAATGCGAAGAATCACTAATCACCCCAATCGTATGTGGTTCCTTTATGATTTAATTTAGTAAGAGGTTATGTGATCTTTTAAAACCCGTCAATGACTCGTGGGTAAACCAGCTAACCCAAGAAATTGTTGTAACTTAGTTAGAGTCTTAAAGGTACCCAATTCTTGATGCCTTCTATTTTGTGGGGTCAACAAACATTCCTTGCTCATCAACCACATGACCAAAAATTTGGACTTCATTCAGAAGTCAATCTTCAAAAACTTTTAATACACTTATCCTTGTTTTAGTAGTTCCAAACTCATATTCCTCATGCCCCCCTTGTTCTTTGTATATGCTAGAATATCATCATATAAACATTAACAAATTTGTCCACATGGGGTTCACACACTCGGTTCATATGATCCATGAAAACTGTTGGTGTGTTAGTAAACCCACTTGGCATAACCAGAAGCTCATGGTGACAATACCAAGTTCTGAATGATGCCTTATATATGTCATCCTCTCGAACCCTCAAGTGATGGTATTCTGACCTCAGGTCAATCTTGGGATATAAACTCAACCCTTGAAGCTAGTGAAGTAAATCATCGATGCGTGGAAGAGAGTAATGGTTCTTAATTTTCACTTTGATAAGCTCACGATAATTAATACCCATGTGGATAATTCTATCCTTTTTCTTGAAAAATAAGATTGGAGTTCCCCATGTCGATAAGCTCGGTCAGATGAATCATTTATTTGACGACTTCTACAGTTACATAGATAATTCTGATAGTTAATGGGCTCTAGAAATAGGTGAGACTTTTTGTGTCAAATTGATATAAAACTCGATCTGTCTGTGTGGGGAAAACTAGCTAAATCTCTTCTGGCCTTGCATAAGTACTTCTGGCTTTCACATAAGAAATGATGTTGAGACCGCAACACTCTTGTCACCCTAAATGGATAAGACCTCACCACTCCAAAGTGGTACATGAATGGCCTTTTGTGATTGATAAATTCAGCTTGGTTCTTAGACAACCAATCCATGCTGATAATCACATCGAACTATCAAGTGTAATACACATAATATCTATATATGTCTTATGTCTAGACGATCCCAATGTACATCCCTTCATAATGTAAGTTGCTTCAATTAGTTTACAATCAGCTAATTATATGGTGTAACTAGGTTCTAGTCCAGTTAAAGCTACATCTAGAAGTTTGCTAAATAGTAACTACATTCTAGTCATTTCATACCCTGCCAAATCCAAGCATGAAGGCTCGACCCTTAGCACTCTGTCCATCATTCCTTTCATTTGTTACTATCCTTATTTCCATTTTTTAGTTGAGGGTCCAGATTTTCCTATCTTTCTTTCATTCAAAGCAACCATATGATGCTCCAGCTTGTCGTTGCTACTAAGGTTTGTTGCTGCTTGATGACTCTTGTTTCAATTCTGTTGCTACATAGTCCTTCTTGCCACATCTTTGGCAACAATAACGATAACACTGGCCATAATGGTGAATGACTTACTCTATGTTTCATACTATTCTTGCTTTCTATCAGATGAACCATTAATAATTCCATGCTTTGTTAGAGTGCTCTATGCCACAACCAAGTCAGTGAGCTTCTGAGATAACCTCATAGCATGCTAAATGTTTATAGGATCAACAGTGACGACCCATGCTTAAATCTAAGGTACTATCCCGTCAATTGACTTCTCAGTATGTTTGTCGGTTGGAGTTACGATTACATAAACCAACCAACTCTTAGAAATAGGTTGTATAATCCTATTATCTGACCTACTTTTTTAATGTTCTAGAATTCCTTTTCTAGCATCTGGTCTTCATTCAGAGTCATCACTCCTCCTCCAAATATTCCTTAGATAAAGTACCAATTATAGCTTTGGCTTCTAGTCCAACTAGTCTCTACTGCATATCATGCAGTGTAGCATCGAGGTTTTTTCATCTTATCCAGTTCTCTTTCGACTATGCAAACTAGTGAATTATGCTTGTTCGTGTTTTCCTGGAATACATCAATAAATGTATTGTATTTCTAGCCGGTCCCCACCATGTCTTCCTTGAGTATTTTCACATATTCACTAATTGTGGTCTGATGCTCTAGTATCTTGGTGATTTCACTGAGTGCTTCACATACATTGCAAATCTTTTGATAAAACCTAGCCACAAAGGCAGCAAATGACTGCTCAGTTGAATATTGTATAAGTGATCAGCGTAAGGGGTATGCGCTCGTCCTGGATTCAACTAGCAATCATATAGGGTTAAAAATTTCAATGATGTGTATCTGACCTAACTCGAATATTAAACAACACTCCATGTTCTTTGAAGTTATCAACAAACTCCATCCAATTCTTATTCAGATTTGATAGTGTAGATGAAAAAGGTATGAAAGCAAGATCCTTAGTCTCCTCGTTGGTTAGGGATGATGCTAGTGACATGGCTGGGGTAGATGATGAAGTGGTCACGTAATATCATTATGCATGTGTGAAATGATATGTATGCTTGAAATAAAATAGTAAATAGATAAGAGTATGTGCAATGATAGTGTGTGTCTATGACTATAGTCTAGATGCAAATGCAATCGTAATTCTCTATAACTAGGGTCACTCATACCAAAATGCCACACCCTTACAATTCACCGCTGGGGCTTTATTGCAAGGCGTGTGACAAACCAAGATTTCAGACACAGTCATATCAAATGACACTGTATGTGTTTTAAAATAAGCGTTTGACCGTAAATCAGAGTATGCCAAAATTTTCAATGTAATCAATATGGAAGCGTAGATGTTTATAAATTCATAAGTAACAAATGCACAACACAAGGCGCCCAATGACAAGTAGTAAATGTATATGAACTTGCTTTCAAATGATAAAGATGATGCATGAGCCTCATATATGCAACCCTAGCATTAAGCATGCCTGCAACCTGAGAAGACATGCTAAAATATGTGAACACAAGGTTGGTGAGTACATAGGTTTAAATCAGTAAATATGTTTGAGAGTTTTCTTGGTAAAAGTAAACAAAGGTATACCATAGGTTGCTAGCCTATATGTCAAGTTACTTAGCGCTTCGAATAGAAGTTGACTGTTTGTGAGTTGTTTTGCCTTACGCCATGTCTTATCACAGAAAAATAGCAAGTGTTTAGGTCAATTAAATACCCGTTTGACCTCCAGTCGAGTATGCACGACTAAGATGGGTAGGGTTTGTCAATGCTAGTAATAATACTCAAAATCACATCGCCAGCTCATCATTAACAATGTGAGTGTGTATGGACTTGCGTGATAATGTTTGCACTATAGTAACAATTAATATACCAATAATACTAAAACTATATAAATAAAAATAGTTTTCATAATTATCCCCCCAAAAGTAAAGTAAGTAAAAGTGGGGTCATGAAGACTCACCATAGAGTATGTAGCTGAAAGCTAAAGCAAATAGAGATACTAACGGTGAACTAACATATAACGGTATGTAAGTGTGTGTACATAATGGTCTGTATGAATCCTATTGTACCCAAATAACCTTAAATGTCAATGAATTTGTGAAACTTAAAACACATTTGACAATTTGAGTTTGGTTGACCAAGTTTGATTTGTTTGCCTAAAGTTGACTAGACTAACCCCATATCCCGTTGGTGACTCAATTAAGTAAAACATGTTTAATAATATTCAACTAGTTAAAATAAAGTTGCATATAAGGGTATATGTAATTTCCATTTTTCAAAAGTTTCGATATCTAGTGAGCTCCTATATATAGTATATATTCATCATGCGTGTCGATTTTTCCGATTTAGCAATTCATTTTCTATGTTCTATTAATCATGTGAATCATCAAATTCCATCGAGCATGTCAAATTCATCATCTAGAACTAAATAATCTAAAAAAGTTACTTAATTAGAAGGTTTCCCCAAAACAACCCAATTTCAAAACTTTCAACCCGAAAGTTTCATTCTTTAACATCAACTAATGATCTAAAACCTTAAAATATCTTTAATTTCATGTAATTCATGCTAGAATTACAAAAACTAGAAAAAAAGGCTTCCTTTATTGGTAAGTCTAGGGTTTTAAATCAAAAACAATGATTTTTATAAGTTAAATCCAAGAAATCATTACATCAATGTAAACTAACACAAAATCAATGGTTAAATTTCAATAAAGTTTGGATCTCGGTGTGTGTTTGGATCATCTAGGGTTTCAAGAACTTCAAGAATAAAAAGCAATGATTTTTATCATAAAATTTACTTTTTGTGTGCAATGAATGATCACAAACACCCATATGATGCAAGAAACACCCAAAATCATTCACAATCGGTTGAAAGAATCTTGATTAATGTGTGTATATATGAGGGTTTTTGAAAGAAATGAGGGGGGGGGGGCTGAATCCATAAATGGGGTATGGGGTAGGGATTAAGGTTTTATTTATTTTATTTTTTTTCACAAAAACTCCCCCTTAATTTTATAAAATTGGTTTAAATTTTATGCGATTGACATTTTCTATCCCAAAACTTAAATAATGATAACATATTACCTAATAAACTTCAGAAAAAACAAATAACATTTATTTTATTAATTTCAAGCCCTTTTCATAATTCTTAGGCTTTAAAAGACTAAAATGTGCGAAAACGTGTAAATGTTTAAAAAAATCCAATTTTCACAACCACGCTGCATAATTAATCACATAATCATATAAAACATATTTTCACACTAGTTATAATTGTTTGAAAACCATTTTGAAACATCACCAACGTTCGATGTAAGCCCCCCTTCCCAGGTACCTCACAGTTGGTCATTCATTGCACATAAAACATTATAAAACGTATATTTATTTTGCAGCGGAATTAAAACTTTCATTTATAACTAAAAACATACCATTTCATTCATTTACAACATTTGTTTTCATCCAAAATACAAAGACATGTCAAAATACGGATGCCAGCCTCCCAAAATGCTCCCAGTAGCTTATGCATCCGTGCCTGCAACTCCTCAGCATCAACATATACCTGCCAACTATCATGCATACAAAAGTCAACGACGCTGAGTGAGTTCTAGTTTATAATAAAACATACTTTTCTTTGTTTCAACCGTTCTTTACTTTATTTCAAAATCGTACTATACTTTACAATCGTTCGTGATCATGCATCATACGTACATACAGATAATATCATTATTATCTTCATCATTACGTTGGTTAACTTTGTTCGTTCAACGCATTACATTATCGTTCACTTCTCTTTCTAGATCCGGTCAGACTTTACCCTCTTCATGGCACTCAGCCACGATTACTGAGGTCGAATGACAAGGATCCTGTTCAGTACTTTATTATGATAATTTGTTAACGTTCATTTTTACGTTCATTCTTTCCATCATTATCTTTCGTTCATTACTCTTTCCATCATCATTATCCCCGACTCATGCTCGAAAGCTGATGCTGTGACGGGACCTGCTCACAAACCCCCGACTCATATCCAAAGACTGACACAGCATCGGGATACGCGACAAAGATCCCATACGAGTCAATCACAGGGATTGAACTCTATCCAAGTCTGTTGCAACACAAAGTCGCTCACTTCATCATCTCATCTCATGGACAAAGACCTCTGTCGAGTCTGTTGCGACACAGAGTTTCTCACCTCATATCTATTCTTGGCTTTATGCCACACCCCCGAAGTTATACGTAACTCGGGTAACCATCATATATTTCACTCCTAACATTATGGATAACAACACCCCCATCAAAATGGGTAACACCCCCATCGAAATGGGTAACACCCCCACCAAAATGGGTAACACCCCCATCGAAATGGGTAACACCCCATCGAAATGGGTAACACCTCCATCAAAATGGGTAACACCCCCATCAAAATGGGTAACACCCCCACCGAAATGGGTAACAACACCCCCATCAAAATGGGTAACAACACTGAAGGTCAGTCACAAAGACTGGAACCCTTGCGTGCACACTTTAGGATTTGCTGAACCTCATGCGGTAGAGCTTAAGGCATTAAGAGCCGTGCACCTCTATACATATTGCTTGCATGCCTTTCTATACTTTCTCTTTATTATTGCATGCATTCTATCATTATGTTCCTCTTTTCATTATCTTCCACTTTACGTTACATAATACTTTCATTACATTCATTAACGTTCAACGTAAAGCCAAGGGAAGACATACATACATAATAAGGAACATACACATAATCATAAACATACACCATCACTATGCGGGCACATCATACATACATAACACACATCAAACATAAGTCATCACATCATAACCAGGCCTATCTCCCCATATTACCCCTTAAAAACCACTTAGAAAACCTCAAGTCCAAATTGGGCGCATGGGACCTTCCAGGCGCATGAGCATAAAAATTCTAAGTGTAAAACAGTCTGGGCGCATGGGCACTGTTTGGGCGCTTCTACCCTGTTCAGGTGCTTGCCACTATGCAAGCGCATGGCACCTGTTTAGGCGCATCAACACTTAGTCGTTTCAATCACTTTGGACGCATGGAACTATTTAGGCGCATGGCCAACACTTGGGCGCATGGCCAACACTTAGCCACATGGGTCACTATTTGGGCGCATGGACCCCCTCTGGGCGCATGGCCAACACTTAGACACATGGCCAACATGCTGGGCGCATGGGCCACTGTTTAGGCGCATGACCCGCCCTTGGGCGCATGGCCAACACTTAGACGTCTGGCCTCTCATGCTGGATGTATGAGCCACTGTTTGGCGCATGAACCACCTCTGGGTGCATGAACCACTGTTCATGTTCATCAAAACATTCTGAAATATTTTCTATGCTATCAAATTCACCCGATTATCATTCCAATGATACCCAATCACAGATCTAACATACTAAGGGCATCTAAGCATGCTAAACATTATCACTAACCCATAATCAACACCATAACATACATACATACATACATCATTTCGAACATAAAGTTGTAAACCCATGGTTTCTTTCAAAATGTTTACTTAGTATGCATAATAGCCCCAAATCAGTTGAAAATCAGTAAGAGAGGGGTTCTAGAAACTCACCTTGAGCAGCCTTTAAGCAACACACTTCAAGTTCGAGACCCACCTTCAATTCAGCTCTTGAATCCCGAAAACAAACACTAATCAACCAGAACTTCGGTCAAGAACTCGAAACCCAGCTGAAATCGAGCTCATAGAAGAGAAGACTTACCTTTGCAGCTGCTTCTTCCTCTTTCCCTCTCTAGAACCGGGGATCTCTCTCTCTCTTCTTTCTTCCTCCGAGAGCAAAAGCAGCTTTCTGCTTTTGATATGGGCGACAATGCCCCTTAAATCCTTAAAATAATAAGGTTTTGTACTTTGTACACTTTTTCCCCTCCACTTGTGCTCATTGTCTATCCTTTCTATTTACTTTCTCTTCCTTTCGTTTAAATAGAAATTCTGGGTGTTACAAGTCTACCCCCCTTAAAGAGGTTTCGTCCCTGAAACCTGTCGTTTCTTGAACAGTTACGGGTAACACTGTCTCACTTCTTCTTTGATCTTGCATTTAAACTTAGATCCCTTTAGGCTTCACTGCACCCGCACAAACGAAACCATCATCCTCCTTAGCCTATTCTCTTCTTCTTATTAGTAATGGGCACCAGTTGCTTCTCATGGTTGGGTACTTTATCCATCTTAGTGTTCTCTAGTAGCATGATCATATCCTCATCGATTGAGCTCTTTCTTAGACGAGATGCATGGAATATCAGATGAATTCCACTTAACCCATCGGGTAGCTCCAGTCGATGTGTCACTTCTCCTACCTGAGCAATAACTAGGAATGACCCTCTACACTTTAGTATTAGCTTTACTCGATTTCAAATCAAGCAATCCGCTTTCCTGGTTGAAGCCTTCGTCATAATTCATTGTCGTAGGTCGTCACCAAACTTTGGTTGTGCACGGTTGACCAATCCATCTCCTTGCAACACTTGGGGTTTGAGTCATAGATTACTGATCAACTCACACGGTGATGCATGTCTACCTACCTTTGTCTATCTTGAACAGCCTAGCAGGAACAAGCGCTCTCTCTCAATTCTATCACGCAATCCTCTAGGGCATTAGGTAACCAGGTAGACTTACTAATAGCAATTCTTACATCGAAGGGCTCATCGATCTTCCTACCCCGAATGTGCAACATCACAGAAAATAATGGCAACAAAACTACTACTAGCGTCATAGTTAAAGCATAGATGCATAAATCTAAACTTGCTAGAATGTACCTGACATTACCTCGGAGTCTGACCTAGCCTCCTCCCAGTCATAGCGAAGGCTCTAGCCTTCACCCTCTTTTCTCCTTCCTCGTACCGGAGCTTCCTCCGATCTTCTTCACTCCCGAACCTTCCGCCCTCGGCTTTTTGCAATCCCTGCTCATGTGACCTTCCTCACCACAGGAATAACACCTCCCCATACCACAGTTCTTCGCCACATGTCCGGTCCTCCCACAATGGAAACAGACATTGCCCCCCAATCTAGATTCCCCGGGGTGCCTGTGTCCACACTTGCCACACCTTCAACCCCGCACCAGTTATGACCACACGCTGATCATCCACTCATGCACCTTTGCTACCTGGAGCGGCTCCGCCACGTCCTAATTGCTTTCCGTTCCATTCTTGATCACCCTCTCCTTTCTTGCTACTTTCAGTCACCATCACAGATCTTTCATCATACAATCTCCCCGCCAAATCAACCGCCGACCTAAACGTGCTTGGTCGGGCAGTAATCATGTGCCTACGGATGTCCACCGGCAAGCCTTGAATGTACCTCTTGATCTTTCGTGAAAGAGGTGTCACCTGATCCGGCACCAGACGTGCCATCTCATTGAATTTAGCAGTATATTGCTGATGTGTCATCGTGCCCGCCTCCAGCTGCAGGAACTCCCTCTCGACTTTATCCATCTCACGATGAGTACAGAACTCCTCAATCACTAGCCTTTTCAACTCCGGCCATCTCATCCTTCCGATAGCCCTGCTTCCCTAACCCTGGACAATATTGTCCCACCAACACAAGGCTAAGTCCATAAAAGAGTGGGCAGCAAACTTTACTTTCTGATCCTCCCAACACTCGCTGATATTCAATACCCCTTCCATCTCTCTCACCTATCGATGAGCAGTAGCAGCGGTGCCGTTTCCATCAAAAGTTGGGGGCTTGCATCATTGAAATGCCCCATTGTTACAGCCTTGTGCCGCCTCCGACGCAGGCTCTTCCTCTTCTTCCTCTTCGTCATCGAAGAAAACCGTTTCAGTCTCGGGTCGTCTCCTTTCGCCCGAAGGTCTACCTATTTCCTGTCTCTCCTCATCTCTAACAGCCTTTATAACTTCGGTCACCACAGACGGTAGGATCGTCCGCATGACTTCTTCCATGACTTCCTCTCTCATCGAGGCCCTCTGATTAGCATTCTCATCACTGCCCTCCTGACGAGGGGTCTCGGGTTCCTCATGGACTACTCTCTCAGCCCTAGACCTTCCTCTTGTGACCTGTGGTTCAGCACCACGTCCACCACCACCTCCACCTCGTGAAGCTTTCAAAGATCTACCACCAGCCATCTTCTAATACATTATAAGATTCAAACACTAACTCGGTCATTCAAGACAGCACTTAGTTTATGTCAAGTATAGTAAGTCCCTAATTACAGTGGCCAGTTGTGATTAGCCACTTACTTTAATCTTCACACCCCAAGCATCTTCTATCCTAACTTAATCAGTATCTAAATCTACACAATAGCACACAAGCCACATAACACGCGCACATAATACCGGTTAACATTAACTTACTGTAAACGTTTACATAAAATCTTTACCTGCAGGCACGTAGCTACTAGGACTGGCATCCCTTTTCCTTTTATTCCTATTCTCAGTTTAGGATTAGGTTTTTGAAAATATTTACCCAATTCGCTTAAACTTTTGCTCTGATACCAACTTGTAAGGCCCCCGTTCCCGGGCACCTCACAGTTGGTCATTCATTGCACATAAAACATTATAAAACGTACATTTATTTTGCAGCGGAATTTAAAACTTTCATTTATAACTAAAAACATGTCATTTCATTCATTTACAACATTTTTTTCATCCAAAATACAAAGACATGTCAAAATACGGATGCCAGCCTCCCAAAATGCTCCCAGTAGCTTATGCATCCATGCTTGCAACTCCTCAGCATCAACATATACCTGCCAACTATCATACATATAAAAGTCAGCGATGCTGAGTGAGTTCTAGTTTTATAATAAAACATACTTTTCTTTGTTAAAACCGTTCTTTACTTTATTTCAAAATCGTACTATACTTTACAATCGTTCGTGATCATGCATCATACGTACATACAGATAATATCATTATTATCTTCATCATTACATTTGTTAATTTTGTTCGTTCAATGCATTACATTATCATTCACTTCTCTTTCTAGATCCGGTCAGACTTTACCCTTTTCGTGGCACTCAGCCACGATTACTGAGATCGAATGACAAGGATCCTGTTCAGTACTTTATTACGATAATTCATTAACGTTCATTCTTACGTTTGTTATTTCCATCATTATTTTTCGTTCATTACTCTTTGTTACTCTAATCTTGTCTCATACAATATCCCCAACTCATGCTCGAAAGCTGATGTTGTGCCGGGACCTGCTCACAAACCCCCGACTCATGTTCGAAGACTGACACAACACCGAGATACGTGACAAAGATCCCATACGAGTCAATCACAGGGATTGAACTCTATCCGAGTCTGTTGCAACATAAAGTCGCTCACCTCATCATCTCGTCGCATGGATAAAGACCTCTGTCGAGTCTGTTGTGACACAGAGTCGCTCAGCTCATATCTATGCTTGGCTTTATGCCACATCCCCGAAGGTCAGTAACAAAGACTGGAACCCTTGCATGCACACTTTAGGATTTTGCTGAACCTCACCATGCGGGCACATAATCATAAACATACACCATCACCATGCGGGCACATCATACATACATAACACACATCAAACATAAGCCATCACATTATAACCAGGCCTATCTCCCCATATTACCCCTTAAAAACCACTTAGAAAACCTCAAGTCCAAATTGGGCGCATGAGACCTTCCAGGTGCATGAGCATAAACATTCTAAGTGTAAAACAGTCTGGGCGCATGGGCATTGTTTGGGCGATTCTGCCCTGTTCAGGCGCATGTCACCTGTTTAGGCGCATCAACACTTAGCCGTTTCAATCACTTTGGGCGCATGGCAATATTTAGGCGCATGGCCAACACTTAGGCGTATGGGCGCATGGCTAACATTTAGGCTCATGGCCCAACATGCTGGGCTCATGGGCCACTGTTTAGGAGATAAATTAATTTGTTGTTTAAATAGTAAGAATGGTTCTATGAGTTCTTATGCCATTACACCCCTTCTGTTTACTAATTTGAATTATAAGTTTAATATAATAAAACAAATTCATAAAAGAACCTATACACACAGAGAGGATAATTACCGAACCAGTTCTTATCTCGAGAACCAAAAGAAAAAGAACAATTGTTTTTCATAAATGTAACTTAAGTCTGGTGATACTTGAGATATTTTATATACGTTTATATCAGACAGTAATAATAAAAATATGTAAAACAACTAAATATCAAAAATCTTAATTTATGTTTATGTAAGTTAATGTTTTTTTAATTTTATAATTGAAAGGGTTTCCAAAGATCCTAACTCTACACATACATATATGTGTATGTATGTATGTATGTATGTATGTGTGTATGTAGGTATGTATGTATGTATGTCTGTATGTATGTATGTATGTATGTACGTACGTACGTACGTACGTAGGTATGTATGTATGTATGTATGTATGTATGTATGTATGTATGTTGTATGTATGTATGTATGTATGTATGTATGTATGTATGTATGTATGTATGTATGTATGTTGTATGTATGTATGTATGTATGTATGTATGTATGTATGTATGTATGGATGTATGTATGTATGAATGTATGTATGTATGTATGTATGTATGTATGTATGTATGTATGTATGTATGTATGTATGTATGTATGTATGTATGTATCTGTGTATGTATGTATCTGTGTATGTATGTATGTATGTGTGTATGTATGTATGTATGTATGTATGTACGTACGTATGTATGCATGTATGTATGTATGTATGTATGTATGTATGTATGTATGTATGTATGAATGTATGTATGAATGTATGTATGTATGTATGTATGTATGTATGTATGTATGTATGTATGTATGTATGTATGTATGTATGTACGTACGTACGTACGTACATACGTACGTACGTACGTATGTATGTATGTGTGTATGTATGTATG
This sequence comes from Flaveria trinervia, assembly GCA_025506515.1. NCBI lineage: Eukaryota > Viridiplantae > Streptophyta > Magnoliopsida > Asterales > Asteraceae > Flaveria > Flaveria trinervia. The sequence continues at coordinate 23,214,457 of CM046445.1, read as the reverse complement.
TATGTATGTATGTATGTATGTATGTATGTATGTATGTATTATGTATGTATGTACGTATGTATGTATGTATGTATGTATATAGGTATGTATGTATGTACATACGTACGTAGGTACGTACGTATGTAGGTACGTACGTATGTAGGTACGTACGTATGTATGTATGTATCTATGTACGTATGTATGTACGTATGTAGGTACGTATATATGTACATATGTATGTACGTACGTATGTACGTACGCATGTGTACATACGTACATACGTATGTAGGTGCGTATGTATGTGCGTATGTATGTGCGTATGTATGTGCGTATGTATGTACGTGTCTATGTACGTGTGTACGTGTGTCTGTACGTGTGTATGTAGGTGTGTATGTATGTGTGTGTGTATGTGTGTATGTGTGTGCGTATGTATGTGTGCGTATGCATGCGCGCGTATGCATGCGCGCGTATGCATGCGCGCGTATGCATGCGCGCGTATGCATGCGCGCGTATGCATGCGCGCGTATGCGTGCGCGCGTATGTGCGTATGTGTGCTCGTGTATGTGCGTATGTGTGCGCGTGTATGTATGTATCTACGTGTGTATATATGAGTGTATGTACGTGTGTATGTACGTGTGTATGTACGTGTGTGTGTACGTGTGTGTACCTGTGTGTGTACGTGTGTGTGTACGTGTGTGTGTACGTGTGTGTGTATGTGTGTGTGTACGTGTGTGTGTACGTGTGTGTACGTGTGTGTTTAAGTGTGCGTGTACATGTGTGTGTACGTGTGTGTGTACGTGTATGTCTACGTGTGTGTACATGTGTGTGTGTACGTGTGTGTATACGTGTGTGTGTACGTGTGTGTGTACGTGTGTGTACGTGTGTGTGTACGTGTGTGTTTACGTGTGTGTACGTGTGTGTGTACGTGTGTGTGTACATGTGTGCGTGCGTGTGTGTGTACGTGTGTATGTACGTGTGTATGTACGTATGTATGTACGTTTGTGTAGGGTAAGGTTTAAATGAGAACCTTAACTTATTGTGAGAACTTTTTAACTTAATTTATGTCACACTCTCAAAATCCACGTGTAAAGTTTTAGCAAGAAACATGTTGATAAACAAGGATCTAAGTCATTAGTTACAATGAATAGCCTCTAAATGAATTTGACAAATAAAACTTAGAGTTTATGAGTTTTAAAATTCTACGTTAGCATAAGTTAAATATTCAAAATCATAATGTTCTATTGTAAATGCGTAAAACACACGCCTGAAACTGTAGTTAAAGATGTAATGTTTATCCCAAAGTCAGCCTATACTTTAACTCAAATTTATTCTTTCAATCTAGTCATCTATTTCAACTTTAGTTGGACTTTAACCTCATGAAACTCTGGGTATTAGCATGTTTTAAATTTAGAAAGTTTATACATGTATGGGCAGTAGAAAGTTCGAAATAGGTGTCCAAGTTTTCAGATTTATTACATAATCTAAGAATTAAAGTTTATTAAAGAACAGTTTGGTGATTTCTAGTTACTACTTTGATAGTTTGACTTAATCAACATCTTTGGATGAGTTAGAGGCCATGAACACGTCATGTGGTAAATAATGATTTAGATGCTCGATTTATGTACACAAGGAGAAGGATGAACAGATAATTAGAAAAGGTCATGTGTAAGCTTGAAATTCACCAACAAATCTTGAGCTTTGACCACTTGAGTTTGCTTTAGACTTAGATACTTTGCAAGGATTAAATCTGTTTTAAGAGAGGGGCGTGGGTGAGGTAAGATTATAGAGAGCAAAGAGGTGGATTTTGAGTTTGCAAAGAGTGAAATAAGCTCACATATGATGCTATTTATATAGTAATTTCATTATATTACTAGTGGCTTTACTACTTTGTTGTATTGAATCTGATTTTTGGGTTCTAATTGGGGATTTTGGTTGGAATCAAAGGAAAGAAAGATGAAGATGTGAAATTTGTCATTGGATCTTTCTTGGAAATATATGACTCAATTTTTGTTGGCTTGCAAGTTTGGTCTTCCACTGATAATACATGGTAAAAGCTTGATGTGGGTAAATATGTAAGAAAGCTTTTTCGGTTTCTTTCCTCCATGAGTTCGGCTATGAGATTTAGTAATTTTTTGTTATCAAACTCTATTAGTTCCGTTATGTCTTTCATACACGTCACGTATGCACACATTAGTTGTTCTTAAACGTCGGTGACTTAACAAATAGTTATATTGATTTAACTAATATTAATTTGATTAATAAATTATTATTATTAGGTGATTATGTGAATCAAAAGTGTTATGTTATTTAGGATTTACATCTCAACATGTTGTTATGTAAAGTATAAAAGAATCATTAGAGATGATTATCATTTTAGTTATTGGTTTATTAAACTCAAAACTTAAGAAAACTAAAATGATTTATAAAAAACTTAAAAGTAGGATTTACAATTTATAAGAATGCAAAAGGTTATACGTGAAAATCAGGGTGAGTATACGTATGGAAACACAAAAACCCTAACCCCATTCCACCCCATTTCCGTTTCCAACCCTCCCCACCATCTCCCGTGGGATTTCGACTTCAACACACGCAAAAACACTTGGTTTTGGCTAATTCGATCATTGCAACATGTTAATAGGTATGAATTACTAACTATTTATCATGTTTTTAACAAAAAGTAATTATGAACAAACCCTAGTTTAATATTGCACTATAATTCAAAATTGATGTATCTTGGTGGTGTAATTATGTTAGCTTGATTGTATTGATGATGTTTTACGTGTATTATTGTTGATACATATGTACCTAGTTTAGGAACTTAATTTAAATGTTTATCATGTCTTACATATATGAAATGAATGGGTATGGATGAAATACAATATGTGATTGATGCTTATAATGTTTAATGTTTCATTATTTATTGTGTGATAAATTATAGTGAACTAACTATATAGGTTTGTGTTGTTGTACATAATTCTTAGTCAATAATAATTGAGAAACGTGTTCAAACTTAATCGTATGAAGTCCTCATACGAATGGACCATCCTAATGGACCATAGGAATGAATACTTCATGCTAATGGACCAGTCGCACGATTGAACCAGGAGACTGGATCAGTCGCACGATTGAGACATAAGATTGACTCAGTCGCACGACTGAACCTTCAGTCATGCGGATGGATCAATCGCATGATTCAGTCGCACGACTGAACCATGCTAATGGTTCAGTCGTACGATTGGAAAACCCTAACCTATAAATTCCACCTAATTCGTGGAAAAAAACAATTCGAATACCTACGCAAATAATCATACCCTAGCCGTCCAGAGACTCAAGAAAACCTGTTCCAGGTTCATGGATCGCAGTTGATCTTGTTCTAACCGTCTTAACGTTTCTTTAATCATTAGATTGATCTGAACTGCGTTCTCACTGATTGTATCACCAATCAAATAGGATTCCACACTATTTGATCTGGTATACACGTAGAATCAGTTAGTACTCCATCCGTACACGGTCATCTAACATGTGGTATCAGAGCCTTGGCTCTTGATTTTGCGTGTGATTCGATTGGTTTCGGTGTAAAAACACTTTTTCATTCAAAAACACCATCTTTTTTACTAAAACAGTGTTTTCGACGTCTCCAGATCTAAAAGTTCACGTTTTTTGGCTTACGGCAGATTAGGTTCGTGAAAAATCGTATTTTTGTGTCAAAGTACCAAAACCTTTGAATTTTCAAAACCAGCAGCTTTCAGTCGCACGATTGACTCAATCGCACCTCTCATATGCACGATTGAACTTAGTTGCCCATCCATTCGTACGACTAAACAATCCCATTCGCATTATACATCCGCATTTACCCAATCGCACGACTGTTCGTCTGCATTTGTCCAATCGCACGATTGGCTCACCCGCATTTGTTCAATCGCACGATTGACTCATTCACACCTCTCCATTCGCACGAGTGAATAAGTCTTGTCTAAATTTCAAAGTTTAACGAAATGGAAGATCAGTACTCAGCGTTCACTGCCGGAAGGGACTCTCGTATCCAGAATCTATTGCTTCTGGAAAATGAAATTGGGAATCACAATAAGCCGCCTAAGCTTATCACGTTAGACGATTACCCACAATGAAAGCAAAGGTTCGAGATTAATCTAAATAACGTTGATCCCAATCTGTGGGAATCAATCGAGACAGGGTATAGCATGTCGGTTGGTGCTGATGGGGTTAAACTTACTTTGGGTGGCATGACTGATAGCCAGAAGGTGAAATACAATACGGAAAAGAAGGTGTATGCTTTGTTGACTCAGTCAATACCAAAGGACATATTCTATCAATTTTCTGAGAACAAACAAGCAAAGAAGTTATGGGAGGCTCTGGAAAAACGATATGACGGGAATGCGACGTTAAAAGCATTAAAGGCAAAGGCCCTAAAGAAGGAGTTTGATAACTTCTCTTTGATAGGAAAAGAGAGCCTGGATGACATCATTGACCGATTCTACCACTTGATGAGTGAGTTGCACACTCATGGGGTAACCATGTCCATGGAAGACAAGGTGTCAAGTTTTGCATATGGGTTGCCAGAGAAGTGGGTCCCGTTTGTATCAAATCTAAGACAGAATGATATGCTTGTGAAGTTGGATATCAATTATTTCATTCTGAAGCTGAGAGAGGAAGAATTTAGAATGAAGTATAGGTCTCAGAAAGTATCATACGATTAGAACCCGTCTCTATATAACTCATCTACCACCTCAACAAATTCAGGAACACCACTTCAAACGATATTTGTGTCAAGTTCAGCAGCTCTACCTCAAGCCACTACTTCAGGATCTGAAACGTCAAGGTCATCTTGCACCCAATATATAGTACATGAAGCTAATGCTACGAAGTTGAAAATCGAGAATCTCGGTAATATTACTGTGGAGGTTGCTAAAGAGCACATGGACCTACTAGCAGTAGTTGTTCACTCATATGATGGTCTAGTTGCTGGGAAGATTGGAAACTGCCATCTCGCAGATGAAGATTACGAGCAGGTGGATGAAACTGAACTCGAAAGAATGGATATCATGTGGGTGTTGGCTAGTGCTGTCCGGAGGGCAAAGAAGTTTGTGAAAAAGACTGGACAGAACTTGATAGCCATGAAAGACACTACCTTTGGTTTTGATAAAACCAATGTTACCTGCTTTAGCTGTGGAGAGAAGGGGCATTTCAAACGTGAATGTGTTAAGCCCAAGAAAACAGGTAATGATAATCCATTCTCAACCTTCAACCGTCAGGACAAACCCATGAGTGGAGCTGCCTCATCAAGCAAGGAAACTAAGGCCTTGACTACACAAGATGACGAAGGACAAGATTGGACCTTTCGTTTTGTTTCTCCTAGTGAATCCAACATTGCCAATGTTGAGGGATTGGATGATGACACTGCAAGCGAAAGTGAAATCGCAGTTGAACTAATGATATCAAATAATGAAGATATTGTGAATGTGGTCAATCACCTGAATGAAGAGGATCTTAGAATGACATGTTCAGAATCCCCAGCATCTGAGGAGTCAAACTCGGCAATGATGGCTGATTCAACTGAATCTTCATAGGTAAGTAGCAAAGACCAACTTTTTGAAAGTCATGCTTGTAATGAATGTAATAAGTTTAAAGAAAGCATAGATTCAAAATTTTCTAGGTTATTAGATCACAATGATAGTTTAGTAAATGACTTACAACTATGCCCAGAAGCTAATCAGATTTTAAAACAAAATAAGCATAGTTATAAAGAGTGTTCGGACCTGGTATTTGACCGAAATACCTAGAGATTAACGTGTAAACCAGATCAAATAGTGCGGAATCCTATTTGATTGGCAATCCAATCAGTGAGAACACACGAAGAATCAATCAAGAATTGAAACTAATGTTAGAAATCGATTGGGAATCGATCTAATGTGTTCTATGAACTTGGAGAACGAATTGGAAGGTTTCTGGACGGCTAGGGTACGTCTGGAATCGTAATTTTTCGAGAGTCTTGTTTTTCACGAATTGAGTTGTATTTATAGGTTGGTATTATTCAATCGTGCGACTGAACCATTAGTTTGGTTCAGTCGTGCGATTGAACCATGCGGTTGATTCATTCGTACGACTGAGTGTTCAGCCGTGCGACTGAGCCAATCTTATGTTACAATCGTACGACTGATCCAGTCTCCTGGTTTAGTCGTGCGACTGAGTCAATCGTGTGAAGTTATTTATGCGTATGGTTCATTCGCATGAGCCATTCGCATGAGAACTTCATTAAGTTAAGTTTGAATGTTTTAATTAATATAACATAATGTGCAATCATTCAAACAATCATAAACCTAATTAACCAATTCAATGTCGACACATTAATGAAACATTAAACATTATAACTAACAAACTATCAATATCATTTCATTAATCATACCAAACAAGATCTATTACATCATATATCATGATCTAGGGACATACATGTATCAATAAACTCCCCCTTGGACCTAGATCTCTCTAATGTCTTGTTTTCTTCATTACCTCCTCATATTTCTTGTACTTGTCCTCTTGTGTGACTCCCGCGTGAATATCAAACGCGAAGCAAAGTCTTATGACATTTTGGAACTGAAGTGCTTGTACAATATCTTGCGTATCATAGAACAGAGGCCACTTGTACAGTGTATAAACATCATTTTCCGACAAGTTGGTAAGCACATTGGATCGAATACTCTGATTGTATCCATTGGCCCTCTTTATCTAAAACTATGACCGCTTCTGCTGTTCTCCAATCGTAGTACCACCACTTAAAGTGTGGTGTGAAATCCTTTGTCATTTCCCGAAGTGGGATTCTTGACATTGTGCGCGGAGGATTCCACTTCAACACAATCTTTGGTTTTCCAGTAATGGCATCCATCTCAGACCTTCTAATATACCTTGTAGGTCATTGTGGTCTGAAGTTAATCCACCTGGTGTGGTACTCTTTCTTTAGGCAGCCTCAAACCAGCCTGACATCTTTCTCGGGTCAACATACAACAGCTTCAATTTGGCCAGCTGGTTGAGCTCAAAACCTGGTAGAGTCTTTAGATCATGTGGAAATCTAAAGTACTCTATGCCCTTCTCCCTCTTAACGGAATAAACGTTAAGATCATCAAAATATGCCCATGCTATAATCCTTCCTGACACCTTAAGATGTTTCTTGACGCTGTAGAGCTTGGTGTAGGCATCCCTCTTCGGTGCAGCACGTTGGGCTCTAACTTCTTTAAAACATTCAGCCCATTCAGCCTTACGGATATCAACATCATCCTTTGCAGCTTGGGCCATTCCCTCTGTTTTCTCTGACTCTTGCTCCATTTTGTCTAACATCTCAAATGTATCACCGACCAGGGATTCTCCCAAATTGAGGACCACATTACCCTCATTGTCAGCATACTGAGGATAGTGCTCTGCAGTGATATCTTCTATCTCTATTTCATCAATGTCATTTAGCTCGTCATCATAGGTAGCATTACATGTTGGAGCATCTTTCACAATTTCATCAGGATTGAGCTTGAAAATTTCTGCCAGTTGCTCGTTTGATAGATCATGAATTATTTCCCCTTCTTCAGGGTTATAACTCACTGACCTTCTGACAATCCCTTGCAGATCAAGAATCATTTTGAGTGAGACTTGACCTGTTGAAGGGGAGCAATATCAAACTCATCTCTTTTGTACTTTGGATCTGTTTGATTTACACATTTCACACTCAAATCATTAGTAATTTATCAAACAGAAAAGGCATTAAAGTAATATAAACATTAAGTACATTGTGTTCAATTACATGATTCAAATACAAAAGAAGATAAATACATAATCATCTAATCTTTACTTTTTTCTTGTATCAAGGTTTCATCACTTGTAGGGGCAGAGGTAGAGGCTGATTGATCTTGTCTATTCTTAGTCCTGTTCTCTTGACCTGTAGTAGTGGCCGATGCAGGTGCATCCCCTCTTTCTGCTTCTTCATAATCGTCACTCTCTTCATCTTCATTCACATCATCATCAGCACTATCATCACCATCTCCCTCTTTAATCTTCAGAGGCTCATCTTTAGATCCTTTAAGTTTGAGCATGATGGTCTTCTTAGCATCCTCCAACTCTTCAATTTTCTTAGCAGAAGTGACTCTATGCTCTTGGAGTTGGGCGATCTCGCGGCTCTGAGCAGCCATTTGCTGGGCCTGCTCCTTGATTAGGCAATCCTGCTCCGAGATCTTATGTGACTGTACAGCAGTGAGATCTGCAAGCTGTCGGATCTGTGCAGTCTTTTCTTCATCAGCAGCTAACAGTCGCATCACCATACGGTTTAGCGCTGAAAGCTGGTCCTCTACCCCAAATTGAGGTCGATGAGATCCATATATATATGCGGGATCAGATGAGGGTCCTGATTGGTGGCTGGTGGTGGTGGTGGTTGTGGTGAAGATAGGGTTGGGTCTGTGAGATATTGGAGGTGATGTAGGAGTGAAAGATATGGTGGTGGTTGGCATATTTACAGTGGTGGGAGGTGTGGTAGTGGTAGTGGTAGCTGTGGTGGCTGTGGTGGCTGTGGTGGTGGATGGTGTGGCTGTAGAAGTGGTAGGGATGGTGGTAGATGTAGTGGCTGTGGTGGGTACGAAGGTGAGTCTTCTTCTCTTCTTCTTCTGGCCGTGGGGCTGAGCCATCCGTTTCTTCCTCGATCCAGTCGAGGTGGATGCTCCCCCTAGAACACGGCTAGTAGACTCAGGAGCATAGCTGGGATCTACAGTCGTCTCTCCCAAATCCCTGGGGCGTTCACCAACCGCCCGGAGTCCATACTCGGTGGGAACAACCTTGCTTCCCACGGTCCTCGTCAAGGGCTCCTCATCTGACTCTTCTTCTTCCTCACCAGGTATGAAGTCCTGGTGGAAGCCTGCAGAATCAGCTATGTCACCTGTTGGGGCAGACACTGGGGGTATAACATCTGAAGCCGTGCCCCTTGTTGGAGCAGGCATATCATCCCTAACATCCCCACTATCATCATCGTCTGAATCATGCTCTGCGAGCGACAACCTCTCATCATCTGAATCACTGTCATCATGACGCCATTTGCGTCTACCTGGTGCCACATATCGTTCATTTGCCAGATGGCCGATCAACCTTTTTACCTGGGGCTTTACCTGCTTGCCCCGATACACTCTCATGCGACCCAAAGTCGTGTCATCCATAACCTCTAGGGCAACCGCATCATGTTTCTCCTTGGGAAGTAATGGCAGCTTCTCGTTAAAGATCAGCTGCAGAAATCTGGGATACATACAAAAACCCTCCTTCCCCTTGTCCTCCAGATTCTCCACCAGATACGAGAAGATCATGCTTGAGAAGCTGAAGGGGTGGTTTAGCACCAGTGCCACATAGGCATTCTGAATCTGGTCTGACAGGTCATCAAACCCACCCCTTCGAGAAGCAATACACTTCAGGATCACGTGCGCCAAGTATTTATACTGGGGACACAGGTTGCTCTTGTTGAGCACACCTGAGTTGATGTCCCCAGCATATTTAATCCTGAGGAAGCAACCTCTGACTGTAAGTGGATGTAGTCTGGTGGGTTGATCAGTATCATCCCCAAACTCAAGTACTCTCTGGATGTCAGTTGCTGTAATTTCAATGTCATGACCATGAATGGAGCTCCGTATGCTGTAAGGCTCATGTGACCAATCTACGGAGGCATTTTCCCAGAAAGCCTGATGTAGCGACCTGTAAGGAGTACACTGTGTGGATATGGCTTTGTGTATCCGAGAGCGTCGAAGGAATGCAATAATATCTGTAAACTCGGCTCCATTCCGATTCGTATGGTCCAAATGAGCACATATGTTGTGCTTTGGATTAAGAGACCATCGGTCACCCATTTTTCCTGAAACACAAAACACCTAATCCTTAGTACATAATACATTAGAACTCAGTTCTAAGTGTAGTGTTTCACTTCCCTTCTGATTCATTCATGCGAATGAATCATGCGATTGGAGTCATTCGGTTAATTGAGACATGCGATTGAGTTCAATCGGCTGATTGAGACATGCGATTGAGTTCAATCGACTGATTGAGACTTGCGATTGAGTTCAATCGGCCGACTGGACTCATTCGGTTGGTTCATTCGGCCGAATGACCCAATCGTAAGGTTTAATCGTGCGATTGGAGTTCATTCGAACGACCAGTCGCTTGCTCCACTGTTCGATCGCCTGTGGGTCGAATCTTGACCAATTTAAGTCATTTAACAGTGTTTAATGGTCCATTAGCCTCGTCTACTTGTCACTAATAACCTATTAAACTCAATTTTAACATTTTGCTTAATTTACATAGGTGATTAGGTCATTTCACAGTTCGGTTCTTGATTCAATCGAATGTCTCTATTGTAGGTTCGGTAATCTGTTGATTTTGGTAAGATTCAAAGAGTAATGTACCTGTAAATCGTCACTCGAATGTAAGAAACTTAACAACAATATAAATCAGGATCTGTAGCAATTTTGACAGAGTAACAGGAAGAGTGCGATTTGAGTGCGATTTTGGTGTGATGAGGAACATACGATCGACTGAGGCCCTTAAATACTGAACCTAGGTTCAATCGGCCGACTGGCCTCATTCGCTCAGTTCAATCGGGCGACTGAGTCTCAGTCGTACGATTGGCCTAGTCAATCGCATTCAGTCGGCCAACTGAGTCTCAGTCGGTCGACTGCCTCATTCGGTCTCCTTCATTCACATCTTTAGTTGACCGACTGTGCCTCAGTCGGTCTACTGTTTCATTCTCCCCCTTCTATTCGGTCGAATGGATCATTCTCATGTCCATTCGGCCGATTGGAAGCCATTCGCATAGTTGGTCCATAACCATGATCCACTCGTGCGAATGGGTCACACTTAGTGAGTTTACAGTCATTTTGAACATTTTACTATTAAGACCCTTTTCACTTTTGATAATAGCATTATAAGCTCTTAACCAATTCAGTCACTTCAGACGTGACTTTTTAAACTTTGAAAAACATGTGGCCATCTCAGACATGATCCTTTTAGGTAAGTTAATTCCCTTCTGATTTCCCTGATGTAGTCCGACAGACACACAAATTAAAAGATTAACATAGAAACTTAAACTAACTACACAAATAAAGTTTATTTTTGGACTTTTTATGAGAGATAAAACCCTAAGATGGAAATCTACGGGATTTGGTTTGGGAGTAGACAACTTCAACTTAGATTGATCATATCTGGACCAATTCAATTTTGGAATCATACAGGAACATCAAATCATTTGGGACTTGTTATTAAAACTTTTTGATGCTTAAATTCTTGGTGTTCATCCAGAGTCGTTAGCAACTTAAGGAAATCATACTGATACTCTTAGATTTTCACATTGATTTGAACTCTTGAGAATGTAGCCACTAAGATTGTCAGTATGTTTGTCCACTTAAATCCATACACAGACTCTTGACACAGACTGGTGACTGATTGAGGTTTAATTATTTCAGCTAACATTTGTGGATCCCACACTTATATGGTAATCAACATTCCTCAGAGGTTTTTGAGCGGTCTACGGGTATTATTACAAGAAGAGACTATTCTTAGAGCTTTCAAAGAAAAGCCTGTCCTCAGGTCAGTGCCATCGCACAGCAGAGAGGCGGCAAACAACAATGAATTCTAGAATATCTAGGTTATGCTTATCCTCAGGTCAGTGCCATCGCACAGCAGAGAGGCACAAACCTATCTCCTTGTTAGAGCAGCTTATTTTATTTTACACAATATGCACCAACAACATAAGTCATTAGCTTTATTGCATTTGTCTTTCATTTTTTCTTGCTTTGCTCTAATTATGGTCATCTGCACACGTTTGTGGCATTTAAATGCTCATTACCCCTTATTGGAATATATTTGATTGTGTTAACCAGTGATAAGATGGAAGCCCACAGTCAATGAACAACTTAGTTGATCTTGAGATCACCAATCAGGTCTAATTGTCTATTGTGTTGAATCTACCAACATATCATTTGTGGTCTAGCAGCCTCTAAGTCTACTTTCTTTGTGTCACCTTAGGAGTTGCCAGTTTTCTATCATCTTCCCTTTTTATATTGCTTAGACTACACAGACTTATACTTTGAACTTTTGCATCTTTTCAAAACTTAAATTTTTTAAAGTCCCTCTTGATTTGTTCTGTGTGCTATCATGTTCCAAAGGTATTGAATCGGTATCACAGACACAATCTACCTTATTTCAGCTAGTTACCCCTTCTCCCTCATTTTTTAATGTTAACTTGCTGACATATTCTCCCCCTAAAATACTAAAATCATTTCTGGTTTAATTATTTTTGGATTTTAATAAACAGAAAAATAATATGAGTTTAAATATAACAGACGAAAATAAAAACAGATAACATAAATAAAATAAACTTTAACTAAACTACATCGGACTACACATATTATCATCAGGAATTACCTCACTTTTCTTTTTAACGCCGTTGACCTCTAGCAAATATTGAAAACGTGGTTTATCAAAGGCTTTAGTATAGAGGTCAGCACGTTGAAAATCAGTATTAATTTTAACCACATCAATTAAGTCTTTTCAAAACAGTCTCTTATGAAGTGGTATTTAATACTGATGTGTTTGGTCTTAGGATGTTGAACCAGATTTTTAGTTACTGCAATTGCAGCAGAGTTATCAACAAAAATAGGAGTAGATGAGAATTTTAAATCGTAATCCCGCATTTGCTGTTGAATCCAAATGATTTGTGAACAGCAACTTGCAACAGCAACATATTCGGCTTCACAGGTTGACAATGCAACCGATGTCTACTTCTTACACTGCCAGGTAACTAATCTTCTCCCAAAGAATTGACACCCCGCTGATGTAGACTTGTAGTTCATTTTGCAGCCTCCGTAGTCCGAGTCACTATACGCCGTGAGCTCAAAATCATCATCATGAGGATACCACAACCCCAGTGTGGGTGTACCCTTAGATAGCGAAAATCTTTTGACCCCAATCAGATGATTGACCTTAGGTTTAGCCTGATATCTAGAACATAAACATGTCGCATACATGATATCAGGTCTTGAGGCAGTGAGATACATGAGGGATCCAATCATTCCTTGGTACATAAGGGCATCTACAAGATCTCCATTCTCATCAGGTGCTATATCATGATTCGTAGCAAGTGGAGTCTCAGCAGCAGAAGCATTCTCCATGTCAAAGCGACTGAGAATGTCTCCTACATACTTGGTCTGATGTAGAAAGATCCCATTAGGTGTTTGATCCACCTGTAACCCGAGAAAGAACTTCATCTCCCCCATAGCACTCATCTCAAACTCTTTCTTCATCACTGCTTCAAACTCTTTGCATAACTCTTCGTTCTTTGACCCGAAGATTATGTCATCAACATATATCTGTACAAGCAGTAGGTCGCCATCCTTTTCTTTAATAAATAGTGTACAGTCAATGACTCCCCTGCGAAAGCCGTGTTTCACAAGATGAGTCGAGAGTTTCTCATACCAAGCTCGAGGAGCTTGATGAAGCCATATAAAGCTTTGTCGAGCTTGTAAACTCTATCCCGATGATAAGGGTCTTCAAATCCCTCGGGTTGACTTACATAGACTGTTTCCCTGATTCCCCATGAAGGAATGCACTCTTCACATCTAATTTGTAGACTTAATCTTCAAGTACGATGCATAGGCAAGGAAGATACGAATAGCTTCCATCCTTGCCACGGGTGCAAACACCTCATTATAGTCAATTCCCTCGACTTGGCGAAAACCTTGAACCACCAGTCGAGCTTTGTTCCTGATAATGACTCCTTGGTCATCCTTCTTGCATTTTAGTACCCATTTGGTGCCAATGACTTTAGCACCTTTAGATCTATCAACCAGAGTCCATACACCTAACTTCTTAAACTGCAGAAGTTCTTCTTGCATGGCACTCACCCACGCCGCATCATTTAGTGCTTCACTGACATATTTTGGCTCAACCTGCGAAACAAAACATCGATAAGCACCATCATGAATGTAACCTTTCTCCATAACTGAGGCATAATCAGCTGAGTATAGCTGATTTCAGGTTTGTACCCCTGATCGGACATCCCCAATAACATTGTCAAGGGGATGATAGACGTTTAGTCGTGATCCTGGAGTAGTCGGCACAGCCACCTCCGAACCAAGATTGTGAACATTTTGTTCTGCATCTGAGGAAGGTGGAGTTTGAGGTTCTGAAGTTGAAGGTGCATCACTCATGGATGCTTGTGGACTTTCAGGAACTGGAACCTGTTCCTCCTGACTGTTCTGGTCATCTGCTTCAGTTTCATCTTCAGAGGAGGAGTCACTGTCATCGACTACCCCTCTGACTGAGTAGATGATTTCCCTGTGCTAGATGGTGTATTTAGAATATCATACATCATCCTAGTAGCTAACTCATCATCCGAGGGAGAGAGAGGGATGTTGAAGGACTTGAAGAATCCATCATAATCGAAGAAGTATGCAGGTCCTTTGCCTGTAGGTGGTGTGGTATATCTCTGAACGTCGACATTACACCACACTTCTACAAGACCCGTTGAATTATTGTAAAATCGCTTGTTCGGTATGTTGTATCCTAGAAAAATTCCTTCATCTGCCTTCTCTCTGAATTTGCTTCTTGTGTCTTCTTCAGAAGTGTACACGCGCGCCAAAAGTTCAAGATACTCCAATTCGGTTTGCGTCTTTGTAGTAGCTCATAACATGTCTTTTTCCGTGGCGCTTGACTATTAGGACTCGATTCAGTGTATAACACGCATTTGCCACTGCCTCATTCCAGAATTGGATAGGCAGTTTCGAGTCTGTCCAGCATAGTCCTTGCTGTCTCTATCAAACTCCTGTTCTTTCTCTCAGCAACGCCATTCATCTGAGGTGTGTAAGCAGAAGTGAATTGATGCACAATTCCCTTTTCCTTGCAGTATGCCTCCATCCCTTATCCTTGAATTCTGTCCCGTTGTCTGAGCGTATTTGTCTAACTTTTAGCTTGTAGAGAGATTCCAGTGTGGTTACTAATTCCTTGAATGTCTCCAAAGTTTCTGATTTGGATTTCAGAAACATTACCCAAGTGAACCTTGAGTAGTCATCAGTCACCACAAAACAGTACACGTCGCCTGCAATGCTCCTTGTACTAACTGGACCAAACAGATCCATGTGAAGAAGCTCAAGAGGAAGTTCTATTGAATGAACTTTCTTTTCCTTATGAGACTTCTTTGTCTGTTTGCCTTTCTTGCAAGCTACACAAAAGTCAGGAAGTTGGAAGTTCTTGACAACTCCTCTCACTAAATCCTTCTGAATCAAATGATTCATCTTCCTTTGACTAATGTGTCCCATTATCCTATGCCAGGAGATTGAATCCTTCTCAGTAGCTTTAGATAGAAAGCACTGAACCTCATGATCCGTTGTAGCAGCTGTTGACAGATCCAAGACATAAAGGTCTTTATATCTTGAAGCAGTCATTAGAACTTGGTCCTCTGGGATCATATATTCTTTCCTCAGCACGTAACACTTCTTGTTGTCGAAGATGACTTTAAATCCTTTATCACAGATTTGGGAAACAGAAAGTAAGTTGTTCTGAAGTTGTTGAACGTAGTTCACCTTATCAAACTTAACTTTCTGATTTCCCACTTCTCCCTGAGCTGTGATATAGCCTCCTTTGTTTCCTGCAAAGGAAACATGCCCTCCTTTTTTGTTTGACGTTAGATAAAAGGGCTCTATTTCCTGTCATGTGCCTGGATGCTCCGCTGTCTATAATCCACGTGTTAGTCTCAGCACTGTATCGAACACCCTGCACATACAAAGTAAATGAATAGTTTAGGTTAGGAACCCAAGCTTTGACTGTCTTGGGTTCCCAAAGGCATCACACATCATAAACTCCACTCATTGACCCTAGAGGGTGAGGGTAGCTCGGGTTCCTTCTTGTCATCAGTATCAGACACGTAGGTTGACTTTTCTTTCCATAAGCCAGATTTGTGCAATGCCTGTTTATGATAAACACTCGTCTGGCTTGCAAGTTTGACTTTAGGTTCACTAGCTCTTCTAGGTGGAGTTAAAGAGCTCCTCTTAGAAGACTTAGGTTTTGAGTCCTGAAATTCATCTTCTTCCTAGGTGTCTGATAAAAAGTACAGTAGGAAGCAATGTGTCCATATTCTCCACAGTTGTAGCACGCTCTGCTATCAACTTTATGATTAAACTTTCTTTGTGGAGAGGTGCGTGACACTCTAGTAACATCAATCACTTTAGGTTTTGACTCTGTATGTTTGATGTTTTCTCTGGTTTAACAAAATTTACTGTTTTAACCTGTTTAACATGTTCCACTTTTTGGTTACTGGTTTTTGACTTGAATCATGTGAGAAGTAACATTTGAAGTCCTTTTAGGTTCTGATTTGACTTTGTTAGAACTTGACTTTAAGTTAACCTTTTCAAACTTCTTTTCCGGATTAACACAAGGCAATTTCCCTTTGCCTTTGAAGTGGTCTCCTTTTGTTTGTTTCCAGTGTCAATAGATGAACATAGGGAATCTGGATCACTCACAAGAGGAGTAGTCACTACATGATCCTTGATGGGATTACTACTTAAAGGTCTAGTTTTAGTGTTCATCAAAGTCTCAGGTGGTGGCGGAACCACTTTATAACCCAGTCCCTCCCCTTTGTTTTCTTTCTTTTACTAAGTGTTGGACTATGTGCGACGAACTAGTCCAACTATGCAGTTTCTGTTTTAGTGAATTTACTTCTACTTCTAGAACTGCCTTTTGTTTCTTAGTGTCTTCTAGGGAGTTTAGATGTACCTAATGTCATTTGCTTGGTTAAAGGCCACTACTTCAGTTTCTCTAAGTTATTTAGTCAATAGGTCTATTTTTCCTTATAACTAAGCTCATTTTTTTTAGTACTCTATTAGCCTCAGTGCACAGACGTAAATCTTTTACTAAGTTATCATTATGATCTAATAACCTAGCAAATTTTTCATCTATGCTATTCCTAAAAGTATCACAATCAGAACAAGCATGATTATTAAAAATTTGGTCAGTGGTACTTACCTGAGTTGGTTCAGAAGAGTTAGCCATCAGTGCAGCATCATGTTTCTGGTTCTGGTGATTCTGACTTTTCTGTCTCTGACGTGGAAACTTCCTCATTTGGCTTGTAACTGACCTCGGCTGCAGTTGTTTCTTCACTATGTGACATTGCTATTTCAACTGCTAGATCACCTTCACTCGCAGAATCATCATCAATATCCTCAACATTGGCAATGTTAGATTCTCCTGGTGAGACAAACCAAAAACTCCAATCCTGTCCTTCATCATCATGAGCAGTCAAGGCTTTTGGATCCTTGTTTGATGAAGTAGAACTGGAGGCTTGCTTGTCTTGGCGAGTAAAGGACAGAACTGGTTCCCATTACCCGTCTTCTTTGGCTTGACACATTCTCTTTTGAAGTGCCCCTTCTCACGACAGTTAAAGTAGGTCACTTTACTCTTGTCGAAGCCAAAGGTGGTATCCTTAGTAGCAACCAAGTTCTGTCCAGTCTTTTTCACAAACTTCTTCGCCCTCCGGACAGCACTTGCTAAGGCCCACATTATATCCATTTCTTCAAGCTCCATTTCATCCACCTACTCGTAGTCCTCATCTGCCAGATGGCAGTTTCCAATCTTCCCGGTAACAAGTCCATCATATGAATGAACCTGCTGCTAAAAGATCCATATGCTCTCGAGCTACTTCTACGGTCACATTACCGAGGTTCTCGATCTTCAGTTTGGTAGCACTTGCTTCTGATCCAATATAATGGGTACATGATGACCCAGACGTGTCTGATCCAGAAGGAGAAGCATGTGAAGGACCTGACGAGCTAGACACAAAAGCAGTCTGGAGTGGTGCTCCAGATGTCTTAGCTTGAGGCGTGGCGTTGTATAAAGCTGGATTTTGTGTGTACGAAGACTTCTGAGCTCTATACTTCATCCTTAGTGCTTCTTCTCGCAACTTAAGAATGAAGTCATTATATCCAGCTTTACAAGCATTCCATTCTGTCTTAGGTTAGACACGAATGTAGCCCACTTATCAGGCAATCCGTCTGCGAAGTTGCTTACTTTCTCTTCCATGGTTGTAGCCACTCCATGTGTATGCAATTCGCTCATCAAGTGGTAGAATCTGTCTATGACTTCATCTAAACTTTCATTACTAATTGATGAGAAGTTATCGAATTTCTTCTTTAACTCCTTTGCCTTGATTGCCTTCAATGACGCATTCCCATCATATCTCTTCTCTAGCTCATCCCATAGTTTCTTGGACTGCTTGTTCTCTGAATACTGGTGGAATATGTCTTTGGGGATAGACTGAGTGATCAATGCATAAACTCTTTTCTCTGCATTGTACTTTACTTTCTGTGCATCTGTCATCCCGCTTAATGTTAGCTTAACTCCATCAGCTCCCACCGGTGTACTATAACCATCTCAATGGCTTCCCACAGATTAGGATCTACTCTATTAAGGTAGATCTCAAAAGTTGTTTCCAGTGGGGAAACTCATCTAAAGTCAAAAGCTTTGGTGGTTTATTGTGATTCCCCACCTCACTCTCAAGCAACAGCAGGTTCTGTATCCTTGAGTCCTTCCCAGCAGTAAAGGCTGACATCTGATCTTCCATGACTAATAAACTATAATCTAATCAAACAAACTTTCAACTGATGCGACTGAAGGATGCGAATGATCTAATCGTGCGTATAAACACTGCGACTGGTTCAATCGTGCGGCTGAACTAGGCGATTGGTTCAGTCGTGCGAATGAATCTGGTGCGTATGCTATGCGAACGAACGGTTCAGTCGGCCGAATGGAGTCCAATCGTGCGTATGAGCAATGCGAATGGAATCCAGTCGTGCGAATGAGTCACTCGTGCGACTGAAGCTGCTGTTTTGCGAAAATTTCTAGGTTTGACGGGTTTCAGCCGCCGTAAAGATTCGAAATTTCACAAGTTCTAATCGCCTAAGTCCGTAGAAACCAAACTTCGATGAGCAGGGAACTTCCAAGATCACTTTTGATGCCAAAGATTGCGTTTTTAGTGCAAAAACACAAACTTTTATGCAATCTGGATTGAATCAACACGTAATCAAGAGTCAAAGCTCTGATACCACTTGTTAGGACCTGGTATTTGACCGAAATACCTAGAGATTAACGTGTAAAACCAGATCAAATAGTGCGGAATCCTATTTGATTGGCAATCCAATCAGTGAGAACACACGAAGAATCAATCAAGAATTGAAACTAACGTTAGAAATCGATTGGGAATCGATCTAATGTGTTCTATGAACTCGGAGAACGAATTGGAAGGTTTCTGGACGGCTAGGATACATCTGGAATCATAATTTTTCGAGAGTCTTGTTTTTCACGAATTGAGTTGTATTTATAGGTTGGTATTATTCAATCGTGGGACTGAACCATTAGTTTGGTTCAGTCGTGCGATTGAACCATGCGGTTGATTCATTCGTACGACTGAGTGTTCAGTCGTGCGACTGAGCCAATCTTATGTTACAATCGTACGACTGATCCAGTCTCCTGGTTTAGTCGTGTGACTGAGTCAATCGTGTGAAGTTATTTATGCGTATGGTTCATTCGCATGAGCCATTCGCATGAGAACTTCATTAAGTTAAGTTTGAATGTTTTAATTAATATAACATAATGTGCAATCATTCAAACAATCATAAACCTAATTAACAATTCAATGTCGACACATTAATGAAACATTAAACATTATAACTAACAACTATCAATATCATTTCATTAATCATACCAAACAAATCTATTACATCACATATCATGATCTAGGGACATACATGTATCAACAAAGAGAAAATAGAACTTTTAAATAGATAACTAAGGAAACCGAAGTTATTGCTTTTAATCAAGCAATGACATAAAATTCTATTTAAAAATCCCTAGAAGAAACTAAGAAAGCAAAAGCGGTTTTGGAAGTCGAAGTCAACTCTTTAAAACAAACTGCACAGTTGGACTAGCTCTTCTCACATAGTCAACACACTTAGTGAAAGAAGTAACAACGAGGAGGGTTGGTTATAAAGTGGTACCACCACCACATGAGATCTTGTTGAATGCTAAATGTAGATCAATAAATAATAATCCAATCAAGGATCATGTGGTGTCCACTCTTCTAGTTAGTGATCCAGATTCCACGAGTAAATCGATGGAGTCTGTCGCTAAATAGAAGGAGGCCACTTTAAAACCTAAAGGTAAGATGCCTATTGTCAATTTGGTCAACAATTTGAAAAGATTAATGTAAAGACAGGTTCAAACATGTCTAATTCTGAACCCAAAAAGACCAAACATGTTAACCAACCACGTGCTCCATGTCATAGTCCAAATAAACAAAAGGCTAAAGATGTTAAGAATGTTCAAACAATGAATCTTGTTAAAGAAGCAAAAACATCTAAACAAGAAGTCTCCAAACCCAAACAGACTAAAGTCACACCTGTATCACACATTTCCCCATAGAAATAGTTCCACCAACATGTAAAAAGTAGATCATGCTACAATTGTGGAAAGTATGGACACATTGCTTCTAATTGTCCTTATTATCAAACCCCAAGAAAGAAAATAGATCTTTATGATACGAAACAAACTTCTTCAAAAAGAAGTTCTATTACTCCACCAAAAAGAAGCAATGAATCTAGAGTTCAAACCGTAAGTCAGTCGTCTATTTATCACAAACAGGCCTTACACAAAACTGGCTTATGGAAAGAAAAGACAAGTCAAGTGTCTGATAATGAGATCAAGAAGAAGAATGATATGCCCTCACCCTCAAATGGACAGTGGGTTGAGCTCAGGATATGTGATTCCTCTGGGTCACCTAAGCCAGTTAAGGCTTGGGTCCTTAACCTAAACTAATCATTTCCTTTGAATGTGCAGGGTGTCCGCTATAGTGCTACTACAAATACCTGGATTGTTGATAGCAGAGCATCAAGGCACATGACTAGGAACTTGTCTCTCTTGTCTAATGTCAAACAAATTAAAGGAAGACACGTTTCATTTGCTAGAAATAAAGAAGGATATATCACTGCACAAAGGGAAGTGGGAAATGAGAAGGTTAAGTTTGATAAGGTAAACTATGTTCAACAACTTCAAATAACTTACCTTCTGTCTCCCAGATATGTGATGAAGAATTCAAGATTGTCTTTTATAACTAGAAGTGCTATGTATTGAAGAAGGATTACATAATCTCGGAGGACCAAGTCTTAATGTCAGCCTCAAGATATAATGACTTATATGTCTTGGACCTAACAAAGGCCTCCATAACTAATCATCAAGTTCAATGCTTCTTGTCAAAGGCAACAGAGAAAGACTTCATCTCCTGGCATAGGAGAATGAGACACATTAATCCATGGAAGATGAATCACTTGATCCAGAATGATCTAGTGTGGGGAGTAAATGTTAAGAACTTCCAATTACCGGATTTTTGCGTCACGTGCAAGAAAGGTAAACAGACAAAGAAGTATCATAAGGCAAAGAAATTTTATTCAGTTGACCTACCTCTTTAGCTTCTTCACATGGATCTGTTTGGCCCAGTCAGTACAGTAAGCATTGCAGGCGATTTGTACTACTATGTAGTTACGGATAATTACTCAAGATTCTTGGGTGATGTTTTTGAAATCCAAATCAGATACATTTGAATCATTAAAAGAGCTGGTAACTACATTGGAATCACTCTACAAGCTGAAGGTAAGGCAAGTTCGCTCAAACAACGGTACCGAATTCAAGAACCAGTGGATGGAGGCATTTTGCAAAGAAAAAGGAATTATGCACCAGTTCACATATGCCTACACTCCTCAAATGAACGGAGTTGCTGAGAGAAAGAATCGAAGCTTGATAGAGACAGCCCAGACGATGCTAGCAGACTCGAACTGCCTATCCAATTTTGGAATGAGGAAGTAGCTAACGCATGTTATACCTTAAATCGAGTCCTGGTGGCAAACGTCATGGTAAAACATGTTACGAGTTGCTCCAACGACGTAAACCGAATCTAGAGTACCACGAACCGTTTGGCACACTATGTACGCTGCTGAAGAAAACTCAGTCAGGGAAGTTCAATGAAAAGGCTGAAGAAGGAATCTTTCTCAGATACAACATACTGAATAAGAGAGTTACAACAACTCAATGGGTCAAGTAGAAGTGTGGTGCAACGTTGATGTACAGAGATACACCAACCCCCTTGCTGGAAACGGACCCTCATTTTTTTCGACTATGATGGATTCTTTAAGTCCTTCAACATTCCTCTCTCCCCTACTGAGGATGAGTTATCGACCAGGATGATGTACGATGTGTTAAACACACCTTCACTGGACTCGACAACCTCAGCTTCACAAGGTGAGTCTTCTAGTTCTTCCAGGGGAGCACTTGAGGTAACTGACTCCTCCTCTGATGATAAAGACATGGAAAATGATCAGGTGGATCAGGAAGAACAGGTTCCTACTACTGCAAGTACACAAGCATCTGATATTGATGCCTCTGACACCTCGGAACCTCACACTCCCACTGCCTCAGATACTGAACCTGGTGTTCACAATTTGGATAATGAGGTAGTTGTTCCCACCACTCCTCGATCACGATTAAATGTTTATCATCCCTTGGACAATGTCATTGGAGATGTCTGATCAGGAGTACGGATAAGAGATCAGCTATACTCAGCTGATTATGCCTTAGTAATGGAAAAGGGATATCTTCATGATGGTGCATATCGATATTTTGTGTCTCAATTTGAGCAAAATATGTTAGTGAAGCCCTAAACGACAAGGCATGGGTGAGTGACATGCAAGAAGAACTTCTTCAATTCAAGAAGTTACGAGTATGGACACTGGTGGATAGACCAAAAGGTGCTAAGGTCATTGGCACCAAATGGGTCTTGAAGTGCAAGAAAGATGACCAAGGGGTCATAATAAGAAACAAGGCTTGACTTGTAGTTCAGCGATTTCGACAAGTCAAGGGCATTGATTACAATGAAGTATTTGCACCTGTGGCAAGAATGGAAGCAATCCGTATCTTCCTAGCCTATGCATCTTATATGAAGATTAAAGGTTATCAACTAGATGTGAAAAGTGCATTCCTTCATTGTGAAATCCGAGAGACAGTGTATGTCAGTCAACCCGAAGGATTTGAGGATCCATATCATCGGGACAGAGTTTACAAGCTGGATAAGACTCTTTACGGGCTCCACCAAGCCCCAAGAGCATGGTATGATAAGCTCTCGACTCATCTTGTGAAACACGGATTTCGCAGAGGAGTGATTGACTGCACACTGTTCATCAAAGAAAAGGATGGTGATTACTGCTAGTACAGATCTATGTAGATGACATAATCTCGGTTCCAAAAACGAAGAATTATGTAAAGAATTTGAAGCAGTAATGAAAGCTGAATTCGAGATGAGTGCCATGAGAGAGATGAAGTTCTTTCTCGGGACTCCACTTGCTACAAACAAAGTATGTAGGTGATATCCTCAGTCGGTTCGATATGGAAAATGCTTCAGCAGCTGGGACTCCACTTGCTACAAACCACAACGTAGCACCCGACGAAAATGGTGATCTGGTGGATGCCACCATGTACCGAGGAATGATCGGATCCCTCACATACCTCACTACCTCATGACCTGATATCATGTACGTGACGTGTCTTTGCTCTAGATATCAGGTGAAACCGAAAGTCAACCATCTCATAGGAGTCAAAAGGATATTTTGTTATCTGAAGGGTACTCTAACACTTGGGTTGTGGTATCCTCATGATGATGACTTTAAGCTTACAGCGTATAGCGATTTGGATTATGGCGGCTATAAAATGAACTACAAGTCAACATCTGAAGGATGTCAATTCTTTGGGAGAAGATTAGTCACCTGGCAGTGTAAGAAGTAGACACCAGTTGCTCTGTCAACTTGTGAAGCTGAATACCTGGCTGCTGCAAGTTGCTGTTCACAAATCATCTGGATTCAACAGCAAATGCGCGACTATGGTTTGAAATTCTCTAACACTCCCATATTTTTTGATAATTCTGCTGCTATAGCCATAACAAAAAATCCGGTCCAACATCCTAAAACTAAACACATGGGGATTAAATGTCATTTTATACGTGATTGTTTTGAAAAGAGTTTAATCGATGTTGTTAAAATTAATACGGACATTCAATGTGCTGACCTCTACACAAAAGCTTTTGATAAACCAATATTTTTATATATGTGATTCCAGAAGACGAAAGTACATAGTCTGACACGTAGAGTCAATTTTATTTTATTTTATTTTATTTTATTTTATTTTATTTTATTTTTATTTCTTCACCTATTAAAATTCAAATCGCAAAAACATTTTCGGTTTTAGAATTTTAGGGGGAGAATAGGTTAGATTAGTATTAATTTAGTAGTTTTATTTTAATTACTTAAAATAAACGAGGGAGGAGGACAGCTTAGCTAAAAGGAAAGTAATCAAATCGGTGATACTGATTCAACTTATTTAGAAAATGATAGTACACAGGGAACAGATTACTTGGGACTTCAAAAGGTTTAATTGATTAAGATGCGAAATTCAAAGTTTAAAGTCTGAAAAGCCAAAGCAAAATAAAAGGAAAGATGATATTTAAACTAGTACGCTACTATGATAACATAGAGAAAGTAGACCTAGAGGTTGTTAGCTCATTAGATGATGTGTTGATAGATTCAACACAATAGATAAGTAGACCTCATTGGTGATTTCAAGCTCAAACTAAGTTGTTCAACAAGATGTGGGTTCCCATCTCATCCCTGGTTAACACAATCAATGAAGTTCCAATAAGGGGTGACAAGCAAAATAAACGCCACAAATGTATGCGGATGACCATAAAATATGAGCAAAGCACATGAAAAATGCAAAAAGAAATCAAGCTAATAACCTATGTTGTTGGTGCGATATGTGCAAAAAGAAAATAATTGCTCAAACAAGAAGATAGGTTATGTGCCTCTCTGTTATGCGGTGGCACTGACCTGAGGATAAGCATAACCTAAATATTCTAGAATTCATTGTTGTTTGCGCCTCTCTGGCTGTGCGGTGGCACTGACCTGAGGCTTAGCATCTCTTTGAAAGCTCTTAGAATAGTTTCTTCTTGTAATATACCTGTAGACCGCTCAAAAATCTCCTGAGGAACGTTGATTACCATATAAGTGTGGGATCCACAAATGTTTGTTGAAATAATAAACCTTAAATCATCACCAATGTGTGTCAAACATCTATGTATGGATTTAAGAGGACAAGTATACTGTCAATCATCATGAGCTGCAGCTCTTGAAAGTTAAAATCATTGTGTGCATCTTGTAGCTCTAGTATGATTTTCTAAAATTGCTATTGACTATTAGTGAAAACAAGGATCAAGCATCAAAATTGTTTATTAGAATGTCTCAAGTGATTCTGATATACCTGTATGATTCCAAAATAATCATACAAGAAATGATTAACTAGAATTGAAGTTGTGTTGTCCAAGCAAAATCAATTAGAATTATTCTAATAGGTTGAATTTCATCTCTAATCAAAATTACAAAAATATGTCTTGTTATTGTTCTTAATTTCAAGTTGTTCTGTTTAACTTTAGTTAATTTTAAGGTAAGAGTCGGACTCAAAAACATGTCTTAATATATGAATCATTCACTGAAAAGGGTCACGTTTGAGGTGACCAAAACATTCAAAAGTAAAATAGGTCACGTCTGAGGTGACAAATTCGTTTTAAGTAAAAAGATCACGTCTGAGGTGATCAACAGTGTTTTCAAATTAAAAAGGTCATGTCTGAGATGATCATCACTGATAATGTTTTATCTATTGTTAAAAGGATAAGTGTTTGAAAGTGCATAAGGTCAAATTAACAAGTCAGAGTCATTCGCACGACTTGACCATAAGTATGGACCAGTCGCTCGAATAGAGCATGAGATTGAACCATTCGCACGATTGGATCATAAGAATGAGCCAACCGCACGAATAGAGGTGACCGACTGAGTCAATCATACGAGTGAATCCCAATCGCATGAATGAATGATATCGACTGAGCTAGTCTCATGTTTAAGACCCAGTCGCCCGACTGAAGAGTACGAATAGGTCCAATCGCCCAACTGAAGATAAAATCAGTATAAATAGGGCTAAAGTCGGTCGCATATCCTCATCACCCCCAATCGCCCTAAAATCGCCCAAAAGCACAAACACTCTGCCAAAATTTGATTAAGTTGATTTATCACTGCCATTGTGTTACTGACGTGTTCTTGAATCATCTACAGGTAATAAGTGATAGAAATCGCACAAATGCACGGTGTATTCGAACCCTAACAGACCCAATTGTTTAAAAATCAAGAAATCAGTAACAACCAACAAATAGACCACATAAATGTGCATAATGGTTAAAATGAAAGACATACTGTGACAATTAGGGTTCCTACGAGTCTAAAGAGTCTAAACACAATGTCTAACTTCAAGTTTTGACCTAGATTCGGGGTTTAAAGTGTCGAATAGAGAGCTATGCGACTGGTCACTCCGAATGAACTTTAATCGCACGATTGAACTGAGATAGTGACTTAATCGGCCGAATGAATTGAGCGAATGACTCAATCGGTCGAATGAACTAGGCGTATGAGCACAATAGTCCGATTTAACTCAGCCGCATGCACAATTGCCTGATTGAACTCAATCGCATGCACAATCACAACGATTGAACTCAGCCGCATGCTCAGTCGCCTGATTGAACTCAGCCGCATGCTCAGTCGCCCGATTGAACCCAGTCGCATACTCAATCAAATGACTGAATTCAGTCGTATGGTTCAATCGCACGATTGAACCAGACTGATTTCAAAATAGTTTAAGTTTCAAGTATTTCTGTTATGGATTAATCTGATGTTTATGTGTTTTATGTTACAGAAACATGGCAGAAAGGTGGACTATAAACACCAAGCACAACATTTGTGACCACCTTGATCATTCATCCTGGAACGCTACTGAGTTCTCTGGGACTATATTTTTTCTGCGTCGATCACGAATCTTCAAGGCCATCTCCACTCCGTGCACACCTTATAGGTCTATCCAGCAAGCATTCTGGAGAGTGCCAGGGTCGATAGATCAGCTGAGCCCCATTGTATCCGGAGCTCTATCTTGGGCCAAGAGATAGTGATCACTGAGGAGGACTTGAGATGAGTCTTAGGTCTGGGTGAGGATGGAAACCACCCAACTAAGCTACATCCCTTGACAGCCCGGGGATGCTTTATGAGGATCAAGTACGCCAACGACTTAAATGCCGGAGTACTGAACAAGAGTAACATGTGCCCTTAATTTAAGTATTTGGCACATGTGATCCTCAAGTGCATTGCCTCTAGGCGTGGAGGATCTAACGACCTCTCCGACCAAATCCAGAATGCATTCGTTGCACTGGTACTGAACCGTCCGTTCATTTTCTCCCACATGATTTTCTCCTATCTGATCGAGAACATAGAGGCCAAAGGCAAATAAGGCTTCTGCATGTACCCCTGAATCCTACAGATGATTATTAAAGAGAAGCTTCCTTCGCTGCCTAAGGAGAGTCATGATGCAGTTACTCTTGAGGTCATGGATGACACCACCCTCGGTAGGATGAAGGTCTACCAGGGCAAGCAAGTGAAGCCCCCGTGAAGAGACTATTTGGGCATCTGGCCCAGGAGGATTATGTGACGCCAGCTAGGAGGAAGTGGGGCTAGCTATGAGGAAGTGGTGCCACGACGATAGTGACTCTGATGTTGAGCAGATTGCTCTACCCTTTGATGATTCTGACGGTGATGACCACGATGCTGGTCAAGGAGATGATGGTCAGGGTGGACCCGAGTCTGCTCCCATTCACCCTGATTTCCAGATGGAGGAGGAGGATTCTGACGAAGAGCCTCTGGTGCGAACGGTGGGGAGCCGGGTCGTAGCCACGGAGAGAGGGCTCAGGCCGGTTGGTGGACGCCAAGGGGAGTCCAGGGATACCACTACTGCTGAAACAGATCCTCTGTATACCCCGGACCCGCTTAACAACCAAGGGGGAGCCACTAGTTCTAAGGGCTCTAGGAAGAAGAGAATGGCACACCCTTACGGCAAAAAAGGGTAAAAGGCAAAGATTTACATTGACCACTTCTACTGCCACAGCCACCACCACTATTGCTACAGCCACCACCACCACTACTACAACCACCACCACCACATCCACCACAGCTACCACCACCATTTCCACACACCCTACCACTACTACCACTCTCCAAACCAACTCTACTGTAGCCACTCACTCACCATCCGCCACTTTCCCACCACCTATATTTACCATAACCACCACTACCACCACCAGCCACCAAGCAGGACCATCAACCCACACAACCTTCACCACAGGACCCACTCTACCCCCCATTGGGGTAAAGGAACAGCTGGCTACACTTAACCGCATGGTGCTGAAGCTGTTAGCGGCTGACGAAGAAAAAGCTGCTCAACTAAGTCAGCTTGTGGAGCTAAATGCTACTCAAACGCAACATGTTGCCCAGCAAGCACAGCAGGTCTCCCAACTCCAGAAGTGAAATGACCAATTAGTGAAGAGAATAGAGGAGTTGGAGGCCTCAAACAAAACGATCATGCTCAAACTAAAGGGATCTAAAGATGAGCCACTGAAGATTAGATAAGGTGATGATGATGATGATGGTGATGGTGATGATGATGGTGATGGTGATGATGATGATGATGGTGATGATGATGAATCTGATGAAGAAGATGATAGTGAAGATGAAGGCCAACGGGAAAGAGAGATGATGATATTGATGAAGAAGGAGATGCAACTGCATCTACCTCAGCTCAAGATCAAGAGAGAAGGACAAAGAGAAATCAAGACCAAGAAGCTTCATCCTCTGCCCCACCTATTGAGAAGTCAGCAATTCAAGACAAAAGTAATGATTAGATGTTTATATATTTGAAAACTTTTGTACTTGAATCTTGTATTACAGTTGTGTAATAACTGTTTATATATATTTATCTTAAATGTTGTGTTCAATTACTAATGGTTGATGTGTTACATGTTTAGATCAAGTAGATTAAACATCTAAGCAAGATGAATAAGATGTTGCTCCCCTTCAGCAAATCAAATCTCAACTCACAATGATTCTTGATTTGCAAGGGAATGTCAGAAGGTCTATGAGCTATACTCCTGAAGAAGGAGAAGCCATACATGACCTGACTGATAAGCAACTTGCTGAGATGTTTAGGCTAAACCTAGATGAGATTGTCAAAGATGCGCCTACTTTGGATGTGACAAGTGATGATGAGCTCAACGACATAGATGAAATAGAGATAGAGGATGTCACTGCTGACCACTATCCAGAGTACACTAACCGAGAGGGCAATGTGATCCCTAATTTGGGAGACACTCTGAGCAGTGCTATATTTCATAAGCGGATGAGATGGAGAAAGAGACAGAGAAGAATGAGAGCCAAGCCCAAGCCTCGGACACTGATGTTGATATCAAGAAGGCTAAATGGGCAGCTTGTTTCGCTGAGATCCGAGCCCTACGCACTGCACAAAAGCCAAATGCCTACACCAAGCTATACAAGGTCAAGAAACACCTAAAGGTGTCGGGCAAGATCATTGCATGGGCATATTTTGAGGATCTGAATGTGTATGCAGTTAAGAGAGAGAAGGGAATTGAGTACTTCAGATTCCCACACGATTTGAAGACTTTCCCTGGTTTTGAGCTCAACCGGCTGGCACGCCTAAAGTTGTTATATGTTGATCCGAGGAAAATGTCAGGCTGGTTTGAGGCTACACTAAGGAAAGAATACCACACTAGGTGGTAAAATTCAGACCTTAACAACCGAAGAGGTACATCAGAAGGTCTGAAGTGGATCCCATTTCTGGAAAGCCTAAGGTAGTGCTGAAGTGGAGTCCTCCGTGTACAATGTCCAAAATCCCTCTAAGGGAAATGACACAGGACTTCACTCCACACTTCAAGTTGTGGTATTATGATTGGAGAACAGGTGAAGCGGTCATAGTCTTACAAAGAGAGAGCAAAATGGAAACTATCCGGGTGTTCGACCCTATGTGGCTGACCAACTTGTCTGCTAACGATGTCTATACATTATACAAGTGGCCATTAT
The DNA here is from genome assembly GCA_025506515.1 of Flaveria trinervia. Classification (NCBI taxonomy): domain Eukaryota; kingdom Viridiplantae; phylum Streptophyta; class Magnoliopsida; order Asterales; family Asteraceae; genus Flaveria; species Flaveria trinervia. The sequence goes on along the minus strand of CM046445.1, from coordinate 23,184,359 downwards.
TCTATGACTCGTAAGACATTGTACAAGCACTCTAGTTCCAGAACGTTATATGACTTTGTTTTGCATTCAAGATACATGCAATAGTTACTAGAGAGGAAAAGTACAAGAAATTTAAGGAGCCAATGAAGAATGTTAGACATTATTGTAAACTAGGTCCAAGGGGGAGTTTGTTGATACATATGTACCTAGTTTAGGAACTTAATGTAAATGTCTATCATGTCTTACATATATGAAATGAATGGGTATGAATGAAATACAATATGTTAATGATACTTATAATGTTTAGTGTTTCATTGTTTATTGTGTGATAAATTATAATGAACTAACTATATAGGTTTGTTGTTGTTGTACATAATTCTTAGTGAATAATGATTGAGAAACGTGTTCAAACTTAATCATATGAAGTTCTCATGCGAATGGACCATTCTAATGGACCATACGCATGAATACTTCATGCTAATGGACCAGTCGCATGACTGAACCAGGAGACTGGATCAGTCGCACGATTGAGACATAAGATTGACTTAGTTGCACAACTGAACCTTCAGTCGTGTGGATGGATCAATCGCATGATTCAGTCGCATGACTGAACCATTCTAATGGTTCAGTCAAATGATTGGAAAACCCTAACCTATAAATACCATCTAATTCGTGAAAAAAAACAATTCGAATACCTAGGCATATAATCGTACCCTAGCCGTCCAGAGACTCAATAAAACCTATTCTAAGTTCATAGATCGCAGTTGATCTTGTTCTAATCGTTCTTAACGTTTCTTTAATCATTAGATTGATCTAAACTGCGTTCTTACTGTTTGGATCGCCAATCAAATAGGATTTCGCACTATTTGATCTGGTATACGCGCAGAATCAGTTAGTACTCCGTCCGTACACGGTCCTCTAACAATTATGCAACAAATTCATTGTTTTAACATTAGTTTCTTAACTTATGTAAAATAAAAACTTTAGTTTCCAAGAACTTTGGATTTTATGATTTGATTATGTTTGTTGTGTTTTAATGATTGATATAGACAAAAATAACCATATAAATGATGAATTAATGATTGGCTGGGTGAAACATGCTTTATAGGATGTCACTTTCCCGAAGAGAATTATAAATGTGTTTGTTAAATTTCAATGTTTTGAGAATGCATGTGATATTTTGGTCATGTTAGGTTGATTGTTGGGAACCTTGAATGGTCTAAAATGCAATACTTAGATCATAGTTATGTTATTTGGAAAAAGAATGTTTTAAGTACACATATAAATTGATTATTGATGTAATGGTGTATTTAGTTAGATTAGTACTTGTAATTAGGGTTACATGTTATAATCATGGTACTTGATCAATATGGTATTACTAAATTGTTTTGTTAGTATAAATCATGTTTATAATATTTAATTGTAATTGTGAATACTATACATGCATGCGAATCTAAAGCCCATACTTAGTAGGAATGGCAGGATTTAGTATATGAAGTAACAAGTTACTTCACATGGCATGTACTAAGTGCTTAGAACCCTATGTGTGATTAGGTTGCATGATAGTAACATATGTAGTTATCATTTGTGATATCTAAAGTGATAGGGTGATGATCGATCTAAATGTAAATGTTGGTTATTTGTATGGATTCGTATGTGTTACATCGTAAGGTATGCTAGTATAGTACTCATGTTAGAGATTAGAATTCACTATGTTTAATACGTGGATGATTTTGGTTATACGCATGAATACTTGATTGTTTTTGCATAAACAAATATGTTTTTACTTAACTGGTCATCAACGGGTCAACTGGTCAAACTTGTCTATATTTTCTAAAATGAATAAATCAATAGGATTGATTTAATGCTTTGTTAAACCATTATACCCTACATGTACTTATACATTTACATATTCTAGAAAACCTGTGACGAGTTGTCTTTCCATTCTTGCTTTGGGTTTGCGTTATATTCTTGGCATATGCTTATGGTGAGTTTATTGCCATTCTTTTAAATTCTCCTTTGGAGGAGAAAGCATACTTACTAACATTTGTTTATATAAGTTGTGTATTGTATGTACAAACTATAATTATCATGGAAATCCCTTACTCTTTCGAATAATTAATTAAGGAAATTAACGGAAGATATTGGGTAGTACTACCGGGTCTGCCAAACCCCACCCATACGACTAGACATATCATGACTTGGTGCAACATTTTCGTCAATGACTACACATTATCATGACTTGGTAATTCATGGTGGAAAGCAAACAAAGACGGCTAGCTACGATTGTATAAAACAGTATTGTCTTGCTTATGTTATAGATTAGCTATATGTTACATTACACATTATTTATGCTATAAATGGGGCTTTTATAAATTTGTTGTCATTGACGTACCCTACAAATTTTATATGTTTTGATTGTAACAGTTATCTATTTTGGCCAATTATTCAACCCGTCTAATATGCAATATTCTTTTTTTATTCGTATATCCAGACACCTCCTAATAAGCTAGCCAAAACATATGTTTGATGCATATTATTTTAACAACTACATCAACTTTCTATACATCCCCTCTTATCAATTATCTTATTTACCATACTATACATTGTAAAATAAAAGATCACTAGTACAATAAAGTGGTTTGAAATCTTACCAAAGCAAGTACAAACTATATACAAATTGCTCCCAGAAACGAAATAAAACATTTTGGTGGAAGATAAAAGCAAAAGCAACCACCCCTTCTAACTACAACTCTTGCATCTTTTGTCGATGTATCTATACACGATGAAGATTTGTTAGCTTAGATCCACATAGCAGCTACTTTTGAGACCGTTAATTAGAAAGCCATGTTAACAACAAAACCTTAAATCAAATTTATTTGGGGGCCTTGGGGCCTGAAAACAAGATGCTTCACCTGAATAAAGCTAAGGCCAGCCCTGAAGGTAACAAGGCTATAATACGATGAAACCAACTAAGGTGTTGTTTTGATTTAGAAAAATAATCAAACCAGCAAACTTCTATTTTGTTTTAATTATTTCCAACTCTAGCTTGTTCATATTGTATATCTATTATGTACATCTGTGAGGTTAACGTACCTTTGTTAATTGTTATGGTTATAAGATTTAATTTGATTATATCTTTTAACCATTTGACGTCCCAAAATTAAACCAAACAAATCAATATTTAAAGGATACACAAAAAGACCATTGAAAATTTCAAACATCATTAGATTGCACTAAATCTTTAAAAAAATTACAATGTAACAATGTAAATAAGAGAAAAGGAGCCAAAATAAAATCTGAAGTCGTTAAGATTCAAGGTTTGGTCATTTTATTTACGCCCCCTTGAACATAAAAAGGTGTTAATAACTAGCACATCCAAAATCACACTTGCGGAGATCAAAGTCTTCAAGTGGTGACGTAGGACAAAAAAAGGATCCAACGGTGAGGGGTGCTTGATCTCAGTGGCCCAAACTTGAAAAAGAAGAGAGCATGCCATGGGTGACGTTGTTTTCATGGGGCATGAGAGAGCACGTGCGTTAAGAGTCGTAGGCTGTGTGCTGTTCACGCTTTCTCGTGATGTTGTCACGTGGCCTACGTGACTTTTTGGGCCCACACCAAACAAATTTCACATCATACGCCCATTGCAACTCTACACCTCCACGTCATCTTTCACGGTTTCACCCTTTAAAATGATTATTATATTTAACAATTTCTCATTCTACAACACAATAAATGTATACACTTTGATTATTTGGTTGAAGAAGATGTTACAACTTACGACCCTAGACTAAATGTTTCCGCTCGTAAAAGTAAAATAACACAAATTGTGCGTTGGTAAATTTGTTTATTTTATAGAATTTTTTTTCTAAACAGACATTTTTTTATCCAATGGATTGAGAAAAAAGAATGTTTCTGAAAAAAACAAAAAAACAAAATTGTGTAAATATATTTCAAATAACTTTTTCTACTAAATAACTTTTTCATTAACACTTGAAGTGTGTTCATAATTTTTATAATATTCCTTAGTCACTCGTCCTTTTACACTCTTACGAATCAAACTGATTCAAATGATTTTGTTGCCAATTAGTTCTCTAGACTTTGATAATTCAATTAATAATGCAGTTTTGCTTTATGATTTTTATTACGGAACCTAGAAGATGAGTACCTCAATCTTGATTCCCGATTACGATTGATGTATGTTTGGTTGGTCATAGTAATGGTTGGAATTTGATATAAATTCCTATATGACTGATATATTTTTTTGTTGTAGTTTAGGTTTTGTGATTAATTTTACTTTCGATTATTTCTCCCAGACTCTAATTGTTAAAACTAATAAAATAATGATCAAGTCATTTTATATACACCTAAGCATAAGATCATTTTTAAATTTATTGTTTTTTTATGTTACACATTTATATTTTGTAGGTTGTGAAAAAATATAAATTTCGATTAACTAGTGCGCGCCTGTGCGCTCTGTTGCTGGGTGTTGGGAGTCGAACTAAAAGAAAAACAATAACATGTCCAAAAAGAGTCAACGTGTTGTACATCAACGATAAAAAAGTTTTTAATCATTGAAAAGTTCGGTTCGTGTACAAAAAGATAACTAACAAGTGTTTACATCTAATAATACTTACTGAATATAACACAATATAGGGTCAAAGAAATAATAAGCTTACTGAATATAACTGATTATTGTTATCAATATAATATGAAAATTAAAAAGAAGAAAATATATGATAACATAAAAACATCACATAGTCTATTTATTAAGAAAAAAAGTAACCAACGTGTGTGATCGAAACAAAGCAACGTGTTATAATCCCGTTTCTATACATTAACAGTCTATTACTTCTGTTTTTACACTTGAAACACATGATAAGTATTTTGAAAAATTTTAGTATTTACATAATGGATGATCGAAGTTCTTAAGTTAAAATAGTTCAAAAGAGCGATAATAAAAAAAATCTTAAGTTTCAACTCTCAAGTGTTTGTTGGAGACTTGGAGCTCAACAATATCAAGTTAAAAAGCAAAAGTAAAATCAAAGTGGGCTGGTTTGACATTTAATTGGGCTTCATCTAAAAGTAGAAGGGTTAGTCAATAGTCATTGATTAAAAATTATTAAAATTTGTCATTATGTTATCAAATTGTTTTAATCTTTAAATCTAATTTCGAATTATTTTCTTTATTATTTACTACTGTGAAGATTTTTAAATTCACATCATCCTGGAGCACATCGAACAGAATATCAATAGTATACCAATAGAATCAAATAAAAAAGCAAAATTAGGATCAAAACTTCATAAGTTAGGCTTACAGTAATTAAATAATTCTATAGTTACTGTAGTGACCCAATTAGTGACCCAACAGAACAATTAAAACAGAATAAGAAGTCACTTGATTTTCTTGAAATGCCGACACATTTGCGTAGCACATATACAAGAAAAACTGAGTGAATCTTAGCCGACTTTGGCAGGGCCAACTAAGCTACTATGCCCACTTTCTCAATAACTTGGTATGGACCGAAAAACTGTCGACCCAATTTGTGATGTCGATCTAAACAAATGGATCCTTGGCAGTGTGATCCTAGTCTAACAAAAACCCGATCGTTAAGCTCAAACTGCACATCCCTTCGAGATCTTCTGCCACCGCCGACTTTGGCAGGGCCTTCATACGTGTCTGGGCTGTAATCAGGTTAATTTTACGAAGACATATAGTAATTCATCTCGTTCCAACAGCTACGATTCGACTAAGTAATTGCCACTAAAGTCTCGTATATAACGACTAATGGTTGGTGGTTTCTGTCCATACATGACCTCGAAAGGGGACATCTTGGCTGAAGTTTAATAGGAGGTCTTATACCAATATTTTGCCCAAGGAAGAAAACATAGCCATTCTTTTGAGTAATCCATAGCATAACAGCTCGGGAACATTTCCAAACATTTGCTAAGAGCTATAGATTGTTCATCGGATTATAGATGATAGGCGGTACCAAAAGGAAGGGTGGTGCATTGTAGGTGGTGAAGTTCCTTCCAAAATTCTATCATGAATCGAGCATTGGAGTCGGAAAATTTAACAAACCACAACTGCAGCCACACATTCACCGAAAAAGAAGTTGGAAGACTAGTAAAATGACCATACTTAGGAAAGTTTATCCACCACCACCAGAATTATTGTTTTAAGGATTGATGGAGGGAGATTATTTGTTTTAATGACACTGTTTTCATAAACTAGATCAGAAAACGAAAGAGGATGTAGCAGACTAACGGAGATATGTAGAATAATTTAGCTTGTTGACAAACTTGGCATTCAATAAAAAAAATGCTGGAAGTCCTTGCGCGAGGCGAGGCTCAACACACTTTCACTATAAATAGTTTAGCTCTGGCTCAAAACACCCCACCAAAGGAAGAATTAATAAGTAAATAGTTTATGGTTCGTAATCCCCACCAACAGGGGTTTTCTCCCCGAGACCCTTCATCGTTTGATGCGCCATCAGTATGTAAGGCACTAAACCTCCTCTAGTGCTATGAGCCATAACCAGCCTGAAACATTGGAAAAATCATTTTTTTTATTTCGGTTACTATAGTTCCTTTTGAGATGCACTGGTTGGAAAATAGCAAGTGTATTCAAGACCCTTTCCCTGAGCCCGATACGTTGACATGTCTGCCTATGAACTTTTAAAAGCCGAGCCAACTCCTCTTCGTAGCTATTCTAAGCATTTTCTCGTGATGGCCGGTGTTAGTCGTAACTGGACCGACCTTAACATGGTTCCGTTCATGACTTACCAGGGAAACGTAAGTTGCTTTCCCCTTTATGCCTCAGTGTACATGTTTATGCGTCTGATTATTATTTGTATGTTGTGCTTGCACAGGTATGGGGCTATTCGAGCACATGAAGCTTTCTACCAAGGAATATGTTTCTGAACAGGTTAAAGTTTTGCCTAAGGGTGCCAGTCCTATATTGGAGACGACCGCTGACTTTGTCGTTCAACCGGGTGAATCTATGCCGCCGCCCACATGAAAACGAAAAATGAATCGCCAGAAAGGATTGGGCGGTCCGGGGCTCAAACCGCGGCTATCCCCCCCCCCCCCCCAGTGCATCGGCCGCGACTTGTGGTGTAGGGCCCTCAGCCGCGGCTGGGGCGTCCTCCAGCTCAGAGTCGGGCAGTGCTAGTTCAGCGCCCTTGTCCTCTGATGGCCCGTCTGTTGGTGGTTCCGGTAAAGGAAATATGGTTGCTTCTTCTGAAGACACTGACTTGAACGCGGAAGAGAAATTTGTTACTGATTGGGATTTGACTAATGGAATCACCTTCGAGACTCCGAAGTCATGTAGAGACTTTATGTTTGCTTCTCGTACTCCTGCTGAGTTTTTTCGTGGGAAGGTTTGAAAAATAGGGAATTATCTAACGCCGGTTGTTTAGCTGTGGTGAATAGTTTATTTTCTTTTGTTGAGATTCATGGTCGTTGGGTGGATGGTGTCAATGAGATCCGCGGCCTCAAGAAACAGGTGTCTAGGTTGGAGGATGAGAATGCGTCTCTTAAGTCCTATTGTGACGCATCTTAGACTGCGAAAGGGCAACTTGCCCATGAACTTGGTGGTGTTCGTGAGGAGCTTTGTATTCAGCACGCTGCTGTGAAACGCCTTAACTCTGAATTGAAAGATAGCAAGGCAGCTTCTGAAAAGCGTATTGTTGACCTGGAAGAGCAGGTTAAACGTCTTTCGTCTGAGAGGAGGTGGGTCATATCGGATGGTGTGAGTTTGGCTTTTAATAAGATTTGCGATAGCGACGATTTTCTTAATATCTTAGCCCGGATCAACAGCCTCTCGGACAAGGTGGGGTATAATGCGGGTTTATTGGACGGAGCTCGTCTTGCTGCAGAGGGCAAGAAACCCGAGGTAGCCAAGAATTTTGATAAAAGTGCATTGAAGAAACTGCGAGCTGAATCTGACTCATTTTATAAAGCTACTTTTCCCATGACCGAGACTATTGCTGCCATGTGCGACTCGACCATTGAGGAGATCAAGTCGTTTCTGACCTCTTCGGCTGAAAACCCTGCTCAAGTTTAGCTAGTTCATCTTTGAGTGTCTTTTCTCCTTTTGTGTTTGTGAAATGTTTCTAAACATGTACTTGTCTTTGTGTTGTTTCCTTTTTAATGGCATTTACACTTTTGGCGCTCAATATGTATGTTTGTAAACTATGGTTGGTTATATTGGGTTTGTTTGCCTATCTTGGTTGCAACTTGATTTTTTACATGCTTTTGACTTCCTTTAGGATAGCAATGTTGGTTGCAGCTCGCGTCGTAGTTATTGTTCCAACAACGGCTCACCTTGTAGCTGTTGACCGCGGCTTTTGGTCGCGAGTCGCTTCTCGGCCGTGGCTTTTCTTGGAGCTGTTCGCTGCGACTTTTGGCTGCGAGTGCCTCTCGGCCGCGGCTCAGTTTGGAGCCGTTGGCCGCAGCTTTTGACCACGGATGCTTCTCGGTCGTGGCTCTTTTTGGAGCCGTTGGCCGCAACTTTTGGCTGCGAGTGCCTTTCGGTCGTGGCTCATTTTGGAGCTGTTGGCTGCAGCTTTTGACTACAGATGCTTCTCGGCCGCGACTCCTCTTGGAGCTTTTGGCCGCGGCTTTGGGCTGCAAGTGCCTCTCGGCTGCGGCTCTTCTTGGAACTATTCTTGCTTCATGGTCGCAGGTTTTAGCTGCGACTTACCACATGCTCACAATATAATTATGGTTACATTTTCAGTCGTGATTCTTAACTTCAGCCGCAAATGGAACTTAGGCCGTGACTTTAACTTTGGGCACGGCCCTATGTATCAATGTATTTTGTTGCACCCTGAAAGGATCATACATGCCAACTCAATGGGTGAATTGATGATTGTTTAGCTAGAATCCCACAAGTCCAAGATGCAATGCGGATGAAGAAATATAAGAAAAATAACAAGTATTGTCTTCCGCATTAGTCAATATGGAAGACAAAAATCTGATGCGGACAAGTGTTTACTCTTCCGCATTAACTAATGCGGAAGACACAATACTTATGCTGAACAAGATACTCTTCCGCATTGACTAATGCGGAAGAACAAAAGAAGATGCGGACAAGACTTTGATCATCCGCATTGACAAATACGGATGACCAACCAAATGCGCACAAGTATTTGTTCATCCGTATTAACCAATGCGGATGACCAACTTACTAATGCTGATGATCAAGTGGAAATGCGGATCAAGATTATCTCATCCGCATTGTCAATGCGGATGAAAAGCAGAGATGCGGATCAAGACAGACTAGTTTCTGATGTAATAGGTCAGGGGTAGTTTAGTCATTTTGTAAAGGCATCTTGTCTTGTCTATAAATAGAATAGTTTACCTCGTACTAAGGTGACGGTTGACAGATAGAGGATTTTGTTGTAATTATTCTCTGTAATTTGTCAACATTCAAATATCAATACAATCAGAATTTATGAGTAATTTTCTTGCTTGATTGTTCTTTGATTGTTTGTTTCCGCCACTCAATCGTTGACTTGATTATCATATTCGATTCTCAGTAAGAATATCACTCTTACTAAAACCCAGTCAATTGGTATCAGAGCTTTGGTTCTCGATTCTCTTTCAGATCTACGCACAGACTGAATAGAACTTGATTGATCTGATAATCAAGTTGCTAGTAGTAGATATCATCATCTCTACTTAGCAAACAACAAGAATACTCCTGTCAAGCAGCAAGAACACTCATTCTGAACCTCAACAGAACTGCTTGAACAATTGGACTCATCAAACATAATCAATCTTAAAATCAACTAAATCTATACTTACACAAATCAACATGGATTCTAACAGTTACTCTGAATTAGGTCATACACCTAAACCTCCCATGCTTAAACACAAATCTAAGTTTAAACAATGGAGAATACGGTTTAGAAATTATATCACAGGTGTAGATCCTGACTTTTGGATCTCAATATGTAAGGGTCCACATATTTCTGTTACTTAATCAACAGCTCAAGCTGCACTGCACAAGACTGCTAGAATACCAATTGAAGACTTAACTCTGGATGAAGATGATTATAAGAAAATCAAAATTGATCTTAAAGCATACTCTATTTTGACTCAAGCACTCAAAATGGATGTGCTGAAAAGATTGAAAAAATATGGAACTACTAAAGCTGTTTGGGATGCTCTCAAAATTATGTGTGAAGGTAGCAGTGAAGTTGCTGAAATTAACAAAGACAAGCTGGTCAATCAGTATGAAACCTTCCATCACACCAAAGGAGAATCCATATCAAAACAACTGCACAGATTTGTATAGTTGGTCAATGACTTGGAAATTATGGGTGTTTCATACAACATTAAAGAACTCAACAAGAAAATGCTCTACAGTCTACCTGAAAGCTGGAAGCAAAATTTCACAATGTTGAAAAATACTCTTGATCTTGAGAGTACCACTCTAGACATTATGATAGCCAAGATTGAAGCTTTGGAACTTCATGAACGAAGTAGAAATCTGAGTGGGCCAAGAGTGATTGAAGCCTACAAATTTCCTTCAGAATCACATTATGTTGAAATGCTTTCATCACAGAGGAAGATGACTTCATCTCATCAAGAGATCAAATGAACAATACTGGGTTCATTGCATCTCCATCATTCAATCACCATTCAACTTCAGCACAAGCACCAAAAGTCTCCACTGCACCTCCAATCTCTCCAGAAGACTTAAAATCAGAAGAGCAAAAGGCAACCTACAATGCCTTTGTTGCAAGTTTTGAAGCATATCTTGGGGGAAGACTCACTTTGCCCATTTAATACAGGAAGATTTAGAAGAATTAGATCCTGATGATGTTGAGGAGATGGATCTACAGTGGCAAATGGCAATGATTGCCATGAGAGCAAAGAAATTCTTCAGAAAAAGAAGAAAATTGAGCCTGAATGAGAACACAAAGCTTGGATATGACAAATCCAAGGTAAAATGCTTCAACTGTGGAATGACTGGTCATTTCTCAAGAGAGTGCAATGCTCCTAAAAAAACAACCATTCAAGAAACTCTCCTGGTCAATCATCCTCACAGCCCAATTCAAGCTATCACTCAAACAATCATCAACAACAGTACCATCATTCTCATCATCAACAACCATACCAGAATCAACCACAACTGACAAATCAAGCCCATGCAAGCAGTCAGCCTTCTGCCAGTGCCCTTGTGATCAAACAAGATGGATATATGACTGGAGTGTGTATGCTGAGGAAGTCAAGCCTCAATTCCAGAATCATGCTCTCATGGCTCACATCAATGATAGACCATCTGCAATGCCTACTGAGGTAAAAACTAACCTTTGTAGTGAGAAATGCATAAATGAATTACAAAAGTATAGAGAACATAATCATAAACTGGAAGATAAAATTAAAAAGAAAAGGTCAAGTCAGAAATTATGAAGAGAGAACTAAAAAGTTTTGAAATCAAAATCAAATCTCTCATTTCTGACATAGAAAAATTGCAAGGTGAGAAATACAATCTTGCAGCTAAAAATGAGCTACTTACTGAAAAGTTAGCTCAAGCTAAAGCTCAACAATCTATGACTAAGTGAAACTTGAAAAGTTTCAAATGTCTTCAGTCAAGCTGCAAGAAATGCTAGATTCACAAAAGGATCCAAAGGACATGTCAGGGATTGGGCACAATTCATGTCCTCCACCATACAATGACAATTACACTGTCACGCCTGACTCTGGATCACTCTCTGAATCAATTGAACCTAAAATTGTGGAATCTAAATCAGAAGTGAAACAAGTAACAAATCCTCAAAACAAACCTGATGTTTATTTTGAAACCAATGAGGACAAAATCACGTTAGGACACCCAATCAAAATCAAAGAGTGTTCTGACAAGACAGTGATTGTCAAAAAACCATCAAGCCCTGTAAAAACAATTGTACCTTTCATAAAATTCATACCTTCTGTTTTACAAGGGAAAAAGAAATATGTCAAAATAGTGAAACCCACTACTGAGAGTAGTTCTGATAATGAGATTGTATCTCCATAAAATTCAAGCAAATCAGAAAAGGTTTCACTGAAAAAGAAACCAACTGTAAAACTGAGTTCAACACACAAAACTTCATCAGACCCACAGTCATCCAAATTAAGGCAGGGAGTTGGGTTTGATATCTGTAATAAAGAACATGTTGACCAGTTTGAGAAAGAGGTGAGAAGTAGGTTGAAGAAACAGAAACAGACCAGACAACTGAACAAGAGTGGTATTGTGAAACAATCAACAAAAAGGGCTGATTCTGATTCATCACCTAAAGAAAAGAAAGTGACTCATCAAAAGAAAGTCTCAGTTGAGTCACTCAAAGAACAATCTGATTCAAGAAAGAAACAAATGTATTGTGATATTTGTGACATGTTCAATCACAAGACAAATATGCTTCTTCAACCAATATTGTTCTATTTGTGATATGAACAAACACTCCACCAGAAATTGCTATTTCAACAAGTATTGTTCAATCTGCAACATGAACAATCACAATACATCTGATTGTTACTTCAATCAGAAGGGGTTGAGAATTCCACAACACAAGCCCATCTCGAAAACATCTACTATGATGCATTTGTCAACATCATCTTCATAATAATCAATCTAGGACTTCTAGATCAACAAATGACAAAAATAACTCAAGGAAAGGTCAAAGAAATCATCTCACAATGAAACACAAACTTGACCTTCCGAAGCAAAAACCAACTTTTGATAATGAAACTCGGGCTAAATTTTTACAAAGAAATAGAAACCAACGATTTCATTATTCATCTGAATCCTCAGTAGATGTAGATGAGATGACCCAACCAATTCATTACCAAAAATCTCCCAAATCACCTTATCTAAATCACCATTCAAAGGAATACCAGAAGGTGACTATCATGAATAGGAACGGGAACCCAAGACCATCATGGCTTGGGTTCCTTATTCGAATTAGTTCTTTTTGTTTGTAGGTTCATCCACACAGGTGTAATAGCCTATGGTATGTAGACAGTGGATGCTCCCGACACATGACTGGAGATCGTTCCCTCCTTCATGATTTCAAGTGCATACAAGGGACTACTTTGGCATTCGGTGGAGATTCAGAAGGTGGCAGGATTACAGGAGAAGGATCTGTGACAAATGGGATGCTGAGCTTTGACAGAGTGAATTACTGTGAACAACTGAATTTCAATCTGCTAAGCGTGTCTCAGATTTGCGACAAAAAATATTCCACTCACTTTACAAACACTCACTGCTACATACTGAAACCTAGTTTTCAGATTCCTGAAGAATGGGTTGTCTTAAAAACTCCAAGGAAGAATAATACATATGTCTTAAACCTGTGTTCTGCGTCACCTAAGGAAGAAACATGTCTTTTGTCTAAAGCATCATTTGATGAGTCACAGCTTTGGCATAGACGTTTGGGGCACACTAACTTTAAAAATATGAACAAGTTAGTCAAAGGAAACCATGTAATTGGTCTTCCTAAAAAGAATTCAATTTTATTGATCAATGCTCAGCGTGCCTCAAAGGGAAACAACACAAATCGTCTCACAAAACCAAGCTTGTGAACACTAACAATACTCCATTCAAGTTACTTCACATGGATCTCTTTGGACCAAGTCATGTAATGAGTATGGGAAAGAAACAATATTGTTTAGTGATCATTGATGACTTTTCTCGATTCATATGGGTGTTCTTCCTACTTCATAAAAATGAAGCATCCCAAATCATTCAAGAATTTATCACTAAAATTGAAAATCAACTTGATCTCAAAGTCAAAATAATAAGAAGTGATAATGGTACATAGTTCAAAAATGAAAATATGAGTTCTTTTTGTGCAACCAAAGGCATTGCTCATCAATTTAGTGCAGCTAGAACTCCTCAACAAAATGGCGTAGCTGAAAGGCGAAATAGAACACTGATTGAAGCAGCAAGAACCATGCTAGCCGATGCTAAACTGCCAATCACCTTCTGGGCAGAAGCAGTTAACACATCGTGATTTGTGCAAAATCAAACTCTGATTGTTAAAGAAAGTAACATGACATCTTATGAACTGATATTTCAAAGGAAACCATTCATTGGATTCTTCAAATCATTTGGTTGTCCAGTCTTAATATTAAACACCCGTGATCATTTGGGAAAATTTTCATCTAAGTCTGATGAAGGATTTTTGTAGGTTATTCTTCCGTCTCAAAGGCTTATAGAGTGTTCAATCCTAGACTGAACATTATTGATGAATCCACAAATGTTCAATTCAAGGAACATTCGTTTCCCAAATCTACAAATGGTCCTTATTGGTTGTTTGATATTGACACTTTTACTAAATCATTTGACCAATTTCACTTGTCTGATGCAGGAAATATATATTCAGGTGACACTTCATCAATGTAGAAAGAAGAGAAAATTATCCATTGATCCCACCTACATCTGATGAACATATGAATGGAGATGTTCCTCTTCAAGCTGATGAACATATGAATAAAATGTTACTAAATCCATTGATCCCTCCCATCAGACACTTGTCACAAAACCTTAGTGTTTCCTCTGAAGAAGGTCCTAGCCTGGTACCATCTCACTCAGATGACTTGTCAAATGAGATCAGAAATCAAAAATAGGCTTCTCATCCAGAAGAAACTCAAGGTACTTTAAATGATGCAAGCAACCTCAGTTCTGCTGAAGATGTAGCAGCTACTGAAACAGAAATTGACAATCTTTATAATTCAACACCAATACAAGATGATTGTGCCTCTGACCATAATGAACTAAATGTCTCCAATCTTGATGTAACTATACGGGTGACATCATTTCCACCTCAAGAATACACAAGAGTCATCCAGTTGAAACCATTATTGGTGATCTTAATGAGAGGGTGACAAGAAGCAAGTCAAGTTTTGTAAACATTTGTTTGTTCTCATGCTTTTTATGTCAAACAGTACCCAAAAACATCAAAGAGGCGCTTCAAGAAAATAGTTGGATTGAAGCAATGCAGGAAGAATTGCTCCAATTCAAGAAACAAGAAGTATGGCAGCTGGTAGATCTTCCCGAAGGACAATACCCTATCGGTACTAGATGGTTGTACAGGAACAAGACTGATGATAGAGGGATAGTCATCAGAAATAAAGCAAGACTAGTGGCACAGGGATACACTCAGGAAGAAGGAATTGACTACGACAAGGTGTTTGCTCCTGTTGCCAGACTAGAAGCAATCAGAATCTTTCTCGCATATTCTGCATCCATGAAATTTACTGTTTATCAAATGGATGTAAAGTGTGCCTTCTTATATGGAAAGATTTCTGAAGAAGTCTATGTAAGTCAACCATCTGGCTTTGAAGATCCAGATTTCCCTCGCAGAGTGTACAAGCTCGACAAAGCTCTGTATGGTCTTCATCAAGCTCCAAGAAAGTGGTATGAGACTCTATCATCCTTTCTTCTTAAACATGGGTATGAAAAAGGAAAGATTGATCAGACTCTCTTCAGAAGAATAAAAGGAAAAGACATGCTGTTTGTCCAGATCTACGTGGATGACATTATATTGGCTCGACAAACAAACAACTCTGCAAAGAATTTGAAGATCTTATGCATTCAAAGTTTCAAATGAGTGCTATGGGGGAACTCACATTCTTTCTGGGAGTGCAAGTCCAGCAAACAGCGGATGGAATCTTCATCAATCAATCAAAATATGTAGAAACCATGCTGAAGAAATTTCACTTTGCTGACTGTCAGTCTATCAGAACTCTTGTAGATACTAAAGTGAAGATTGGTCCTGAACCTGAAGGCAAATCAGTGAATCAAACTCACTATCGATCAATGATAGGTTCACTTATGTATCTAACAGCCAGTAGGCCTGACATTATGTTTGGTGTTTGTGTGTGTGATAGATATCAAGCTGATCCAAAAGAATCACATGTGAAAGCAGTCAAGAGGATATTCAGATATCTGAAGGGCAAACCAGCTCTCGGATTATGGTATCCAAAGGAAGGAGAATTTAGTCTCTATGCCTACACAGACAGTGATTATGGAGGATGCAACTTCAACAGAAAATCCACTTCTGGTGGTTGTCAATTTCTTGGTCCCAGACTAGTATCCTGGCAATGCAAGAAGCAAACAAATGTGTCTGTGTCCACAGCCGAAGCTGAGTATATTGCTGCTTCAGCATGTTGCTCTCAAGTTCTCTGGATTCAAAACCATATTCTTGATTATGGTTTTAACTTTTTGCATACACCAATTTCTATTGACAACACAGCTGCTGTCTTTATAACTAATAATCCAGTTTAGCACTCAAAAACAAAACATATTGAAATTAGATATCATTTTTTGAGAGACTGTGCTAAAAACGGTTTAATCAATTTGATTCAAGTACCAACAGAAAATCAATTAGCTGATTTGTTTACCAAGGCATTTGAACCTAGTAGGTTTGAATTTTTGGTTCAGTCAATGGCATGATTAACCTTGAGTAAAACTTTGAAAAACATCAAAAATCTTTTAAAACATCAGAAAAACCCACAAAAAGAAATCAAGTCATATGAAGAAAAGAATCTTGGGAAATGATATAATTACAGTCGTTATATCATTCACTGTGCTTAATTTCAAAATGTAAAAGACTGAAATAACTTACCAGATATGTTGGTAGGTTCAACTTGGAAGAAAAGATACATGCAGTGATGAATTAAAGACATATTCAATTGTGAAACACTCATCACAAAGTACAAGTATGTATTGGCTTATCTGAATGCATGTGTGTGTAGTAACCTAAACACACCAGGTAATGATACTTTATGAATCTCTTTCACCACATCATGTTTCATCTTTGTTTTGCTGAGCAAAGACCTGATGAAACTTGCACATAGTGCAGATGTCATGATCCAAAAGATTCCCAATGTGGAACACATCCAAAATTGGATGAATCAACAAAATAATACATTTCAAGTGAATGATAAAAAGAATCCTATCATGGATCACCTTCCAAAGTGAAGTGAAAAGAATCCCAATATGGATCAACATGAAAAAGGATCAAACTAAAAGAATCCTAATGAGAATCAGTGAATATGAGATTTCATGACTTAAATAACTTGGTAAGAAAAGTTGTGACAAAGTTCTACCATGCATTGTATAAGGAGGGTTGATCATTCCATGCTTATGTGTGTGAGGTACACATTGAATAATAAATAAACCAAAACATGATAAAAGTCATTTGCATCAAAATATCAACCAGGTATGAGCTTAAGAGGACAAACATACCTTCAATCTTCAAGTTCATAATATGTCCATTTAATCATAAAGGATGCACATGTGTAATGAAAGATTGATATGATCCCCACAAAGAGATTTTTCTCTTCATTATTAACATTAATCAAAAAAATATTCGAAACTTTTAAAAACTTTAAAGTTTCTCTCCAAATGTGGACATAAACTTTAGGGGGAGTAATTTAAAATTTTTGAGTAAGTTCAAATTTTTAAACAAAACAAAAGAAATTTTAGTTGGTGTTGTTACAATAAGTCATACCATTATATCTCAGCCTATGTAAATTCTTAGAAGCATGATAAGCCCAAGATCTGTCAAAATTGGGATACTTGTATCAGATGTAACATACAAGTCAATCCAAGCAAAAATTGACAACTTCAACAGCCAACTTCATAAGAAAAATCAATTAAGGACACCTCTTCATAAGATGAATAATCAATTCAATCACATTATGTTTCGATTTAGTTCAAAAGATAATGCAGGTAAGTGCATTAGTTAATGCAGGTGAAGGTAACCCCTGCATATAACTAATACGGGTAACAATAATTTTTGAAGTGCAACTAATGCGGACAATGATTTTAATCTACCGCATTAGTGTGTGAAGTAAATGTGAAGTTTGCTCTACCGCATTTACTACAGTACACAAATGCGGATGGCCAAAATGCCAAGTTTAACTTCCGCATTTGCAATAGTACACAAATGCGGATAGCCAAAATGTCAAGTTTAACTTCCGCATTTGCAACAGTACATAAATGCGGATGGCCAAAATTTCAAGTTTAACTTCCGCATTTACCGCAGTACACAAATGCGGATTGAATAAAACATTAAAAAAATAAAACTTCCGCATTAGTAAGAGTAGAGTAATGTGGACAGTCAAAAATTAAGCCTTCCGCATTAGCTACAGCCACAAATGCGGATGATCAAAAGTAGTCAAATGCGGACTGTCAATGTCAAAAGTTCGTCTTCCGCACATGCTACAGTTAACAAATGCGGATCACTAAAATCAAACAAATTAACCTTCAGCATTTGCTACAGTGTTGACTGTATCTGCTTGTAAACTTGTAAAATTTTTCAAATTGTATTATTTGAATATTTAAAGGAATTTGAACAGGTCATTTAATACTCTTCAAATTTGAGAGAACTTATAATGAGACGACCGTAAAACTATAGTACACCACCATCATTCATCATCATCATCACAAACATTCTAAGATTTTGTTATGTTTCATCTTTTAACTTTCTTGTCATCGATTGAGAACAGCAGTCGTTTTAAAGATAAGGTATAACTTCAACAAATTTTGAAACCAAAACCTAAGTCTCGAACAGTTACCCTAAATCGAACGATGAACCAGAAAACTATTGAAGAACACCAAAATCTAAATCATTAAGTGATGTAATACACATTTTCAATGTCAATAAACATGTAAATTGATAGGAATTCAACGAACATTGAAAACCATGACAACCATGTTTACTGAGAAAAACATAGCAATGTGAAAAATAAAAGTGTGAAACAAATCAAAGTCACATTAACAAATCGAAGCAAAATTAAAGTCAAAATTGTGAACTAACACACATGTCTCTTGTGCAGATTACATGGCAAACCTTACATGGAGCAAGCTCCATAACGTCAGCGTTATCTAAACCCTGATGTGCCTGAAGCATAAGGTCTCAGAGATATGATAAGATTCCTATCTTCCACAAGGGTAGCTTATGCTATAACAATAAGACCAACAATCTATGAGAATCCCATCAGTCTTTCTGGGAATCAGCTAAAGTGGTTGAAGAAAATGGAGTGAAAACTCTTACTGGCCAGATCAACACTGAACACACACTGAGGATCACAGAAGAATTAGTTAGAAGATGTCTTCAATTCAATGAAAATGCAGATGATCCTCTGAAATTGGTTATGAAGGGAGCTATGAAGCCAAACAGATAGTCAAAGGATTAGTGGATCTGCCCTGGAGATTCCTAATTCATATGTTCCAACACTGTCTATCTAAAAGGAAAACATGATGGAATGACATTCCAGTCCTCACATCTTCTGCCATCTGTGCTCTCTGCACCAACAGAAGATTTAACATGTCAGCATATGTATTCAATGGCCTAATCTCAAACATTCAAGAAGGGTTGAGATATAGATTTCTAATGTACCCCAGATTTATTCAATGTCTAATCAATGAAACATTTCATGACATTGCTAATGAAGAACCAGTACTTAACATTCCTCATTATGATGCAAGATACTATAAGTACATCAAAAAGAAGGACCCAAGGAACTTCTACAGTGGTGCCCCTTCACCCCTTCTTCCTTGGATGTTTGAACAAATACACCAAGCAGATCAAGCACAACCTCCTCCACAACCAATACCACAACCAATTCCACAACCAACTCCACAACCAATACCTCAACCAATACCATCCCCTATACCACAACCAATAGCTCAACCATCACCTTTACCTTCACTAATACCATCATCTTTACCACCAACAATACCATCACCTTCGCATTCACCAATACCATCACTTCCTTCACCACAACAAACACTACCTATGATCACTCAACCTACACCTACATCTCCACATCAATCTCCTATATCACCACCCCAATCTCCTATTCCTCCTTACCAACCATTACCATCATCAATTTATCACCCTGCTGAACCAGAAGGATCAACAAGTGCATCCAAATCATCTTCTGATGAGGAGGATCATCATGATCAAACCAGAGCTGTGAATGAACCTTCTGAGGCTGCTCCTTCTGAGAGCTATGCTGAATCTAACATCAATAGGCCTGATGAAAAAGATGAATTAATAACTGAGTTGTTAGTCAAAGTAGAAAGGATGGAAAGAACACTAAACAGGAGAGCAGGAATTATAAATGATAGAATTCTGGAACTCGATGAGAAAGAAGGAGAATTGAAAGATCTTAAAGAAAAACATGCAGTTGAAAGAATGGAACAAGCCAAAGAGATTGAAAATCTAAAAGCTACACTGAAACACTCAAGAGAAAAAGTGAGTGGTCATATAGACACTCTTTAAATACAAACTATTCCATGGAGGAACAAGAAAACATCATAGAGGAACAAGCTGATATCATCTCAAAACTAGAAAAGGAAATCGAGAGCAAGAACAAAATAATGTCTGAGCTTGAAATGATGATTAAAAGAACTGATGTGAAGGATGGTGATGAAAAAGAAGAACAAAAGATTGATGATGAGAATGAAGAACAAGTGGATGATGAAAGTGAAATTGAGATTAAAGACCAGAGCTTAGACATGGTAGTGTATTCTAGAAACACTGGCCACTCAGACTCAGAAAAGGGTGAATTTGAAGAACTCTTCAGTGCTTTGGATAGTTTTGCTTCTGAATAATTCAGCATTGATGATGAATTTTGGGAGTTCATAACAATCAAAGAACTAAGGCAGCGCCTTTTGTATTCATTCCTAAATCACCAGTGCCATTAGAAAAGGAATTGTCTCTGAAAATTGTCCCTATCTTATCATTGACAGAAGAACAAAAAGAGGAACTAAGAGAAAGATATGAACAAGAAAGGAAAGAAGAAACTGCACCTGAACAAAGTGAAATGAAGGATCAAGAGCCAAGCACACCTGAAAAGGTCCCTGAACCAGAAGATCAAACTGAAACCTCTAGCCCTCAACTTCAAACTTACTCATGAAAGAGGAAGTATTTGGCAGAAAAGGCTAAATGCAAGAGGCCAATAACTGAAGAAGAACCGTCAAAGAAGCAAAAAGATGACCCAAGAAGTTTAGTAGCAATTGCTGAATTTTTGGAAGAACATGAGCAGGCAGAAGCTCAGTTGAAAAAGTTGGCCAGAGCAATTGATTTAGAAGAAGGAGAAATTGCTGATGAAGATGAAGTGTTAAAGGATGTTCTCATGGACAGTCCTCTTAAAGAAGAAAAGTCAGTAGAAGAAATGGTAACCAAAGCTCAAACTGATGACTTGATGATTAAAGCCATGTTCTTGATCAATCAAGGCTGTGATCCTGATGAAGTGTTTGCAATTACTTAGGAGAAAATGAAAGAAGAGGAAGAGAAAGTGAAGTTGTTGCTTGATCCAACCATAGACACTGACTATGAGAAGACAATGTCAAAGGACACTCCAATACTCAAAGACTCATCCATGAAGAAACCCACAAGGTATGAAGTTCCACTACCAAGAAGGGGTCCTCTACAAAAGCTTTCACAAATGAAGAAATCAACCTCATCCCATGAATCATTATTTCCGGATCCTTATAACATGTCTGATAAGGAAATTAAGGAATATCTTTCAAGTCAGGGATTCACAAAAGAAAGATTGCAAAGATGAAGACAAATTCATTAAGGGCTGCCACACTTCAATTAATCAATGAAAAGAAAGATAAACTCAAGAAACTGCACGAAGAGTTGACAAAAACCAAACCCAGAAACAGAATGTCAGCTGAAGACATGCTGCTGAACATAAAAGATCAAGAACTACTTGCCCCGGTACTCCACAAATATCCTGAATGGTTTGCAGAACCATCTCAGTTGAAGCTACAGGAAGGACTGACCTGAACTGATCAGAGGGGTATCTATTCCAAAGGGGAAGATAGATCAGAAGATAATAGCATGGAAGTATGATAGCACCTGGAACATGTTCATGGTAAAAGAATCTCAGGGCTAGTACAATTCTTCACAGAGTACTCAGCTCTGGTAAATGCCCTTGAGATTCATGATTTGAAGGAACTAGCTCAACTTGAACTGATCAATCATGCAGCTATGTTCAGGGGATATGAATTTGAAAATACACTTAAGATGTTCAGAAGGACAAACAACTTCAATTTATTAAGACAATTTGCTTAAGAAAAGATAAAACATTTGTCAATCCCCTGGAAAAGAAGAAAAAGATGGAAGCAGAAGAAATAGTATTCCCTGAGTTGAAGGTAAAGCCAACAGAGTCTTTAAAGAGGAAAGTAGTGTCTGGTACTCAGTCTTCCATTCCTATTTCAAATGTGTACTATGATGAGAAAACCTATGAGCTGGTGATAGAAAGGAAGCGGGGAGGAAAAGAAAGAGCTGACATTAGACTTTTCAGTGGATATGAAGTGAGACTACTTGATGAATCATACATCCACTACATTTATACCAGGCACTTCAAGGAATCAAACAACAAATTGGGTGAATAAGACATGCACTTCTTTTTTAAATGCATCAAGTTATTGAAACTAGCCTATGACAGAATAAAGATTAAAAGAGATAAAAGAAAGAAGAAGAAAACACCACTGCAACTTGGAAACATTGTTAAGCTTGAAGTGGATGTGGGAGGGAGTTTATTGATTCATAGAGATGGTCTTTCAACAATCTCCATATGGGAACCGATTTCTCTGAAAAAGTTACCAATGGAAGCCATCTACAACATGAGCAGAATGAAAATACATGTGCTGAGTAGAGACAGGATGTCTGAAGCAACTAATTTTGTAAACATGATCAAGGCCATTCTGGATCCCACCAAACCAGCATTCATACTACCTTCTGAAGACCCAGCTGAATCTTCACAACATCATCACCTCCTAAACATTGAGGAAAACTAGGCTATATAATCCTTAGGGGGAGTATTGTTGCACCCTGAAAGGATCATACATGCCAACTCAATGGGTGAATTGATGATTATTTAGATGGAATCCCACAAGTCCAAGATGCAATGCGGATGAAGAAATACAAGAAAAATAACAAGTATTGTCTTCCGCATTAGTCAATGTGGAAGACAAAAATCTGATGCAGACAAGTGTTTACTCTTCCGCATTAACTAATGCGGAAGACACAATACTTATGCTGAACAAGATACTCTTCCGCATTGACTAATGCGGAAGAACAAAAGAAGATGCGGACAAGACTTTGATCATCCGCATTGACAAACGTGGATGACCAACCAAATGCGCACAAGTATTTGTTCATCCGCATTAACCAATGCGGATGACCAACTTACTAATGCTGATGATCAAGTGGAAATACGGATCAAGATTATCTCATCCGCATTTGTCAATGCGGATGAACAAGCAGAGATGCGGATCAAGACAGACTAGTTTATGATGTAATAGGTCAGGGGTAGTTTAGTCATTTTGTAAAGGCATCTTGTCTTATCTATAAATAGAATAGTTTACCTCGTACTAAGGTGACGGTTGACAGATAGAGGATTTTGTTGTAATTATTCTCTGTAATTGTCAACATTCAAATATCAATACAAACAAAATTATGAGTAATTTTCTTGCTTGATTGTTCTTCGATTGTTTGTTTCCGCCACTCAATCATTGACTTGATTATCATATTCGATTCTCAGTAAGAATATCACTCTTACTAAAACCCAGTCATATTTTCTGGTTATCGTTTTCATTTATCTATAAAGATGTCATTTCGCCTTATACTCGACGTATTGACATCCTTCTTATGCGTTTTGATTTCGAGTTAGCTGTTTTTTGGCTTGGGCTTTTAGCCATATGGAATTATACATTGTTGAGTGGTTCTAATTGTCTGCCAAAGTATAACCATGTGTTTGGAGTGACGTATTTGGTTTTCTTTGAGATCTGGTTACGAACAACGAGTTCCATTATCAAAACTTGAGAATAGCCCGTACTCACTTATTTGTTTGCTCTTGTCGTGATTGCTTGTGGTTTCGCTTAGCTTAGCAAACATTAAACTTTTTGGTTACATATTGTACCATTCACAAATGTCGCTTGAATAATTGCATCAATATCTCACTTTGCTTCCTTTACTCACACGTCATTGTGGTTTCA
Organism: Flaveria trinervia; assembly: GCA_025506515.1. Classification (NCBI taxonomy): domain Eukaryota; kingdom Viridiplantae; phylum Streptophyta; class Magnoliopsida; order Asterales; family Asteraceae; genus Flaveria; species Flaveria trinervia. The sequence goes on along the minus strand of CM046445.1, from coordinate 23,160,358 downwards.
TAACTTGTTACGATACTGGTTACATAAAAAGATTCATTAATCTGGTGTAAACATTGGTGCTCGCATGCACCTTTTTAATGAAAAACGAGTTACCCTGTTAAGACCTTCCCTATTTTGTAATGAAACCAAACCCTTTCTACCTATTACATGTAGCATTGCTGGAGCTGAGCGCCATTCCAAGTTCGTGGAACAGGTGTCCCGTCCAACTTCCTTAGCTTGTAAGCTCCATTCATCCCTGCTTCAATCACCTAAATGGGCCTTCCCAACGGGGTCCGAGCTTTCCTTGGCTTTCCACTCGACTTGCTTCATTGCTTCACAATACGTAGTCTCCCGGCTTGAAAGATTGTTTCTTCACCCTTGAATTGTAATGTTTTTCTATCTCCTTCTTGTGCCTTGCCTCTTGAATAGCCGCTATCATCCTTCGTTCTTCGAGTAGGTCCAGATTTAAATGAAGTTCTTCCTCGTTATTGGTTCACGAGATTTGTAAGACACAGGTTGATAACATCCCGATCTCAGCAGGTATCATGGCCTCTGATCCATAGGTCAGACTGAACGGGATTTCTCCGTGACTGGTCTTTGGCATAGTTCTATGGGCCCCGAGGACGCTTGGTAATTCTTCAAGCCAACTCTTGCCTTCTAAGCCCAGACGCATCTTGATTCCTTCTACAATACTCCTGTTTACTCTTTCAACCTGGTCATTGCCTTGGGGATGGGCTACTAAAGTTAAAATCTATTGGATCTTCAAATCTTCACACCATGACTTAAAAGGATTTTCAACGAATTGCTTGCCATTATCTGTTACAATAAACAACGGAAGTGCCCCGCAATCTTCGTGAGTGCTTTGGCTTCTACCCTTTTTGTGAAGTAGTCGACTGCCACTAGAAGAAACTTAACTCTTCTAGCCGCTTCCGGAAATGGACCAACAATGTCCATTGCCCATTTTTGAAAAGGCCAAGCAGCGTTGACGAGTATCATGTCATTTTTTGGATGATGGCACATGGGGGCGTGCTTCTAGCAGCTTTAACACCTTTGAATTTCAGCCACGGCACTCCTATGCATACCCAGCCAATAGTACCCTGCTTCTATCGCCTTGGCTACCACCATTCTTGGTCCTGCATGTATCCCACATATACCCTCATGTATCTCCCTGATAACGTAGTTGGCTTCATCTAATGTGAGACAACACAGTAGTGGTCCCATATATGACTTTCGGTATAGGACCCCTTACTACAATTCATAGTGCAAGGATTTAGCCTATACTGCGCGCGCTTCTCCTCTCTCCTCTGGCAGATCTCCATTTTCCAGAAACCTGATAATCGAGCTCATCCAACATTCCCTTGCTACACCTTCTACGGAGGCCACATCATTTCCTTCGATTGACGATGCCTGTAATACCTCTACTTTGACTTCTTTTGCTATGTGCCCGAAGGCGACGGAAGCCAGTTTGCTAAGGGCATCCGTCTTCTTGTTCCTGCTTCGCGGGAAATGTGAGATGCAAAACTTTCTGAAACTACTAATCATGCTTTTTGCTTTATCCAGGTAAAGCTTCATTGTTTTCTCTTTAGAATCATGGGAGCCGTTGACCTGATTTATGACTAGTAATGAGTCTACATGAGCATGGAGTGTCTGGATTCCCATTTGCCTGACCAGTCTTAAGCCGCCAGCCTTAAGCCGGCCTGCCTTAAGCCGGCCAGAAATGCCTCATACTCTGCTTCGTTGTTGGATCTTTTGAAGTCTAACCTTAAAGCGTAAGTTATTTCCTCTTGCTCAGGCCCTACTAGTATCATTCCGGCATCTGACCCTTCAGCATTTGATGCGCCATCAGTATGCAAGCATTATTCCCTATCGTCTTGACTCATGGATTTCTTAGTGGCATTGTCACCTTCTTTCTCTTATGGCATCTCTGTTAGAAAATCAGCTATGACCTGCCCCCTGACTGCGACCCTTGGCTTGTACTCTATCTTAAAAACCCCCAACTCGATTGTCCATTTTGCTAACCTTCCTGATATCTCTGGCCTTCTTAGTATATATTGTATAGGCTGGCTAGTCCAGACCTCAATTACATGGGCCTAGAAGTACCTTCGCAATCTCCTGGAAGCATACACCAAAGACAAGTTAACTTCTCCATAGGCGAATACCTGGTTTCTGGATCTTTGAGAGCCTGACTGATAAAATAAATCGGGGTCTATTCGCCTTCTTTGTTTGTCATCAGTACCGTGTTTACGGCTTCTTCTCCTACGAACAAGTACATCACCGATCGCTCTTTGGGGAAAAGAGCTACTAGTCTGGGCAGGCTGCTTAAGTATACCTTCATTTCTTGAAATGTTGTTTCTGCTTCCTTTGTCCACATAAAATCCTTCTTGTTTAAACAATTGCGTAGAGTAGTCATGAACAGCAAAGCACGCTCAGCATGCTTCGACAGGAACCTGTTCAGGGCTACCAATCGCCCATTAAGTGTTTGTACCTCTTGATGGATTTGGGTGATGGCATGTTGAGTACAGCTGACACCTTCTCAGGATTAGCCTCCAACCCTCTTTTTGTCATAACCACCCCGAGAAACTTCCCTTCTTCTACTCCAAATGAACATTTCTTGGGGTTTAACTTCATGTTATCATCTTCAAAGTTTGGAAAGTCTCGGCGATGTCTACGCGCAAGGCTTCCTCATCACGGCTTTTTTAACCACGTCATCCACATAGATTTCAATGTTTCTACCCATCTGTTGCAAAAAAGCTTTATCCATTAATCGTTGGTATGTTGCCCCTGCATTCTTCAAACCAAACGGCATTTTTGTGAAGCAAAAAATGCCAACATCTGTGTAAAAAGTAGTCTTGTCTTCATCTTCAGGCGCCATTTGCACCTGGTGATATCCTTTGTATGCATCCAGGAAACACTTCAGGGGAAAGCTTGCCAAGGAATCCACCTTCGAATCAATATCCGGGAGTGGATAGCAATCCTTAGGACAGGCGTTGTTAAGATCCTTGAAGTCGATGCACATCTTCCATGTGTCGTCGCTCTTTTTTACCATCACCGGGTTAGCCACCCACGTTTGATAACGTACCTCCCTGATAATATCCGCCTCCAGTAGCTTCTTGACTTGTTGAACCATAGCCCGACTTTGTTCTGGGCCCATGTGTTGACGTTTTTGGGCAACTGGCTCCTTTGATGAACGTGTGTTTAGCTTGTGCTCTGCCGTGCTACAGGGAACACCTTCCATGTCAGTGGGCTGCCAGGCGAAAACATCCACGTTGTGTTGCAGCAGACGACGAAGTCGTTCTTTGGTGGCATCTCCTAGCCGTCCCCCGATGGTGATTTTTTGCTCCGGGAAGAAGGGGTTAATTACCCACTTTTCCAATGTAGGACACACCAGCTCGTCCTCTCCAGCTGCTGTTCCTAGAGCGATTGCCTTTACATCCTTGCACTCTCTGCTTGAATATACAGTGACGACCCTGGTTGGGGTGGGGAATTTGATTGTGGCATGAACTATGGATATGAGCGCTCCAAGCATGCACAAACCCAGTCTTCCAAGTAAGACATTGTAAGACAACTCCGATCGCACAACCAGGAAGGTCATGATAACCTCCTGCCATCCCGCGTGGTTACCTATTGCGCTTGGCATTTATATCTGGCCCAGGGTTTGTACCACCTCTCCTGCAAAGCCAGTGAGTAGGTGTGTCCTTGCGTCTTGGGTTCTTTTAATTTCCTCATCACGCTACAAAAAACAGTGTTCGTACATAATTTCTGAACTACTCCCGTTATCTACATATATTCTGTGTACCCGATGCCCTGCGATGATGGCTGTTAGGATCTGGTATTTGACCAAACACCAACTGATTAACGTGTTAAACCAAACCAAATAGTGCGGAATCCTATTTGACTGGCGATCCAATCAATGAGAACGCACGTAGACATAATAATGTGTTGAATCTAACGTCAAGAATCAATTAGAAATTGATCTACAACGTTCTATGAACTTGGAGTACGAACTTAGAGGCTTCTGGATGGCTAGGGTACGTCTGGAGTCGAAGTGGATTCAGTCCTTTTGTTTTTCCATGAATTAGGTGGTATTTATAGGTTAGGGTTGCTCATTCATGCGACTGACCCATTAGCATGGTTCATTCGTGCGATTGAGCCATGCGTTTGATCCATTCACACAACTGAGTGTTCAGTCGTGCGACTGAGTCAGATGCATGAAGTTTTTCAGGCGTATGAACTATTTAGGCGCATGGACACCCAGTCGCATGGCCATTCGGACGCGTAACCACTGTTGGGGTGCGTGGTCCAGTCGGACGCATGAGAACCTCATTTCACCAAGTTTGAATGTATTCAATATTATAACATTATGCATAACACTTCAAACAATCACAAACCTATATAATCAAGTCAATATGCATTAAACAACTCATTAATGAAATATTAAACATTATAGACACAACCAAACATTTTGTATTTCATTAAGTACCCAATAATTACATAAGTGTAAGACATATTACATTCAGATCAGGATCTAGGTACATATATGTATCAACAAACTCCCCCTTGGACCTAGGTCAATCTATCATCTAACATCTTTCATGATTTCCTCAAACTTCTTGTACGTAGCTTCTTTAGTGACTCCTGTGTTTATCTTAAAAGCAAAACAGAGTCTTATCGCTTTCTGGAACTGTAAAACTTGTACAATATCCTGTGGGCCGTAGAACAGTGGCCACTTGAATAAAGTATAAACATCTTATGCTGACAAGTTGGTGAGCCACATCGGGTCAAACACCCTTATGGTTTCCATTGTGCCATTCCTGTTCAAGACTATTACGGCCTCTCTTGTTCTCTAATCGTAGTACCACCATTTGAAGTGTGGAGTGAAGTCCTGTGGCATCTCACGTAGTAGGATCTTTGACATTGTACGAGGTGGACTCCACTTCAGCACTACTCTAGGTTTGCCAGTTATGGTATCAACCTCGGATCTTCTGATGTACCTTGTTGGTTGTTGAGGTTTGAAGTTGACACATCTAGTATGGTACTCCCTCTTTAGAGCAGCTTCAAACCAGCCTGACATCTTACAAGGGTCAGCATATAGCAAGTTTAACTTTGCTAACTGGTTGAGCTCAAAACCTGGAAGAGTCATCAGATCGTGTGGAAATCTAAAGTACTCAATTCCCTTCTCACGTTTAACCGCGTAAACGTTGAGGTCTACAAAATGTGCCCACGCTATGATTCTGCCTGCCACCTCTTGATGTTTCTTGACCTTATACAGTTTGGTGTAGACAGTTGACGTTGTAGCTTTGCGTTGGGTTCTGATTTCTTCAAAACATGCTGCCCATTTTGCCTTTTTGATGTTCACTTCAGCATCTGTGGCTTGGGCCTTATCTTTATCCCTTCCGGACTCTTGCTCAATCCTATCTAGAGTCTCAAAAGTGTCACTGACAAGAGTGTCTCCCAGATTAGGAATGACAGTTCCCTCCTTTTCAGTGTACTTTGGATAGTGTTGAGCAGTGACATCTTCTATCTCAATCTCATCGACATCCTGAAGCTCATCGTCACTCTCTACATTCACAGTCGGGGCATCTTTCACAATCGCTTCAGCATTCAGCTTGAATATTTCGGCTAGTTGCTCATCAGTGAGATTGTGAATTATTTCTTCTTCTTCAGGAGTGTAATTCACTGATCTCCTGACAATCCCCTGCAGATCAAGAATCACTGTGAGTTGAGTCTTGATCTATTGGATAGGAGCAACATCATATTCATCTCCTTGAAAATGTGGATCTTCTTGATTTAAAACATGTAACACATCAATCATTTAGTCAACAAACAGAATAGTAAACATTAATAATAACCATAAACATTAATTACATTTATTAGATACAATATTCAAATACACATAGTTTAAATAACATAAATAGCTATGCATTACTCTTGTCTTGAATAGCTGATGTGTCAGTAGGATCAGCAGAAGATGATGGGGCTCCTTGGTCTTGATTTTTCTTTGTTCGCCTCTCTTAACCATGAGCTGATGTAGATGCAGTTGCATGTCACAGCTGTAGAAAGTATGACATCAAGAGCCTGAAGCCGTGGCTATGACGGCAAGCCTAATACCACGGCTGGGCTTTATGAATTTGAGCATCTGTTTTGGCTTTAATGTGCCCAGCCGCGGCATTAGGCTTGCCGCCACAGCTGCGGCTTCGGGCTCTTGATGTCATACTATCTGCAGCCGCAATATGCTCCATGGTGGTGAGCCGGGGCATGGTTCCAACATAGTTCTAGTGGGCGCGGCATGGGCCCAATGTAGTTTGGGTGAGCGATGGTCTAGTTTTAATATGGTTCAGGTGGGCCGCGCCTCAATCGTAATCCATACCAAGCGCACTTCCTTGCTTTAGCTCTGGGGTGAAACCCCTTCACGCGTGTTTTTCCAATAAAAATTGAAAGCTAGATGTTCGTACTTGCGTGTAATATCCGTGTGGCCACCCATGACAGAACAGTGATCCTTGGTTAGAATTTGGGAACAAAGGCTATCATTTGAAGGAATGACAAACCAACCATGACAAAATAGGATTCTATCTCTAAGTTTGATGTCGAGAACAAGTTAAGGATTATCTATACACTGTTGCTAAAAGTACAAATATAGAGGTGAAAGTAACTATTTTACTGGGTGAACTCTAAATATATTTTAAAATTTTACACTGCCAAGCCGAAAATTTACACTACCATGGACCACAAATTAACAATACTGACAAAATATCCTCACTAAGCTTTGCCAATTGGTCCATGAAATATGGGTATGTTTGATTAGTCAAGTGAATAGTTACGATAAGTTAAGTCTGCTGAGTGGTTAGAGCAAACAAGCAAGCATTCGGTACCTGAGATAAGGTGTTTCTAGCCCCGATACTTTTACGAGGTCGATATAAAATCTCAAAATCAAACCCAAGGAGTTTTATAACCACTTATGTCGTTCAAGGGTTTAAATAACCTAATCTTGAAGATTTTAAGCGGTCGTTAATCCATGATAATAGTAAAATGTCGACCTATTAGATAATGTAGCCATTTAGCCACTACTTGGATGATGTCAAACATCTCCCGATGATAAAACAAGGCATCCTGCATGCATGGACATATATATGCTGGCTATAATAGGTTAGTGGGTGTTTTTGTTATGATAGAAAAGCTCCAACGCCACTTCCGAAGGCATTCGTCTCAATAGTGAATGGTTTTGAGACATCTGGAAGCCCGAGAATAGGTGTGGAGCTTAAGACTGCTTTGAGGTTAGAAAAGGCGTTAGTTGCATTCACATTACAGTGAAACTTGTCTTTCTTAAGGAGATCCGATAATGGTTTGACGATTGAAGCAAAGTGTTTAATAAAGCGACAGTAGTAACCCGTAGGGCCAAGGAAGTTGTAAACATATTTAGGGGAGGAAGGTGTTGCCAAGAAACAATGGCCTCTATCTTGGTCTAGCCAACGACAACCCCATTGACATAAATAATATATATCCCAAGTAACTAATCATGGTTTGGCCAAACAAGCGCTTGGAATATATAGTGACTAAGTGATGATTCAATAGGGTTGAAGGACCTACTGCACATGAAGCAAATGACTTTCCTATGTTTTGCTATAAACCAAGATGTCATTAAACAAGACAAGGACGAATGATCAATGATAAGGCCGAAATATGTCATTTATAAGATGTTGAAATGTAGACGAGGTTGCAGGACCGTTTGAGGGGGTTGGTCACATACAACACAACACACAATGAGGAGAGTTGATTTAGAACATTTAACAGATCAAATGTGGAACTGCCAACCAGTCACCATGATACTAAGTAGCACAAGTAATAAAGAGATAGAACAAGAATAATTAACACAAGTGTTTGGTTTTCAAGAATGATGTATATTGATCTCAAGTTCCTTACAAGTTTTTACTAAGCATAAAGGATTAAAGATTACAAAAGGACCTGAGATACTTTATACTACATCATACAGTCGGCCATACTTTGAGGGCCAACTGGATACATGATCTAGAAAACAACAAAATCAATATAGAGTCTAAAGGCAGATTGCCTTTTGACTAGTGACTATGACATGCCATAGCTCACATTCTAATATATTACAAAAAGAATAAAAGTACATAAAGTAGAAAGTAGTAGACTCAAGACCTCAATGTACAGTTTACCAAAAGCATGGTCCTTTCACCAACTTGTGAAAGGTGGTGAGTCAATCAGAGTTACTACGGAAGGTGGTCTAGCTTTATGGTAAAAGGTACATCAGATAAAGCATGTACTCAAAAGTCTTCGAAAGAAATCTATCTTCATAAACTGGCTTCAGAAAACTTTGTCTTTGAAGTTTCGAGAGACTTCATGTTTGGCTTCGGAAGATATTGGTCATGGCTTCGGAAGATTTCATACTTAGAATGTTTTCTAATGCAGAGAGTCAAACTTCCGAAGCATTCTACTTTAGCACTTGATGCATCCATGCAGGACAAACTGTTTGGATGTTTTGGGTTGCATCAGCCTTATATGAATCCTTACAAACTCCCCCTAGGCTGATGCTACCAAAACAATTCAGGACTTTAGATGTTGACAATCCTCATCATGATAATGACCATGCCTTTCTTCATGAGATGGTTAGGATCATTTAGACTTTCAAAATATCTTCTCATCTCAAAGAGATCATGCAGAGGTAAATTGAACATGTCTTGCCATGTGTAGACATCTTCAGCACCTTGATTTCTGATGACATACTATCTTTCTGGATTAGTAGAGTAAGTCCAGGACAAGATGGGTCTTCCTGATGCTAGAGGAGCTGCTTGGATTGGAGTTGGTGGAGCTTCCTCTTGTTGCACATTCTCAAGATATTCTGACTCATCTTGAGATTTGGAGATGGATGCCTTTTTTTCTTCTTCTTAGACTTTGGTTTAGAAGCCATCCTTTTTCTCCTCTTTGAACTTTTTAATTAAGAAGACTGGCCTGTAACACCTTGTTGATCATATTTGTCTTTCTTAGTTGGTTCTTTCTCTCTCACAGGTTCAGATTGATAGGGAACAAAACCCTACCGTGGATCAGAAGATGAAGCTTGCTGAGACACAGTAGGAGGTCCAGGCTGTGTTGTCTCAAAAGATTAAACCTTAACCTCCATTTCTTGAGGGACCTGACTCGGAGGGGAGTGTAAGTCAACAAGTTATCCTCTTTTGATCTTCTGCTTGATCACCCTAATGTGCTCATCCATAGTGGATAGAGACATAGGACCAAGTCTCCTTCCGGAGAATCCATACAACTTCAAGAAGCTCATCATCCTCTACCTATCAGTAGACTTCTTCATACTCTTTTGGATGATGGATTTTGACTTTGCAGCCTCTTCCCTTATCTTTTTTTGTTGTCTTTCTTTCTTTGAGTACTTAAAGTTCAAGGTGCTTAAGATACTCAAACTCAATGTACTCAATGGACAAGGGAAGAAGTGCATCTTCCTGATATAAGCCTGTGGCACTCATGTAGTTGATCATGTTGATTTTATCAGTTTCTTTGTCTACCTGAGTTCTTGTGGAGCCACAACCTCTTGTACAGGGCTTTCTTGAACTGGTGAAAGGGTAGGAGAATGTTTGTAGAGCCTTTCAGTCTCTTTTCTTCCTTAACCTAAAGAAGCAATCTTACATCCTATGCCTCCTTCCTTTCTCTTGACATTTCCATGTCAGCAAGTTCATTTAATTCCTCTAAGGGGAGGGAAATAATATTATCAATATCATGGAATCTGGTGTGTAAGTAAACAATCCTGACTACCCTTAACTCATTATTTTGAGTGTTTGTCTGGGAGCAGCCCTGATAGCAGCTTCTATGTGACATCCGTCACCACAAGGTCCGTCAATTAACACGGCTTCCATTAACTTTTCTTTGAACATTCATTCTTCGTCCTTATAAACTATCCGTGTGGATATCATACTTGCTTTATCATCTTTATGCTTGTGCTATCGTTGAAACGTATGCTATACTTAAAACTTTTACAAATTTCACCATCGTTATCATTAAATACATCATTTTTATATAATATTATTGTCATTAATAAAACCATTTTAAGATACCAATTATCATTAAATACATTTTTATCATCAGTATAACTAACCTATTAAAGTCGTTTTCGACCGAAACAATTTGGGAATTCGGGGATTTAAGTGCAGGGACTAAATGTGCCATTTTCCAAACTTTGGCTAGGTATATAAACCCCATTTTCCAGCCTTAGCCCCCATTATTCATCTTCTTCTTTTTCATCCTCTTCTTTACTTTCATCTCCTTCCTTGCACCAAAACCGCCCCGTTTCCACACGTTTTCATCGTCTAGACTTTGACTTCAACCGAGTCTACTCCATTCTTGCAGGTAGACAACCTTGGTTGTCCCTTCTCTTGCTTGTTCACTGCTGTCCATTTAGGGTTTCGGGTGTTCGGGTCCAACCCGAATACATGAGGCCGTGTGGTTGCGTGTGATGTCTTTCTGCGTGTTCTTCTTGTTTGAGTACTATCGTCGGTGAAGAAATGAGATTCATGTAGATCCCGGCAAGATCGAAGCGGTGAAGAAATGGGATGCACCCCAGACACCTTCAAAGATACGGCAATTCTTAGGATTGGTCGGGTACTATCGTCGCTTCATCGCGAACTTTTCAAAGATCGCTCAACCGTTAACACTGCTGACTCAGAAAGACAAGAAGTTTGATTAGGGACATGCACAAGAGCAAGTGTTCCAAATGTTGAAAGAAAAGTTATGCAACGCACCGATATTGTCCTCCCAGACGGAACTAACGATTTTGTGGTATACTGCGATGCTTCACATCAAGGATTGGGATGTGTACTAATGCTGAAGGATAAGGTGATTGCCTACGCTTCACGACAACTTAAGATGCACGAAAAGAACTATACAACTCATGATCTGGAGTTGGGCACTGTAGTATTTGCACTCAAGATATGGAGACATTACATGTATGGAACCAAATGCATCATCTACACATATCATAAGAGCCTCCAACATATCCTAGATTAGAAGGAACTTAATATGCGTTAGTGACGTTGGGTAGAGCTTCTTAGCGACTACAAATGTGAAATCCGTATCATCTGGGGAAAGCGGACGTGGTGGCTGATGATTTAAGCCGCAAAGAACGCATGAAACCACTACGTGCTCGAGCATTAGGATTGACGATTCAAATGACTTTGAAAGCCCGGATCCATATTGCACAAAGTGAGGCATTGAAAGAAGAAAACCTTGCGGGAGAAGAATTCCAAGGTTTGGATAAACAAATGAGTTGCAAGGATGATGGTATACAGTACTTCATGGATCGTATATGGGAACCTAGATGGGGAGGTGTACGTACCTTAGTCATGGATGAAGCACACAAGACGTGGTATTCTATTCATCCTGGTGCAGACAAGATGTACCACGATCTTAAGGATCTGTACTGGTGGCCAAGCATAAAGAAAAACATTGCTATCTACGTAAGCAGATGCTTAACATGCTCGAAAGTTAAAGCTGAACATCAAAAACCATCGGGATTATTAGAGCAACTTGAAATTCCCGAGTGGAAATGGGAGAACATAGCTATGGATTTTATAACCAAACTCCCTAGAACGAGCAGCGGGCATGACTCGATATGGGTCGTAGTGGATCAGATGACGAAGTTAGTTCATTTCTTGCCGATCCGAGAAGACTACAAAATGGATAAATTGGCGAGATTGTACATAAAAGAGGTCATGACAAGACACGGAGTGCTGGTGTCGATCATATCCGACCGTGATAGCCGATTTACTTCACGATTTTGGCAGACACTGCAGAAAGTGATGGGCTCTCGATTAGATATGAGTACCGCCTATCACCCTTAGATAGATGGCCAAAGTGAAGGAACTATACAAACGTTGGAAGACATGCTGAGGGCGTGTGTAATCTACTTTGGTGGTAGTTGGGACACTCATCTACTGTTGATTGAGTTCTCTTACAACAACAACTACCATACGAGCATTGGATGTGCACCATTCGAGGCATTGTATGGAAGGAAATGTAGATCACCCGTTTGTTGGTCCGAGATTGGTGAAAGTCAGTTAAAAGGCCCAGAGATCATTCAAGAAACAACCGACAAGATTTTCCAAATCAAGGACCGACTAAAAGCTATGCCGACAACCATCGAAAGCCTCTAGAATTTAACGTTGGGGATCACGTTTTACTCAAGGTCTCTCCTTGGAAGGGAATCGTTTGATTTGGAAAGAAAGGGAAGTTAGCCCCAAGATTCGTAGGACCATTCGAGATTATAGAAAGAATTGGTCCAATGGGTTACCGATTAAGATTACCACAAGAACTCAACATACATGATACTTTCCACGTGTCGAACCTCAAGAAGTGTTTGGCTGACGAATCTCTTCACGTACCAATTAAGGACATCAAGATTAACAAAAAGCTTCATTTTATTGAGGAACCCATTGAGATCATGGACCGAAAGGTCAAGCAATTGAAGCATAGTAGAATACCAATTGTTCGCGTGAGATGGATTCAGGATGAGGGCCAGAGTTTACATAGGAACGGGAAGATCAGATGATACTTAAATATCCACATCTATTTGAGGATGACACTCTTGGACCTAACTCCAGTTGAATTTCGGGACAAAATTCTCTCAACTGGGGGATACTGTGGCATCCGTCACCACAAGGTCCGTTAATTAACGTGGCTTCCGTTAACTTTTCTTTGAACGTTCATTCTTCGTCCTTATAAACTATCTGTGTGGATATCATACTTGCTTTATCATCTTTATGCTTGTGCTATCGTTGAAACGTATGTTATACTTAAAACTTTTACAAATTTCACCATCCTTATCATTAAATACATCGTTTTTATATAATATTATTGTTATTAATAAAACCATTTTAAGATACCAATTATCATTAAATACATTTTCATCATCAGTATAACTAACCTATTAAAATCGTTTTCGACCGAAACAATTTGGGAATTCGGGGATTTAAGTGCAGGGACTAAGTGTGCCATTTTCCAAACTTTGGCTGGGTATATAAACCCCATTTTCCGGCCTTAGCCCCCATTCTTCATCTTCTTCTTCTTCTTCCTCTTCTTTACTTTCATCTCCTTCCTTGCACCAAAACCGACCCGTTTCCACACGTTTTCATCGTCTAGACTTCGACTTCAACCGAGTCTACTCCATTCTTGCAGGTAGACGACCTTGGTTGTCCCTTCTCTTGCTTGTTCACTGCTATCCATTTAGGGTTTCGGGTGTTCGGGTCCAACCCGAATACATGAGGTCGTGTGGTTGCGTGTGATGTCTTTCTGCGTGTTCTTCTTGTTTGAGTGTGTTTGTAATGTGTTTCTGGTAGTCCTTGTTGTGTAAAACCCGTGCACGGAGCAGCCGAAGGCTGCTCTGCACTTCTGCAGTCGTGTATCTACCATTCTGGCGACTGGGTCTGTCATGCGACTGAGCCATGCGACTGGGTGAGTCGTGCGACTGTGTCTTTCGGGCGACTGAGTTGTGCGACTGGGTATGTCGTGCGATCGAATGAATGCGTGTGATTGAGTCAATGCGGATGAATGTTGTGTGCTATTGAGTCATGCGAATGAATGGATGTGTGCGATTATGCGTGTATTGCACGACTAAAGGCCAATCGTACAAATGGAGGTTCAGTCGTATGAATGAAGCTGATTCGTACGAATGAAGGTTGATTTATGTGTATGGAGGTTGAGTTGTGCGATTGAGTGTTGTGTGGTACGACTGAATGCCAGTCGCACGAATGAAGGTTCAATCGTACGAATGAAGCTGATTCGTACGAATAAGGGTTGATTCGTGCGAACGGAGTGTTGAGTTGTGCGTTTGGTCCTGTCGTGTGACTGAAGTTGTTGTGTGTGTGAATTCCTTCTTATATGTCGTGTGATGTTAAGGTGACCTCGAGACGGTTGCCATTGCTAAACCACAAAGATTAAAGTCAACGCTATCAAATCTACTAATGCTATTCCAAATCAAATCAACCTAACATTTTACAATTATTAACAACCGATTCGTACCTACTAATATTTACCAAATACTTCTCTTATAACAATGGAACTTTTACATAAATATCACTGAAAATGGCAACGACTTCTAGTACTTGGATCTACATAAGATCTAATACGTGTGTCCGCTTATGTGTGTTTTACATGCGACCGAACCAATACAACCTGAACCACCGAACATTACTATATGCTTTATACATATCATTAATGCTTAACAATAACTGTCAATAGGTGTTTGACCATTCATTGCATACAACCTTTGGAAACTTTGATCATTCATACTTACCACTTAACAATTGAGTTTCGTGGCCCTTTTTATGCTTATACAACTATTTAATCATTTACAAACTTGGGGGAAAAGTATGCTCACCCATTTTCATTATGTTGTACAACTTACATACAATTTACATACTTGGAATCAACGTGTTACTGTTTTATGAGTACTTATCTGATACATGCTTGAGTTCGTTGTGTGGTACTTTCTTTACAACTATTTAATTCCAGTGTGAGAACTGACAGATAGGTATTGGTAGTACTACTGGGTTGACACCCCCACCCTTGTTTGTTGGTATACTAGTTAGCACCAACAGTAGCCAGGAATGGGCCTTGGGTGAATATATTCCGACAAGATTCTGTGTGTACGTCGTTAGGTTTGGTTGTAAAGCTCATGTCATGTGATTTTGCTTACTTATAACTGTATACACGGTATTCCACACAATTATTATACATCATCAATTACTTATTTACTATTTAAACCTACGATCTCACCAACAATTTTGTTGACCAATTTGAGCATAGCTTTTCAGGTGACAATGAAAATTGAAGGTCTAGGTATGCTGCCTTAGTGGAGACCCTAGGATGCATTTTTGAGACTAAACATACTTGACAAACATTCTTTTTGGAACATTGTTGTAGTCTGCTTCAAACAACATTATTCATTTGATACTTGTTCCCGGGTTGTGGGAAATACATTACAATACTATCTTCTTTGTTTATGTGAATCATGTATCATATTATGCTTATGGCTATGTTGTCATGAATATTGACTAAACACGACACAAGTCTCCTTTGTGTCGGGTGTCGTCATGACACGCTTGTCATCATTTATTATATTGCATCTCTAGTGCTTACCATGTGTTATGACGATCCCGTCTCGTTACATCCCCGTGTTTCCGCTTTTAGCGGGGGTGTGACATTCTATATGAAGCCAGCAGACCCAGTAGAGGAACTTTCTTCCTTTAGCTTCCTTTTCCTCTCTCTCCTCCTCAATCTCCTTAGGAGTCAATTTCCTTTTCCTTTCGTCACTCACAAACGTTTGTGACTCAGGGTGGAGAGAGCTTTGGCATTCATTGCTTGGTGTAGCATCCAAGATCTGGCCAGAGAGAGGTTAAGATACACCTCCACCGGTAAGTGTCTCATCAAAGGAATGGACTTTTAAAGCAGTTGTAGGTGTGACAGGGCTCTTAGGTTCAATCACTGGGCCTTCAGTCAAGGTTTTCCCTTTGAAGCTAATCTCAGTGTCTGCCTCAACATCCAGTTGACCAATGACATTGCCTGATTGCCTCTGTCTCCATCCGAGGATGAACTCTTTAGTAATCATGTCTTGAATTCTTTGAGCCAATTTGTCAGCTTGTCTAGATTGGCTTGGATTGACAAGTGGCATGTTGATAAGGTTAAGACCTTCATAGTAGTTCAAAGTCTGAAAATTGAAGACTTCTTGTTGCCCTTGAACTCTTTGAAAAATAAGGGCTCTTTTGTTAGCATCATACATCCACCCTATGATGTAGTTGGAAGTTCCTTGAGGTGGAAATGGCATAGCCCTTGGAATACCTTACTCAAAACGAATCTAAATAAAGGAGTCTATAAAGTCCACATCAATGTGAACTTAAGAAAGTTGGTGAGTATGGACAGTTGCAAGTGAAGATGGTGAGTCCTCAAATTCTATGCTCTCTGAAGAACTCCCAGGTTCTGTGATTGTAATGACTTTCTTCCCCTTTTTGGTAGCATCACCCTCTTGCATAGGTGAGCTAAGAGTTAGATCAATCACATTCACAGGTTCTTGTGTTCTTGGTTGAGCTCTTCTTAAAGGTCTCCCAGCTAGTTTCTCCTTGAGATAAGAACTCTCAAGTTACTGATTATTGACCCTTTTATGTAAGGTAGTCATCTGAGATTCTAAGTGACTAACCTTAGAGACTAGATAGGTCTATGTTTATGACAGTTTTTGCACCTTTAGTCTCAGATTCCCATCTTCTTCGTCAGAAGATTCATTGGGGGATGAGATGTTTGGACCAAACTCCTCAGTCTCACCACCAGCATGATGTTCTTGGTTGCTGGTTTTCCTTAGCCAGTGATGGTATCTAAATATGGACGGTCTAGGTCAACCATTAATGTAATAATGAGGTGGCTAACTCCATCCGCCTCTGTTGAACATATAATGTAAGAGAAATATAATTTTTTAGAGCTGACAAAACATGTATTATCATGTTTACATATTAGAGATGACGCACATAAATCACGTATCAAACATGTCATAGACTTGTTTAGCTACCTAAATATTATGCTTGTAAATTTTATATATGTTTTAACAAACCAAGAATGTGAAACAATGAAAGCTAGCTTCCTGATTTTATTTACTTTCAGAAGAGACAATAATATATTTTTAAAGCAGGTTTAATCATGTTATAATAAGTTAGATCGGTGATTCTCTCCTTGATGTATCCATATGAGATGAATATAAATTTCTAGTGTATATGAATGTATTTTAGTTTGTAAGATAGGGATACGTTTAGGGCTTGTTCATCCTCTCACACACTTGATGTACTGTTGTTAGATTGGTCATTCTCGCCTTGATGCTTAGTGTTCAAGTATCGGTTATAACAAAATTCTGCATATACAATTACGACATGCTTACTTTTATCTACGTTTTGATAAAAATTCCTTTCAAAATAGTGTTGTAAGTCTTATATAATCGAAATTGTATATACTTATTTTTATCAATGTTACTAGTTTATCCGTTTGGTTTTTTCATTGGTGACTTGCTTATATGTTTTAAACATCCCGACATGAATGTTTAGAACGATTGGATATAGCAAACTAATAATGCATGGGGTACAACCTAATAAAGGATATTTAATTAAGTTAATTATGTAGATGATCCCTATGGATTGTTGGTATTCAATCTTTGATCCCAAACATTAAACTACAACTATGGTCTTACATAATCGTCAAAATTGTCCCAAATCAGTTATCAAATAAAACACAATGTCTTCCTCCTACCTACAACACTACCACCGCTATTAAACGAAGACATTGTAAATTGATGCAAAGAACAATAACAACGACCCTTAGAAAAGTCATTGAACTGAACAAATTTGGTGTCTCGAGTCTCGACCTTAGATTTGGTGTTGTGATGGAATGGGTAGTTGGCAAAGAAGGGATGATGGAAATATGGTCAAAAAAGGAAGAGAAAGAGGAAAATATGTTGGTGATATGACTTATGTGATAGCCCCTACCTATATGCTTTTATTATTTTAATTTTTTATAGCGAATTTATTAAAAAAACAAGCTAAACATTAGCAAACATCTAGAGAAAATTCACAAAATACAAATGTCATTTTAAAATTTCATTCATCATAGGAACCACATATATATATATATATATATATAGAGACTTTTACCAAAATAGTGTAGTTAAAACTTTTATTTATCAAAATAGTGTAATTTAAAAAATATTTACCAAATGGTGTTTTTATAACTTTTTTGTTTTTCTCTCCTATTCTCATTGGATATTCTAAAAAAAGTGTGTTTTAATGATTTTTTTTAAATGTCTAGAAATGTTGTCTAAATAAGACTTTTATTTAGATGTCCAGAATTTATATTCAATTTCTCTCGGTATCTTTTATAATTAATTGATAGTTAATATATAATTCTTTTATTTAATTTCTTGTTTATTTATTACTTTCTTAATACTAGTGTTAATTTATATTATTGAGAAAAATATTGGCATACGTATTTTCGAGTGGAAGTCTAATTTGTAGTTCAGTCAAGACCTAATTGGCATAAGATTTAATATATAAAAACATACAATTAGTATTGTGTAAACTAACATAATTTATTAAGTATTTCTAATATCACATTGACTTAAAGTTTAGTATTAATAAGAGTTATTGCTTCTTCGTTAAGTTTATGAAAACCTTTATAATATATCATAGTTATTTAGAATGCACAAATATACCTAGCTATAATTAACTTATTGTGTTTTCATGAAATAATTCTCTTCTTAACTTTTATAGTTTCTTACGAGAACTTCCTATAAACAATATGAAGAGCTTATTTTGAAAAAATAAAACAATAACCAAAAATATAAATTCTTTTGTAAAATAAGGGAGAACGGAAAGATCATGGTTAAAATTTTAAACAGTTATGATCGTTAGAATGCACAAATATACCTAGCTAGAAACGAGTCATGATCGTTTCCATCTTCCAATGATCTAGGGGTGGTTGCAAGTGAGGGTTCCATCAAACCTAATCATTTTATATCTTTTTCTTTGTTATCATTGTTCTTCTTCCCTGTTGTGATATCTGAGATCCACTCTTTTATTTCTTTAGTTTCCTTATTCCCAAGATACGTATATGTAACCCTAGTTACATAACGAGTCTTCATCTTCTTTCTTTCATCACCATCCATTGTGCAATTGAACGATTGTACTCGTGAAACTATCTATCAATCGAGGTTATGAAAAACCAATTCAATAGTCGCTAGCCTTAAACGTGATTTCATCTTCATCGACTACCTACTCTTTGATTTTTTAACAAACCATGCGACCTTCGATCAACTTAATTTCATCATCATCACTAACATCCGACTTTGATTTCTTGACATACCATTCATATGAACGATGAATGGTTCAATGAAATAGGTTTTTCAAATACTCTGTAAATTGGTTTCTTAAAACTTGAAGAAAAAGATGGAATTTAGTCAACAATAAGCATTTACTAAAAATAAATTATACAGAAAATTACTAAAACGCCCTTTAAATATAATAAATATAAATATATAATGAAAAATTATGATTGGTTAAGATTAGTTTTCTTGGTTTTTATAAAACTAATTGGTTTTTTAAGATCTCTCATATCTCTCTCTCTCTCTCTCTATATATATAAGGAAAATTTGTTGATGATATGACTAATGTGATAGCCCCTGCTTATATGCTTTTTATTATTTTAATTATATTTTTTTTAAATTACATTACAAAATACAAATATTATTTTAAAATTTCAACATCAAAAGTTCATGTCCATTCATCATAGCAACCACTTGGGATCATGACTGTAATTATATATATATAGGTCTTAAATGTTGCTTTTCATTTGTAGGTTTATATAGGTCTTAAATGTTCATGTGAGAATATAAGAAAGTTGGTTCAAATCTTGTTTTTTTTTATTATATCTTTGGAGTCTAACTTGCTTAAAGGGTACGTTTGAGAGATTGAACATCTCAAATCTGTTTTTAATATCTACACACATTTTTTTATGTTCCAATAATAATTATTCGTGATTCTAGTATATAAAAATAAAATGAAAAATCTAATGATACTTAATATAGACCATGTGAATAAATAAAGATGCGACCCACGTGAGAGCTAGTCATGTTATGTGGCTATGTACATTTAAAGGAAATTCCGGTAATAAGATATATTTGAACATGAATAAGAATTTATTTTGGTAATTTACTCAAAGTAAACCTTCTTACAACCCAACTTTCTTCTTTCACTTTCATTGTTGCGGCAATATGTTAGACCATCTTTAAGCCACCACGCAACTTTGTAGAGTGGTAAAGAATGTTAAAAATACCTCACATGCAAAATAAAAATATTTTTTATTAATGATAAAGAATATTAGAGTTAGATACTAAAAGAAAATCCAAAATTAAAATTATAAATATCAATCATGTAATTAGTGAAGGTTAGACATTCTAATCTATTATTTTTACTTTATGACAAAGACAGTTTTGTATGTATATAAACTTTCGGGAATAATTAAAAAATGGGGTTGCACTTTTATAACGTCTCCCATGATGACCATTGTGAAGGTTCATGGAAAAGTGATGAATGATGAAGTAGTCTACACGGAGTCATATTATATCCCAATAGTAGGAAAAACCAATATTTTAAGATTATTTGATGAAAAAGAAAAAAGAAAAATTTAATGATACTTTACTTTACATAGAAATTTAATGTGCATATGTATGTTATAGATCAACGCCATACATGGACGGCCTAGATCAACGCCATATAAGTGAGCTTATCAAGGGCTGAGGGGCAGTAAGCAGTTGAACGATGGCGATGTCGGAGGTCTCAGGCGGAAGGCACATCCTGGTGTTCCCATACCCAGCCGAAGGGCACATGCCGTCGCTGCTGGAGCTGAGCCACCAGCTGGCCAGCCGCAAGCTCCATGTCACCATCGTCATCACCCCGCAGAACCTCCCGACCCTCAGCCCTCTCCTCTCCACCCACCCCACGACCGTGAGCCCCCTCCTCCTGCCCCTCCCGCACCACCCCCTCATCCCCCCAGGCATCGAGAACCTCAAAGACCTCCCCATCGGAGCCTTCAAGCCATGATGGCCGCCCTCGCTCGACTCCGCACCCCCATCCTCCGCTGGTTCCGAGCCCACCCCAACCCCCCCGTCGCCATCCTCTCCGACTTCTTCCTCGGCTGGACCCACCGCCTCGCCCTTCAACTCGGCGTCCCCCGCTACGTCTATTCCCCCTCAGGCGCCTTCGCCCTTTCCGTCATCTTTTCCCTCTGGAGGTACCGCCCCCGAGCGCCCAATCATCTGCACCGTCATGATCTTCGCACCCACCTTGTCAGCCTCCCCAACATCCCCAACTCCCCGGAGTACCCCTGGTGGCAGCTCTCCCCCATTTACCGGAGCTATGTGGAAGGAGACCCCGACTCCGAGTTCATTAAAAGCGGCTTTCTGGATGATATAGCCAGTTGGGGGGTGGTCATCAACTCCTTCGCTGGCTTGGAGCCACTTTACCTTGAGCATTTGCAGCAGGAACTGGGGCATGATCGCGTGTTTGCTGTCGGTCCCTTACTCCCTGATCAGGGGCCTGATAGGGGCGGACCCAGCTCCAACCATGTGCTCTCGTGGCTCGATGCATGTGCGGACCATACGGTGCTCTACGTCTGTTTCGGCAGTCAGCTGGTCTTGACCAACGCCCAGATGGAGGTTGTGGCCCGTGGGTTGGAGAAGAGCGGGGTGAGGTTTCTGTGGTCCGTCAAGGAGCCCACGGTCGGCCATGAGGCGGCGGAGTACGCTGGTCTGCCGCCGGGGTTCGAGGAGCGGCTGGCGGGGCGGGGGATCGTGCTTAGGGGTTGGGCCCCGCAAGTGCCGATATTGAGTCACCAGGCGGTGGGGGCGTTTTTGACTCATTGTGGGTGGAACTCGATTATGGAGGCGCTCGCGGGGGAGGTGTTGATGCTTACGTGGCCTATGAGTGCGGACCAGTTCTCGAACGCCACGTTGTTGCAGGAGTTGAAAGTGGGGATTAAGGTGTGTGAGGGGGCGGATGCGGTTCCTCACCCGGACGAGTTGGCCGAGTTGTTTGGTAGATCGGTGAGTGAGGAGGCGACTCGGTTGGAGAGGGAGCGAGTTAAGGAGTTGTCTAACGCAGCAAAGGAAGCGGTCGGTGAAAAAGGGAGTTCAATGGTTGAATTGGATAGATTGGTTGCCAATTTGTCGTGCTAAATGGTCGTGATTTAATAAGTTGTAACAATGAATAATGTTGTTATTTGTTTAGATGTGTGATTAGTAATTAATAAATAAAAGATGTATTTGGATTAAATATCCTTCCAATAGTTGGATTTTAGTAATAAGTTCTCAAGCCTTTTTTAACTGGGGGAAGATAATATAATATTAAATGTAGTCAAAAGCTAGAGGCGTACAAAACTTATTAGATGAAACACCACATACAATTGCGATTGTAATTTTAGATTAAAAGCACGCTAATCCTTCCTTATAATGGCAATTGGACCGATTCTTGATCCATAAAAACATTGTGGCTTAAATGTCATCCGTAAGTTTTGCTGGGTTGATTGTTGCTTCACGAGAAGGCCAATTGACTTCTCATTTCCATATACATCAACATGTGGTTATAATTACACCTTAAATTAGTTTTTTTTTTGTTTTCATCCACGCCTATTGTACTATGAAGCTTAAAAAGGTCCTCCATGGAGAAAGCATAAATTGAAGCGATCTGACACCATTGGCCTATCTTTCGCAAACCAGAGCAACAATAATACAGGAAACGAAAAGGCGCTTCACTGTTCGTAGACCGGAGCTACAAGAACACAACAATATGACATAATTTAATGTTAGGGTGTAATAGAGCCACTCGTATTGGTAAACGATCCTAGACCATTCTTCACCCAAAATTGTGGACCTTGAGAGCTAGGAATCCAATGGTTCCAATAGTAAGACTCGTATTGTCTGCCTTCCACATCCAACGATGACAAAAATTCGTGACTTTGATATGTTCCAACAATGCTTTTAATACCCATAATTCATCTGAAAGAAGAGAGGTAAATGAGACAATGATTGGTCCCAATTGCATATGATGTTGTTGGAAGACTTTTTATAACAATCGTTGACCGGACATAACTTGTTCAAGACCAAACAAATGGTGGTTGGGAGGTGGTGGTGGTTCGGTTGGAATCTGAAATCTAATGCTGTTTTTTTTATTTCCAACAAAAATTTACATTTACATTTCATTCTTTATTTTTATTTATATAATTACATTAAAAATCATAATTTATTCTTTTTTTTTCAATTAAAGAATATATGTTTATACATTTTTCATTACTTTTTCTCTCTGCTCTACTCATAACTACTTTTAAAAATATTAAAATTTTACAAGGGTTGAATACTAAAATCTTAAATTTACAGATGAACAGTAATATTTTTTATCTCCTTTACTTACAACCACTCAAAATCATCCCTTATAATTTAAGGATTAACACTCATATATTTATAAAGCATGGAATATGAATACTCTAAATAGCTCAAAGTTTACATCATGTTTGAAAAGTGTTTTCTCTATTACCAACAAAAGTTTACGTTAATTGCTTCAAACCGCAATCGAGGCTTTATATAATGATAATTCCTATTATAAGAAAAATAATCATCGAAATTAAGTTAAATGATTGTATGTAGAGTTAGAACACACAAACATTTAATTGACCAGTACAACTACTACTAATTGGCTATCCCCGTGAAAAAAGAATTTAACTTGAAATGAAGTAAATTTAAACAATTTGATTACTAAAATGTAGAATCTAAACATAAGCGTTCGTACTTTTTGACATGATATCTTATAATAAATAGTTAGAAAGTACATTTCTTGTAATTAGAATGGAAAGGATAAATATATATAATTTGTTAATTTTGGATAAAACCTAGCATTTTCCATTAATGAAATTGTTTTAATATTGGAAACTTGGTGTCGGAGAAGATTGGAATGCATTGTATCATTTGTTTCCCCGACAAGAATAGACCTATGGGCTTTTGAATCAACTTATTCGGATTTAACGTTTCTAATATTTAAATTCAAACCGCTTCAAATCCAAATTTTCAATCTGTTCGAACTTGAAATCTTGAATTCACTTGAATTGTTAAAGAAAGTCTAAAATAAAATAAAATTCCCAACCATTATTACGTCTAGACCTTATGATTAGGTGAACAAATTGTGAACAAAGAATATAAAATAATAATAATTTGTGAACTGGGTTGGTAAGACACACATACCGAATGTTCATATCCCCTATCAAAACAATCATTCTTATCGGTTAGTGATAATTGAAAGGTGAGGGGAGCTCTAACTAGTAAAAACGAGGGACTTGTATGCTTAACACATCTTTTTATGAAGACACTCTTGAAATAATATGTGGACTCATAACCTTAAAACTTCAAGAACTAGCAAATACTTAGAAGATTTCAAGAACTTAACCATAATTTAATAAAAACAAACAAAAACTTAACAATATATGTTAAAGAAAAGGAAATAGCACAAAAAACCTATATACTTTGTGTTTATATTCATAAAAAAACTGTACAATTTTCTACACATAAAAAATAAACATGTCTTTTGTTTTGTCTTATAAAAATCATTTAACAATATTTACATATAGAAACTTACTTTATGTTTTTCCACATAAAAAATCCTTAATAATTATTTACAAATTAAAGGTACTTTCCTTGTTAACTCTATTTCTATAACTATGTCGAGTGATGTGCCAGTTTGATGCATAGATAAAGTGTGGGTAACTTTGTGTTTTTAGCACACAATACATTGTGGAACATGTTACTTTGTTTAGTTTATATGCATGAGGAGCTTTGGAGTCAAGACACACACTTATGGAATGTTACAACTCAGACCGAGACATGTATACAAGAGATGGAGAATCAAAACATCAAGAAATCAATAAACTAGGCAAAAGTGGGCGTAGACTACGGCCATGAACGTAGTCTACGGTCTCCACCACTTCATTTGGGCATTTTTCACACCCTAGGCCAGGGGACCTTGGCTGTTTTTTGTGTGACTTGCGGCAGTCTACAACCACTTGACGATTTCATCGGTTTTGGCTGAGTTTTTATTGAGGATTTTGGGATATTTAACCAATCTATAAAGGGAGAAGTCTAGGAACGAAGGGGAACTAAGAAATACACAAATGACAAGTGTATCTTTAATCATCAAATCCAAGATGACTTCCCGAATTCATCATCCATTGTCATTAAACATGAGCATATGAGGCTAGTTCACCCATGATCACTTTCGAGTGTTGGGTTTGTGTTAATGAATGTATTTAATCTGAGTTTTTATTAGTGTTAGTCATAAATTATGCTTTGCACATATTAATTATTTGATGTCTAAATGGATTCATATGCTTAATGTTGGTGTTTAAGAACAATTTAGGGTTTATGGATTCAATGTAGCAATTAGCCATTTCTTGGTCTTGAATCATTAAAAAGCATGATATTATGTTGGTATATGTGACTTTGTTTAGGAAATTACATAACATCCTAGTATGTGCCCTTCCGCGGTCTAGAATCGTTAAGTAGCAACATATCAGATTCCTTAGTCTTGTAATTACTCTTTTGTCATCTCATTAAACTCAAGGTATACATTTTACATCTAAATCCAATCCGAGCGTGATAATCTTTTATTTAATTGCAACCAAGTTAATACTTTGAAGTGTTTAGTTTTTAATCACAAATAAAAAATTAAATATTTTTTCTTAATGTTTATTCAAAGCAAACAATTCGAATTAAACACCGCCCCTAACTCCTTGTGGTTGTACACTCTTGCTTGCCCTAGCTGGTCTAAGGTAAATAGGACATATTTTCTTTATTTTTGATCAATTCATCGACACCGGTCAAATTTTGGCTTTGTTGTCGGGGCGTAAGTTAGCTTGATGTTTAAATTTAGTAAAATTGTTTAGTTTTCTTGCTTGTTATTAATAATATCCAAAAATATTTTAAGTCTGGTTACTTTTCTATTCTCATTTTATGCTGTAGATATATGTGTACCTAGTTTAGGAGCTCAAATGTAAAATGTCTTTCATGTCTTACATATATGTAACAGAATGGGTATGAATGAAATGTAATGTGTTTGTTATTCTTACAATGTTTAATATATCATTGATTATTGTGTGATAACATATATTGAACTAACTATATAGGTTTGTGGTTGTTTACATAGTTCTTAGTCAATAATGATGGAGAAACGTGCTTAAACTTAATCGTGTGAAGTTCTCATGTGAATGACCATGCTAATGGACCATACACATGAATACTTTATGCTAATAAACCAGTCGCACGACTGAACCAAGAGACTGGATCAGTCACACGATTGTAACATGAGATTGACTCAGTCACACGACTGAATCTTCAGTCGTGCGGATGGATCAATCGCATGCTTCAATCGCACGACTAAACCATGCGAATGGTTCAATCGCACGAATGGAAAAATCTAACCTATAAATACCACTTAATTTGTGGAAAAAAGAGACGATTCGAATCCCTACGCACTAAATCGTACCCTAGCCGTCCAGAGATCCTAGAACACCTATTCCAAGTTCATAGATCGCAGTAAATCATCCTACAATCGTTCTTAACGTTTAGTTTCATTCTTAGATTGATTATACTTGCGTTCTCACTGATTGGATCATCAATCAAATAGGATTCCGCACTATTTGGTTTGGTATACACGTAATAGTACTCCATACCGAAACGGTCCTAACAAGTGGTATCAGAGCATTGGCTCTTGATTTGCATGTGATTCAATCAATTTTGATATAAAAATCACGTTTTTCACTCAAAAACTCAATCTTTTTGTGTCAAACAGTGTTTTCAACGTTTCCAGGTCAAAAAGTTAACGTTTTTTCGGCATACGACAATTAGGGTTAGTAAGAAATTCGTGTTTTGTGTCAAAGTGTTCAAAACCTTCGTTTTTGCAAAAACAGCAACCTTCGGTCGCACGATTGACTCAATCGCAGATTGACTCAATCGCAGATTGACTCAATCGCACGACTGAACCCATTCGCACCCCTCATACGCACGATTGGCTCAGTCTTCCATCCATTCGTACGACTGAAGACTTTTATTTGCATTGTTCATCCACACCTGTCCAGTCGCACGATTGAACCATCCCCATTGTTCAATCGCACGAATAGCTCAATCGCATTCCTTTATTCGCACAAGTACAATAGTTTTGTTTTAAAATCCAAAGTAAATAAAAATGGAAGATTAGTATTCAGCGTTCACTGTTGGTAGAGATTCATGGATCCAGAATCTATTGCTTCTGGAAAATGAAATAGGGAATCACAATAAGCCTCCTAAGCTCATAACGATAGATGATTACCCATAATGGAAGCAAATGTTCGAGATATACCTAAATGGAGTAGATCCAAATCCGTGGGAATCAATTGAGACAGGGTACAGTATGCCAGTCGGTGCAGATGGAGCTAAACTTACCTAAGGCGGAATGACTGATGGGCAAAATGTAAAGTACAATGCAGAGAAGAAGGTGTATGCTCTGTTAACTCAGTCCATTCCTAAGGATATATTCCATCAGTTTTCTGAGAACAAGAAAGCAAAAAAGCTATGGGATGCTATGGAAAAGCAGTATGACAGGAATGCATCGCTAAAAGCTCTAAAGGCTAGAGCTTTGAAGAAGGAGTTCGATAACTTCTCGTCAATGGGTAAGGAGAGTCTGGATGACGTTATTGACCGCTTCTACCACTTAATGAGTGAGCTGCACATTCATGGGGTTGTTACGTCCATGGAAGACAAGGTGTCGAATTTCACAGATGGATTGCCAGAAAAATAGGTTTCATTTGTGTCAAACCTCAGACAGAATGATATGCTGGCGAAGTTAGATATCAACGATTTCATTCTGTAGCTGAGAGAGGAAGAGTTAAGGATGAAGTACAGGTCTCAAAAGGTGTCATATGATCAGAACCCATCACTTTACAACTCAACTCCTCAAGCAAAAACGTCTGGAGCACCACTTCAAATGGCATTTGTGTCGAGTTCAGCCGCTCCGTCTCAAGCCACTACTTCAGGATCTGACACGTCAGGGTCGTCTTGCACCCAATATATAGCACCTGAAGCCAATGCTACAAAATTGAAGACCGAGAATCTTGCTAACGTGACTGTAGAGGTGCAAAGGAGCATATGGATCTCTTAGCTGTCACACCCTCAGAATCCACATGCGGAGTTTTACTGCGAGGCGTGTGAACAAACCAGGATCACAGTCAATAGTTACCCAGAACGACTCTATATGCCAACGTTAGAATAAAATCAACCAAAGTTCAAACTTGAAAACTATGTGGAAGCGTTTTGTAAATACGACAAATCCAAAGTATAAAAAATACATAATATGGCAAAACACGCGCCATTCCAATGTTTAAAAACCCATGAATAAAAGACAACAAATGTATCTACGAATTAAAGCTTTAGGATGCATGCTGGACCCGTGTTGTGCTCCTAATGGCGAGCCGAGTTAACGACCTGAGAATAGCATACTAAAAATGTCAACACAAAGGTTGGTGAGTTCAAGAGTTGATGTTCAGATATAAACAATTTAACAGTTGTGATATATAAGTAGTGTATTGTAACAGATAGCTAAT
The DNA here is from genome assembly GCA_025506515.1 of Flaveria trinervia. Lineage (NCBI taxonomy): Eukaryota > Viridiplantae > Streptophyta > Magnoliopsida > Asterales > Asteraceae > Flaveria > Flaveria trinervia. The sequence goes on along the minus strand of CM046445.1, from coordinate 23,132,164 downwards.
CTATTAACAATAAATATTAATTCATAGTGATTTCGCAATTGAAGCTGACTGTGACAAGTTGTTGCCTCCTGTCACGACTTATTAGGTCGTGACAATGTTCATTAGGAAAAATTGCACCCGGTTGACCTCGAGTCACATAGGTGGGGCTCGTCAGACCCAGTAGTACTACCCAAGTTTCCCCGCTATTCAATATTAACAATTCGAAAGTGTGAGGACTTTTCCATGATAAACAACACTATATTAATATTATACACAACTTAAATATATAAAGCGTTTGTAAATTACCAGTATGCTATCTCCCTCAAAAGAGATTAAGTAAAAAGTGGGGCATGGACTCACCTGATATGTGTAACAAATACTTAGGGTTTACTCGGAAGAAAGAGTGGACAGACAACCTTTAGAGGTTACCTAGATCATGTAAGTACATAAGTACGTGTGAACAAAGAACATATGGAACCCTAAGCACACCACAACCAAAGACTTAAGGTTTCAAAAAACAGACATGTTTGACCAAGTTGACCCATTTGACCCGTTGGTGACATCATGAGTTATAATTCAATTAAGCAAACATGAACATATAACATACATGGTTAACATTCAAATGGATCACGTGAGGTGCTACATTACCCGATGCATTACTTAGATCATCATACCACTAAATATCATACTAGTCATGTGAATCTAAAACATTAACATGCCCACCAGTTATAACATAACTAACATGCCACACAAATATCAAATCACACACTACATGCCATGTGAAGCCACTCACGACTTCACATCCTAAACCCTGCCAATCCTACTAAGTAGGGGCCTCAGATTTGCACGCGTGTATGATGATCACATTCATATTCATTACATTCAACACACACCACAATGATCAATTTCCATACAACTCAAATAACACGTTCTATCACATTAGACAACCACAATAAACACTCTGGCCTGATCTTAACACCAAAAACATGTCCAACTCATAATATCCAACGTACATCGAAAATAAAGTTTCCCTTTTGGGAAAGTAATACTCAAAAGTGATCTACCATCCATAACAATCACAAATTCATCAATTACATTCCTAATCAAGTTCATAACATAACTAGGCATGATCAACAACACCAAACTAATATAATTCATCAATTCATATCCCAAAAAGTTACTATCTTTAGTAATGTATGGGTTCTAACATGTGTTCTTGAACTCCCATAGTTCACAACAACAATCTAGTATCTAAACATCATCATAAACATATCCATAACATCCATTCATCCCTAATTCAACATTCTTGACCAAATAAAGTTACTATTATTAGTAACCTATGAACACAACCTTCAATTCATCAATTTCTTGCAAGATCAATGTAATCTAGCACTTACCCAACCAAAATAACACCATATAATCATCTAACAATCATCAACTTCATATAATCAACATCAATTTTCGAATTAGGGTTCATCTTGAATCAAAGTTCATGAACAATTCATCAAAAACGTATCATTCTTGCATAATCGACGTTAAACAACATGTATACTATCTAGCTAACATACTAGCATCATCAAATAACAATAAATTCAACATTTTTGAACCCAAATCCGAATCAGGGTTCGGCCATATCAAGAAAACCCATAAAACTTGTAAAATTCTAACCTTTTCACGTGTATTATCCTACAATTGATGATTCTAACGTGTTCTGTAGCTTGAAATCGACCAAAACCGTAGCAAAATGAATGTTGAAGGCTGAAATTCGAAGGTGAGGGGGGCTTGGAATGGATGTTGCAGCCGAAATGGGGTTTGGGGGGATTAGGTTTTTAATTTTGTTAAGTCTTAGTTTTAGGTAATTACACTTAACCCCCTTTATTTACATTTTATAAAAACTATTCTTTTAAACACCTTTTAAAAGGTTTTAACTTAATAATACCGACATAATATTTACATTATTTCTACTAGTCACAAGATAGGCAATTTAAATATACGCGTTTCCATGTTACGCGATAAAATTCATCGTTAACATTTAAATCGCGTAAACACATAAGCATAACACACCAATCACATAATTAGTTAAATTATCATTAATTAACATTATTAATTATTATCGGGTCACCAACGTTAAACTACAACTAGTGTGTCTCATGACATATGTATGCAAGACGTAACGGTACTAACGGAGTTTGGTAACGTAAAATTACCGGATGTCACATTATCCCCATGTTGAAAGAATTTTCGTCCCGAAAATTGCGTTACCTGGTGAGTGTCCCATCACTGGTCTACTGCATTGGCACACAGAAATCAAAATCGAGTGAGTTTTGGATGAGTTGTCACATCATCCCCATGTTGAAAGAAATTTCGTCCCGAAATTTAAATCAATACCTTCGTCTGCTGGCATCGTCTTTTCGAAGAGTTGAGGGTACTTAAGCTTCATTTGATATTCTCGTTCCCACATGAATTTCGGTCCATGTCACGAATTCCAACGGATTTTGATTATAGGTATCTTGCTTTGCTTAAGTGTTTTCACCTCTCGGTCCATCACCTCGACTGGTTCTTCAATAAAGCGTAATTGTTCATCCACTTGAACTTCTTCTAGTGGTACGACCATTGTTTCATCAGTTAGACACTTCTTTAGGTTCAACCATGAAATACATTGTGGATTCCACTTAGCGAATCAGGTAGGGCTAGTCGATAGGCCACTGGACCTATTCTTTCCACTATTTCAAATGGTCCAACGTACCTCGGATTTAGCTTTCCTCGCTTGCCAAACCGAACTACGCCTTTCCATGGTGAGACCTTCAATAAAACCTTGTCACCATCCTGAAACTCTAAAGGTTTCCATCTCCTATCAGCATAACTCTTCTGTCTGTCTCGTGCTGCAGCCATACGGTTTCGTATCTGCACAATCTTCTCGGTTGTCTCATGAATTAACTTGGGACCCGTCAGTTGATTATCAACAATTTCCGCCCAGCAAACTGGTGATCTACATTTTCTCCCATACAACGCCTCGAAAGGTGCTGCCTGTGTGCTAGTATGATAACTGTTGTTATAAGAAAACTCCACCAATGGCATGTGAATTTCCTAGTTTTTCCCGAAGTCAATCACACAAGCACGTAGCATATCCTCCAACCTCTGTATGGTACGCTCACTCTGGCCATCCGTCTATGGATGATAAGCAGTACTCATATCCAATCGTGTACCCAAAGATTTCTGTAGTGATTGCCAGAAATGTGACGTGAAACGAGCGTCGCGCGGTAATAATTGAGATCGGTACACCGTGTCTCGAAACGATCTCTTTAAGGTACAGGCAGGTTAATTTCTCCATCTTGTCAGTTTCCTTAATTGCAAGGAAATGAGCAGACTTTGTCAATCGATGCATGATAACCCATATCGTGTCACAACTAGTATTAGTCCGGGGTAACTTGGTAATAAAATCTATGGAGATTTGTTCCCATTTCCACATTGGTATCTCGGGTTGTTGCCACAGTCCGGATGGTTTTTGGTATTCCACCTTTACTTTCGAGCAGGTCAAACACTTGCTCATATACGTAGCTACATCCGGCTTCATGTTATGCCACCAGTAGTGCGCCTTTAGGTCATGGTACATCTTGTCATATCTGGGATGTATAGAATACTTAGATTTGTGTGCCTCACTCATAACGAAATCCCTTAGATTTCCATAGACATGCACCCAAAGTCTATCCATAAAGTATTGAATTCCATCCTCTTTCACCACTAGTTGTTTATCTATTCCCCTTAAGGACTCGAAACCAACATTTTCCGCTTTTAAGGCTTCTACTTGTGCCTCCTTAACTTGTTCAGGCAGTTGAGTACTGATAGTAAGCTGTAAAGCTCGCACCCGTCTGGGTTTAGCTGTTTCCTTCTGGCTAAGGAATCGACAACCATGTTCGCCTTTCCCGAATGATACTTGATAGCGCAATCATAGTCGTTTAGTAGCTCCACCCAACGTCGTTGCCTCATATTCAACTCCTTTTGCTCGAAGATATGTTGAAGACTCTTGTGATCGGTGTAGATAGTGCATTTGGTACCGTACAAGTAACGTCTCCAAATCTTTAAGGTAAAAACCACTGCACCCAATTCTAAGTCATGGGTGGTATAGTTCTTCTCGTGAACCTTTAGTTGTCTCGAGGCGTAGGCTATCACCTTTTTTCGTTGCATCAAGACACAACCTAATCCTTGAATGGATGCATCACAATACACCACGAAATCATCCGTTCCCTCTGGCAGTGCCAATATCGGTGCACTACAGATCTTTTGTTTTAACAATTGAAAAGCCGATTCTTGGCTCTCACACCATTTGTATGTCGTTCCTTTATGAGTCAAGGCTGTGAGAGGTTGTGCGATCTTAGAGAATCCCTCTATGAATCGTCGGTAATATCCTACTAATCCCAAAAATTGTCTTATCTCGCTCGGTGTTTTGGGTATAGTCCAATTCTTTATCGCCTCAATCTTGACAGGATCTGTTAGGATCAGTAATCTACGTTTGATTGATTAGAGAGTATAGCAGCGGAATTCTAACAATGAATTAGCCAATTCACAAGAACGAAACGATATTCAATGAAGAACAAAAACGGTTATAGATAGAGAGAATTCTGCAAATATATTTCATTCAATATTCGCTTTCGTGGTAACGGAATGTCACAATTACAATTAGGTCGACACCTCTTATATAAGAGATGTGACGTCTGCTGATGTCACTTGATAGTGACATCTAACAGAATTATTCCAACTGAAACACAACTACTGAAGATGTCAAAACAGCTGACATCTTCTTACAAAAATACTAAGTGTTATCAGTTACTACAACTACTGAAAAACATAAAACTACTGAAACTACAACGACTGAAGAACAAGCTCTTCAGTCATTTTACAAAACTACTGAAAGTAAAACATAAAACTACTGATATCACAACTACTGAAGAAGTACTCTTCAACTGTTGTGACAAACTACTGAAACTTCAGTACTTGGTCTTCAGACTTGAACTTCAGATGTATCATCAGCTGATGACTTCAGTAGATATCATCAGCTGATGTCTTCAGTCTTTGTCTTCAGACGTTGTACACCAGTTGTTGATCTTCAGCACTTGTAGACTCTTCAGCTGTTATACTTCAGTACTTTGGTCTTCAGCTTCAGCACTTGTGTTCTTCAGCTGTTCAGCTTCAGCACTTATGTTCTTCAGCTGTTCAGCTTCAGCACTTGTGTTCTTCAGCTGTTGAACTTCAGCACTTTAGTCTTCAGCTGTTGAAGTCTTCAGCACTTGATCTTCAGCTGTTGGAGTTTTCAGCACTTGTCGAACTGCTGATGAAGCTTTCAGCAGTTGTTGTGATATCATGTGGGACTTAGAGGTTTTCTGATCTTGGCTCATTGGTTCTTTTGGTCCAACAGGATCAACATGTATCCCCTTCTCATTAACAATATGACCTAAAAATTGCACTTCTCGTACCCAAAAGTCACACTTAGAGAATTTGGCATACATCTGTTCATTCTTCAATAGTTCTAAGATCATTTGTAAGTGATCTTCATGATCCTCCTTGGTCCTAGAATATATCAGTATATCATCGATAAACACAATGATGAACTGATCGAGATAGGGTTTGCACACACGGTTCTATGGTCCATGAACACAGCAGGTGCATTAGTCAACCCAAAAGGCATGACCAAGAACTCATAATGACCATAACTTCACATGGTTTATTTTGTACCAGCAATCATCTGTAAGATGATTGAACAAACCACATACTTCACATGGTTTCTTCTTCATCTTAGGTTGATCATCAACTAAAGAGGGTGAAGCAACTGAAGACTTGCTCTTCAGTACTTTAGAAGCATTGTTTGCTTTCTTTACTACCTCTTTAGTAGTCTTCAAACTCTTTCTACTGACAGTTTTCTTCTTTTCAGTACTGGCAGTAGTTGGAGTTTGAACTTCAGGTGTTAAATCCTGCTCTCTAGTCCTTTCAGGACTTTCAGAATTAACTCCTGAGTTGATCAACTCCTTGATCATGTGAGTGTCAGCAGTGGAACCATCAACTTCAGCTGATAGGTTCTTAGAGGGCTTGGTGCTGACTTCTACTTCTGATTGTGCTGTATCAGAAAGTAGATCACATGATGAGATGGATTGGTTATTACTCTCACCATCAGATTCTACCTCTGCTCTGGGAGTAAAATCTGTAGGTGGAGCAGTGTGATTGTAACCAATGCCAAACTTCACATTGGAAGCAGATTGCTTACTAAGAATCATTTCAAAACCTTTGCATGATTGTACCCATCTATCACACTCTACCTGGGTGACTGCAAGGGTTTCTTTGAGATCTTTATACTTCTATAGAAGTATCTCTTCCCTAGCCTTATCATCAGTTATTTGGCATTTAAGTTTGTGAATCTCATCATTCTTATCATTAAGCACAGACTCAAATTCAGCTTTGCTTTTGGAAATTATTTGTTCTAGCTCAATGTTCTTGTTGATTAAAGCTACATTTGCTTCTCTAATAGATGCAAATGCTGCTATGCATGTTTCAGAACATAATTTGGCTTTTGCCTCAGAGGATACCTGTGATACCTTTGGTGTAGAGGCATTAGTGGATGAAGTATCAACAGAATCCAAAGCCATAAGAGCTAGATTTCCAAAGGGACTTTCACCGCCATGTTGACCAGCACCTGAGAACAGTTGTTCATGACCAGACAAGTCATCTGGTAAACTGCTCCAGTCAACAACTCCTGGGGTGAAGAAGCTGTGTTGTTGAGGTTGAGTTTGTTGATGAGATTGGGAAGGTTTTGGTTCAGGCAATGCTTGTGGTTGTTGTGCAATTGGAGCTTGAACAGGATTTGGTTGAGGCATATAATAGTAGGGATAAGGATATGACATTTGACCCTGGGGAACAAAGTATGCAGGAGATCTAGGATGTGAATGATGACCAGAACCAGCAGGATGTTGCCCTCTGTTTTGTGGACTAGTACTAGGAAAAGTCACAAAGGGTGCAGAAGAGTTAGATCCAGTTGATCTACACTCTCTTGCAAAGTGTCCCAGTCTTTGGCATTTGTGACACCTCAACTTACTCTTGTCAAAACCAACTTTGGTTTTGCCAGAGAGTCCAGGAAATTCCTGCCAGTTCTCTTATAGAACTTCTGAGATCTGATATTAATCAATGCCATTTGGCTCAGAATATCCATCTCTTCTAGATCATCATCAGCTATTCCTTTCAGATCATCCATAATGAAGCATAAATTGTCACTATTACTGCCAGAATGACTCTCAATACCAACAAATGCATGATCAGAACTATTTGTAGAGAAATCAATATACTCATCATAATTGCTTTCAGATGCAGCATATTCTGACTCATGACCAACCAAGGCAGTATTCCCTGGTACAAAGTCATCAGTGAGCTTTCCTGATGAGGACAGTTTCCTCTTCTGCTCTATCTCTCTTTCGAATGTAAGCAGTTTCCCATGAAGTTGGGTGAGAGATAGGCCATCCAGATTTGCACTAGAGCGTAGGACAATAGTGTATGTGTCCCATCTCTCAGGCAGTGATCTGAGGAACTTGTTGTTCATCTGGCTATTGGTGTATTCCTGTTTCACCATTTTCAGCTCAGATATCAAGCAGGAAAAACGCTCAAACTGTTGAGTCAGTGTCTCACCTTTCTATGAGAGAATGTCTCATATTGTTGGGCAAGGATTTCTCTATTGTTTGCTAAGACCTCATCTGTGCCACCGAATTGTTCCTTCAGGGCATTCCAGAGATCATGAGCAGTTTCATGATGCATAAGCCATGAATAGATTTCATTAGGCAGTGCCATGGCCAGAATTCCATGGGCTTTAGCATCAATCTCAAACAGTTTCCGATCTTCATCAGAGTATTGTTCCTTCTTCTTCGGAACCATTTGATTGGTTTCCGAATTGTTCACCATAGGCTTATGTGGTCCATGTACCACAGATGTCCAACAACCTGAACTGTTAACAGACAGGTGATGAAGCATTCTTCGTTGCCATATGTTATACTCGGTCCTAACCAGCATCGGAGGCTTGGCTGAGGAACCGGTATTGTGAGGATCATTAGAAGGAGTAGTCATCTCAGATTCAATCAAATTCAATTAAGCTAAAACAGATTTAGAACAAAACACAACAACCAATTGAACCAAGAGAGATCTCAAAATAAATGAACGAAAGTGACAGAAATTCAATAATCTATAACCAGTTCTTGCGAATATGCTAATTCAATCAAACACAGATATCAATAAGCAGTTTCAATGATTAATTGTTAGATTGATCAATGATTAACCTGCTCTGATACCACTTGTTAGGATCAGTGATCTACGTTTGATTGATTAGAGAGTATAGCAGCGGAATTCTAACAACGAATTAGCCAATTCACAAGAACGAAACGATATTCAATGAAGAACAAAAATGGTTATAGATAGAGAGAATTCTGCAAATATATTTCATTCAATATTCGCTTTCGTGGTAACGGAATGTCACAATTACAATTAGGTCGACACCTCTTATATAAGAGATGTGACGTCTGCTGATGTCACTTGATAGTGACATCTAACAGAATTATTCCAACTGAAACACAACTACTAAAGATGTCAAAACAGCTGACATCTTCTTACAAAAATACTAAGTGTTATCAGTTACTACAACTACTGAAAAACATAAAACTACTGAAACTACAACGACTGAAGAACAAGCTCTTCAGTCGTTTTACAAAACTACTGAAAGTAAAAACATAAAACTACTGATATCACAACTACTGAAGAAGTACTCTTCAGCTGTTGTGACAAACTACTGAAACTTCAGTACTTGGTCTTCAGACTTGAACTTCAGATGTATCATCAGCTGATGAATTCAGTAGATATCATCAGCTGATGTCTTCAGTCTTTGTCTTCAGACGTTGTACACCAGTTGTTGATCTTCAGCACTTGTAGACTCTTCAGCTGTTATACTTCAGTACTTTGGTCTTCAGCTTCAGCACTTGTGTTCTTCAGCTGTTCAGCTTCAGCACTTGTGTTCTTCAGCTGTTTAGCTTCAGCACTTGTGTTCTTTAGCTGTTGAACTTCAGCACTTTAGTCTTCAGCTGTTGAAGTCTTCAGCACTTGATCTTCAGCTGTTGGAGTTTTCAGCACTTGTCGAACTGCTGATGAAGCTTTCAGCAGTTGTTGTGATATCATGTGGGACTTAGAGGTTTTCTGATCTTGGCTCATTGGTTCTTTTGGTCCAACAACTCCCCCTGAACCAATGCAGCCAAAACCTCTAATTTATTTATTTTCCCACTTATTGTTTGCAAAAGATTGGTCTTTTTCCTTCTTGATCAGTAGAGAAGATGACCCATATAAGCTCCGGCCTGGGAAGAAATCTCAGATATTTGTTTGGCAAGGTATGAATGGGAACTCTGTTTTGGGGAACTGGACACAGAGTTGTTATCCCATTCATGAGATTTACTTCCCCATAATGAGTCTGTATGACTCTCGAACATAGGCTTCAAGGAGAACAACTTGTTCCTCCTTAAAGAGTTCTTCTACTCCTCCTTCAAAGAAGAACTCTGGACCATAGTACTCAGATAAGTACTTCACAGTCCTGCCATTTTTCAACTCCACAGTAGTTACCTCCCTATAGACAAATTCATCAGGATGGGTGCCTTCAAGGAGTAACTGGAGCTCATTCTTCTTGATGTCTTCAAGATTTTTATATAATAACCCCTTTTTGATCATCTTGTTTTCTAGTAAAGCTTGAGGGGTCATTTTTGATTGATGAGCTTTCTTGAATTCATCAATTATTTCCCATGGTGAGACTACAAAGGTCAACATGATGGTAGAATCTATTGTTTTTCTAACCTGGCCATTGTATATGTGTGGAATAGATCTTTTATGGATTCTAGAACTCACCTTGGGGTCTGGCCATACTCTCACTCTCTCCTTCAGATACTGAAATGTGTGTCTGAGAGTGTACAGCCTCTGAGCATGCCCTTTCATGGCTTGTATAGATGATGACTGAGGAAATTCCTTGTCAACCATCTTCAGTAGTTGCTCATCGTGCTGCTTCTGCTGTTCTTCATCTTTTATCTTGACTCTAACCATTTCCCTTTGATAGTCAGGTGTGATCATGGGTTGACTCCTGGGTTCTGGTAGCTTTAGAACAGCAGAGAGTGGCAGACTATCATCTTCATCCTCTTCTTCTTCATCTTCTTCTATCCTCAGCACCCTTCTCCTCCTTCTAGGTGCATCACTGGATGATGGTTGGGTTGGTAAAGGAATTGGTTTTGAAGATTGAGGATGTTTGGATTTGGGCTTTGAGATTGGTTTGGAGATTTGAGGGGTAGGCTGTTTTTGAGTGGGTGAAAGGGAAGGTTGTTCCAGCATTTTGGTTGTGAGTTTAGCCTTTGTAAGTCTTGCCATTTCAAACCTTTTTCCAGCCCCAGCCTCATCAAGTGCTTCAATGATAATCCCCTTATGAAATTGCTCAGACAAACAGATTCTGGTGGCTATAGCCAGAATACTGTCTCTGGTCCATGAACGAATCTCCATCAAAGATCTTCCTAAGTATTTAGCAATGAAATGAATCATGATCTCCAATCTCTCTTTCTCCAGTACATTATACCCAGCCCATCGGGTTTGAATTTCCTCCACTTCTAACTTCTTGATCTCACTATCTAATGTGGCTGTATTAAAACCTTGCTTGAAGAGTTGCTCAATGATTTTGTCCATGGATCGGCTGTGTGTGTCATCTGCATCTTTTACCAGCTCTTCCAAGGATTTTTCTTCAACAGTAGGTTGATCACCAACACTTTTCTTTCTTTTGTAAGTGATCAGTTGTTGTTGCTTTTCTTTTTCCAACTCCTGGATTTGCTCTTGTGCCTTCTCATCGTCAGTTCTTTTCCTCTTCTTTTCTTTTACTGCAGTACTCTCCCCCTTTTTGGATGCATTGGTGGTAGGGTTTGTACTGCAGAAAGTTTCTTATGCACATCATCATCAATAAGTGGTTGTAGACTTGAGGAAATCCTCTCATCAATGGCTTTATTAACAAGTTCATTGATGATGGGAATGATGAGAGGTAGGGATTGTTGGAATACAGCAACCATCTGCTCTGAGGGGTTCTGTCCCGGAGAGATAGTGCCAAAAGCAGAAGCTGGAGGCTCAGTGGAGTGAGAGGGTGAAGTGTTTGGGGAACCTTCAAAGGAAGGTGCCATCTGTAGGTTGGTGGGGGCAGATGGACTTTCATCCTGAGACTTCTTGGCAAGCAGTTCTTGTAGTCTGCTTACCTCAGCCTCCAGGATGGTGTTGTGGGCTAGAACGTCATAGAAAAAGCCCAGGTCATCATCAGCAGAAGCTGAATCACCTGACCTCCTGCTTGGAGCAGGATGTACATGCACTGGGTGTAGACCAGTTGTAGCATGTGCCCCTTTGTCTTGGAACTGGGGACTTCCAGCCTCAGGACTATGTCCTTCATCAGCTGTTGCCTCTAGTGAGGTCTTAGCAATGTTACCAGCCTTATTCTGATCATGTGCTGATGCAGAATAGGTGGCAGCCTCACTAGATATTCTAATCTCACTATCTACACCAGGAGATAGAATTTGTAAACCCCGGTGCTGTGGTTGTCAGAAACATGTTGATCCTCTTCCTCAATGTCTGTGGTTCTCCCCTTTGTTGGTGGTTTTTGGGGAGGAGGAGAGGCATGCAACTGACTCAACACATTCGCAATAATTATTGTTGGACTTTGGGGGGCGGTTGCATGGGGTGAAGGGGTAGAAGCAGTGTGCACCCGGGGAGGAAGGTGCTCTTCAATGGCAATCTCCTCAAGTGAGGAAGATCCCAGATGTGTGGGTACCCCTTGTGTGGTGGCTGCAGGCTCCTTTTGAGAGGAATCCTGAGCGGCTATGGCAGGTAGAGTCTCTGATACTGCTGGGGGTTTAAGCCAGCAAGTATAGCCTGCGTTGGTGGTGCAGGAGCATCGTCAGGGGACTCATCTCCCTGAATAGCTGTTTGGGGTTGTTTTGGGTTTGGTTTAGTGGGGACTTTGGTTCTGATGGAGGAAGCTGTGGGTTCCCTGTGCTTGGGTTTTAGCATTCGGGCAGCTTCTTTGAGTGTAAGGTCGGAGTTGTGCCTGGAGTATACCTCAGCCAAAACAGCTGGTGCAGGGACTCCAAGGCCAACAAGGCCATCAGATTTTAGTTCATCCAAAATAATGGCCATCAAAAACCTGGGATATAATGGCCATCGGTTTGCCACAGGTTTCTGAGCCAAGTTCTTTATTTCTAGGAACACAATTTCAGAAAAATTTAACGGTTGGTGTTCTAGAATAGAATACAATACCTGTTGCCATTGGGATGACATTTGAACCCAAGAAGTGAAGGAATTGTTCTGCCCAAGATTCATATTAAATTGATGTGGCTAGTGTGATATGATCCAAGTCGGGTCATACCCAATAACAAGCCGTACTATCACCAAAAGATTATTTATTTGTTGATTAGATCATACAAATAAATAATGACACCAATTTAGAAATTGGATTTTTTAGATTATTACTTTTGTTAATGAACATCATAATATATATATATATATTTGTTCATAAACTATTATTTGTACATTACTTAATTAATTAAGCAATGGCAAATAATATGGTGTGTTAGTGATATAAAATTAAAATGGTTTTAATTTTATAAAACTAGGGATGTGTTTATATAATTTTTAACCAATTTGAATTGAGTAAAAAATAAAAAAAAAAAAAACCAAATGGGACCATTAAGGCCGCCCCCTTGGTCTTGGTTACACCATTTTATTAGTTCCAAGACATGCAAGTCTTGGACACTTGAATACTCATTCATTCTTTCACATCCAAGATAACACACACACAAAAGTCTCTCTCTCTACTTTCTCCTCTAATCTCACGGTTTTGGGGCAGAAAAGAAGAAGATTTTCCAGCCAAGAAAAGGGGTTTTGAAGCTGGAAATTGGTGTCAAGGATCCTAGCATTCAAGGTGATTTATTGGTAGGCTTGGGGTATGCCATCTTGAGAACTTCTACCTTGAAGTTTCAGCCTCAAGAACACATCTTTTCATCCTTTAAATCTCGGATTTTACAGCTACAAAGGTTGTAGTTTCACCATCTTTTGTTCATCTTGTTATATGCATTTTGTATAAATGATCCATGGCTTTGGGGTTCTTATTAAAATAGGTTTAATAATCATCCTATTAACATGTTTTAAAATATAATTCCGCTGCGTTTTCATATAAATCAAGTTGTATGAAGCTTTGATAAACATGTTAAAACCCCACAAATGGCATCAAGAGCCACTTATACATATGCATACATGTATTTCACTTTGTTTTTCTTTTGGGCAGCCCAAAACCGTGGGTTTAAGGGGCTGTTTTAGTGCCCCCTTTTGATGTTTTAAAGATGCTATATTATGCACATTAGGATCTTTAAAACTCTAGTTTATAAGATAATTGTTTGCTTGGGCTAAACCCTTTTGTTCTTGGTTTATGTTGGCCAAAAACATGGGTTTTAAGGGGCTGCCAAAAATCGACTTCTTATGTATGTTTGGATATGTTGTTTGTTGATTATGCATAACAAAGCCTTGACCACTTGGATTGATTGATTGAATGATTCATTGTCATGTTATATTCATTTGGGCATGTAATAATTTAATTTTGTTTCAAGTCTAGTCTTGTAATTTATTTATTCACATGGTTTGTAATAAATAGATTAGGAGTTTATCTTTACTAGTAAAATGTATTAGGATACATATCTTGTAAGGAAGCTCAAGATCAAGACTTGAAGAAAAGATGGACAAAGAGGATGCTTGAAGTTTTGGATTCAAGTGGGAGTCCTTTTTGGGTCAACCATATGTCATGTTCTTAACGCTTAGGACAAGACCATTTGACACACTTGTTTTGGCTAAACAAGTGTGCTCAACTTAGTATGCTTTGTTATGCATATTTGAATGTTTTGTTTATGTTTGGTTGAATGCATATGATGATGTTTGTTTTGAATATTTGGATGTGATTAACAATCCATCAACCTATACAAACTATAAACAAGTTATTGGTTCTCAAATCATTAAGCAAAATAGAATGGTTCTATAAAAGGTGTTAATGGTTTTTGCAAAATAAAATGGGTTTTATTTAAGAGAACCAATAGGGTACCATATGGTTGAATGCATACAATCATATGGTACATAGACTTTTCTAAACATGAATTGTGGAATTATATATTCCTTTTGAAAAAAAAGTTAAACACCATCCTTTTACACAACACTTAGGTTACTTGCAAACTCTTAGTGTGATAAAGGTCACCTAACCACCTTGAGGGAACTTGAAATTTGAGGTGAGAATACCATGTTTGTGGGATAAAGGTCACCTAACCACTTATATAGTAAACTCACACGTGTGTGTAAGTAGGACGACTTGATTTGTAAAATATATTGAATGGATCACCTAAAATATGTTTTATAAAAGGTGTTGATGGGATAAACATGCCGTGATAAACATATGATGTTCAAACGATCCCATACCACTAGAAGTTGCAATAGGTTGCAATTGTCATTTATGACTACCTTGTTTATTTAAATAAAGGGATAAAGGTCACCTAACCAATATTTAAATACAACGTTGGATTCTAAAATTTTATTTATAAATAAGTCTATGAGACATAAAGGGTATTAATAAATGAAATATAATAATATCACCGATTACTAAAATGGACTTTCTAATATCTTGTAGATGGCCGACAACCACAACGCTAATAACGATGTACCAAACCAAAACAACCAATCTCTTAGGGCGATCCTTCAAAGGGATCGTCTAACGCCTAACAACTTCATGGACTGGTACCGCAACTTGAGAATTGTTCTCAAGCAAGAAAAGCGGGCCTACATCCTTGATGATCCCATCCCCGATGAACCTAACGAGGAAGATGTGGAAGCCTATAATGATTGGGTAAAGTATGTAGAAGACTCCATCCAAGTCTCTTGCCTTATGTTGGCAAGTATGACACCCGAATTCCAAAAGGAGTATGAGCTCCATGGAGCCTATGACATGATCACTCAATTGCGGGAAACGTTCCAGCAACAAGCTAGAGTGGAGCGCTTTGAAACGGTTCGAGCGCTTCATGCATGTCGGATGGAGGAATCCCAATCAGTTTCATCTTATGTTCTTAAGATGAAAAGCCACATCGACCTCCTTCAAAGGCTGAATTGTCCTGTCTCAAAAGAGTTGGCCACGGATTTGATCCTTAATGGCCTAACTAAAAGGTTTGAGGCATTCGTCATGAATTACAACATGAACGGATGGGATAAGAGCATAAATGAACTTCATTCAATGCTCAAATCAGCTGAGGCGGGAATGGGTAAGAGGGTTTTACCCGTTCTCACCATTAACGAAGGTGGGAGAAGGAAGAGGCCTCTACACCTTCCTAAGGCAAATGTTGCCAAAGGAAAGGGGCACGTTGGGGGCAAGGGGAAGATGATTGTTAGGGCGGAACCTCCAAAGCCCAAGGAGAAGAAGCAAAAGGTTGCTGTGAACGACCCATGCTTCAAATGTGGTGAGATAGGGCATTGGATGAGAAATTGTCCAGTCTATCTCAAAGAGTTGAGAGAAAAGAGGGATGCGGGGCAAACCTCAGGTATAACGTACATGATACATATAGAACTAAATGTTATTTCTTCTAACACATGGGTATTAGATACCGGATGTGGAACTCACATTTGCAATTTGTTGCAGGGGTTCAAAAGAAATGAGCATTATGAGAAAGGGGAAATAAGTCTCTTCATGGGCAATGGTGCAAAAGTTCACGTGGAAGCCCAAGGAGACTACATTTTGAAACTTCCAAATGGTTTGGAGGTTATTTTGTGTAATGTATTATATGCTCCTAGTTTGACTAGGAACATAATTTCTGTTTCCCGTTTAAGACAATATGATTATGATTTCAAGTTTGTTGACAATGATATTCACGTTTCTTTAAATCATGTATTTTATTTTAAAGCTATACCTTGTAATGGCATTTATGAATTGGTTCATGAAAACGCAACATATGATAGCTCAATATACCAAGCAACCACCAAAAGACTCAAATTGGATTTGAGCGATACATACCTTTGGCATTGTCGTCTTGGTCATATAAACAAGAAACGCATACAAACACTTCAAAAGAATGGTCTTTTAAAAACAAATGAATGTGATTCATTTGATGTATGTGAATCTTGTTTACAAGGAAAAATGACTAAGACACCCTTTAGTGGAACTAACGAAAGGGCAAAAGATTTATTAGGTATCATACATTCGGATGTATGTGGTCCTTTTAAGCCAATGACTAGGAATGGTGAAAGATACTTCATTACCTTTACCGACGATTATAGTCGCTATGGGTATGTGTATTTGTTAAGACACAAAGATGAAGCTTTTGAAATGTTCAAAATCTTCAAGAATGAAGTAGAAAATCAACTCGACAAATCAATTAAAGTTCTCCGCACTGATAGAGGTGGTGAATACTTAAGTGATGTTTTTCAAGATCATCTTAGGAGTTGTGGGATCGTCTCACAACTCACTCCGCCTGGAACACCGCAACATAATGGTGTGTCTGAGAGGAGGAATCGAACCTTATTGGATATGGTTCGATCTATGATGGCTAGAAGCACATTGCCTCTATCATTTTGGGGTTTCGCTTTGCTCTCCGCGGCCCGTATTCTGAATATGGCCCCAACCAAAAGGGTGGAAAGGACACCTTTTGAAATATGGCATGGAAGAGTTCCATCCCTATCATATTTAAGGGTTTGGGGTTGTGAGGCTTATGTTAAGACTCCCACCCCAAACAAATTAGATGTCCGATCCACCAAGTGCATTTTTGTTGGATATCCTAGAGATTCTATGGGATATTATTTCTATGATCCACTGGAACAAAAGGTGTTTGTTGCCAGAAAGGGTGAGTTCTTAGAAGCCAAGTTCCTTATGGAAGGAACTAGCAGTAGAACTGTGGATCTTGAAGAGGTTCAAGAACCACAGCCCGATGCACGTTTGGTTGAAACTAGCACTCAACATGAGGATGTTGAGGATGATCAAGCGGTTGATCAATACACACAAAATGTTCGCAGAAGTGGTAGAGCTAGTAATCCACCTGAAAGATACGGATTTTTCATGGATGGATGCTATGTGATAGATTCAGATGAACCGACCACATATCATGATGCAGTGTCCAATTTGGATTGTGACAAATGGCTTGAAGCCATGAACGTTGAGATGCAATCCATGTATGACAATCAAGTTTGGGAACTTGTTGTGCCACCTCCTAATTCCAAAGTAGTTGGAAGTAAGTGGGTTTTCAAAAGGAAAACCGATATGCATGGAAACTTGGATACTTACAAAGCTAGACTTGTAGCAAAGGGTTTCACTCAAACTCAAGGAGTTGATTATGATGAAACTTTTTCACCTGTTGCAATGCTTAAGTCTATAAGGATATTGTTTGCCATAGCGGCTCATTATGATTATGAGATTTGGCAAATGGATGTTAAAACCGCTTTCCTAAATGGATATCTTGAGGAAGATGTCTATATGGTTCAGCCTGAAGGTTTTATTGATCCAAAACATCCTAACAAAGTATGCAAGTTAAAGAAATCAATCTATGGATTGAAACAAGCATCGAGAAGTTGGAATCACCGTTTTGATGATGAAGTAAAGAAATTTGGCTTCATTAAAAACGCTGATGAGGCTTGTGTGTATAAGAAGGCTAGTGGGAGCACAATAACCTTCCTAGTATTGTATGTTGATGACATACTACTATTTGGAAATGACGTTCCAACCTTGGAAGGTGTAAAAACCTGGCTTGGAAGTTGTTTTTCCATTAAGGATCTTGGTGAAGCCACCTATATTCTGGGAATAAAGATCTATAGAGATAGATCTAGGCGGCTGATTGGTTTGAATCAAAGTGCATACATTGACAAAATCTTGAAAAGGTTCAAGATGGAAAACTCTAAGAAAGGTACTGTACCTATTCAAAGAGGGACAATATTGAGTACAACTCAATGCCCAAGCTCCAAGGAGGAGCAAAATAGGATGAAGGCAATCCCATATGCATCTGCTATAGGATCCATCATGTATGCAATGATATGCACTAGACCGGACGTGTCATGCGCTTTAAGCATGACAAGTAGATACCAGCAAAATCCTGGTGATAGTCATTGGATGGCTGTCAAGAACATTCTAAAATACCTAAGGAGGACTAAGGACATGTTCTTGATCTACGGGTCTGGTGAAGAGGAACTCGTTGTAAAAGGTTACACGGATGCGAGTTTCCAAACCGATCGAGATGATTCACGATCTCAATCAGGGTACATCTTTATTCTGAATGGCGGAGCTATTTCTTGGAAAAGCTCAAAGCAAGAAGTCGTAGCATTGTCCACTACAGAGTCAGAATATGTCGCCGCTTCAATGGCAGCACAGGAAGCTGCATGGCTGAAGAAATTCATAGCCGACCTAGGGGTAGTCCCTTCCATTCAGGATCCCTTAGAGATCTTTTGTGACAACGAGGGTGCGATTGCTCAAATCAAGGAACCTCGTGCTCATCAAAAGACTCGGCACATTGAACGGAGATTCAACTACATAAGGGATGAAGTTGAAAAAGGAAAGATATGTATTCGCAAAGTCCACACTGATAAAAACATTGCGGATCCACTCACAAAGCTCCTTGAAAAGGCAAAGCATGAAGGTCATGCTTGTGCCATGGGACTTAGATATTCTAGTGACTGGGTTTAATGTTGTACTTTGTATTTGGATATTGGAACTTATGTTATTTGACTTAATCATATGGTTATAATTTACATTTATTCTTATATTTTAGCATGTTTAAATCCGTGAATAAATAAGTTATTCTAAACGTCCATAGTCGATCATACTTGTGGGAACAATTATGAATGTAAGACTATAATGGACTTGGATTGGTTGATATTCATAAGGTATGAATATAGAGCAAAAGGTTGCTACCAAGGTTCATTGATATCTATGGGATATAGATATTGGACTGACCCGCACTCAATTATTTCTGCATGGATTCATTGTGATTAGTCATAAGAGATATTGAGTAAAGGCGAATATCATTCTATCCTCAGACCTGAGATACATATTGGGTCTTGATATTCACCAAGTATTGTACTTTGACTTAGTTCTTTGCTGTTCTGAAATATGGGCAGTACATAAGGCTAAATTCAGGTATGACATGAGGTGATTGTGAGAGACGTATGTAGTCAAGATGGAATTTGTTCCTCTTATTCGTTGAGAGTTAGATGTCTAAGGCCTGTTAAAGTTAAATCATCAGAGAATGACAACTCTGTGTCTCTAGGATTTAGCATGACATCTGCAACAAAAGGAAAAATGATTGATTCACCTAAAACATATTCAAGTAAAGTACTTGAAAAGGGATAATGTTATTGAATGGCACTTAGTCATATGCATTAGGGGTAGCAAACCGTTGCTAGGCGTTATTTGCTGCTTGCATCAATCTTCTATGAATCATGTGCAAGTGGGAGATTGAAGGAATTGTTCTGCCCAAGATTCATATAAATTGATGTGGCTAGTGTGATATGATCCAAGTCGGGTCATACCCAATAACAAGCCGTACTATCACCAAAAGATTATTTATTTGTTGATTAGATCATACAAATAAATAATGACACCAATTTAGAAATTGGATTTTCTAGATTATTACTTTTGTTAATGACATCATAATATATATATATATATATTTGTTCATAAACTATTATTTGTACATTACTTAATTAATTAAGCAATGGCAAATAATATGGTGTGTTAGTGATATAAAATTAAAATGGTTTTAATTTTATAAAACTAGGGATGTGTTATATAATTTTTAAACCAATTTGAATTGAGTAAAAAAAAAAAAAAAAACCAAATGGGACCCATTAAGGCCGCCCCCTTGGTCTTGGTTACACCATTTTATTAGTTCCAAGACATGCAAGTCTTGGACACTTGAATACTCATTCATTCTTTCACATCCAAGATAACACACACACAAAAGTTCTCTCTCTCTACTTTCTCCTCTAATCTCACGGTTTTGGGGCAGAAAAGAAGAAGATTTTCCAGCCAAGAAAAGGGGTTTTGAAGCTGGAATTGGTGTCAAGGATCCTAGCATTCAAGGTGATTTATTGGTAGGCTTGGGGTATGCCATCTTGAGAACTTCTACCTTGAAGTTTCAGCCTCAAGAACACATCTTTTCATCCTTTAAATCTCGGATTTTACAGCTACAAAGGTTGTAGTTTCACCATCTTTTGTTCATCTTGTTATATGCATTTTGTATAAATGATCCATGGCTTTGGGGTTCTTATTAAAATAGGTTTAATAATCATCCTATTAACATGTTTTAAAATATAATTCCGCTGCGTTTTCATATAAATCAAGTTGTATGAAGCTTTGATAAACATGTTAAAACCCCACAAGAAGATGTCTTGGAGGCTAAGCAGACATTTACCATGTGAAAAATGAGTTTCTCAGCGTCATGGAAATGTTTCTTTAGAACGGTTGTGGCTCGAAGATCACCTTCATACCCATGATTGATAAAGGACATATCGGTTGTGCCCTTTGGGTATGCATTCACAGCGGTGGAATCGTGTAGATGTAATGCCTGACGAATGATGTCGGCTGTAATGACCACTGGTTTCTGGTTGATAAGGGACCGAACAAAGATCTGACCGGTAGACTCATCAGTATGAACAGAAGCATTTGACCAGAATTGACTGAGGGATTCAGGGTAAATGGTTGGATTCAAGAGAAAAGCTGTGCGATATGGGGAATCCACCATTAAGTCAATGGCATTATCATATTTGTTCCAGAAAGCCGACTTTGTAAGGTAAGCAACGTAGTTGTGTTATGGTTTCAGACTCATGGTCGCCATGTTTGAGAGAGAGGAGTTCAGAAAATAATGGCTAATGAAAAATTAGAGAAGAGGATAGGTATTTATAGGGTAGGGGTGAAAATGACTGAAGGGTGTGGTGTTAGTCATCAGTAGTTTTAAACCGACTGTTGACATGGTATTACCCTTTCAGACGTTGAAACAGCTGAAGTCGTGGTTTTAGGCATCAGCAGTTAGAAAACTACTGAAGACCATGGTTTTGACTTTAGATGATGAAACAACTGAGGACTTGGTGTTTGTCATCAGTAGTTGTGAAAACTACTGAAGACAGTGGTTTTGTCATCAGTTGTTGTAAACAGCTGAAGACTTGGTATTAGTCATCAGTAGTTATAAAAACTACTGAAGACATGGTTTTGCTTCAGGTGTTTAGAATGAAACAGCAGTTGTAGAAACAACTGAAGAGAAAGTTCTCTTCAGTAGTTTTCATCAATTCATAGCCTTTCAGCTGTTTCATACTGTCCTCAACACTTACTCATCAGACTTTGCATCTGCTTTTCAGGTGTTTCATAGGACGTCAGTACTTATCTGTTTGTACTGATTTCAGTAGTTGTAACTACATCAGTAGTTGTAACTACATCAGTAGTTTGGAACAGATAAAGTACTTCAGTACTTGTGAGGCATTTAGCCGTCAGTAGTTATAAAAACTACTGAAGGTGAAAGGACTCATCAGTACTTATATGTGACATGGTTACCAATAATCACCAGTAATTATTACTGAAATCATTAGTAGTTGTCACTTATTCTAGCTGCAGCATACCAAGCCGTAACACAAGGTTTTGGAAAGTAGAACTATCCAAAGGCTTAGTAAAAATATCTGCAAGCTCATCAGCACTAGGCACAAACTTAGGATCAATTAGACCTTTTTCAAAACAATCCCGAATAAAGTGATGTCTGATCTCTATATGTTTGGTCCTAGAGTGCTGGACTGGATTTTTGACAATACACAGAGCTGAAGCACTATCCATTAATAATGGAGTCTTAGTCTCTGTAATGCCATAATCCGGAAGTTGGTTCTGAAGCCAGAGTACCTGAGAAGTGCAACTTGCAGCAGCAATGTACTCGGCCTCAGCAGTTGATGTAGCAACAGATGTTTGTTTCTTACTCTGCCAAGAAATCAAACAGTTGCCTAGGAATTGACAACCACCAGAAGTTGACTTTCTAGTTAACTTGCACCCTGCATAGTCACTATCTGAAAAAGCAACTAATTTGCAAGAGTGTCCAGTGGAATACCATAAACCCAGAGATTGTGTACCTTGAAAATATCTAAAGATTCTCTTGACTGCAATCAAATGAGACTCTTTAGGAGCAGCCTGAAATCTAGCACAAACACATGTAGCAAACATAATATCTGGTCTAGAAGCTGTTAAATACATCAATGACCCAATCATACATCTGTAAAGTGTTTCATCAACAGCTTTACCTTTCTGATCAGCATCCAGTTGTGTGGTGTTGCACATGGGAGTAGAACAGGGCTTACAGTTTTGTAAATCAAACTTATTCAAAAGATCTTTTGTATATTTTGACTGATGAATAAAGGTTCCATCAGCCTTTTGTTTAATTTGCAAGCCTAGAAAGAACTGTAATTCTCCCATTGCACTCATTTCAAACCTCTTTTTCATTAATGTTCTAAAATCATCACACAACTGGGGATCAGAGGATGCAAAAATGATATCATCAACATAAATCTGAACAAGTAGCTTATGCTAATCCACCTTCTTAATAAACAAAGTTTTATCAATGGAGCCTCTGGTGAAATTATTCTTAAGAAGAAAAGTAGAAAGTGTCTCATACCAGGCTCTAGGAGCTTGTTTCAACCCATAAAGAGCCTTATCAAGTTTATACACCCATTCAGGATGTTTATTATCCTCAAAGCCTGGTGGTTGACACACATAAACTTCTTCCTTTATTTTACCATATAAAAATGCACTTTTGACATCCATTTGAAAAACTTTAAGATTGTGGAACGCATCATAGGCTAAAAACAATCGGATTGCCTCTAGTCTGGCTACAGGGGCAAAGGTTTCATCATAGTCAATACCTTCTTCTTGTGAAAACCCCTGTACAACCAGTCTAGCCTTGTTCTTAACAATAAGCCATTTTCATCAGTTTTATTCCTAAACACCCATTTAGTGCCTATTGCACACTTACCTGGGGAAGAGGAACCAGTTCTCACACTTGCTGTTTCTTGAACTAAGTAGCTCAAGCTGCATAGCTTCAACCCATCCATTGTCTCTCAAAGCAACATGGTAGTTCTTTGGCTCTAGCTGACTGATGAAGAGAGCATAGAAGCAGAAGTTAGACAATTGACTTCTTGTTGAAACACCAGCATTGATATCACCAATAATCTGAGACATGGGGTGATTCTTCAGTTCTTGATAAACAATGAGATCTGTGCAAGTGTTTGTAGGACCTTCACAGCAGCAGATGTTGATGCAGACTCTTGAAACCAAGAATTAGATGGTAACTCAAAAGATGTAGAGGAACAGAGATCTCATTAGCATTTGTTGTGGATGGAACTGCTGAAGCTACAGGAACATCAAATTTAGCAGACACAGGCAGTTGGTCGCTAAACTTGAATAGGTGAGTATTGATATTATCATCATCATCATAAATACCACCAGGTGGAAGACATGCTATAGAAGATGATTTATCCACGGATCTGCAACAGCTGGAGGTTGATAAGGAACATATTGCAGTATGTCCAAATCAAACAACTCCACAGGGTTTTGTGGAATCTTGTCCAAGGAGATTCATTAAACTTCACATGCAAAGTCTCTTCAACTATCTTTTTTCTGCAGTTGAAGACTCTATATGCCTTGCAAGTAGATGAATAACCAACAAAATACCCTGCATCCACCTTAGGATCAAATTTATGGAGTGGATCCTTTGTGTTGAGAATAAAACAGGGACACCCAAATGCTTTGAAAAATGAAATTAGAGGAGCCAAGTGATGGAGAACTTCATATGGAGTCTTCATAAACCTCTGATTTACTAAGACTCTATTATGCACATAGCAAGCGGTGTTAACAGCTTCAGCCCAAAAGGTCAGTGGCAAACCAGAGTCAGCCAGCATGGACCTTGCAGCTTCAATTAGGGTCCTGTTCTTTCTCTCCACTACTCCATTTTGTTCTGGAGTCCTTGGTATGCTAAACTGCCTTTTGATTCCCTTTGAAAGATAGAAGTCATCAAGTGTATGGTTTCTGAATTCAGTTCCATTGTCACTTCTAATACACTTGACTGGAAGGAAATACTGCTTCTCAACATACATCACAAAGTGAATAATCTTCTGAGCAACCTCATCCTTTGAATGTAGAAAGAAGTCCATACAAATCTGGAGTAATCATCCACAATTACCAGACAGTATTTCTTCTTTGCCATGCTCATCACTCTCACAGGACCAAATAGATCCATATGCAGTAATTGCAAGCAAGCAGTGGACTTAGGCTCTTCAATAGGAGGGAATGAGACTTTGTGCTGTTTTCCTTTTAAACAAGTAGTGCAGGTTTCATCACAGTGGAACTCCTTTATTGGTAAGCCTCTAACTAAACTATTGTGGATAAGCTGATTCATGTTTTTGAAAATTAACATGACCCAGCCTTCTATGCCACAGTTTAGATTCTTGAGAAGAGGCTTTGGAAAATAGGCAAGGATTGCCTCTGAGATCTATTTTCTTGGAAAGATCTAAGGCATACACTCTTCCTGTCCTGTTGGCTCTCAGGAGAGTGTGATCATCCAACACCTTATCAATCAAATGTAGAACTTTGGATGACAGAATCCTACAGTTCTGACTGGTGAAAAGAGCAACATGGCCTTTATCACACATTTGACTGACACTCAAGAGATTGTACTTGAGATTTTCCACATGATTAACATCATCAAACTTGATATCTCCATTGGAGACAAAGCCATTTCCAATGATGTAACCCCTAGCATCATTGCCAAAAGAAACAAAGCCCTTCTTTCCTTGAGAGTAGTCATGAAGAAGAGAGCTTTTCCTAGTCATGTGCATAGATCCCCCACTGTCTACATACCAGATGCTACTTTGGAATGTTGGAGAACCCTACAATAATAACAATCAGTTAGTTTTGGAGACCCAAACCTTTTTGGTTTTGGGCCTGGTCTCATCAACAGATGGTAAACTAACAGGTTTATTAGAAACAACAGCCTAGAGGAAGAAGATGGTGAAGAAGAGGAATCCTTTGGCTTGGACCTCTCTTTTCTGTGGTTTCAACATAGGAGCATCTAATTGGTTAACTCTTCCCAATAGATGTTGAACCATCATAACCAGCTGTGTCTGATTTTGTGATAAAGCTTTCAGCTCATCAGACACATTGCCAGTGGAGTTTGATAAGTTCCTATGTTGCACCTTCTTCTTCTGAGCACTCTAGCTGTCACCTGTTTAACCCCTTCCTTTTTGGATTTCTTTGAGGACTTAAGGGTTACAGGATTTGATGTTGCTGATACAAATGTGGTCTCAAACTCAGTTTTCATTTTTACCATTTTCTCTTTAATTTCTTCTTTATGTTTGAGTTTGGAACCTCTTTTGTACCAGCAATCATCTGTAAGATGATTGAACAAACCACATACTTCACATGGTTTCTTCTCATCTTAGGTTGATCATCAACTAAAGAGGGTGAAGCAACTGAAGACTTGCTCTTCAGTGCTTTGGAAGCATTGTTTGCTTTCTTGACTACCTCTTTAGTAGTCTTCAAACTCTTTCTACTGACAGTTTTCTCTTTCAGTACTGGCTGTAGTTGGAGTTTGAACTTCAGGTGTTAAATCCTGCTCTCTAGTCCTTTCAGGACTTTCAGAATTAACTCCTGAGTTGATCAACTCATTGATCATGTGAGTGTCAGCAGTGGAACCATCAACATCAGCTGATAGGTTCTTAGAGGGCTTGGTGCTGACTTCTACTTCTGATTGTGGTATCAGAAAGTAGATCACATGATGAGATGGATTGGTTATTACTCTCACCATCAGATTCTACCTCTGCTCTGGGAGTAAAATCTGTAGGTGGAGCAGTGTGATTGTAACCAATGCCAAACTTCACATTGGAAGCAGATTGCTTACTAAGAATCATTTCAAAACATTTGCGTGATTGTACCCATCTATCACACTCTACCTGGGTGACTGCAAGGGTTTCTTTGAGATCTTTATACTTCTCTAGAAATATCTCTTCCCTAGCCTTATCATCAGTTATTTGGCATTTAAGTTTGTAAATCTCATCATTCTTATCATTAAGCACAGACTCAAATTCAGCTTTGCTTTTGGAAATTATTTGTTCTAGCTCAATGTTCTTGTTGATTAAAGCTACATTTGCTTCTCTAATAGATGCAAATGCTGCTATGCATGTTTCAGAACATAATTTGGCTTTTGCCTCAGAGGATACCTGTGATACCTTTGGTGTAGAGGCATTAGTGGATGAAGTATCAACAGAATCCAAAGCCATAAGAGCTAGATTTCCAAAGGGACTTTCACCGCCATGTTGACCAGCACCTGAGAACAGTTGTTCATGACCAGACAAGTCATCTGGTAAACTGCTCCAGTCACAACTCCTGGGGTGAAGAAGCTGTGTTGTTGAGGTGAGTTTGTTGATGAGATTGGGAAGGTTGTGGTTCAGGCAATGCTTGTGGTTGTTGTGCAATTGGAGCTTGAACAAGATTTGGTTGAGGCATATAATAGCAGGGATAAGATATGACATTTGACCCTGGGGACAAAGTATGCAGGAGATCTAGGATGTGAATGATGACCAGAACCAGCAGGATGTTGCCCTCTGTTTTGTGGACTAGTACTAGGAAAAGTCACAAAGGGTGCAGAAGAGTTAGATCCAGTTGATCTACACTCTCTTGCAAAGTGTCCCAGCCTTTGGCATTGTGACACCTCAACTTACTCTTGTCAAAACCAACTTTGGTTTTGCCAGAGAGTCCAGGAAATTTCCTGCCAGTTCTCTTATAGAACTTCTGAGATCTGATATTAATCAATGCCATTTGGCTCAGAATATCCATCTCTTCTAGATCATCATCAGCTATTCCTTTCAGATCATCCATAATGAAGCATAAATTGTCACTATTACTGCCAGAATGACTCTCAATACCAACAAATGCATGATCAGAACTATTTGTAGAGAAATCAATATACTCATCATAATTGCTTTCAGATGCAGCATATTCTGACTCATGACCAACCAAGGCAGTATTCCCTAGTACAAAGTCATCAGTGAGCTTTCTGATGAGGACAGTTTCCTCTTCTGCTCTATCTCTCTTTCGAATGTAAGCAGTTTCCCATGAAGTTGGGGAGAGATAGGCATCCAGATTTGCACTAGAGCGTAGGACAATAGTGTATGTGTCCCATCTCTCAGGCAGTGATCTGAGGAACTTGTTGTTCATCTGGCTATTGGTGTATTCCTGTTTCACCATTTTCAGCTCAGATATCAAGCAGGAAAAACGCTCAAACTGTTGAGTCAGTGTCTCACCCTTTCTATGAGAGAATGTCTCATATTGTTGGGCAAGGATCTCTAGTTTGCTAAGACCTCATCTGTGCCACCGAATTGTTCCTTCAGGGCATTCCAGAGATCATGAGCAGTTTCATGATGCATAAGCCCTGAATAGATTTCATTAGGCAGTGCCATGGCCAGAATTCCATGGGCTTTAGCATCAATCTCAAACAGTTTCCGATCTTCATCAGAGTATTGTTCCTTCTTCTTCGGAACCATTTGATTGGTTTCCGAATTGTTCACCATAGGCTTATGTGGTCCATGTACCACAGATGTCCAACAACCTGAACTGTTAACAGACAGGTGATGAAGCATTCTTCGTTGCCATATGTTATACTCGGTCCTAACCAGCATCGGAGGCTTGGCTGAGGAACCGGTATTGTGAGGATCATTAGAAGGAGTAGTCATCTCAGATTCAATCAAATTCAATTAAGCTAAAACAGTTAGAACAAAACACAACAACCAATTGAACCAAGAGAGATCTCAAAATAAATGAACGAAAGTGACAGAAATTCAAAATCTATAACCAGTTCTTGCGAATATGCTAATTCAATCAAACACAGATATCAAAGCAGTTTCAATGATTAATTGTTAGATTGATCAATGATTAACCTGCTCTGATACCACTTGTTAGGATCAGTGATCTACGTTTGATTGATTAGAGAGTATAGCAGCGGAATTCTAACAACGAATTAGCCAATTCACAAGAACGAAACGATTCAATGAAGAACAAAAATGGTTATAGATAGAGAGAATTCTGCAAATATATTTCATTCAATATTCGCTTTCGTGGTAACGGAATGTCCAATTACAATTAGGTCGACACCTCTTATATAAGAGATGTGACGTCTGCTGATGTCACTTGATAGTGACATCTAACAGAATTATTCCAACTGAACACAACTACTGAAGATGTCAAAACAGCTGACATCTTCTTACAAAATACTAAGTGTTATCAGTTACTACAACTACTGAAAAACATAAAACTACTGAAACTACAACGACTGAAGAACAAGCTCTTCAGTCGTTTTACAAAACTACTGAAAGTAAAAACATAAAACTACTGATATCACACTACTGAAGAAGTACTCTTCAGTTGTTGTGACAAACTACTGAAACTTCATTACTTGGTCTTCAGACTTGAACTTCAGATGTATCATCAGCTGAGTCTTTGTCTTCAGACGTTGTACACCAGTTGTTGATCTTCAGCACTTGTAGACTCTTCAGCTGTTATACTTCAGTACTTTGGTCTTCAGCTTCAGCACTTGTGTTCTTCAGCTGTTCAGCTTCAGCACTTGTGTTCTTCAGCTGTTCAGCTTCAACACTTGTGTTCTTCAGCTGTTGAACTTCAGCACTTTAGTCTTCAGCTGTTGAAGTCTTCAGCACTTGATCTTCAGCTGTTGGAGTTTTCAGCACTTATCGAACTGCTGATGAGCTTTCAGCAGTTGTTGTGATATCATGTGACTTAGAGGTTTTCTGATCTTGGCTCATTGGTTCTTTTGGTCCAACAGGATCAACATGTATCCCCTTCTCATTAACAATATGACCTAAAAATTGCACTTCTCGTACCCAAAAGTCACACTTAGAGAATTTGGCATACAATTGTTCATTCTTCAATAGTTCTAAGATCATTTGTAAGTGATCTTCATGATCCTCCTTGGTCCTAGAATATATCAGTATATCATCGTAAAACACAATTGAACTGATCGAGATAGGATTTGCACACACGGTTCTATGTCCATGAACACAGCAGGTGCATTAGTCAACCCAAAAGGCATGACCAAGAACTCATAATGACCATAACGAGTACGAAACACAGTTTTGGGGATGTCTTCTTCTCGCACTCTAAGTTGATGATAACCGATCTCAAGTCAATCTTCGAACAATAGCTTGATCCTGAAGCTGATCAAACAAGTCGTCGATATGAGGTAAAGGGTATCGGTTCTTGACTGTTACTTTTTTAACTCCCTATAATCAATGCACATCCGGAATGTGCCATCCTTCTTCTTAACAAAAAGAACTGGGGCTCCCCAAGGTGATGTGCTAGGTCGAATAAAGCCCTTATCTAAAAGCTCCTGAAGTGGTGATGACAACTCTTGTAGTTCGTTCGGTGCTAATCGATAAGGTGCCCTAGCAATCGGGCTGCGCTGGGAGTCAATCGATTACACTTGGCGGTGAGGTGGTAATCTAGAAAGATCCTCTGGAAACACCTCTGGAAAGTCACGCACTATGGGAATGTCCTCCATTCTCATTTCTTCCGCTTGCTTATCGGTGACGAGTGCTAGAATAGCCAAACGCCTTTTCGCATCAACTTTTGAGCTTTCATGTATGAGATGATGCCTATCACAACACCACTCCTATCACCTCTGACTGTAAGGATTTCGTCACCAACAAGAATTCGTATGATCTTCTCATGACATATGACTTCCGCTTGCTTACTAGAGAGACAATCCATGCCTATCACTACATCAAAACTCCCCAGCGTAACAGGCATAAGATCTATAGCGAAAGTATGACCAGCAAGCTCTATTGTACAATCTCTAAGGATACGCGTTACATGGATCTGTTTACCGTCGGCCAATTCTATGGTGTATTTAGATTCTAAGGTGGAGGGTATATCACTTAAAAGACTACAGAACTTTTAAGGACACGAAGCTCCTATCGGCTCTAGTATCGAATGGTACCGTAGCAAAACACCCATTAACAGAAAACCTACCAGAAATAGTTATGGGGTTGTTTAGAGCCTCACCTGAGCCAATGACGAAGGCTCTCCCTTTGGCTCCATCGTTGTTGTCACCATTACCAGTACTATTGCCATCATTGTTGTTGTTACGATGGTTGTTGTTGTTGTGGCCATTGCCGTTATTGCCATTACCATTTTCCTCAATTGTGGGTAGTTTCGCCTATAATTCCCTTCTTTCCACATATTTAAAACAACCTTTGGGAGTCTCCTGAGGTTGTTGTGGCTTCCTTAACAGTTCACCACGACAATTCTTAGCAGTGTGTCCAATCTTACCACAATGTTGACACTTCAAATTATCACACCTTCCCATATGATGGTAATTACATCGAGTGCACTTTGGATGTTTACCACCATAACCACTAGGTCCTTGACTGTTTGAAGCCATCTAGTTGAAGTTGCGGGTATTATCAAACCTCCGTTGTTATTGCTGAACTGGCTGTTGTTGTTGAGATTGGGGTTGACCGCTGGATGATGATGATTTGTTTTTTTTGGAAGTATCCCACTTCCTCTTGTTTTCAGGCATGCTTGCCATAACGCCCCGCTTAGGTAAACATCCTTGCTCCACTGCTTGATTAGTTAGCTTATGAGCTAACTGGATGGCTTGCTAAATCATGGCCGGGTTGGAAGTAGTCACCATGCTTTGAATTTCGGGTACTAATCCCCGTATGTAATGCTCACCCTCTTGTGCACTTCGTTCACCATCCCCGGGCATATGGTGGCTAGTTCATGGGTTCAAGTGTGTAGGCCTCGATTTCGAGCCCTGCATCTTAAGTTGCCAGAACTCCATCTCTAGCTTTTGTACTTCATTTCGAGGACAGTACTCCTCAGTCATCATCTCCTTAAATTCAGTCCAGGGAAGCCCATTTGCCATCGCTTGTACTAGCATCTAAACTTGTGCGTTCCACCAGGATAGAGCGACACCTTCTAGAGTCCTGGTGACATATTTCACCTGATCAATAGGTGGGCAGTTGGATTTGGAGAAAGCAGACTCTGTCTTCTCAAACCATCGTGCCAGTCCTACAGCCCCTTCAGTACCACTGTAGGTGTGTGGTTTACAGTCCATAAAGGACTTATAGGTACACACCGGTGGTCCTGTTTTAACACAACAAACATTGATCAGATATCCTATACGGTTATTCAGGATATTTGATTTAGCTTTCTATCATCGTTTACCTGCTGGATGTCCCGTCTGGGCAGCAGCCACCGCTGCCTGAACATGGTCGTTTATCAGGCAGCTAATTAAGTCAGCAGGGTCATGTTTATAGCACCACCGCATGGTCTCCGACGCCACGTCCACGTCCGTGCCCACACCCACGCCCACATCCACGTCCACGTCCACGTCCACGAGTGTCTATTTTTCACTTTACATTCACAAATACAATAATGAGTAACATCAAGCACATTTATCTCATTGAAGTACAGTAAACAGTAAGGAATAATGAATCATCACAGCCACAACATTCATAATAAAAATGATAACCAGGATAAATAAATTATAAATGAGTCACAATGTATTCACCAATGTCATAGTTTAAGTTTGTTGTTCGGGTGGGGAAACAACCCTTCCCTCATAGGTTTCAAAGAGAGAAACACTACATAGTCCAAGTCATATAAAGGAAATCAATTGGCGACATCCGACCCATCACTGTCATCTTCCGTCTCCACCGGTTCCTCCTCCCCGGGATCCTTATCCCCAGGGTCCTCTGTAGGCAGGAACTATGGAAATCTGAAGCGCTACCATTGGGCTTCTAAGGTAGCAATTCTGTTATTTGCTACTGTATCCCGCTGTTCACGAGCAGTTATGCATCCTCTAAGTGTTATAAAACTCTTCCATGTGGTCACCCATTTAGGGTCTTCCCGTGTCGCTCCTCAAGTTCATCCATTTGATGTCGTAGTTGTACACCTCATGCTGCAGTGTACAAACATCACCCATGAGTCGCCTGACTCGTTGCTGCTTAGTATCCAGTGCAGCAATCATTTGCTCATTGAACTACACCGTCCGTGGGAGTGAAGGCATTGGCTGATCAGCGTTGCTCCTAGTCCTGGGTCCCGGGACAGGTACGCGCTCCCTATGCATTATGTGATCAACGAACTTGGGGTAGAAACTCCAGTCTCGTGGGGGTCACGCTCCACCAATGCAAAACGTTGATCCCAATCAATCTCCCCTCAAGGATAACTAGACGGGGCCAGTCGGGTCCATTGTCGGGTACATGTGCGGGAGGTGGGGACTCAGATTGTGTAGCCGGTCGCTTACCCGGAGTTCTCGATGACGATTTCATGTTGCAGAGTGTGATGTGTATGCCAATGAGTATGCAGTAGAGGAATAAGGAACAAGTAACTAACTAACTGTGTGCGGTTATAGTCTAGTGTGTATGTAACCTAGTTCCCTGTAACCATGGCTCTGATACCAATCTGTCACACCCTCAGAATCCACGTGCGGAGTTTTACCGCGAGGCGTGTGAACAAACCAGGATCACAGTCAATAATTACCAGAACGACTCTATATGCCAACGTTAGAATAAATCAACCAAAGTTCAACTTGAAAACTATGCGGAAGCGTTTTGTAAATACGACAAATCCAAAGTATAAAAAATACATAATATGGCAAACAAGCGCCATTCCATGTTTAAAAACCCATGAATAAAAGACAACAAATGTATCTACGAATTAAAGCTTTAGGATGCATGCTGGACCCGTGTTGTGCTCCTAATGGCGAGCCGAGTTAACGACCTGAGAATAGCATACTAAAAATGTCAACACAAAGGTTGGTGAGTTCAAGAGTTGACGTTCAGATATAAACAATTTGATAGTTGTGATATATAAGTAGTGTATTGTAACAGATAGCTAATCTATTAACAATAAATATTAATTCATAGTGATTTCGCAATTGAAGCTGACTGTGATAAGTTGTTGCCTCCTGTCACGACTTATCAGGCCGTGACAATGTTAATTAGGACAAATTGCACCTGGTTGACCTCGAGTCACATAGGTGGGGCTCGTCAGACCCAGTAGTACTACCCAAGTTTCCCTGCTATTCAATATTAACAATTCGGAAGTGTGAGGACTTTTCCATGATAAACACACTATATTAATATTATACACAACTTAAATATAAAGCGTTTGTAAATTACGAGTATGCTATCTCCCCCAAAAGAGATTAAGTAAAGAGTGGGGCATGGACTCACCTGATATGTGTAACAAATACTAGGGTTTACTCGGAAGAAAGAGTGGACAGAAACCTTTAGAGGTTACCTAGATCATGTAAGTACATAAGTACGTGTAAACAAAGAACATATGGAACCCTAAGCACACCACAACCAAAGACTCAAGGTTTCAAAAACAGACACGTTTGACCAAGTTGACCCATTTGACCCGTTGGTGACATCCTGAGTTATAATTCAATTAAGCAAACGTGAACATATACATACATGTTAACATTCAAATGGATCATGTGAGGTGCTATATTACCCAATGCATTACTAGATCATCATACCACTAATATCATACTAGTCATGTGAATCTAAAACATTAACATGCCACCAGTTATAACTAACATGCCAGACAAATATCAAATCACGCACTACATGCCATGTGAAGCCACTCACGACTTCACATCCTAAACCATGCCAATCCTACTAAGTAGGGGCCTCAGATTCACACGTGTGTATGATGATAACAATCATATTCATTTACATTCACCACACCACAATGATCAATTTCCATACAACTCAATAACACGTTCTATCACATTAGACAACCACAATAAACACTCTAGCCTAATCTTAACACCAAAACATGTCCAACTCATAATATCCAAGTACATCAAAAATAAAGTTTCCCTTTTGGGAAAGTAATACTCAAAAGTGATCTACCATCCATAACAATCTCAAATTCATCAATTACATACCTAATCTAGTTCATAACATAACTAGGCATGATCAACAACACCAAACTAATATAATTCATCAATCATATCCCAAAAAGTTACTATCTTTAGTATGTATGGGTTCTAACATGTGTTCTTGAACTCCCATAGTTCACAACAACAATCTAGTATCTAACATCATCATAAATATCCATAACATCCATTCATCCCTAGTTCAACATTCTTGACCAATAAAGTACTATTATTAGTAACCTATGAACACAACCTTTAATTCATAAATTTCTTGCAAGATCAATGTAATCTAGCACTCACCCAACCAAAATAACACCATATAATCATCTAACAATCATCGACTTCATATAACATAAATTTTTGAATTAGGTTCATCTTGAATCAAAGTTCATGAACAATTCATCAAAAACGTATCATTCTTGCATAATCGACGTTAAACAACATGTATACTATCTAGATAACATACTAGCATCATCAAACAACAACAACTTCAACATTTTTGAACCCAAATCCGAATTAGGGTTCGGCCATATCAAGAAAACCCATAAAACTTGTAAAATTCTAACCTTTTCACATGTATTATCCTGCAATTGATGATTCTAATGTGTTTTATAGCTTGAGATCGACCAAACCATAGCAAATGATTGTTGAGGCTGAAATTAGAAGTTGAGGGGGCTTGGAATGGATGTTGTGGCTGAAATGGGGTTTGGGGGGATTAGGGTTGTTAATTTGTTAAGTCTTAGTTTTAGGTAATTACACTTAACCCCCTTTATTTATATTTTATAAAAACTATTCTTATAAACACTTTTAAAAGGTTTTAACTTAATAATACCAACATTATCAACAATAATAACATTTACATTATTTCCACTATCACAAGATAGGGAATTAAATATACACGTTTCTATGTTACGCGATAAAATTCACCGTTAACATTTAAATTGCGTAAACACATAAGCAACCCACAATCATATAATCAGTTAAATTATCATTAATTTAACATTATTAACTATTATCGGGTCACCAACATTAAACAAATACTAATGTGTGCTCATGACACGTGTATGCAAGACGTAACGGAACTAACGGAGTTTGGTAACGTAAAATTACCGGATGTCACATTAGCAGCTATCGTTCACTCCTATGATGGACTAGTTGCAGGGAAGATTGGAAACTGCCATCTGGCAGATGAAGACTACAAGCAAGTAGACAGACTGAGCTAGAAAGAATGGATATCATATGGGCATTGGCAGGTGCTATCCGAGGGCAAAGAAGTTTGTGAAGAAGACAGGACAGAACCTGATTGCCATAAAGGATACAAACTTTGGTTTTGACAAAACCAAAGTTACCTATTTTAATTATGGAGAAAAGGGGCACTTCAAACGTGAATGTGTTAAGCCCAAGAAGACAGGTAATGGTAATCCATTCTCATCCTTCAATTGTCAAGATAAAGCCACAAGTTGTCCTACATCCTCAAGCAAGGATCCTAAGCCTTGACTGCTCAAGATGACGAAGGGAAAGATTGGACCTTTCGATTTGTATCTCCGGGAGAATCCAATATTGCGTGAGTTGAGGGTTTGGACGACAACTCTACTAGCAAAGGTGATATAGCAGTTGAACTCGCGATATCAAATAATGAAGAAACTATAAATGTGGTCGATCACCTAAATGAAGAGGGTTCAAGCACAAAATGTTTAGAATCACTAGCACCAGAAGAGTTAGACTCTACTATGATGACTGATTCAACCGAATCTGCTTAGGTATGTACCAAAGACCAATTGTATGTAATAAATATAGAGAAAGCATGGACTTAAAATTTGCTACGTTATTAGATCACAATGATAGCTTAGTAAATGATTTACAACTATGCACAGAAGCAAACAGGATTTTGAAACAAAATAAGCACAGTTATAAAGAAAAAATAGAACTGTTGAATAAACAACTTAGGAAAACCGAAGTTGTGGCCTTTAACCAAGCAAATGACAATAAGTTCTATTTAAACTCCCTAGAAGAAACCAAGAAACAAAAAGCAGTTTTGGAAGTCGAAGTAACATCATTAAAACAAAAACTGCACAGTTGGACTAGTTCTTCTCACATAGTCCAGCACTTAGTAAGAGAACACAACAACGGGGAAGGTTGAATGCTAAATGCAAACCAATAAATAACAACCCAATCAAGGATTATGTGGTGTCAATTTGTCTTGTAAGTGATCCAGATTCCATAAGTAATTCCATTGAATCTGTCACTAAACAAAAGGAGACCACTTTAAAGTCAAACGGCAAAATGCCTATCGTTAATCTGGGTGAACAAATTAAGAAGGTTAAGGTAAAGTCTGGTTCAAATACGTCTAATTCAGAACCCAAAAAGACTAAACAAGTTAACCCAACACATGCTCATGTCTAAATCCAGATGAACAAAATAGTAAAGATGTAAAAGGTTCAAACAATTAACTTTGTTAAACAAGATAAAACATCTAAATAAGAAGTGTCAAAACCCAAACAATTAAAGTCACACGAGTGTCACACACTTCTCCACAAAACAGTCATACCAACATGTCGAAAGCAAATCATGCTACAACTGTGGAAAGTATGGACATATCGCGTCTAACTGTCCTTACTATCAGACACCTAGGAAGAAAGTGGAACTTCATTATCCTAAACCCAGCTTGTCTAAAGGAGTTCTATAACCCCACTAAGAAGAGTAGTGAACATAAAGCTCAAACCATAAGCCAATCGTCAGTTTATCACAAACAGCCTTACACAAAACTGGCTTATGGAAAGAAAAATCTAGTTCAATGTCTGATAATGAGAACAAGAAGACGAGTGATCTTCCCTCACCTTCAAATGGACAATGGGTGGATTTATGATGTGTGATGCCTCGGGGTCACCCAAGCCAGTTAAGGCTTGGTCCCTAACCTTAACTAATGATTTCCTATGAATGTGCAGGGTGTTCGCTATAGTGCTGCCACAAATACCTGGATTGTAGATAGCAGAGCATCTTGGCACATGACTGGAAACTTGACACTTCTGTCAAATGTCAAACAAATTAAAGGAGGTCATGTTTCCTTTGCTGGAAACAAAGGAGGTTACATGACGGCTCAAGGGGAAGTGGGGAATCAGAAAGTGAAGTTTGACAAGGTAAACTATGTTCAACAACTTTAAAATAATTTGCTTTCTATCTCCCAAATCTGTGACAAAGGATTTAAAGTAGTATTCGACATAAAGAAATGCTATGTTCTGAAAAAGGACTATATGATCCTGGAGGACCAAGTCTTAATGTTTTCTTCAAGATATAATGATCTTTATGTCTTGGATCTATCAAAGGCCTCCACAACGGATCATCAAGTTCAGTGCTTCTTGTCAAAGGCTATAGAGAAGGATTTGATCTCCTGGCATAGGAGAATGGGTCACACCAATCAACAAAAGATGAATCAGTTGATCCAGAATGATCTAGTGTGAGAGTAAACGTCAAAAACTTCCAACTTCCTGACTTTGTGTAGCTTGCAAGAAAGGCAAACAGACTAGGAAGTCTCATAAGGAAAAGAAAGTTCATTCATCGAACTGCCTATTGAGCTCTTCACATGGATCTGTTTGGTCCAGTCGGTACAAGGAGCATCGCCGGCGACTTATACTGTTGTGTAGTTATGAATGACTACTCAAGATTCTCTTGGGTAATGTTTCTGAAATCCAAATTTGAAATAGTTGAGTCATTCAAAGAGTTAGTAACTACTTTAGAGTCTCTCTACAAGTTGAAGGTAAGACAAGTGCGCTCAGACAATGGTACCAAGTTCAAGAATCAGTGGATGGAGGCTTTCTACAACGAAAAAGAAATTGTGCACCAGTTCACTTCTTCCTACACTCCACAAATGAACGGAGTTGCTAAGAGAAAGAATCGCAGCTTGATAGAGATAGCAAGGACAATGCTAGCAGACTCGAAACTGCCCATTCAACTTTGGAATGAGTCAGTTGCAAATGCATGTTACACATTAAATCGAGTCATGGTGGTAAAATGTCATGGTAAGACGGTTATGAGCTACTTCAACGACGTAAGCCAAATCTAGAGTACCTCGAACCGTTTGGCGCACCTTGCACCCTTTTGAAGAAAACTCAGGAAGGCAAGTTCAGCGAGAAGGCTGAAGAAGGCATTTTCTTAGGATACAACATACCGAATAAGAGGGTTTACAATAACTCAACGGGTCAAGTCGAAGTGTCGTGTAACGTGGATGTTTAGAGATACACCACTCCCCAGCTAGAAAAGGACCCGCATTCTTTTTCGATTATGATGGATTCTTTAAGTCCTTCAATATCCCTCTCTCCACTTCTGAAGATGATTTAGCAACCAAGATGATGTATGAGGTCTTAAACACATCACCCCTTGTTTCAACAACATCCGGCTCACAGGGCCAGTCTTCTAGTAACTAGGGGGAGCACTGGAGGTAAGTGACTCCTCTTCTGATGATGAAGAAGTTGAAAATGTTCAGGTAGATTAGGAGGAATAGGTTCCAACTACTACAAGTACACACGCATCAGATGTTGATGCCTCTAACACTTTGGAACCCCATACTCCCACTACCTCAGATACTAAATCTGTGGTTCACAATCTGGATAATGAGGCAGTTTTACCCACCACTCCTGGATCTTATTTAAATGTTTATCATCCTCTGGACAATGTCATAGGGGATGTACAATCAGGAGTACAGACAAGAAATAAGCTATATTAAGCTGATTATTCCTTAGTCATGGAAAAAGGCTACCTTCACGACGGTGCTTATCAATGTTTTGTGTCTCAATTTTAGCCAAAATATGTAAGTTATGCCTTAAATGATGAGGTTTGGGTGAGTGCCATGCAAGAAGAACTTCTTCAATTCAAGATGTTAGGTGTGTGGACTCTGGTGGACAGACCTAAAGGTGCTAAGGTCATTGGCACTAAATTGGTTTTAAAATGCAAGAAGGATGACCAAGGGGTCATTATCAGAAACAAAGCTCGACTTGTAGTTCAAGGATATCGACAAGTTGAGGGTATCGATTACAATGAAGTGTTTGCACCTGTGGCAAGAATGGAAGCCATCATATCTTCCTAGCCTATGCATCGTATATGAAGATTAAAGTCTATCAGCTTGATGTGAAAAGTGCATTCCTTCATGGTGAAATCCAAGAAATAGTGTACGTCAGTCAACCTAAGGGATTTGGGGATCCGTATCATTGGGACAAAGTCTACAAGCTGGACAAGGCTTTATACGGGCTTCATCAAGCTGCCAGAGCATGGTATGAGAAGCTCTCGACTCATCTTATGAAACACAGGTTTCGAAGAGGAGTGATTGATTGTACATTTTTTATCAAAGAATAGGATGGTGACTTATTGCTTGTACAGATCTATGTTGATGACATAATCTTCGGTTCCAAGAACAAAGACTTATGTAAAGAATTTGAAGCAGTAATGAAGGCTGAATGTGAGATGAGTGCCATAGGAGAGATGAAATTCTTTCTCGGGTTACAGGTGGATCAGACACCACAGGGGATATTTCTACATCAAACAAAGTATGTAGGCAATATTCTCAGTCGGTTCAATATGGAGAATGCTTCCGTAGCTGGGACTCCTCTTGCTACAAACCACGATGTAGCACCCGACGAGAATGGTGACCTGGTGGATGCTACCATGTACCGAGGAATGATTGGATCTCTCATGTATCTCACTGCCTCACGACCTGACATCATGTACGCAACGTGCCTCTGCTCAAGATATCAGGCAAAACCAAAAGTCAACCATCTCATCAGAGTCAAAAGAATATTTCGTTATCTGAAGGGTACCCCAACACTCGAGTTGTGGTATCCTCATGATGATGATTTCGAGCTTACAGCATATAGTGACTCGGATTACGGCGGTTGCAAAATGAACTACAAGTCAACATCAGCAGGATGTCAATTCTTTGGGAGAAGATTAGTCACGTGGCAGTGTAAGAAGCAGAAATCAGTTGCATTGCCAACTTGTGAAGCTGAATATGTTGCTGCGGCAAGCTGCTGTTCTCAAATCATCTAGATTCAACAGCAAATGGGGACTACAGTTTGAAATTCTCTAACACTCCTATATTTGTTGATAATTCTGCTGCTATAGCCGTAACCAAAAATCCGGTCCAACATCCTAAGACCAAACACATCAGCATTAAATATCACTTTATACGTGATTGTTTTGAAAAGGATTAATCGATGTTGTTAAAATTAATATGGATTTCAACATGCTGACCTCTACACAAAAGCCTTTGATAAACCACGTTTTCTATCTGTTAGAGGTCAACGACGTTAAAAAGAAAAGTGATGTGATTTCCGAGGATGACAGTACTTAGTCCGACAAGTAGAAATCATTGTTACTTTTATGTTTTATTTTATTTTATTTTATTTTATTTATTCGCCTATTAAAATTCTAAACGCAAAACTTTTTCGGTTTTAAATTTTAGGGGGAGAATAAGTTAAGTTAGAATTAAATTTGATTGTTTTAATTTTAGTACATAAAAGAAACGAGGAAGAAGGACATGCAAGCTAGAGAAATGAGATCGTATCTGTGATACTGATTCAATGACTATGGAAAATGATAGTACACATGAACAAATAGTTTGGGACTTTAAAAGAAGAAATTGTTTAAAATGAAAAATTCGAAGTATAAGTCTAAGCACTCTAAGCAACAATAAAAGGAAAAATGATAGTAAAACTAGCTATTACTAAGGTAACACGGAAAAAGTAGACCTAGAGGTTGTTTGACCATTTGATGATGTGTCGGTAGATTCAACATAATAGATAAGTAGACCTCGTT
Organism: Flaveria trinervia; assembly: GCA_025506515.1. Taxonomy (NCBI): domain Eukaryota; kingdom Viridiplantae; phylum Streptophyta; class Magnoliopsida; order Asterales; family Asteraceae; genus Flaveria; species Flaveria trinervia. Next base: position 23,091,314 of record CM046445.1, on the reverse strand, counting down.
GGTGATGTCAAGTTCAAACTAAGTTGTTCAACAAGCTGTGGGTTATCATCTTATCCCTGGTTAACATAATCAACAAAGTTCCAATAAGGGGTGATGAGCAAAATAAACGCCACAAATATGTGTGGATGACCATAAAATGAGCAAAGCACATGATGAAAAATGCAAAAAGCAATCAAGCTAATAACCTATGTTGTTGGTGTGATATGTGCAAAAAAGAATAAAATTGTTCAAACAAGAAGATAGGTTGTGTGCCTCTCTGCTGTGCGGTGGCACTGACCTGAGGATAAGCATAACCTAAATATTCTAGAATTCATTGGTGTTTGCGCCTCTCTACTGTGCGGTGGCACTGACCTGAGGCTTTGCAACTCTTTGAAAGCTCTAGAATAGTTTCTTCTTGAATACTACCCGTAGACCGCTCAAAAATCTCATGAGGAATGTTGATTACCATATAAGTGTGGGATCCACAAATGCTTGTTGAAATAATTAAACCTTAAATCATCGCCAATCTAGGTAAAAATTCAGTGTATGGATTTAAGAGGATAAGTATACTGACAATCATCCTAGCTGCAACTTTTGAAAGTCAACAGCACTGTGTGCATCTTGTGGTACTAGTATGATTTCCTAGACTTGCTAATAACTCTCGATGAAAACAAGAATCGAGCATCAAAAGGTTTTGATGACATGTCCCAAATGATTTGATTTACCTGTATGATTCCATAATGAATAGTTCCACTTATGGTCAAAATAACTTGAAGCTGCCTGTTCGAGAAATAAATCTGTTAGATATCTATCTTAGGATTCCCACCTCACACAAAAATTACAAAAATATGTTTTAATTTTGTCTTTAGTTCTAGTTGTTTCTTTGTTTACTTTTGTCAGTTTAGTTGTTAAACGTCGGACTATGCATTGGAATTATGTCTGGGTTTTAAATCACTAAAAAGGGTCACGTCTGAAGTGACCACACGGGTTTTTCTAAGGTTAAAAGGATCACGTCTGAGGTGATCAAAGGTTTTCAAAGTTAAACTGGTCATGACTGTGACGATTGAATGGTCAAAATGTCGTATCAATAAGAAAAATGAATAAATGGTTGAATGGTCATAAAGTCAAAATCATAAGTAGGAGCCATTCACACGACTGGACCATGAGTATGGACCAGTCGTACGATTAGACCATACTTATGAACCAATCAACCGAGTGGAGCATAAGTATGAACCATTCCCACGACTAGCTTACAAGAATGAGCCAATCGCCTGAATGGAGTTGCGAATGAGTTAGTCACCTGACTGAAACCTAGTCGGCCGACTGAATGTAGCCGACTGAGCTAATCTCACGACTAAGATCCAATCGCACGACTGAAAAGAGCAAATGGATCCAGTCGCCCGATTAAAACCAGATTCAGTATAAATAGGGCTAAAGTTGGTCGCATACGTTCATCACTCCTCAATCACCCTAAAATCGCCCGATAGTACCGTTACTCTGCCCAAATCTGATTAGATCAATTACTCCTCACCACTTAGCTACTGACGAGTTTGTACTTCATATGTAGGTAATTTGCGACCCAAATCACAATAAATGCATGGTGAAAACAAGCCCTAACTGGGCTAATCGTTTAAAATCAAGAAAATAGAGTTAACTTACACACAGACCAAATAAACGTCAAAATTGGGTAAAATGAAAGGCATAAAACAACCATTTACAATCCTGCGAGTCTAAAGAACCTAAACACCACGTTTAATTGCAAGTATCAACTTAGATTTTGGATAACTGTGTTGAACAGAGGAGTATGCGACTGGTCACTCCGAATGAACTTCAATCACATGATTGAACTGGGCGAATTACTCAGTCGGCCGAATGAACGAAGCATATGAGCTCAGTCACCTGACTGAACTTAGTCGCAGGCTCAGTCGCCCGACTGAACTCAGTCGCAGGCTAAGTCTCCCGATTGAATTTAGTCGCATACCAAATCAACCGACTGAACTCAATCGTATGGTTCCATCGCCCGATTGAACTAGACTGATCTCAAACATTTTAAAGTGAAATAGCTTCTATTATGTGATGATCTAATATGTATGTGTTTTGTGCTACAAAATCATGGCAGATAGGTGGATCATAAACACCAAGCACAATATTTGTGCTCACTTGGATACCACCACTCAAAATGCTACCAAGTTTGTTGGTATTATTGCATTCCTAAGGAGATCGAGGATATATCGAGCGATATCTACACCCTGCACACCCTATAGGTCGATACAGTAGGCCTTCTAGGAAGGTGCTTCCGTTGACTGATCGACCGAGCCCTACAGTATACGTAGCACCATCTTTGGCTAGGAGATTGAGGTCATGACAGCTGATCTAAGATGAGTTCTGGATTTGGGAGATGATGTTGCCTACCCCACCAGACTACATCCTCTTACCGTAAGGGGATGCTCCCTACGGATGAGGTACACTGGGGACATTAATGCAGGTGTGCTCAATAAAAGCAACCTGTCTCCCCAGTTCAAGTACCTAGCTCATGTCATTCTGAAGTACATTGCTTCACGAAGGGGTGGATTTGATGATTTGTCGGACCAAATCCAGAATGCCTATATGGCACTGGTGCTGAATCACCCCTTCAGCTTCTCCAACATGATTTTCTCCTACTTGATCGAGAATATAGAGGCCAAAGGCAAGGAAGGCTTCTACATGTACCCGAGATTTCTACAGATGATCATTGATGAGAAGCTTCCTTTGCCACCTAAGGAGAGCCATGATGTTGTATCTCTCGAGATCATGGATGACACCACTCTTGGAAGAATGAAGGTATACAGGGGCAAGTAGGTAAAGCCCCCTGTAAGTTATACTCCTGAAGAAGGAGAAATAATTCACGATCTTACTGATGAGCAACTGGCAGAGTTGTTTTGGCTGAATCCAGATGAAATAGTCAAAGATTCCCCTACTGTTGACATGGCTAGTGACGAAGAGCTTAATGATGTGGACGAGATAGAGATTGAAGAGGTCACAGCCCAGCACTATCTAGAGTATGCTGATAAAGAGGGTAATGTAGTCCCCAATCTGGGTGACACTCTTGTCAGTGATACGTTCGAGAAACTGGATCAGATGAAGCAAGAGTCAGAGAAGAATCCGGATCAAGCCCAAGCCTCGGACGCCGATGTCAACATCAAAAAGGCTGAATGGGCGGCATGTTTTACAGAGATTCGAGCCCAACACACTGCTCCAAAGCCGAGTGCCTGCACCAAGCTCTACAAAGTGAAAAAGCATCACAATATGTCAGGAAAGATTATCGCGTGGGCCTATTTTAAAGACGTAAATGTATATGCTGTCAAGAGGGAGAAGGGAATCGAGTACTTCAGTTTCCCACATGATCTGAAGACTCTCCCTGGTTTTGAGCTCAACCAGCTGGCCAAACTGAAGCTATTATATGCTGACCCAAGAAAGATGTCAGGCTGGTTTGAGGCTGCATTATAGAAAGTGTACCACACCAAGTGGGTCAACTTCAAACTTCAACAACCGACGAGGTATATCAGAAGGTCTGAAGTTGATGCCATTACTGGAAAACCAAAGATAGTGCTGAAGTGGAGTCCTCCGCGGATGATGTCAATAATCCATCTAAGGGAAATGCCACAGGACTTCACTCCGCACTTTAAGTGGTGGTACTATGACTGGAGAACAGGTGAGGCGGTCATAGTTCTGAACAGAGATGGAAATATGGAAACTATCAGGGTATTTGACCCTATGTGGCTAACTAACTTGTCTTCTGATGATGTCTACACTTTATACAAGTGACCACTTTTGTATGACGCGCAAGACATTGTACAAGCCCTCCAGTTCCAAAACGTGATAAGACTCTACTTTGCATTCGAAATACATGCAGGAGTTACAAGGGAGGAGAAGTACAAGAATTTTGAAGTGCTGATGAAGAATGTTAGACAATAGAGTAAACTAGGTCCAAGGGGGAGTTTGTAGACATATGTGTACCTAGTTTAGGAGCTCAAATGTAAAATGTCTTTCATGTCTTACATATATGTAACATAATGGGTATGAATGAAATGTAATGGTTTGTGATGCTTATAATGGTTAATATTTAATTGATTATTGTGTGATAATACATATTGAACTAACTATATAGGTTGTGGTTGTTTACATAGTTCTTAGTCAATAATGATTGAGAAACATGCTTAAACTTAATGTGTGAAGTTCTCATGCGAATGGACCATGCTAATGGACCATACGCATGAATACTTCATGCTAAAGAACCAGTCGCACGACTGAACCAGAAGACTGGATCAGTCGTACGATTGTAACATGAGATTGACTTAGTCGCACGATTGAATCTTCAGTCGTGCAGATGGATCAACCGCATGCTTCAATCACACGACTAAATCATGTGAATGGTTCAGTCGCACGAATGGAAAACCCTAACCTATAAATACCACTTAATTCATGGAAAAAAGAGACGATTTGATTCCCTACGCACTAAATCGTACCCCAACCGTCCAGAGACCCTAGAACACCTGTTCCAAGTTCATAGATTGTAGTAAATCATCCTACAATTGTTCTTAACATTTAGTTCATTCTTAGATTGATTATACTTGCATTCTCACTGATTGAATCGCCAATCAAATCAGATACCACACTATTTGGTTTGGAATATACGCAAATCAGTTAGTACTCCGTACCGAAATGTTCCTAACATATGCTCAATGTATTAAGTGTTGTAGGTGATAGCAATTTGCATGCATACTCGGTTTTCTGGAAGGCATCACTCTTAGCTTTTGATTTGGAGATAGAAAGATCATTAAGAACCAATCGTATCCTACATAGAGCTTTTGTAGGACCATCACTTACACTAGAGGGATTTGTTGAATTTGTAAACGGTAGTAGTAGTAGTAGTAGTTCATCAAGTATGCTTGATCAAGTTAATAAAGGATCACATCAAGTAGGGAATTATAGAATAATATCAACCACAACCAAAATCAAAATGACCATCACAACGATGATCATCATTTTGAATGGGGTGGTAGCTATAATGATGGAGGTGGTGGAGAATGGAATCAATATTGGAATATACATAATGATGGATTTGGTGAAAACTTTAATCAAAACAACAATGTAGATGGATTCCAAAACAAAGATTGGAATCAAAACAACCATTGGAACCAAAATCACAAATTTTGGTGGAGGATATGGACCTCCACCAGGGAACTTCAACCATGTCATTAAGGGAATCCTCGTAACAACTTTGGGGGTCCTAATTTTGGTCAACAAGAAAGGAATGGTCAACAAAAAATGGGTGTTGACAGTCACTTTAGACCTATGTTATTCTATTAGAGAATGAACCTATCGGAAAAGTTAGGATTCAGCACCTGGCTCTCAAATGCCGAATGATGCCAAGTGCTTATCCATTATCGATCAACACATGTCGAGTGTTAAACCAATGCTTGATTAGCAATAAATTGATGAAGTGTTGATTGATTGAATATCCACACTCAAATGGAAGCTCTGCTGATCAATCACAATTGGACAAAACTATCTATACTAACGACTATAGTATTCTGCCTTTTGGAGACAATATAGTACTGAAGTTGCCTAATTCTAATGTGCCTATTTTGTATCATGTTATACATTCTGAACATAGAAAGGGTTGGAGATGGCAATGGGCTGTGAACTTGGAGATGGCAATGGGCTGTGAACACAAATAGATGGCAATGGGCTGTGAACACAAATGGATGCTAATGATGATGGTGATGTTGATCTGGCTGTTGATGAATTTGCGATGCTGAACGAACCTGCGATGTTAATCTACGATGGGAATCAGCGATGTTGAACAAAATTTCTTCAGATCTTGCTTCTTGCGATGGTGAATTGGGGAAGGATGATGGTGAATTGCGATGGTGAAGGCCGAAGGTGAATTGGGGACGGTCAATGCTTTAGAGTTCTTGTGAAGGCCGATGGTGAATTGGTGATTGTATTTCAGCACATCCTGACCCGTTTTTTATTTGTTTCAGTCCATTTTGACCCACTAAAATATTTAATTCTTATTTTGTTCAACCCATTAAGATCCACTAGTAAAATTTTATAGTTCAATACAACCGAATATATCATAATATTGACCCATAAAAGTCCAAAACTTGAGACATGGGCTATTATTGCCAGGTATAATACCACTTGATAGTCGGTACTTCAACAGCTACACACGATCAATAGTTGCAATTTCCACAGATGGGGATCAAAAGCTTTTTAGCTTAAGTTCTTGGCAGCTACTCTTAAAAGATGATTTGGCTTGTGCTTGATCGGAAGAGGTTTCAGTAGATAAGGCCCAACATATAATAAAAGCATAACCGCTCAATTGATTGATATACATCTCCTTGTCGAAAATAAGTCTTTTAGTTATTTGCTAGCAAAGGAAGAATCATGACACCAAAAGTCACCTAAAAAGAAATCGGTATGTATGTTGCATTATAAGGCCTCACACAGTTTTATACCTTGTCAAAAGGAGTTAGCATTTTTTCTGATAGCACATAACAAGGGTAAAGTTTTCATTTATCCATGCCACAGTTCAAGCAATATCAACAAATGTACAATATTATCATTTAAGATTAAAGAAATAGTTGAGCTTATTGTGGTAATTTTTCTTACTCTGTGACAATTATCTGTCATGATACACCCTAAGGAAGGAGTAAAAAAATCTAAAGAAAATCCAATAGAAGGTGTTAGGGACCGTGTACGTACGGAGTACTAACTAATTCTATGTTTAAACCGGATCAAATAGTGCAGAATCCTATTTTATTGGCGATCCAATCAGTGAGAACGATAACCCGATCGATATAAGATTGAACTAAACGTTAAGAACGAATAGGAATCTATCAGGTTCGAACTATAAACTTGGACAAGTTATTTGGGACCCTCTGGACAGCTAGGGTTTATGGTATTCGAAGTATCTCTCAAAGTGTTTTTTTCTTTTTCCATGAATTAGCTGGTATTTATAGGTTAGTGGTTTTCATTCGTATGACTGAACCATTATCATGGTTCAGTCGTGCGACTGAATCATGCAATTGAGTCATACGCACGACTGAAGGTTTAGTTGTGCGACCAAGTTAATCTTATGTCTCAATCATATGACTGATCTAGTTTCCTGGTTCAGTCGTGCGACTGGTCCATAAGCATGATATATTCATGCGTATGGTCCATAAGTATGGGCCATTAGCATGAATACTCATCTGACTAGGTTGAACACATTACTCAGTCATTATTAACTTAGAATTGTGTACAACAACCAAAAACCTATATAAGAAGTTCATACATATGAATTAAATATAAATAAACATCAAATCATATATCATATTTCATTACTTTGTCATATGACACATATGTAAGACATGAAAGACTTTTACATTTAAGCACATAAACTAGGGACATCAGGTATCTACAAACTCCCCCTTGGACCTAGTTTACTCTATTGTCTAACATTCTTCACATGTTATTGGAACTTCTTGTACTTCTCTTCTCTTGTGACTCCTGCATGTATCTCGAATGCAAAGCAGAGCCGTATAACTTGTTGAAATTTAAGATCTTTTACAATGTCCTACGTGTCATAGAACGGTGGCCACTTGTATAAAGTATAAACATCTTCAGCAGACAAGTTAGTGAGCCACATTGGGTTGAATACCCTGATAGTCTCCATCTTTCCATCTATGTTCAGAACTATGACCGCTTCCCCTGTCCTCCAGTCATAATACCACCATTTGATGTGTGAGTGAACTCCTGATGCATTTCCCATAAGGGAATCTTGGACATTATGTGCGGAGGACTCCACTTCAGTACTAGTTTAGGATCAACTTCAGACTTATGAATGTACCTCTTAGGTTGTTGAGGTCTGAAGTTTACCCATCTGTGTGGTATTCTTTCTTCAATGCAGCTTCAAACCACCCTGACATCTTTCTTGGGTTAGCATACAACAAATCTAAGCATGCTAGTTGGTTGAGCTCAAAACCAGGAAGAGTCTTCAAATCATGAGGATATCTAAAGTACTTAATTCCTTTCTCCCTTTTGATAGCATATACTTCCAAGTCTTCAAAATATGCCCACACTATAATCTTGCCTGACACTTTCTGATGTCTTTTGACTCTATAAAGCTTGGTGTAAACATTTTGCTTTGGGGGTGCATGTTGGGCTTTCATCTCAGCAAAACAAGCTACCCATACAGCTTTCTTGATATCTACATTAGCATCCGAAGCTTAGGCTATACTTTCATCTTTATCTTTCTCTTTCTGCATCTCCTCTAACTTATCAAAAGTATCACTACCAAACGTTTAACCCAAGTTGGGTATAACATGTCCTTCCGGGTCAGTGTACTGTGGATAGTGCTCTACTGTGACATCCTCTATCTCAATCTCATCAACATCTTTCAGCTCATCATCACTCATAACATCAACTTCTGGAGCATCTTTGACAAGTGCAGGATCAGTTAAGGGTCACTTAACACTTTGTTTTTCTCTCAAACTCATTTGAACAACACTCGGATGAAGATAGAGTCAATAAGAGTTGATCACAATATAGTAAGTAATAAAGAACACAGAAAGTAATTTTCAAGGTACTTGCATATATTGCTTCTCAACTCAAATATTACAAGACTCTTACATAGAAAGCCGGATACTTTGATACCTGCTGGTATCCTATAACTAAAGCCTATACTACAAGACTATAGTTTAAGGTATCTCGGATAAAGTCTTATCTGAGAATTGGTAGTCAGGACATGTCCCTGACTTATCTTTTGTCACCAACTAAAGTTGGTAACATGTACTATCATAAAAAGGTAAACAATGGAATAAAGTATGGTCAAATACATGGCTCTTTGAGAAAACACCATATAGTATCAGAGGTCTGCAACGGAGTGTTAGAGACCATACTTATGTCCACTGGTTCATAGCAATGTCTTTCGAAGGTTAAATGGCTTCGGAAGAACAAGTACTTCTGAAGCCACTTATACTTCGGAAGAGGCTGCTTCTTCTAAGGCTTGGGAACTTCTTCTTTTCTTCATACTTCGGAAGTAGTCTTCTGATTGCTCTTCTAAGACTTAACCTTCAGAAGCATGCTCTTGACTTCGGAAGTAGAGTTCTATCTTTGGAAGCTAATTTTTCACTTTATCATTGGAAGAACTCTACAACCTTTGGAAGTTCCATGCTAAGCTTCGGAAGCCTTTGCATGTAGCACCAAAATTATCTAAGTGATTTGGTTTGGTTGCACCAGCCTTCTTCTGATCTAACAAACTCCCCCTAGGCTGATGCTACCAAAACCTCACTTGTTTCTACTTCTCAAAACTTTCAACACCAAGAGAGTAGATGTTTATCTGTTGCCTTGTTATTCCCTGATGTGGTGCTGAGAAGTTTGTACAAATCCTTGGTAGACAGGAAGTCCAGTCTGTCACCTTGGATGATATGTACCCTCTGTAATTGCCCTCTGAAAAGAGTTAGTTGATGGGAACTGTAATCATATTCCTATCTAACTATAGGTTCCAATTCAGGACCCTCTACCATCTGTAGACAGGCAGTGCCATTGGTAGGAGGTCTTTCCTTGTCTTCCTGTCTTCTCAATCTTAACTCTTCTTTAATCTTGGCCTTTGCAGTTAGCTTAGCCAGATGAAGACTGCTGGGATGATTTCTGATGAGTGCAACAACTTCAGAGTTGGAGGGGTTGGAGAATGGCTTTTTTGCTAACTCACTAATATCAAATCTGCTGGAGTGTAACAAAGAGGTTGCATTAAGTTTGTTGACTTCGCCATTCTCCCTTTCAACAACAAAGTTATGAGAAATTTCATCGAACCTCCACCAGATTATTCTTTTTCTAGGCACAAGAGACTGACTGAGAATCTTGTCCTCTTTCTTAGTATCCAGCAGAGTCACCAGTTTCCTTCTAAGTTTCTTCTCTTCATCATTCAGTGAATCTGAGTTGAGACCTAGAAGTCTAGCTGCCTGGTCCAATGTTCCTCTAGGTAAATCAAGGAATTATCTCTTGTGAGGGAACAAGAAGATCCATCACATAGGTGGTATTGACATAGTCTTCATCGCATGAAACTTCGCTCAAATTTGTGCAGTTGAGAGCTTAGTCTTGATTACCTTGAACTCCTCAAGAGAGAGATTTGAGAAGGCTGAGGGGATGGTTGTTGGGTAGGTTGTGGTTCAGAGGTTTTGGAAGTGTTTTGGTTGAAGGATGGGAAGTTTAGGTGGTTGAGGTGATGAAACGAGTGAGGTAAGGATGTGAGTTCAGGGGTGAAGGGCTCAGTCTTGATGGTGAAGGGTAAGGGTGAGGGATCAGGTTGTGGTTAAGTAGTTGCAGTGAAGGTCATCCCTTTTACCCTTCTGTACATCTTTTTTCTCTTTCCCAAGAGGACGTCAACCTTGATTTTGCTGACAATCCGTTCGAGTGTCCTCTCTAACATGGGACCCACCTGCCTTCCAGAGAAGCCATAAGCTTGGAGATAGTCCTTCATCCAGGCCTTCTCACTGAGCTTCCTGGTTGCAGTGGTCTTTGCTTCTTCCTCCTTCTTCTTCTTTTCCTTTAGCTTTTCTCTAGCAACCTTTCTTCTCTCTTTCTCCATTTGATCCTGCTCTTTGTTGTAGAGCCAAAGGATTGTTTCATTTTCGTGTGGAGAGAGTTCTTGATATTGAAGCCTCTAGAGATTAGGAACTCTATCCTATCTCTCCTCTACTGCAAGTCAGCCTCCTTCTGTTCTTCTTCTTTCTCTTTCTCTAAGGCCAACCTGGCTACTTCTTGTTGTTTCTCAAGTTGCAGTCCGGTTTCCTTTTCCTGTTCCACCAACTCCTCTAGTGGTAGTAGGAGTGTTTGTTCATTGGCAGCTCCTAATTGGATGAGCTGATCATTATCTCTCATCTCCTTTTATTATTAACAGCCTCTTGATTGGCTGCAGCTGCTTTTGTACTAGAAGCTAGCAACTTCTCAGTTGGAAGTCTTCCTTTCTTCTTTAATTTCTCAATCTTCTCCTCTTCCTGAAGCTCTTCCGCAGTCATCTTCCTTTTCCCTTTGTTATCTTTTGAAGAGCCGGACTATCGTGGTTCTTGGAGAGTGGATTTTGATTGTGAGAGAGGCAGAGAGGGTGTCTAGGATAGAGGTAGATTCAGAAAGTCCTCACTGTTCACCTCAGGTGCTATTTCCAGGATTGCATCTGTGATGATCAGTTCCTTGGACATTTTGAACAGTCCTTTCGCAGCTTCCATTTCAGCTTCAAAAGATTCAGCTTGTTGTTCTAAGGCTTTAACTTCAACTTTGGAAGTTTGAGGAAATGCAGATTCTATCTCGGTTGTTTCAGTTGCTGGGCCATTGGTCCCTATTTCCCCTTCGAAATGAATCTTAGGTTCCATGTGGACCTTAGGTTGACCAACTTCTTCCATAGTGGTAGAAGGTGCAGTAAGCCTCTGAAGATCTTCAGCTCCAAAGTAAATCATTGCAGCATCTGGGCTTGGCTGATCAGTAGAGGATCTCAATAGAAACTTGGTGAAGAGTTTGTAGAGATCTTTGAGCATCTTTGGGTCGATTTGAAGTACAACTTGAGATGGCTCAGACAAAGTGATGTCAGGAGTAGAAGATGTTAAGGTTGAAATATGAATCTATGTGTCCTCAAGTGTTTGCCTCTAAATATTCTCCCCCTTTTTGGTAGCATCATCTTGAGAGCTAGATGAGCTAGAGGAAGAAGTCAATAAGACCTAAATAGGTACATGCCTAGCAGATCTCTCGGTTTGTTTCTCAGCTAGTTGAGCCTTGAGATTGTCACTCTCAAGTTGCTGAGTGGCGGACCTTTCTTCTAAAGTCCTAACCAAGGATTCAAGGTTTAAGACTTTAGAAAGAAGGTCTTTTATGAGGAGTTGCATGCTTCCCTCATCTTCTTTTGAAGAATCACGGAGAGATGAGGTAACATACCTAGTATGTTCAGCCTCACCACCAGATGTGGTTTCTTGGCACCCTGGTTTCCCTTGCTGAATGATGTCTCTTTCAGAGTCATCAAACGACATGGTTGCCACAGATTCAGTCTCAGATATGTTACCACTGTCCATAGGGTCCATTGAGGCACCTTCTGTAGTGGCAGCTGAATTTGTATGAGTCCCCTCCACATCAGTGGGACTCACCTCAGTTGTGGGCTGCTGATGGGGGCTAGAGATAAGGGATCTCTCTGGGCTCTATTGATCTTGGAGAGGGTGTTGTAGATCAATTTCATTCCCGTGGAGAGATGTTATCTCTTCATTAGTTTTAAAAAGAAGGTCAGTGAAGGATAAGGATGGTAAGCCTACTAACCCGGGACCTTGGTCAATGTCTATAGGCATTGAGCCTTTGGTGGGGCTGTCCCTTGTTGGCTGCTCAGAAGTGTGTAGATACTCATCCTGAGGGCTGTTGGTTTGGGTGTCAGGCTCATGGGTTTGAGAGTGAGGAGACATAAAACCCAAATTGAGGTGGAATGAGAATGATGGTGAGACCTCAGACTGAGTGGGAGCCCATGTTTCCACTATAGTCCTTTTGGATTGAACAAGAGGTGCTTGCTCAATCAGAGTAGATTGAACAAGGGTTTGTTTAGGGCGTCTCTGGTATGTGATGGTGAGGGGTAGAGAAGGCAGTGTTGGCATTGGGGGAGGTGATTGCTGGTGTGGGTTCATCACCTATGGGGTGAACATGGATGTCACCAGGAGCTATGCGCTCAATCATACCTGGAAGTAGAGAAGTGTACCTTCTAGTGAAGTTGGTGGACACCTTCTACAAAGTCTTGAAGATGGTAGGCCTCATGTGAGGGATAATCAGAGCAGCTGCACAGACAAGCATACTCTGTTCCAACTCACAGTTGATTATGTTTGAATGAATTGGGGATACGTAAGAATGTCTCCCTTTGAAGATTCCCAATCAGATTGGTGAACACAAATCTTGAGTAATTGAAGCGGAGGCCTCTCACCAATCCATGAACTAAGCATCCTAGTTCATAAGGGATTTGATCCCATCCCCCAGATTTGTTGGACAAACAGTGGAGAACAACATGCAGGAGGAACTTCCAGTTGTACGAGAAGTTATACTTGTAGACTGTCGACCTGCTCACGTCTCCACCATATCCCATAAGAATATAAGTGTTGTCTAAATCTTCTTTGGGGAATTCAGTAGGAGCTCCTTCATAATGAAGCTCGAGATGCTCCCTGATAAGTTGTTCAGTAATGACCAACTCTTGTCCACAAATCCTGGACCTTAGTACACGAATCCCGTTTAGGGTTTCGACTTGACCATTTTCCCAAAATTCAGCCATTTGATTGGAGTAAACAATGGGGTTAACAGTAAGGGCTGTGTAGTAAGATCATTGGGTGAGAAAGGAGATGATTTCAGAGAAGTCAACATCTCTTGAAGAATCAAGAAGTGCATCTTGGTTGTGCTGAGGGTTAAGTGCCATTGGAGAAAGGTGAATGAGGATGTATTTGAGCTTGGGTAAAGCTGGAGAGGAGAAAATTTCTAGGGAAGTATAAATTTCTAGTAAGAAGATGAAATTAAATAGTCAGGATTATTTAAAAGAGGGTGGGAAGGCGGTAATGGGGGTTAGGATAAGGTGATGTGATGTTTAAGCGGAAGAAATGATAGTGGCGGTAAGGTTAAAATCAATTAAATAATCTGACATCATTAACAAAATCTTTGCTTTTTACAGTGTGGGGCCCAAGAGATTTCAATTACACAATAAAATCTCTCTTCCGAATATAAAAAATTTCCGAAGGTAATTTGTCTTCCGAAGGCAATTCTTACTTCCGAAGCAAAGACTTTGCTTCCGAAGGTCAGGATTGCTTTCCGAATGGAGAGTGTGTATAAGCCTCGAAAGTAGATCTGATATGAGATCAATTAATTCTTTTGAGACCAAAAACTCTTCTGAAAAGAAATTTATCCTTTGAGAAATTTTGCTTTGGAAGATATGAAAATAACTTCTGAGGGTTAATTTCTCTTCGGAAGAAATTTATACTTAGAAAATTTCAGAGAGACCTTCTGTAACAGGGCTTAAATTGAATTGACATAGAACATTACATATTAAAAGGTTTTCAAAAGAGGTAATCTAATCAATGTTTATCATCCCAATAGCTGTTATGAGATACTTAAATCTTTGTTCATCAAACGCTTTGGTGAACAAATTAGCATATTGTTCATTTGATTCAACTTTGATTAGTTAAATCAGATTTTTCTCATGAATATTTCTAATGAAATGGTACCTAATATCAATATGCTTTGTCTTGGAATGCTTCACCGGATTTTTAGTAATGGAGATAGCACTGTTGTTGTCAATATGAATAGGAGTACTCATAAAGTTGAATCCATAGTCTAAAATCTGATTCTGTATCCATAGCAGTTGAGCACAGCAGCTAGCAGCAGCAATGTATTAAGCTTCAGCAGTTGATGTAAAGACACAGAATTGCTTCTTGCATTGCCATGAGATGATCCTTCCACCAAGAAATTGACATCCCCCTGATGTGGATTTCTTGTCAATCTTGCAGCCACCATAGTCACTGTTAGAGTATCCATAGAGATTGAAATCCTTGTTTTTGGGATACTAGAGACCTAGTTTGGGTGCTCCTTTAAGGTATCTAAGGATTCTCTTAACAGCAGCTAGATGAGACACCTTTGGAGCAACCTAATATCTTGCACAGATGCAGGTAGCAAACATGATATCGGGTCTACTGGCTGTGAGATACATCAGAGAACCAATAATTGCCCTATACTGATGTTGATCAGATCCTCCCCCTTAAGGTCAAGACAAAGATTGTGGTTTCTGGGTATGGGTGTCTTGACAGGCTTACAATCTTTCATCTCAAATCTTTCTAAGATGTCAGAAACATACTTAGGTTGATTAATGAAAAACCCTTCCTTCATTTGCTTCACCTGAATTCCAAGGAAAAAGTCCATTTTTCCCATGGAACTCATCTCAAACTTTTTCTTCATAATGCTTTCAAAGTCCTTACACATTTGGTCATTTGAAGAACCAAATATGATGTCATCTACATATACTTGAACAAGCAAAATGTCCTTTCCAGACTTTCTGATGAAGAGAGTGTCACACCCTCAAAATCCATGTGTGGAGTTTTACCGCGAGGCGTGTGAACAAACCAGGATCACAGTCAATAGTTACTCAGAATGACACTCTATGCCAACATTAAAATAAAATCAACCAAAGTTTAAACTTGAAACTGTGCGGAAGCGTTTTGTAAAACAAACCCAAAGAATATAAATGCATACTATGGCAAAACATGCACCAACCCAAATGAGTAAACATTAATCATTAAAAACAATAAAGATGTCTTTAAGACCATGTCTTAGAATGCAAGGTGAATCCATGCAGTGCTCCTAAGGGCAAGCAAGTTAATGACCTGAGAATAGCATACTAAAATGTCAACACAACGGTTGCTGAGTTCAAGAGTTGATGTTCAAACATAAGCAGTTTAATATTTGAGATATAACAGTAGTGCATTGTAACAGATAGCTAGTCTGTTAAAAATAAATATAACTCATAGTGATTTTGCAATTGAAGCTGACTATGATACGTTGTTGCCTCATGTCATGACTTATCAGATCATGACAATGTTCATTAGGACAAATAGCACCCGGTTGACCTCGAGTCACACAGGTGGGGCTCGTCACACCAATAGTACTACCCAAATTTCTCCGCTATTCAATATTAACAATTGAAAGTGTGACTTTTTCATGATAACACCACTATAATAATATTATGCACAACTTGAATATATAAAGCATTTGTAGTTTACCAGTATGCTATCTCCCACAAAAGAGATTAAGTAAAGAGTAGGGCATGAACTCACCTGATATGTGTAATGGATACTAAGAGTTTTACTTGATAGAAAGAGTGGACAGACAACCTTCAGAGGTTTCTTAGATCATATAAGTATATGAGTACAAGCAAACAGAGAACATGTAAACTCTAAGTACACTACAACCAAGGACTCAAGGTTTTAAAAAACAGACACGTTTGACTCAGTTGACCCGTTTGACCCGTTGGTGACATTATGTGTTGTAAACCAGTTAAGCAAGCATACTCATACATCATACATGGTTAACAATCAAATGGATCACATGTATGCTACATTATCAAGGTGTATCATTTAGATCATCATACTACCAAGTATCATACAAGTCATGCGAATCTAAAACATTACATGCCTACTAGTTATAACATCACTAACATGCCACACAAAGATCAAATCACACACTACATGCCATGTGAAGCCACTCACGACTTCACACCCTAAACCCTTCCAATCATACTAAGTAGGGGCCTTAGATTCGTACGTGTGTATGATGATCATAATCATATTCATTGCATTCAACATACACCACAATAATAAATTTCTAGTCCCAAACATGATGTCTTAACTATTACTCAACTTTCAACATCATACATGATCATCAAAGTCCATACAACTAAATTAACATATTCTACCACCTTAGAAATCATCGATGAACATACTAACATGCTCCTAATATTCCAAACATTTCAAACTATCATCTTTCAAACGTTGTGCAAATAAAGTTTCCCTTTTGGAAAAGTACATTCCAAAATCTATCAGACACTCAATTTATTCATGAATTCATCACCAATATACCATTTCAAGCTCATAACAACATCTAGACAGGATCAACAATACCTAATCATCATAATCCATCAATCATCATGAACAAAAGTTTCCACTTTTGGCAAGATATGAACAACAACATTCATTCTAAGATTTCTAACATTCATATCAACAATCTAGCACCTAATCATCATCATAAACACATCAACAACATCAATCGATCATTAGATCATCATGTCATGGAAATAAAGTTACTATTATTAGTAACCTATGAACACCAACTTCAATTCATCAATTTCTTTCAAGATCAATGTAACCTAGCATTCATACAACCTACTAATCATCATACATTCATCAAACAATCATCAATCTTACCTAATCACATTAATTTCGAATTAGGGTTTGTCTAGAATCAAAGTTCATGATCAATCCATTAAAAACGTATCAGTCATGCATAATCAACATTAAACAACATGTATACTATCTAACTAACATACTAACATCATCAAAAAACATCAATTTCGACACCATGAACAACCATTCATGAATTAGGGTTTGGCCATAACAAGAAACCCACAAAAACCATCAAAACTAACCTTAATTCTTGTAAAGGAACACGATTTGATGTTGCTAACTTGTTGTATGACTTGAAACCGAATCAAAATCGCAGCCATTTGCTTGTTCTTGGTCGAATTCGCAAAGGTGAGGGTGTTTGAGGAGTAGTTGCGGCCGAATGGGGGGTGGGGTTAGGGTTTGGGATGTTTTGTTTAATTTAATTTGCATAATTACCATTTAAACCCTTGTAATTTGTATTTTATAAAATTTAAGCTTTTAAACTCTTTGTAAGGTGTTTTTAACTTTATAATATAAAGATATAAACTAATGATAATCATTATATATTTTATCTTTATAAAAACACAAGACATACGAATTAATAGGCACGTTTCCACGTTACGCGATTAATTTTCACAAAGAACATTTAAAACATGCAACCACATAAACATAATACCATAATCACATAATCAGTTAGATTATCATTAATTTAACATTGTTAATTATTATTAGGTCATCCACATTAAACGACAACTAGTGTGTGCTTACGACACGTGTATGCAAGACTCAATGGAACTAACGGAGTTTAGTAACAGAAAATACTGGATGTCACAGAGAGTCTTGTCAATGGCACCTCTAGTGTAGCCATATTTCAGAAGAAACTGAGACAAAGTCTCATACCACAGCCTAGGCGCTTGGTCAAACCCATATAGAGCTTATGCAATTTGCACACATAGTTGGGATGTTGTGGGTCTTCAAATCCTAGAGGTTGGCACACATAGACTTCCCTATCTATATCCCCATATAGAAAGGCACACTTGATATCAAGCTGGTAAACAGTGAAGTCCTTGGATGCAACATAAGCAAGGAAGATCCTAACTGCCTCAAGTCTTGTAATAGGTGCAAAGACATCAGTATAATCGATTCCTTCCTCTTGGGTGTATCCTTGAACTACAAGTCTTGCTTTGTTCTTGATGATCAAGCTTCTATCATCTCTCTTGTTTCTGAAAACCCATTTAGTGCCTATAGGTACTTGACCAGATGGTAGCGGACATAGGTTCCATACCTTCTGTCTCTTGAATTGAAGCAGCTCCTCTTGCATCGATTCAAGCCAGCTACTATCTTTCAAGGCATCTTCCACCTTCTTGGGTTCCATCTGGGATAAAAAGCATGAGTATAAGCAGACATTCCTATGATGAGTCTGCCCTCTTTTTCTCACACCTTTAGAGACATCCCCTATGATGTTCTCTGTTGGATGAGTGCTATGAATCCTAAGATGAGGAATCACTTCCAGTTGCAGAGATAGATCCAGATTGGACATGTTCTGCTTAGGAACTGGTACACTCTGTCCAGCTATTGTTTCAAAGTCATTCAATGAGGACTGATTGAATGAATGGGAAACATCATCAATGGTTGGTTATGAAGTAGTGTTAACATTTTCATGTTCCTTCAAAACACTACTTTCTTTTGCCTGGTGTTGTGGTGGATCACCTAATGAGTTTTGAGGCTCAGCAAGTGATTCACTTATTGAAGCTTCACTATTCCTTGATATGGTTAAGCTGTCAGATCTGTGAATGGTGGAAGCTTCATTTATTGCAGCTCTTGGAGAATTTGGAAGAGGTCTGGGTAGCTCAAACAGTTGATCATCAACAGCAGTATCAACATCATTTTGAGCACCTGTTCCAGGTGAAACATTCTCACAAGATGGTTTAGAATTGTTTGGAAACAATTCTAAATCAAAGATATGATTAGGACCATTCCCCTATCACAAGGAGTGTTCTCATTAACAACTATATTGGATGACTCCTCCAATTGTTGATTCTTAATGTTGTATACTCTATAAGCTTTGGAGCTAGAAGAGTATCCAACAAAGATATCATCATCCAACTTTTCAGCAATTTTGCTAAGTTGTCTTTTGTGTTAAGTATGGTACACCTGCTGCCAAAGGACCATAGAAAGCCAATGAATAGTGGCCTCTTGTTCCATAGCTCCTAAGGGGTTTTCCATATGGCTTAACTACAAGAACTCTATTCTGCACATAGCATGCAGTGCTAACTGCCTCTGCCCAGAATGTTAGAGGTAGTTTTGAATCAGCTAACATCGTTCGAGCAGCCTCAATAAGTGTCTAGTTTCTCCTCTCAGCAACACCGTTTTGTTGAGGAGTTTTGGGAGCACTGTATTGTCTGCTAATCCCTTTTGAGTCATAGAATGAGTCAAGAATGAAGTTCTTAAACTCAGTCCCTTGATCACTTCTAATAACTTTAACCTTGTGATCAATTTGATTTTCTATTTTAAGAATAAAAGATTTTAATGTTTCAACAGTTTCATCCTTAGTTCTTAAAAAGAATACCCATGTGAATCTTGTCAAATCATCAACTATCACAAGGCAGTATGCTTTCCTTCCAATGCTTATTATACTTGTGGGACCAAAAAGATCCATGTGAAATAAGTGTAATGGAGTAGTGATAGAGTTAACACATTTGGATTTATAAGAGGTCCTGTGTTGCTTCCCTTTCAGGCATGCAACATAGTTATCTTTGTAGAAAAACTCCTTTTTAGGCAAGCCATGCACCAAGTTATTTTTAGCCAATTTATTCATTGTCTTAAAATTTACATGACACATACGTTTATGCCACAGTGTTGACTCATCACTATGAGCTTTGGAAAGAAAGCATGATACTTCACCCATTGGGGAAGCATTGTTCATATCTAGCTTGTACATATCCCCTTTCCTGGGAGATCTAAGAAGCACTGATTCTGGAGGAATGGTCATCCCTGGTTTGAGGATAATGCCCTCATGTTCTGTGAAAAGCATCTGGTGCTTTTGGTCACACAATTGAGAAACTCTTAATAGATTGTGTTCAAGCTGTTTGACAAAGTTAACTTTGTCAACTTTTAACTTACCATTGGATATACTCCCTCTGCTAGAAATATATCCTCCGGCCTCACCTCCAAATTGGATAGACCTCCATCATAGTGTTGAAACTGTTGAAGGAGAGATCTGTTCCTTGTCATGTGGCTGGAGCATCCATTGTCAACAATCCAGACATTGTTGTTCTTATCATATGGATGTCCCTGCACATAAGATGAGATTGTTAGTTTTGATTGGAAGCCCAATCCTTGTTGGTCTTGGGTTCTTCCAAGGATAATGACATAAATGAACCAAAAGATATGCATGGGGGTTCAATAGATGTCTTTGAAGAAGAGGTTTGGGCTGCATCATCTTCGTTGATCTTCCAGTCCATCCTTGGTCGATCTTGGAGGATGAGCCTATAGAGGCTTTTGCAGCATGGCCTTCTTCTGAAGCTTCTTTCTTTTCGGAAGAAGTCTTCACCACCTTTTCTTTTGAAGCAATCTTCCTCTGGGATGGTTTCAAGGGAATCTTCTTATTCTTCCGAACTTTATTAGCATTTGCTTTCAAGGTCATTTTCCCTTCGGAAGAAACAGTTTCTTCCGAAAGCAACCTTGCTTCGGAAACCAGCTTTCCTTTCTTTATCACTTGAACTGTTTGAAAAGGTCCAAATGTGAAACCTTTCCTGACTCCTTTCCTAACATTATTTGCATAATGTGTGCTTGCAAGATTGTAGTAACAATGTTTTGCCATATGGTTGTGCAGACCACACATTATGCATGCAATGTTAGTCTTTTGGGACTGTGAAGGTTGCTGTTTCTTGGGCTTCTTCTCCTCATCAGCAACCTTTCCCTTCAACTTCTGGTCCTTTGGTAGGATAGGAGTGCTGGTATTACACTCCTTTCCTGAATCAGAAGTATCTTCAGCTTAGACTCAGCCACTTTCTTGGCAGTTCTTCTAGTAGCTTTAGCTTTGATTCTTCTGGACTTAGTGGTTAGGATTTGATCTTCACAGGATGAGATAGGTACTTCTACCTGTTTCTTCCTTGTGGTGGCCATTATTGTTGTTTCATCCTTCAACTCTGATGAGGAAGGGTCAACAGTTGGAACCTCTTACTCTTAGTACCACATCTAGGTTGCCTGATAGACTCATAAGAGTGTGGTGGAGTGATTTCATTGGTTCCCAACCCTCCTTTGTTTTGAGAACACAGTTTGGAGTGGGAGGATTATGCAAGAATAGTTTGGAAGTTTTACTCAGAGATAGCATGCTTCCTGGCCTGAGCCTCTGTAGTGACAAGCTGCGCTTGAGCCTTAGACAATTTGGATATTAGATCCTTGATTTGAGTCTTGTAGTTGGTGTGTTTATGTTTTAAAAGAGATACAGTTTTCTCTAACACCTCAATTTTCTTTTGATAGTTAGATTCAGCTCTATTAAAATCAGATTTTAAATATTTAAAGACTCAATATCAGATCTGATTTCTATATTGTAATCCTGATAAAGTTAAACTTTAGCTATACAGGCTGGAGTACAGAGATGTTCATATACCTGAGTATCATCTGTTCTTGCCATGAGAGCTTGAGCAGGAGTCACATCCTGTACCATGAAGCTCCATTCAACTTCTTGAGCCATTGCAGCTGTTTTAGTTGACTTCCTAGTGGGCTTGGAGGTTAAGGGATGTGTGGAGGCTTGTGGGGTTCCCGGATTGGTCTTGGGAGCCTTGCATTCCCTTGCAAAGTGATTGAGTTGGTTACAGTTGTAACACTTTGCTTTGGTCTTGTCAAACCCAAACTTGCTGGTAGTTGGGTTTTGAGGGAATTGCCTTCCAGTTCTCTTAAAGAACTTCTTCGCTCTATAAGTTAAAAGAGCCATCTGTTGGACAATGACCACATACTCTACATCATCTGGATTGAAACACTCGAGATCATCAAAACACTATTGAAAATCACCGGAGTGTCCACTTCCTGAGACAAAGGCACAACTGTCCTGGAAGGAATTGTGTTGAGCCTGTTGAGACCTTGGAGTCTCAGGAAAAGTGATGTAAGGTCCAGAAGAGCAGGATGGCTGCTAGTAAGACAGGTAGTGCTGAGGTTATGGAGGTGCTAAGCCTTCTGCAACAATTAAAGCGTTGCTAAACGATATCCATCAAGGATGCCGTAAAGTTCAGTCATAGTAAGAGTGTTCAAATTCTCTGTCCTCTTGATAGAGAGACAGTAAAATGTCAACTCATTTGGAAGAGCACTCATGAACTTTCTTGTGAGATCTCTGAGTTTAGGAGTGATCTTCACAGACTGAAGAGAGGAGATAAGATCCATATACCTGAAATACTACTAGCTGAGGGTCTCTCCAGCAATATAAGTGAAGTTCTCGAACTGCTGCTTCAGTGAGTCCTTCTTTGAGTCATTGGAGCTTGAGTACATCTGAGCATGAGCATCAAACAATTCATTTGCAGACTTACAATGCTCAAACCCCACCATGATGGAGTTCGGTATTGCGGTCATGAGAATTGTCATAGCATTGTTGTTGATGTCTATCTTCTTTCGTTCTTCGTCAGAATAGTCTTCAACAGCTTTTTCTATCATGGCACTGTTTCCACCAAGTGATGCCACCTTTGTCTTATACGGGCCGTTGACAATGGAGTTCCACATCTTCCTAACTTGGTATCTGATGAAGCCTTCCATTCTTCTGCTCCAAGACCTGAAATTTTCAAGAGTAATGATGGGAGCCTTTATCATGGTTCCCATCTCTACTTCGGACTTGTTAAGGGCCATTTTGAATGAGTGAGTTGTAGGGAGGAGCAATAAACAGGTTGATTTGGATGGTTAGATCACGCAATCAAGAGCCTAGGAAGCTCTTATACTAATTGCAGGATTGGTTAAGGGTCACTTAACACTTTGTTTTTCTCTCAAACTCACTTGAACAACACTCAGATGAAGATAGACTCAATAAGAATTGATCAAAATATAGTAAGTAATAAAGAACACAGAAAGTAATTTTCAAGGTACTTGCATATATTGCTTCTCAATTCAAATATTACAAGACTCTTACAAGCTTATCTTTTCAAGTTACAATGAGAAACTATATATAATACTACCTACAGCCGGATATACTTTGATACCAGCTGGGATCCTATAAGTAAAGCCTATACTACAAGACTATAGTTTAAGGTATCTCGGATAAAGTCTTATCTAAGATTTGGTAGTCAGGACATGTCCCTGACTTACCTTTTGTCACCAACTAAAGTTGGTAACATGTACTATCATAAAAAGGTAAACAATGGAATAAAGTATGGTCAACTCCATGGCTCTTTGAGAAAACGCCATGCAGTATTAGAGGTCTGCAGCGGAGTGTCAGAGACCATACTTATGTCCACTGGTTTATAGAAATGTCTTCCGAAGTTTAAATGGATTCAGAAGAACAAGTACTTCCGAAGCCACATATACTTCAGAAGAGCTGCTTCTTCTAAGGCTTGGGAACTTCTTCTTTTCTTCATACTTCGGAAGTAGTCTTCTGATTGCTCTTCTAAGACTTAACCTTTGGAAGCATGCTCTTGACTTCAAAAGTAGAGTTCTCTCTTTGGAAGCTGATTTTTCACTTTCAGAAGAACTCTACAACCTTCGGAAGTTCCATGCTAAGCTTTAGAAGTCTTTGCATGTAGCACCAAAATTATCTAAGTGATTTGGTTTTGGTTGCACCAGCCTTCTTCTTGATCTAACAACAACCTCGTCAGGATTTAGTCTGAAAATTTCAGCGAGCTGCTCGTCTGTTAGATCATAGATGATCTCTCCTTCCTCCGAAGTGTAGCTCACAGATCTTCTGACTATCCCTTGCAAATCAAGAATCATAGTGAGTGAGTCTTACTTGCTGAAGGGGTATGACATCATATTCATCTTGCTGTGGAGCTTCATCTGTTTGATTTAAACATTCAACACATCACACATTAATCATTAATCAAGACATTTAAACATAAATAATCAATAATTACGTTAATGTAA
This sequence comes from Flaveria trinervia, assembly GCA_025506515.1. Lineage (NCBI taxonomy): Eukaryota > Viridiplantae > Streptophyta > Magnoliopsida > Asterales > Asteraceae > Flaveria > Flaveria trinervia. Next base: position 23,067,315 of record CM046445.1, on the reverse strand, counting down.
TACATAATTCAAGTACAAAAGGTTCAAATACATAAACATCCAATCATTACTTTTGTCTTTATTTGTAATCTCTTCAGCTTGAGGAGCTGAGGACGAGGCTCCATGATCTTGATCGCTGGTACGCCTCTCTTTCGCTGATGGATTTGAGTCTAACGCAGATGCATCACCTTCTTGATCATCCTTGTCATTATCATCACCTTCTTTTCCTTTTCCACTTCCTCCCACTACCTCGTCATCATCATCATCTTCCTCAGATTCATCTTCATCCTCATCATCATCATCATCCTCGTCATCACCATCCTTAATCTTTAACGGCTCACTCTTTGATCCCTTCAGTTTTAGCAAGATCCTTTTATTCTTCTCAAGATCTTCAATCCTCTTTACTGAAGCCATCACCAGCTCGTTTTGACTTGTTAGTATGTGGTGGACTCAGCCTAACGCTCTCTTACTGAGTGTTCTTCTCACTCAGCTAAGCAATCTGCTTTGCTTGACTTGCATTCACCGCCATCAACTGATTGATCTGAGTAGCCCTCAGATCATCAGTAGCTATAAGCTTTAGCACCGTCCGGTTCAGGCTAGCCAGCTGCTCCTCTAACCCAACCATGGGTAGAGTAAGTTCGGGTGTGAATGTGGATTGGGTGGAGGGACAAGCTTGGTGAGTGGTTGTGGTAGTGGTGGATGTGGTGAAGATGGGAGGAGGGATGGGAATGGATTATGGTGGAGTAGGTGTATGAGTGGTGGATGGAGTGCTGGCTGTGGTAGTGGTGGTGGCTGTGGTTGTGGGTGTGGTAGTGGTGGTAGCTATGGAAGTGGTGGTGGCTGTGGCAGTGATAGTAGAAGATGTGATCAGTGTGAATCTTGGCCTCTTACCCTTTTTGCCATACGGGTGGGCCATCCTCTTCTTCCAGGAGCTCTTTGCAGTAGAAGCTCCCCCTGGGATGAGTAGCTGGTATGGGGTGTAAGTAGGATCAATGACATCTGTAGCAACACCCTTCGACCCAGCCTGGCGTCCGCCAACCGCCTCTTTCCCCTTGTCAGTAGCCACAACCTACCAACTATCCTCAATAATGGCTCATCATCAAACTCTTCCTCTTCATCGAGCAGGAAGTCTTGATGGAAAGCAACCCTCTATGTTCCTCCAGGTGCATCACCACCTTGACCATCATCCTGGTCGTCATCATCGTCGTCGTCTTCATTGGTGGGTAGCTCAATTGGCTCAACATCGGAGTCGCTATCATCATGAAAAGAGCATGTGCGAAAAACTGAATGGGTGGTTTAGCACCAGAGCAACATATGCGTTCTGGATTTGATCTGACATCTCATCAAACCCTCCTCTATTTGATGCTATGCACTTTAGAATGACATGAGCCAAGTGCTTAAACTAGGGCACAAGTTGCTCTTGTTGAGCACACCTGCATTGATGTCCCTAGTGTACTTCATCCTCAGAAAGCATCCTCTAACAGTTAGAGGATATAGCTTGGTTGGGTGGGTACATCCTCACCCAGGTCCAGTACTCACCTTACATCTGCTGCAGTAATACTAATCTCCTATTCGAAGACCGAGCTCCGAATACTGTGGAGGTCTATGGACCTGTCAACTATAGCAGACCTTCCTGTAATGATCGGTATGGTGTGCAGGGTGTAGATATGGCCTTGAAGATCCTCTATCTCCTCAAAAAGGCTTTGATCCCAGTAAACTCAGAAGCATTCCGAGTAGTAGCATCTAAGTGAGCATAGATGTTGTGCTTCGTACTCATCGTTCATCTATCAGCCATGTTGCTACACACAAGAAACATATATGTTAGATTTATGCATAATAGAAGATAGTAGGAACTTAAACTATTTTGATCAAAGTGGCTCAGTCGTGCGACTGAACCATACGATTGAGTTTTAGTCGTACTATTGAGTTCAGTCGTACGATTGAGCCTGCGGGTGTGTTTAGTCGTGCAATTGAGCCTGCGACTGAACTTAGTCATATACTACACCATGTGGTTGAGTCAGTCATACGACTAAACCCATACGCATGATTCATTTGTGCGACTGAATCGTGCGCCTGGCTCAATCGTGCGACCGAGGTTCATCAGCATGACCATTTGTATCCTTCACTGTAGAACCCCATGGATTTTGAATCTTTGTCAAAACCTTTTATTATACATCGTATTTAGACTCATTAGACTCGCAGAGACTCAAAATAACACTTGATGTCCTTTATATCAACTTTTATGTCCATTTAAGTGGTCTATTTTAGGGTTTAGTCTCAGTTCTAGGTTTTAGCATAATCAGTCCTTAAAGATGCGATTATGTTGGACCAAAAGAACCAATGAGCCAAGATCAGAAAACCTCTAAGTCCCACATGGTATCACAACAACTGCTGAAAGCCTCATCAGTAGTTTGACAAGTGCTGAAGACTTCAACAGCTGAAGATCAAGTGCTGAAGACCTCAACAGCTGAAGAACTAAAGTGCTGAAGTACAACAGCTGAAGAACACAAGTGCTGAAGCTAAAAGACCAAAGTACTAAAGTACAACAGCTGAAGAGTTTACAAGTACTGAAGATCAACAACTGATGCACAAAGTCTGAAGACAAAGACTGAAGACATCAGCTGATGATATCTACTGAAGTCATCAGCTGATGAAACACCTGAAGGTCAAAGTCTGAAGATTAAGTACTGAAGCCTCAGTAGTTTGTCACAACTGCTGAAGAGTACTTCTTCAGTAGTTGTGATATCAGTAGTTTTATATTTTTATGTTTCAGTGGTTTTGTAAAACGACTGAAGAGCTTGTTCTTCAGTCGTTGTAGTTTCAGTAGTTTTATATTTTGTACTTAACACTCTGATATGTTCTCAGTAGTTGTGAACATTTCAGTAGTTTGTTAAGAGTTAGTTATTTTTGTATTAGATCTGCCAGTTGTCACTTTCTGTGATAACAGCAGTGATTGTTGCACTCTATATAAGGAGTGACAACCTATTGTAACATGCATGAATGGGATGAATGAATGATTTGATTGGAAATATTCTACATCTATAAACATTCCTTGAAATCAGAAATATATATTCTCTCCCTATAACCGTATGCGCTCTTAATGCATACAAGTATCGATTGCTTGCTACAATCTGTCTAATTCCTGTTTGTATTCCGCTGCTTTAAATCCTAATACATCAAACTTGTGATCACTGATCCTGTCAAATGGTATCAGAGCGGGTTAATCATTGATCGATCTAATAATTGATCATTGAAACTGCTATTCAAGATCTAAGTTTGATTGAATTAGCTTTTGTTATTGAAAGAAAACGGTTATAGAGATTGAATTTTCTGTATTTCTGCTCATTCATCCTGAGATCTTCTCTTGGTTTTCATTGAGTTTGTTGTGGTCTGTTTAAAACTTTTCAAAGCTTGAACTAAATTGTTTTTGAACTGAAAATGACTACTCCCTCCAATGATCCTCACAATACTGGTTCCTCAACCAAGCCACCAATGCTGGTTAGGAATGAGTATAACATATGGCAAAGACGTATGCTCCATCACCTATCTGTTAACAGCGCAGGGTGTTGGACATCAGTGGTACACGGTCCACACAAGCCGATGGTGAATAACCCGGAAACCAATCAAATGGTTCCGAAGAGGAGGGAGCAATACTCAGATGAGGACAAGAAGTTGCTTGAAATTGATGCAAAAGCCCATGGAATTCTGGCCATGGCACTGCCAAATGAAATCTATTCTGGGCTAATGCATCATGAAACTGCCCATGACCTCTGGAATCCCTTGAAAGAACAATTTGGAGGAACAGATGAGGTCTTGGCAAATAATAGAGAAATTCTTGCCCAACAATATGAGACATTCTCTCATGGAAAGGGTGAGACACTGACTCAACAATATGAGCGGTTCTCTTGTTTGATCTCTGAACTAAAAATGGTCAAACTTGAATACACCAATATTCAGATGAATAACAGATTTCTCAGATCACTGCCTGAGAGATGGGACACATATACTATTGTCCTACGCTCCAGTGCAAGTTTGGACAAACTATCTCTCACCCAACTCCATGGGAAACTGCTCACGTTTGAGAGAGAGATAGAACAGAAGAGAAAGCTGTCTTCATCTGGAAAGCTCACTGAAGACTTTGTACCAGGCAACACTGCCTTGGTGGGTCATGAGTCAGAATATGCTTCATCTGAATGCCAGTATGATGAGCATATTAATTTCTCTTCAAGCACTTCTGATCCTGCATTTGTGAGTGTTGATGGTCAGTTTACTGGGTGTAATAATGACAATCTATGCTTCATTATGGATGATCTCAAGGGGATTGCTGATGATGACTTAGAAGAGATGGATATTTTGAGCCAAATGGCCTTGATAATATCAGATCTCAGAAGTTCTATAAAAGAACTGGAAGAAAATTCCCAGGACTCTCTGGCAAAACCAAAGTTGGTTTTGACAAGAGCAAGTTGAGGTGTCTCAAATGCCAAAGGCTTGGACACTTTGCAAGAGAGTGTAGATCAACTGGATCTAACTCCACTGCACCCTTTGTGACTTTTCCTGGCAATAGTCAACAACATAGATGGCAACATCCTGTCACCTCTAGTCATCATCCTCAACAACAATCTCCAGCATATTTTGTTCCTCAGGGTCAAATGCCATATCCTTACCCTTGTTATTACATGCCACAGTCAAATCAAAGTCAAGTTCCTATGGCACCACAACCTCATGCACTACCAGAACCTCAGCCTTCCCAATCTCATCAACAACTCAACCTCAACAACACAGCTTCTTCACCCCATGAGTTGTTGACTGGAGCAGTTTACCAGATGACATGTCTGGTCATGATCAACTGTTCTCAGGTGCTGGTCAACATGGTGGTGACAGTCCTTTTGGGAATCTAGCTCTTATGGCTTTGGAGTCTGCTGATACTTCATTTTCTAATGCCACTACATCTAAGGTATCACAGGTATCCTCTGAGGCAAAAGCCAAATTATGTTCTGAACCATGCATAGCAGCATTTGCTTCTATTAGAGAAGCAAATGTAGCTCTAATTAATAAGAACATTGAGCTAGAACAAACATTTCCAAAAATAAAGCTGAGTTTGAGTCTGTGCTTAAGATAAGATGAGAGATTTATAAAACTGAATTCCAAATAATTGATGATAAGGCTAGAGAAGAAGTACTTTAGGAGAAGTACAAAGATCTCAAAGAAACCTTGCAGTTACCCAGGTAGGTGTGATAGAGGGTACATCATGTAAAGGTTTTGAAAGCTTCTTAGTAACAATCGCTTCAAATGTGAAGTTTGGAATTTGGTACAATAACATGATCCACCTACAGATTTTTACCCCAAGAGCAGAGGTTAGACATCTGATGGTGAGATGTTGATAACCGCCATCAAATATGTGATCTAACTTCTGATACACACATCGAAGTAGCAGTCGGCATAAGCCCTCTTGAACCTATTGTGGGTTTGTTGTACCAAAACAATGGTGTTTAACAATTTTAAACAAGAAAACGCAGCGGAATAAGAACTTAATATTCTATTCAATAATCTGAAAATTAAAGTTCATAATTTATTTCAACAAACCCAAAGTCAAAGGATGATATATATGTGAATAAACTAGTTATCAAGAAGCAAACAAAACAACCAAAATCAACACAATAAACTACCTTTTAGAAGCTGTCAAAACGTTGATAAGTGAAGATGGGGCTGCTATTTGATGACCAAAACATCAAGAATAGATGTCCTCAAGTGTTCATACCCACAAGCCTTCAAGAAAACACCCATTTGCTAGGATTTGAGCACCAAATCGACACAAGAAGGCTGCTGGAAACTTGTCCAGCCGTGAACTTTCAAGAGGATTCTAAATCCTTTGTTCCAGCCATGACATCCTTCTTCCAAAAGAAAGATTATGTTCTTGTGACTCTTTTGCATTAGAGAGAGAGAGATCTGAAGTAGAGTGTGTGTATGTTATAGAGAGTATCTTGTCTCCAAAAAAAACCAGAAAAGAAAAGAGAAGTGAGTAGCTTGCGGCCGAAAACCACACCCCTTGTAGGGTTTTTTCTCCTTTTTTTTAAAACTCTTTTAATTTGACAAATCTTATAAATTACATAATTAACCTTTAATTATATAAAATATGCACACACACACTTTTTATTGATGTTGCTTGAACTAATTTAAACAACATAACAAATAATAACCATGTACAAAATATCCTCATAATTTGTTCTCTCACATACAATTATTTAGAAAACCCATTTTCTAAATGGTGGTGATTATTTAATTGCATGATCATATCATCAATTAAATATTAATTGGTGTTTGCTAAGCTTGTTATTGGGTATGACCCGACTTGGATCACAACGTACTAACCACATCAATGTTCTATGTGTCTTGGGCATACAGAATCCAACAATCTCCCACTTGCACAAGATACATAGAAGATTGATGTAAGCAGTAAATACCGCCTAACAACGGTTTACTACCCTTAATACGCGTGACTTAAAGCCATTAATAACATCATCCTTCAAGTATCCAACTTGAAATGATTTAGGTGAATCAATCATCTATCCTTTTGTTACAGATGTCATGTTAAATCCAAGGACATAGAATGATCATTCCTTGTTGATTAACTTAATCAGGCCTTAGACATCATGCTCTCAACGAATAAGAGGAACAAATTCCATCTTGACTACATACGTTTCTCACAATCACCTTATGTTGTACCTAAACATAGCCTTATGTACTGACCATTATTTCAGAGCAGCGAAGAACTAGCTCAAGGTATAACACTTGGTGAATATCAAAACCCAATATGTATCTCAGGTCAGAGGATACCAAATGATATCGCCTTTACTCAAATTTACTTATGATCAATCTAAGATTCCATGTAGTAAAATTGAGACGCGGGTCAGTCCAATATTTGTATCCCACAAATATCTATGAACCTTGGTAGCAACCAATTGCTCTATATTCACCATATAATATCTACCAATCCATGTTCATAATAGTCTTACATTCATATCTGTTCCCACAAATATGACCGACTACGGACATTTAGAATAATAAACATATTCATGGATGTAAACATGCTAAAAGGGAACATGACTCAAAAGGTCAAAATTACAATTGTTCCATACATTAAATACTAAACAGACAATTCCAATCACTAGAATATCGAAGTCCTAAGGCACAAGTATGACCCTCATACTTTGCCTTCGCAAGGAGCTTCGTGAGTGGATCCTTAATGTTTTGATCTTTTATGAACTTTATGAATACATATCTTTACCCTTTTCAACTCCATCCCTTATGATGTTGAATCTCCGCTCAAGGTGCTTAGTCTTTGATGAGTACGGGGTTCCTTGATTTGAGCAATCCCACCCACGTAATTACCAAAGATCTTTAGGGAGTCTTGAATGGTAGAGACCACCCCTAGATAAGCAATGGACAAGCTTATCCATGCAGCTTCCAAAGCTGCCAATGAAGCGGCTATGTATTGGATTTTAGACGGAATAATGCTACCGTGTCCTGCTTTGAACACTTCAAGGATACCACACCTCCATTCATAATGGAAGTACACCTGATTATGATCGAGAGTTGTTTCGATCTGTTTTGGAAGTCCTTATCTGTGCAACCCTTACACAGATTTTCACTTCAACAGATCCGTATATTAGAAACATATCCTTAGTCTTACTAAGGTGCATCAACATACTTTTAACAACCATTCAATGGTTATTTCTATTGGTATCTACTTGTCATACCTGATAAGCATGACTCGTCGGTTTAGTGCATATCATGAGACAAATGACGGATCCTATAGCAGATGCGTATGGGATATCCTTCATTTGATTTTGCTCATCCTATGAGCTTGGACATTGAGACGTAGTCAACATGGTCTCTCTTTGAAAGGGTATCATACCTTTCTAAGAGATTTCCATCTTGAACTTTTCAAGATTTATATATGCACTTTGGTTTGACCCTATCAACCACCTCGATTTATCCTTATAGATCCTTATTCCAAAATATGGGTGATTTCAAAGAGATCCTTTTATGAAAAACATCTTCCAAGCAAGGTTTTAACACCTTCCAAGGTTGGAATATATTTTCAAATAGCAGTGTGTCATCAGCATACAACACTGAGAGTATACTTCTGCTCCCACTAGCTTTCATATATACACACCTTTTGATGCTTGTTTCAATCCATAGATCTATCACTTTAACTTGTATACTTTATTGGGATGTCGCGGATCGACAAAACCTTCATGCTGAACTATGTGGACAGTCTCTACGAGATGTCCATTAAGGAAAGCGGTTTTGACATCCATTAGCCAAACTCATATTCAAAATATGCAGTTATGGCACTTAACATCCTAATCGACCTTAGCATTGCCACGGGCGTAAGACTTTCATCATAATCAACCAATTGAGTTTGATGAAAACCTTATGCTATAAGTCTTGACTTATAAGTATTCAAGTCTCCATGTATATTTGTTTCATCCAGAAAACCCACTTGTATCCAACCGATTTGGAGTTTAAGTGGAGGTTCAACCATTGCCAAACTGGTTGTTATACATGAATTGCATCCTTACGTTCATGGCTCTAGCCATTTGTCCAATCCAAATGGACATAACATCTTGGTGTATGGTTAGCCTACAGGGTATAAACCACATAGCATCCATTCATGAAATATCCTTATCTTTCAGATGGAATACTAACTCTACCAGATTTGTGAACGTTTTGTGTGTGTTGATCAACCTCTTGATCTTTATCAACAACCTCTGCTGATTGCTAGGTCAATCAATGTGTATCGCCTTGTGGATTTTGATCCTTATCAAGTTCCACAGTTCTATACGTCATTCCTTCCATAAAGGACTTGGTTTCAAGAACCATAGACTTTGGAGCAATAAATACTTCTGATTCGTTGAGTCAAAGAAACGGTATCTTATACAGTCTCTTTGGATTCTAAATGAATACACATTTCTTTGTCCGGGTCATATTCATAATATGAGCCTTAGAGAGCGATGCGAAAACCAAAATGATAAAGGTGGTAAGTTCATAGCCATAATAAATTGAACCATATACAAATAGGGTTCAGTTTCTCCTTTATCTGAATGAAGAGCATAGATAACTATGCGGAGTTGATTTTCTACTTCATTATTGAAGATTTGAACATTTCAAAAGCTTCATACTTATGTGTCATCAAGCACACACAATAATAGCGACTGCAATCGTCGTTAACATTAATGAAGTATCTTTCACCAGTCATAGACATTGTCTTAAAGGATCATATGCATCCAAATGCATCATTCCTAATTAGTCTTTGGTTCATACTTATCAAATGAAACATTTTCATTTGTTTCCAAAAGACCATTCTTTTGAAGTGTTTGAATCTAATTCTGGTTAATGTGACCAAGGCGACAATGTCAAAGATAGTAATAACTTAAACCCATTTTAAGTTTCTTTATGCTAAATGTGTATCAACGAGTTATAATAGGATGATCTATCATGAACCAATTCATGGATCATTAAAGGCATATCCTTAAAATGATATACATCATTCAAAACTCAATACCATTATTTACAAATTTGAATCATGATCATATTGTTTTAAAAGGAAACATTAATCATGTTCCTAGTCAAACTAGGTGCATACAAAAATGTTTTGAGAACAACTTCCAACCATTTGAAGGTCTCAAAATAGAGTTTCCTTCTTGAAGCGGACATTTCTTTGAACCCTTTTGCAACAATTGCAAGTATGAGTCTCACATCCGGTATCCAATACCCATGTGATTGAAGAAATGGCTTTTAAAACAGCGTATGAATCATGGAATTGTATTTGAGGTTTGCCCAAACCCTTCTTGTGTTTCAACTCCTTGAGATAGAAGGGACAATACCCTTTTCATAGTCCTATCTCTCCATACTCAAAGCATGGATCGTTCTCCGTTACCTTAGGCTCATAAGCTTAGGTTTTGAGGGTTCGCTAAACCTTTGCTTTGACGTTTTCCTTTCCTTTAGCAATAATTGCTTTAGGATCGGGATTGGCCACTTCTTATAGCCTCCGTTATTGATTGAGAGAATAGGTAGAGCCTCTCTACTTCCCCGCCTCGGTTGCTTGAGCATTGCATGAGGTTCACCGATGCTCTGTCCCATCCGTTCATATACAGTTTATTATGAATGTCTCAACCTTTAGTTAGGCAATCAAGGATCAAATCCTTGGCCAAATACTTTGAGACAGGACAGCAAGCATCTTGAGGCTATCAATATGGCTTTATCTTAAGGATATATAAGATGATATTGATTGGGTCTTTTCATGTGACATGTATAAAGTGCTTGAACCGTTTCAAAGCAATCTTATTAAAGTTTGTGGAAGGAACATTCCCTTTTAGATTAACATGTCATGTGCCCATGAGGCTCCAAACCCTTTTGGAGTCTGAATCATATTCCCAACATGAGATCGGATGCTTGCACAGAATCCTAAGTGTGCTTAACTCAATCGTCAAAAGGCCATAACATCAACAGCGTGGGTTGGTGAGGTATGGGATCGTCAAGGACATAGACCTTTACTCATTCTTGAGAACGATTCTCAAGTTTCAAAATGAGTCCATAAGATAATTATGGTTAGGACTATCCCTCTCGAGAATAGGTCTCAGTGATAGGGAAGGGACGATGGGGGTGGTGGTAGCATTATAGTTAGAGGTCATCATTACAAAATTGACAAAGTTCATATTAGTATTTCTCATAAATTTATTTTAATCGTTAATACCCTTAAATGTCTCATAGACAATTAACAATTAAAATCTAGAATCCAACGTTACATTTAAATGATGGTTAGGTGACCTTTATCCCATTATTTAAATTAACAAGGTAGTCAACAGTTGACAATTGCAAACCTATTGCAACTTCTAGTCTTATGGGATCGGTTAAACATCATATGTTTAGTCGGCATGTTTAATCCATCAACACCATTGTACGCCATGCTTCGGTGACCCTAAGCACATGGTTTCCAATTCAAGTCGTCCTACTTACACACACGTGTGAGTTTTACATATAAACGGTTAGGTGACCTTTATCCCACAGTATGTTAGACTCACCTCAAGGACACAAGTTCCCTACAAGTGGTTAGGTGACCTTTATCCACAAGTAGTTCCAAGTGATTCGAGTGTCGTGTAAAAGGATGTGTAGACTTGTTACCAAAGGGTTTTAATTTCCATTAATTTTAGACTTGAAAAACCTATGTACCTTGTAATTGCATGCTTTCAAAATACATGGTACCCTATGGTTCTCTTTTAATAAAACCTCTTTTATTTTGAAATCATTAATCCTCTTAATAACCTTTTATTAATTACTTAATGATTAGAACCATAAAATTCAGCTTGTTATCATAATTTATTTAGATGTTAAGCATATTCATATATCAAACAATCAACATAAAACAAACAAGCATAATCATACAAACATATGTGCATAACCATAGCCACTAGTTGACTACATTGTTTGCCATCACAAGTGTTGTCATAAGGTCTTTTCCTAAGGGTTCAACACAACACAAATGATGAGATCTCCAAGACCCCCACTTGAACTTGCATCCAAATGCTTCAAGTCCATCCTTTGTGTCTTCCTTTTGTGCTTCCTCCCGAGCATCTTCTTTTACAAAATATATACATCCTAATACATATTTTCTAGTAAAGGAAAAAAATGCTCCTAATCTATTATTACATTGCCAAATGAATAAATAATTACAAACCAAATGGAAACACAAAAGAAAAAACTACAACCCATAAAGAAAGAATACAATCAACATGACAATTCCATAATCAACCAAAACCAAAACAACCAAGGTCAAGGCTATGTTATGCACTAAAATTATGTATCCATATACATCATACTAAGAACCAAAATGAACCCCATTGACCCTAAATTTTCAGCCAACATAAACCAAAAATCTAGGGTCTTTTGTCCAAACAAAACACAATCAACCAAATTGATATCTTTTCTTTCAAGGTTTAATCACTAGCATGTTTGATATAACCTTGAAAGATTGGGGTATCATCAAATCAATACAAAACAGCCCTAAAATTGGTTGTAAAACCTTATAAACCAATTATACAAGAACACATGAAACTAATCATCCACATAACCGGCTCTTGATGCCAATGTTGGGTTTGTTGTACCAAACAATGTTGTTTAACAATTTTAACAAGAAAACGCAGCGGAATAAGAACTTAATATTCTATTCAATAATCTGAAAAATAAAGTTCATAATCTTTATTTCAACAAACCCAAAGTCAAAGGATGTATATATGTGAATAAACTAGTTATCAAGAAGCAAACAAAACAACCAAAATCAACACAATAAACTACCTTTTAGAAGCTGTCAAAACGTTGATATAAGTGAAGATGGGGCTGCTATTTGATGACCAAAACATCAAGAATAGATGTCCTCAAGTGTTCATACCCACAAGCCTTCAAGAACACACCATTTGCTAGGATTTGAGCACCAAATCGACACAAGAAGGCTGCTGGAAACTTGTTCCAGCCGTGAACTTTCAAAGAGGATCTAAATCCTTTGTTCCAGCCATGACATCCTTCTTCCAAAAGAAAGATTATGTTCTTGTGATCTTTGCATTAGAGAGAGAGAGATCTGAAGTAGAGTGTGTGTATGTTCTAGAGAGTATCTTGTTTCATAAAACCAAGAAAGAAAAGGAAGTGAGTAGCCTGCGGCCGAAAACCCACACCCTTATTAGGGTTTTTCTCCTTTTTTAAAACTCCTTTTAATTGACAAATCTTATAAATTACATAATTAACCTTCAATTATATAAAATATGCACACACACTTTTATTATTGATGTTGCTGATTAATTAAACAACATAACAAATAATAACCATGTACAAAATATCCTCATAATTTGTTCTTTCTCACATACAATTTATTTAGAAAACCATTTTCTAAATTGGTGTGATTATTTAATTGCATGATCATATCATCAATTAAATATTAATTGGTGTTTGCTAAGCTTGTTATTGGGTATGACCCGACTTGGATCACAAGTACTAACCACATCAATGTTCTATGTGCCTTGGGCATAAGAATCCAACACCTATGAGGATGTTGATGGTTCAATGCTGACTTCACATGATAATGAGTTGATCAACTAGGAGTTAATTCTGAAGGTCTGAAAGGACTAGAGAGAAGGATTTAACACCTGAAGTGCAACATTAACTGTTGTCAGTACTGAAGAGAAGAAAAATTGGCAGTAGCGAGTTTGAAGACTACTAAAGAGGCTGTCAAGAAAGCAAAAACGCTTCCAAGCATTGAAGAAACAAGTCTTCTGTTGCTTCACCCTCTTTAGTGATGATCAACCTAGATGAAGAAGAAACCATGTGAAGTATGTGGTTTGCTCAATCATCTTACAGATGATTGTTGGTACAAAAAGAGGTTCCAAACTCAAACTAAAGAAGAAATTAATGAGAAAATGGTAAAAAATGAAAACTTAGTTTGAGACCCACATTTGTATCAGCAACATCAAATCTGTAACCCTTAAGTCCTCAAAGAAATCCAAAAAGGAAGGGGTTAAACACGGTGACAGCTGAGGGTGCTCAGAAGAAGAAGGTTGCAACATAGGAAATTATCAAACTCCATAGCAATGTGTCTGATGAGCTGAAAGCTTTATCACAAAATCAGACACAATGGTTATGATGGTTCAACATCTGTTGGGTAGAGTTAACAACTAGATGCTCCTATGTTGAAACCACAGAAAAGGAGGTCCAAGCCAAAGGACTCCTCTTCACACATCTTCTCCTCTCAGGCTGTTGTTTCAAATAAACCTGTTAGTTTACCATCTATTGATGAGACCAGGCCCAAAACCAAAAAGGTTTGGGGTCTCTAAAACTAACTAATTAATTATTTTTGCAGGGTTCTTCAACATGCCAAAGTAGTATCTGGTATGTAGACAGTGGGGGTTCTATGCACATGACTGGGAACAGCTCTCTCTTCATGACTATTCTCAAGGAAAGAAGGGATTTGTCTCTTTTGGCAATGATGCTAGGGGTTACATCATCGGTAAGGGCTTTGTCTCCAATGGAGAAATCAAATTTGATGATGTTAATCATGTGGAAAATCTCAAGTACAATCTCTTGAGTGTTAGTCAAATGTGTGATAAAGGCCATGTTGCCCTTTTCACCAGTCAAAACTGTAGGATTCTGTCATCCAAAGTTTTGCACTTGATTGACAAGGGTGGTGATCACACTCTCCTGACAGCCAAACAGGAGAATAGTGTATGCCTTAGATCCTTCTAAGAAGATAGATCAAAGGCAATCCTGCCTATTTTCCAAAGCCTTTCTCAAGAATCTAAACTGTGGCACAGGAGGCTGGGTCATGTTAATCTCAAAAACATGAATCAGCTACCACATAGTTTAGTCAGAGGCTTACCAATAAAGGAGTTCCACTGTGATGAAACCTGCACTGCGTGTTTAAAAGGAAAACAGCACAAAGTCTCATTCCCTCCTATTGAAGTGCCTAAGTCCACTGCCTGCTTGCAATTACTGCATATGGATCTTTTGGTCCTGTGAGAGTAATGAGCATGGCAAAGAAGAAAATACTGTCTGGTAATTGTGGATGATTATTCCAGATTGTATGGACTTTCTTTCTACATTCAAAGGATGAGGTGCTCAGAAGATTATTCACTTTGTGCTGTATATTGAGAAGCAGTATTCCCTTCCAGTCAAGTGATTAGGAGTGACAATGGAACTGAGTTCAGAAATCATACACTTGATGACTTCTATCTTTCAAAGGGAATCAAAAAGGCAGTTCAGCATTCCAAGGACTCCAGAACAAATGGAGTAGTGGAGAGAAAGAACAGGACCCTCATTGAAGCTGCAAGGTCCATGCTGGCTGACTCAGGTTTGCCACTGACCTTGGGCTAAAGCTGTCAAACAGCTTGCTATGTGCAAAATAGAGTTTTAGTAAATCAGAGGTTGATGAAGACTCCATATGAAGTCCTCCATCATTTGGCTCCCTGATTTCATTTTCCAAAGCATTTGGGTGTCCCTGTTTTATTCTCAACACAAAGGATCAACTCCAAATTTGATCCTAAGGTGGGATGCAGGGTACTTTGTTGGTTATTCATCTACTTGCAAAGCATACAGAGTCTTCAACTGCAGAACAAAGATGGTTGAGAACTCTACATGTTAAGTTCAATGAATCTCCAAAGGACAAGATTCCACAAAGCCCTGTGGAGTTATTTGATTGGACATACTGCAATATGTTCCTTATCAAACTCCTGCTGTGCTCCTGTCAACAGTTTACCACCTGGTGGTACTGCTGATGACGATGATGATTGCAGTACTCACCTCTTCAGGTTTAGTGATCAGCTGCCTGACTCAGCTAGACCTGATGTTCTGTAGCTCCAGTAGCACCATCACAACTAATGCTGATGAGATCTCTTCGAATTCAACTTCCTTTGAATTACCATCCACTGATTGGTTTCAAGGAAATGATTCACCATCACCATTTGTTGCTGCTGAGCCTGCTACAAAACACTTGCACAGATCTCATTGTGTATCAAGATCTGAAGAATCACCCTATGTCTAATCATTGGTGATATCACTGCTGGAGTATCAACAAGAAGTCAATGTCAAATTTCTGCTTCTATGCTCTCTTCATCAGTCAGCAAGAGCCAAAGAATTATCACATTGCCTTTAAAGGACAATGGATGGGTTGATGCCATGCAGCTTGAGCTTCTTCAGTTCAAGAAACAGCAAGTGTGGGAACTGTTCCTCTACCTCCAGGTAAGTGTGCAATAGGCATAAATGGGTGTTTAGGAACAAAACTGATGAAATGGGCTTATTGTTAAGAACAAGGCCAGACTGGTTGTTCAGGGTTGCACAGGAAGAAGGTATTGATTATGATGAAACCTTTGCCCCTGTAGCCAGACTGGAAGCAATTCGATTGTTTTTAGCTTATGCTGCTATCAAAACCTTAAATTTTTCAAATGGATGTCAAAAGTGCATTTTGTATGGAAAAATTAAGAAGAGGTTTATGTATGTCAACTCCAGGCTTTGAGGACAATAAACATCCTAATTGGGTGTATAAGCTTGATAAGGCTCTTATGGGTTAAAAACAATCTCCCAGAGCCTGGTATGAGACATTATCAAACTTTCTTCTGGAAAACAATTTCACTAGAGGCTCCATAGAGAAGACTTTATTCATTAAGAAAGCGGGCAGCATAATCTACTTGTTCAAATTATGTAGATGATATCATTTTTGCATCTCTGATCCAAAGTTGTGTGATGCCTTTACAAAGTTAATGCAACAGAAGTTTGAAATGAGTGCCATGGGAGAATTACAGTTCTTTCTAGGGTTGCAAATCAAACAAAAGGCTGATGGAATTTTCATTCATCAGTCCAAATATACAAAAGATCTTTTGCAAAAGTTTGATTTACAAAACTGTAAGTCCTGTTCTACTCCATGTGCAGCACTACACAATGGATATAGATCAGAAAGGTAAAGTGGTTGATGAACACTTTACAGATGTATGATTGGGTCCTTGATGTATTTAACAGCTTCTAGACCAGATATTATGTTTGCTACATGGTGTGTGCTAGATTTCAGGCTGCACCAGAGTCTCATCTGATTGCAGTCAAGAGGATCTTTAGATATCTGCAAGGCACTCCATCTAGGTTATGGTATTTATGGGACATTCATTCTGGAATTAGTTGCTTTTCTGACAGTGACTATGCAGGGTGTAAGTTGACCAGGAAATCAACTTCTGGTGGTGTCAATTCCTAGGCACTGCTTGATTTCTTGGCAGAGCAAGAAACAGACCTCAGTGGCTACATCAACTGCTGAAGCAGAGTACATTGCTTGCAAGTTGTATCTCAGGTACTCCTAGCTTCAAAACCAACTTCTGGATTATGGCATTTCAGAGACTAAGACTCCATTGTTAATGGATATGCTTCAGCTCTTGCATTGTAAAAATCCAGTCCAGCACTCTAGGACCAAACATATAGAGATCAGACATCATTTATAAGGGATTGTTTTGAAAAAGGTCTGATTGATCCTAAGTTTGTGCCTAGTGCTGATGAGCTTGCAGACATTTTTACTAAGCGTTTGGATAGTTCAACTTTCCAAAACCTGGTGTTAAGGCTTGGTATGCTGCAGCTAGAATAAGTGACAACTACTGATGATCTTAGTAATAAGTACTGATGATCATTAGTACCTATGTCACATATAAGTACTGATGCTCTCTTACCCTCAGTAGTTTTTATAACTACTGAAGGCTAAATGTCTCATAAGTACTGAAGTACTTCATCTGTTCTAAACTACGGATGTAGTTACAACTATGATGCAGTTACAACTACTACAATCAGTAAAAACAGATAAGTACCGATGTCCTATGAACAACTGAAATCAGCTAAAAAGACTGATGAATGTTGAGGACAGTATGAAACAGCTGAAAAGCTAAGAATTGACGAAAACAGCTGAAGAGAAACTTTCTCTTCAGTCGTTTGTACAACTGCTGTTTCATTCTAAACAACTGAAGCAAAACCACGTCTTCAGTAGTTTTATAACTACTGATGACTGACACCGAGTCTTCAGTTGTTTACAACAGCTGATGACAAAACCACTGTCTTCAGTAGTTTCATAACTACTGATGACAAACACCAAGTCCTCAGTTGTTTCAATCATCTGAAGTCAAAACCACGGTCTTCAGTAGTTTTCTAAACTACTGATGCCTAACACCACGACCTCAGCGGTTTCAACGTCTGAAAGGATAATACCATGTCAACGGTCGTTTAAAACTACTGATGACTAACACCACATCCTTCAATCGTTTTCTAACCCGTACCCTATAAATATCCCTAACCTAAGCTCTCAATGCTTCATCTTCTTCAAACCTAACGTTCCTCTCCAAAATTCCCTTTTCTCCATGGCGTCCATGCAAATTAAACCGCGACACAACTGTGTTGCCTACCTCACTAAATCGCCCATCTGGACTAAGTTCGATACTGCTATCGATCTTATGGTTCAGTCCCAATACCATACGGCATTTCTTCTGAATCCCATACTACATGCCGAATCCCTTCACAATTTGGATGAATGTTACTGTTACCACTGGGGAGAACAACACACCAACCCTCCAGTCGGTCGTCAACCACAAAGAAGTAGTCATCACTCCTGAAATAATCGCCAAATTCTTCAACTGAATGATGCTAGTTCTCCTGCTGGATATCCGAAGGGCACCATAGATCTATCCTTTGCTCAACATGGATATCAGGCGATCTAAGTGCCTCCACTATCATGAAGAAACACCTTTAATGACGCTGAGCGCCTGATTTTTCACATGGTGAATGTATGTTTGGCCCTAAGACGTCGTCTTGGGATCAAATGTCGACAAAATGGCAGCAGGTAATGTATTCTATTCTTGAGCAACAACCACTAAATTTTTCAGAAATAATTTTTAGAGCTCAAGGATATGGCTCAAAAACTAACTGCCAACCGTTGGATACTATATCCACGGTTCATAATGGCCATCATTACAAACCAGCTTAATGCTGAGGGACTTGTTGGCTTGGGAGTCCCTGCTACGGCTGTTTTTCCTGAAGTATACTCCCGGCACAACTCTGACAGGACACTCAAAATGGCTGCCAAGCTGCGAAAACCAACGCAGCTGGAACCCACAACCACCACCTCCA
The DNA here is from genome assembly GCA_025506515.1 of Flaveria trinervia. Taxonomy (NCBI): domain Eukaryota; kingdom Viridiplantae; phylum Streptophyta; class Magnoliopsida; order Asterales; family Asteraceae; genus Flaveria; species Flaveria trinervia. The sequence goes on along the minus strand of CM046445.1, from coordinate 23,048,646 downwards.
AATCCAAAGTCCCCACCAAACCCACCAAAAAGAAACCCAAAACGGCTACTCAGGGAATTGAGTCCCCTGAGGATGCCCCTGCAACACAAACGCAGGTTATATCCACTAGTCCAAACCCCCTAGTGGATACAATGACTCTTCCAGCCATAACCGCTCAGGCTTCCTCTCAACAGGAGCCTGCAGCAACCACACAAGGGGTACCTACATATCTGGGATCTTCCTCACTTGAGAGATTGCCATTGAAGAGCACCAACCTCCCCAGGTGCACACTGCTTCTATCCCTTCACCCCAAACAACCGCCCCTCACAGCCAACTTTAATAGTTGCACAAGTGCTGACTCAACTGCACTCCTCACCCCCTCCCCAGAAACCACTTACTACTGGGAATACCTCTACAATTGAGGGGGAGGACACAGTGCACTTGAGAACCCACAGCACAAGGGTTTACCACCTCTATCTCCTGGTGTAGACAAGGAGCTTAGAATATCTAGTGAGGCTGCCACCTCCTCTGACTCAGCACATGATCAGAGTGGGCTGGTAACATTGCTAAGACCTCACTAGAGGCAACAGCTGATGATGGACACTGTCCTGAGGCTGGAAGTCCCCAGTACCAAGCACAAGGGGCACATGCACCAACTGGTCTACACCCAGTGCATGTAGATCCTGCTCTAAGCAGGAGGTCAGATGATTCAGCTTCGGCTGATGATGACCTGGGCTTTTTCTACGATGTTCTTGCCTAGAACACAATCCTTGAAGAGAAGGTCAATAGGCTGCAAAACCTACTTGATCAACTCTCACAAGGAGCAAGACCATCTGCCTCTACCCACCCACAGATGGCACCTTCACTTGAAGGTTCCCAAACACTGAGCCACTCCAAACTCAGCCACCTGCCTCTGCATCAGGCCCTACTTCTCAGGAACAGAACCCTCCTGAGCAAATAGGTGCTGCACTTCAAAATTCCCTCCCTCTCATCACACCCATAATCACTGATATTGTGACTAAAGCCATTGATGAGAGGCTTTCCTCAACTTTACAGCCCTTGGTTGATGCTGCTGTCCAAAAGACTCTTTCTGCGGTACAAACCCCTCTCTCCAATGCAACCAAAAAGGGGGAGAGTACTGTAGTGAAAGAAAAGAAGAGGAAAAGAACAGAGGAGAAGAAGGAAGAGAAGCAAGCCCAAGAGGAGGAGAAAGAAAGGCAACCTCTGCTCACTTACAAGCGAAAGAGAAGTGCTGATGACCACACTGCTGAAGACAAATCCTTGGAGGAGCTGGTCAAAGAAGCTGACACTACACACAGCCGATCCATGGATAAAATAATTGAACAACTCTTCAGGCAGGTTTGACACAGCCACACTGGATAGTGAGATCAGAAGGTTGGAAGTGCAAGAGATACAAACCGATGGGCAGGGTATGATGCTCTTGAGAAAGAGAGATTGGAAATAATGATCCGCTTCATTGCAAAATATTTAGGAAGATCATTAGTGGAGATTCGCGCATGGACCAGGGACAACATTCTGGCTATAGCCACCAGAATCTGTCTGTCTGAGCAATTCAACAAAGGGATTATTGTGGAAGCCCTTGATGAGGCTGGGGTGGTAAAAGGTTAGAGATGGCTAAACTCACAAAGTGAAACTAACTACAAAGATGCTGGATCAACCTTCCTTCCACCCACTCAAACAGATCCTATCCCTCAAATCTCCCAACCAATCTCTAAGCCAAAATCCAAACATCCTCATTCTTCAAAACCAATTCCTTCACCACACCAATTCCTTCACCAACAAACCATCATCCAGTGATGTACCCAGAAGGAGGAGACGGGGCTGAGGATGGAAGAAGAAGAAGAAGAGGAGGATGAAGATGATAGTCTGCCACTCTCTGCTGTTCTGAAGCTACCAAAACCCCGAAGTCAACCCATGATCACACCTGACTCTCAAGGGAAATGGTCAGAGTCAAGATAGAAGAAGAAGACACAGCAGAAACAGCATGATGAGCAACTGTTGAAGATGGTTGACAAGGAATTTCCTCAGTCATCATCTATTCAAGCTATGAAAGGGCATGCTCAAAGGCTGTACACTCTCAGGCACACCTTTCAGTATCAAAGGAGAGAGTGAGAGTATGGCCAGACCCCAGGGTGAGTTCTAGAATCCATAAAAGAACTATCCCACACAGATACAACGGCCAGGTACGAAAAACAATAGAGTCTACCATCATGTTGGCCGTGTAGTCTCACCTGGGAAATCATTGATGAATTCAAGAAAGCTCACCAAGCAAAGAAGACCCCTCAAGCTTTACTAGAAAACAAGATGATTAAGAAGGGGTTGCTATATAAAAAGCTTGAAGACATCCAGAAGAATGAGCTCCAGTTACTCCTTGAAGGCAACCATCCTGATGAATTTGTATATAGGGAGGTAACTATGGTGGAGCTGAAAAATGGCAGGACCATGAAGTACTTATCAGAGTACTATGGTCCAGAGTTCTTCTTCGAAGGAGGAGTAGAAGAACTCTCTCAGGAGGAACAAGTTGTTCTCCTCGAGGCCTATGTTCGTGAGTCATACAGACTCATTATGGGGAAGTAAATCTCATGAATGGGATAACAACTCTGTGTCCAGTTCCCCAAAACAGAGTTCCCATTCATACTCTGCCAAACAAATATTTGAGATTTCTTCCCAGGCCGGAGCTTACATGGGTCATCTTCTCTCTGACAAGAAGGAAAAAGACCACATTTTGCCATCAATAAGTGGGATATAAATAAGTTAGAGGTTTTGGCTGCATTGGTTCAGGGGGAGTTTGTTGGACCAAAAGAACCAATGAGCAAAGATCAGAAAACCTCTAAGTCCCACATGTATCAAACAACTGCTGAAAGCCTCATCAGTAGTTTGACAAGTGCTGAAGACTTCAACAGCTGAAGATCAAGTGCTGAAGACCTCAACAGCTGAAGAACTAAAGTGCTGAAGTACAACAGCTGAAGAACACAAGTGCTGAAGCTGAAAGACCAAAGTACTGAAGTACAACAGCTGAAGAGTTTACAAGTACTGAAGATCACAACTGATGCACAAAGTCTGAAGACAAAGACTGAAGACATCAGCTGATGATATCTACTGAAGTCATCAGCTGATGAACACTGAAGGTCAAAGTCTGAAGATCAAGTACTGAAGCTCAGTAGTTTGTCACAACTGCTGAAGAGTACTTCTTCAGTAGTTGTGATATCAGTAGTTTTATATTTTTATGTTTCAGTAGTTTGTAAAACGACTGAAGAGCTTGTTCTTCAGTCGTTGTAGTTTCAGTAGTTTTATATTTTGTACTTAACACTCTGATATGTTCTCAGTAGTTGTGAACATTTCAGTAGTTTGTTAAGAGTTAGTTTTTTTGTATTAGATCTGCCAGTTGTCACTTTCCGTGATAACAGCAGTGATTGTTGCACTCTATATAAGGAGTGACAACCTATTGTAACATGCATGAATGGGATGAATGAATGATTTGATTGGAAATATTCTACATCTATAAACATTCCTGAAATCAGAAATATGTATTCTCTCCCTACAACCGTATGCGCTTTAATGCATACAAGTATCAATTGCTTGCTACAATCTGTCTAATTCCTGTTTGTATTCCGCTGCTTTAAATCCTAATACATCAAACTTGTGATCACTGATCCTGTCAGATTAAGACGTTCATTTGGAGCGATTTCAGTCACCTGGTACTGTAGATGAGTAGAACGGACGTTAGTATCCCAAATCAGGCAAGTACTATCAGTCAAACGAAATTTGGGCAAAGTATGTGTGTGTATGGGCGATTTCAGAGAACTTTGAAAGGTGGTAAGGGTTACGACCAATTGACCCCCTTATTTATACTATTTTTAATTTCAGTCGTGTGACTGAACCCATACGCATGCTTCATTCGTGCGGCTGGGTTTCAGTCGTGTGACTTGCTCATACTCTTTCATCCATTCGTACGATTGGTTCAGTCTTGTGGTCCAATCGCATAGTTGTCCCATACTCGTGGTCCAATTATATGACTGGCTCATACGTATGGTTCAAACGTGCGATTGGCTCAACCTTATGATTCAATCGTGCGATTGGCTCATACTTATGAGCTTGTACTCATACACTTTCAAACACTTAAAATTTGAACTTTTGATATAATAACATTATGCTCATTGATCATCTCAAACATGACCCTTTTTATTTAACACCATTTGATCACCTCAGATGCGATCCTTTTAGTTTGAAACAGATTGGTCACCTCAGACGTGACCCCTTTAGTGAGTGATTGACAGAATTCATCTAGTTGTATAGTCCGACATCTATACTACAAAAGACTAGAAAATAGAAAACAACTTTGAAATTTAAAACAAAAACATGACATAATTTTGTTGTTTTGGGTTTGAGTAGAACAACTTCAAGTTAATTTGATCATTTCTTGAAAGATTCATTATTTAATCATACAGGTATATCAGAATCGTTTAGGACCCCCTTTTAATATGCACTTTGATGCTAGATTCATGTTTTGTCTGAGAGTCAATAGCACTTTCAAGAAATCATACTAGAGCTATAAGATACACACACTGATTTTACTGTCAAGAGTTGCAGTCACGATGATTGTCAGTATATTTCATCACTTAAATCTATATATAGATTTTTGACTCACATTGGTGATAAGTTAGGTTAATTATTTCAATAAGCATTTGTGGATCTCACACTTATTTGGTAATTAACATTCCTCAGGAGATTTTTGAGCGGTCTACGGGTATTTAACAAGAAGAAACTATTTTAAGAGCCTCAGGCCAGTGCCATCGCACAACAAAGAGGCACAAACAACAATGAATTCTAGAATATTTAGGATATGCTTATCCTTAGGTCAGTTCCATCGCACAGCAGAGAGGCACAAAACCTATCTTCTTGTTAGAGCATTTGTTTCTTTTGCACAAAACGCACCAACGACATTAGTCATTAGCTTGATTGCTTTTAGCATTTTTTCCATGTGCTTGCTCATTTTTATGGTCATCCACACACATTTTTTACGTTTATTTTGCTCGTCACCCCTTACTTGAAATGCTTTGATTGTGTTAACCGGGGATAAAATGAGAACCCACCGCAAGTTGAACAATTTAGTTTGAATTTTTTTCACCAATGAAGGCTACTCATCTATTGTATTGAATCTACCGACACATCATATAATGAACTAGCAACCTTTAGGTCTACTTTCTCTATGTTATCTCAGTAGCAGACTAGTTTAACTATCATTTTTATTTAGTTGTGCTTAGACTTCTCAGACTGGTAATTTGAATTTCGCATTTTGAGCAAATTAGTTTTGAAGTCCCAACCAATTTATTCCCTGTGTACTATCATTTTCCATAAACTTTGAATCATAAACACATATTTGATTTCATTTCTTTGAGCTAACTTGCCCTTCCCCCTCTTTTTTTATGTAAATAAATACTAAACTAAAAGTATTCTCCCCCTAAAATTCTAAAACCGAAAATCTTTTTGTGTTTTTGGATTTTAATAGATAGGAAAATAAAATAAATAATAAACTAAGAACCTAACTGTCAGACTAAGAACTATCGTCTTTTTGAATCACGTCACATTTCTTTTTCACGCCATTAACCTCTAAAAGATATAAAAATGCTGGTTTGTCAAATGCTTTTGTGTAGAGGTCGGTGCGTTGAAAATCAATGTTAATTTTAACAACATCGATTAATTGTTTTTCAAAACAGTCACGTATAAAGTGATATTTAATATCGATGTGTTTTGTTTTAGGGTGTTGGACTGGATTTTCGGTTATAGCAATTGCAGCAGAACTATCAACAAAATAGTGGTGTTAGAAAATTGCAAACCGTAGTCGCGCATTTGTTGTTGAATCCAAATGATTTACGAGCAGCAACTTGCAGCAGCAACGTATTCAGCTTCACATGCTGACAGAGCAACTGAGTTCTGCTTCTTACATTGCCAGGTGACTAACTGTCTACTAAAGAACTGACATCCCGCTGATGTTGACTTGTAATTCATCTTTCAACCACCATAGTTTGAGTCACTATACGCTGTAAGCTCAAAGTCATTGTCATGAGGATACCACAACCCAAGTGTTGGAATACCTTTCAGATAATGAAAGATCCTTTTAACTCAGATGAGATGATTTACTTTTGGTTTTGCTTGATATCTGGAACATAAACATGTGGCGTACATAATATTAGGACGAGAGGTTGTGAGGTACATGAGAGATCCAATCATTCCTCTATACATGGTGGTATCAACCAAATCACCATTTTCGTCGGGTGCCACGTCATGGTTTGTGGCAAGTGGAGTTCCAGTAGCTGAAGCATTCTCCATGTCGAATCAGCAGAGGATATCTCCTACATATTTGGTCTGATGCTGGAAGATTTCTTTTGGTGTCTGATCCACCTGTAAACCGTGAAAGAACTTCATCTCCCTATGACACTCATCTCAAACTTTACTATCATTACAGATTCGAATTCTTTACATAATTCTTCATTTTTGCAACCAAAAATTATGTCATCTACATATATCTGTACAAGAAGTAAATCCCCATCCTTTTCTTAATGAACAATGTACAGTCAATAAATCCTCTGCGAAAACCATGTTTCATAAGATGAGTTAAGAATTTCTCATACCAGGCTCTAGGGGCTTGATGGAGCCCGTAAGTGCCATAGGGGAACTCAATTTCTTTCTGAGAATTCAAGTGAAGCAAGTTGAAGATGGCATCTTCATAAGTCAGTCAAAGTATGTTCAGGACATACTCAAGAGATTCAACATGACTGACTGTAAGATTGCTAAGACACCCATAGCTAGAACCACTCTCTTGATCCTGATCTTGAGGGGGAGTATGTAGATGAACACTTATATAGGGCTATGATTGGGTCTCTTATGTATCTTACTGCTAGCAGGCCTAATATCATGTTTGCTACATGTATTTGTGCAAGATATCAAGCCAACCCTAAGATGTCTCATCTCATCACTATCAAGAGGATTCTAAGATACCTCAAAGGTGCATCAACACTAGGACTATGGTATCCTAAGAATTCTGACTTCAATCTGTATGCCTATACAGATAGTGATTATGGTGGTTGCAACATGACTGCAAAGTCTACATCTGGGGGATGTCAATTTCTTGGTGGAAGGGTTTTCTCATGGCAATGCAAGAAACAATCCTGTGTCTCTGCATCAACTGCTGAAGCTGAATACATTGCTGCTGCAAGCTCCTGTGCTCAACTACTTTGGATTAAAAATCAGATGTTGGACTATGGGTTGAACTTCAAGGAGACTCCCATTCACATAGACAACAACAGTACTATCTCAATCACAGAGAATCCTGTGCAGCACTCAAGGACAAAGCACATCAATATCAGGTATCATTTAATAAGAGATAACTATGAAAAGGGATTAATTAAACTAGTCAAAGTTCACACAGATGAACAATATGCTGATCTGTTTACAAAAGCCTTTGATCAACAGAGATTTAAATATCTAATATCAGCTATTGGGATGATAAACTTTGAGTAAGCTTTTCTTAAAACTAATTCTTATTATTTCTTTAAAATTTATGTGTATCCTAAGTTGTCTAGTTCATCACTTTCATAAGCTCATGTTTTCTTTAGATGAAAATTTCTTCTTGAAGACTTTCCTTAGACTTTTGAAAATTTATGATACTTCGAAAGTTATGCTTTTAACTTCGGAAGTGTATCATGCCTTCAAAATAAATAACTGTCTAAGAAATTTACCTTCGGAAGAATTCAAATTTATCTTTCGAAGCTTAAATACTTGTCTCAAACACTTACTCATTTTCAAGGACCATTTACTTCCGAAGCAAAATTAACTCTCAGAAGCTTTGTTAGTTTATACACAGAGCACTCAAGTTTTAATTTTTCTTCCGAAGAAAAATTCTCAAACCTCTCAAGAAATTCTTCCGAAGTCAATTTAGCTTCGGAAGCTTTTTAATTAAAACTTCCGAAGAAAATTAACCTTCGGAAGCTTTTTGACTTCCAAGAAAACTACTTTTTGAGCAAAAGTAAACTACTTTTCTAGAGGTGAGACTGACATCCGGATTTCAAAGTTTATCCTCTTTCATTAAACTTTATCTGAAATCCTTCTCACATATAAACCCAACGGTTTCCCCCCTCTTTCTAAAACCCCAAATGTCTCTCTGAAATTTCTTTCTTTCCTCTTTCTTTGTCCTTAAGCTACTTCAAAATGGCCAACCTTGCTCACAGAAATGATCCCAACTTTACCATGCAGCTACACAGACAACATAATCAGGTTGCTCTGTTAAGCTCTGAGAAAGATCCTCATTTCTCAGAGGTTTGCCGTTTCCTAACTCTGTCAAACTACTTCACCTCCCTATCCATTGATCCTCCACTCTATAAGGATCAGTTGCTTGAATTCTGGAAGACCTGGCAAGAGATCATTATGGATGGGGAGAAGGCACTGTCTGCCACAGTGCAGGGGGAACAATCTTCATCACTCCGGCCATCATCAATAGACATCTTCAGCTGGATGATGAAGAAGGTGAGGTGTTTTTCCCAAAGGAAGCTGTCAATCATTTATTTGAGCAGATGGGATATGAGGGAGATTTCTCTGTAAAGACCTTTAGGAAAGGGAAGGTCTCATTCCGATGGAGATTCCTGCTCCATGTGGTCATCCACAGCTTATCAAACAAGCATGGTGGATGGGACTAGATTCCTGAGGATCTCTCCTTCATAGTCCATGGAATGGTTCAGTGGGTCAAATTCAGGTATTCTCAGTTTGTACAAATTTACTTGCTAATTTAGACTCCTTAGAGTATTACATGTTTCCTAGATATGTCCAGTACATTCTTAACTATGAACTGGGCTCACAGTTAAGGGAAACAGGTAACATTCTTAAATTGGGACAGATGAAGCCTGGCATCTTTAAAATACTGAGAAGTCCACTGTTGGATTCTCTGGGGTAGAAACAGCCCTAGTCCCAAAAATGTTAGAGCTCATCGCTTAAGGTGACAACCTAGCATCACAAGCTAGTGTTGAACCCACACCTGCTACTTACTAACCACCCACACAGCCTCAAATCTCCATCACCTACCAAAGAAAATCCAAACGAACCCCTGCTCAGACTATTCAGTCTGTGGAGGCCTCTATATACTCAACCATATAGGAAGAAGTGGACACATGAGCTCCTACTTCTCCTGAGGAGCAAACCACTCACATCTCTTCAAGAATCAGTGCTGAGGTTCCTCATGCTCAGCCTGATGAGCTCATTAGCCCTACTGCCTTAAGCCATCACTCTGAGTCATAACACTCAAGTGATCAACCTTCAAGGGATAGTTACCATCCCCAGCCTATAGATCTCAACCAACCAATTCCCAACCTTGATTTCTACACTGATGAAGATATAGGTTTCAGTGAGCATAATGAATCTCTCTTCTTTCCCTCTACTCAAAGAGAGATGAGTACTCCTGAGTCTCCTACATCTATCCTACATTAGTCACCTACAACTGTGGTGGACACTCCTAAACCTGTTCAGGATGTCCATATGGAAGAGGCTCTCACTTTTGAAAGTGATTACATCATTAAGACCTCAACCATGGCAACTCATCCCACTGATATCTTAACTGAGACTGCCAGTGAGCAGAGAAAAACCAGCAGCCAAGAACCTCAAGCTGGTTGTGAGAGAGAGGACTCTGGTCCAATCATATCATCCCCCAATAAATCTTCCGATGAAGATGAGGGGAATTTGAGACTACTCGTGCAGAAACTGTCTAAAACATGCACTTACCTAATCTCAAAGGTCAGTCACTTGAATCTCAGGTGACTACCTTACACAACAGGATTAATGATCAGCAACTTAAGATTTCATATCTTAAGGAAAAACTAGTTGGGAGACCCTTAAAGAGAGCTCAACCAGGAACACAAGAACCTGTGGATGTGATTGACCTATCTTCCAGCTCACCTATGCAAGTGGGTGATGCTACCAAAAAGGGGGAGAAAGTCATTACAGCCACAGAACCGAGGAGTTCTTCAGAGAGAATGGACATTGAGGACTCACCATCCTCACTTGCAACTGTGCATTCTCAGCAACCTCCTCTAGTTCACATTGATGTGGACTACACAGACTCCTTCATATAGAGTCTGTTTGAGGATGGGATACCAAGGGCTATGTCACCTTCACCATCTTTCAATCACATCATTGGGTGGAGGTATGACAACAACAAGAAGGCCCTCATCATCATAAGAGTTCAAGGACAGCAAGAAATCTTCAATTTTTAGACCTTGGACTACTATGAAGGTCTGGATCTAGTCAACATGCCACTTGTCAACCCAAGCCAATCAAGACAAGCTGACAAACTAGCTAAAAGAATCCAAGACAGGATCACTACAGAGTTTAGCTTAAGAAGGAGACTTAGGCAATCAGGCAATGTCATCGGTCAACTGGATGTTGAGGCAGACCCTAAGATTAGCTTCATAGGGGAAACCTTGACTGAAGGCCCAGTGACAGAACCTGAGAGCCCTGTCTCATTATCTCCAACTGCTGCAGAGATCCATATTCCTTCTGAGACACCTGCTAGTGAAGGTGCTTCTCAACCTCTCTCTGGCCTGAGCTCAGATGCTGCAACGAGCAATGAAGGCCAAAGCTCTCTCCACCCTGGGTCACAAAGGTCTGTGAGTGACAAAGGGAAAAGAAAGATGACATCTAAGGAGATTGAGGAGGAGGAGAGAGAGAGGAAAAGGAGGCTAAAGGGAGAAAGTTCCTCTGCTGAGTCTCCAAGACTCATGGAGTCTGCAATCAGGGCTGCCCCCAAACCAGATACTCAGAATGATGAGTTAAGGGCAGTCAGGATTAACTATCTGCAGACTAGGAACTATGACATAGATAGTGTCATTTCTCTCCCCTTGGATGAATTGAATAAACTGGTTGACCTGGAAAGGTCAAGAGAGAAGAAGGAGGCAGAAGATGCAGAACTCCTAGTACAAGTCAAAGAAGAGAGAAGAAGAAAAAGACTGTACAAAGGTATGCCTACCTTGTCACCAGTTCAAGAAAGTCCTAAACTAGAGGATGTGGCTCAACAAGAACCTCAGGTAGATAAGGAAGAAGACAGAATCAAGATGATCAACTACCTGAGTGCCACAGGCCTCTATCAGGAAGATGCACTCCTTCCCTTACCTTATGACTATATTGAGTTTGAGTACTTAATACAACTTGAGCTTGAGCTAGTCAAGGAAAGAAAGACAACAAAGAAGAAGCTAAGGGAAGAAGCTGCAAAATCAAGAGCCATCATCCATAAGAGCATGAAGAAGTCTACTGATAGGCAGAGGATGATGAGCTTCTTGAAGCTGTATGGATTCTTCGGAAGGAGACTTGGACCGATGTCTCTATCCACTATGGATGAGCATATCAGGGTAATCAAGCAGAAGATTAAGAGTGGAGGTTAAGGTTGAACAACCAAACACAACACAACCCGGACCTCCTGCTAATGCTCAGCGAGCTTCATCTTCTGATCCACAGCAGGGTCAACCTCTCTCTCCATCTGAACCTGAGAGAGAGGAAGTCCCAACTGAGAAAGACAGTGAAGATCAATCTGGTGCTACAGGCCAGTCTTCTCAGTTAAAATTTGGGAAGAAAACGAAAAGGATGGCTTCTAGACCAAAGCCTAAGAAGAAGAAGAAGCCTGCATCCCCTTTTAAACCTCAGGATGAAGTAGAACAACCTGAGGATGTGTAGCCAGATGATGCTACACCAACTCCAATTCAAACAGCTCCTCTAGCATCAGGAAGACCCATCTTGTCTTGGACATACACCACAAATCCGGAAAGATGGCATGTTATTAGAGACCAAGGCATTGAAGACATTTATACATGGCAAGATATGTTTTAGTTGCCTCTGCATGACATCTTTGACATGAGAAGACACTTTGACAGCCTGAAGGATCCTGATCATCTTATGAAGAAAGGAATGGTGATCATCCTAATAAGGACTGTTAATATTTGAAGTTTTCAAAATGTTTTGGTAGCATCAACCTAGGGGGAGTTTGTAGAGATTAATGAAGAGGCTGATGCAACCTAAACATCTTTAGTCTTTCCTGCATGCTGCACAAGTGCATTAAAGAAGAAGCTTAGGAAGTTTCACACATGAAACAAAAAAATACTCTAAGTGTGAAATCTTCCGAAGCCAAGACCAATATCTTCCAAAGCCAAACATGAAGTCTTCCGAAGCCTCAGAGACAAAGTCTTCCGAAGCTTCAAGTTCATGAAGACAGATTTCTTCCAAAGACTTTTAGCAACATGCTTTATCTGATGTACTGTTCCATAAAGCTGGACACCTTTCCGCTGTGCCTCTGCAAGTCACCAACTTACATGGTTTGGTGAAAAAGTCCATGCTTTTGGTAACTGTACTTTATCTATGGCATGTCATAGTCACAAGTCAAAAGGCAATCTGCCTTTTGACTCTACAATTGATTTTGTTTGTGTCTAGTCAATTGTATCCAGCTAGCTTTCAAAGTATAGCCAGTTGTAGGATGTAGTATAAGTATATCATGTTCTTGTATCTTTCGAATATGCTTTGTAACACTTGTAATAGAACATAGAGAAGGCAATATACTGCATTCTTGAAAACCAAACACTTGTGTTCTTTGTGTTCTTTGTCTCATGCATTACTTGTGTTCTTAGTATCTCAACACTTGGTTAATCCAGTTTACTGTTGGATTAAAGTTTATTTAATCTCCTCTTTGTGTTATTGTGTTGTAACTAACCCTTCAACGATCCTGCAGTATTGCTTCCATCCTTGCCACCGGTGCAAACACTTCATTGTAATCTATGTCTTCGACTTGTCGAAATCCTTGAACCACAAGCTGAGCCTTATTCCTAATTACGACCCCTTGGTCATCTTTTTCCACTTCAGCACCCATTTAGTGTCAATCACCTTAACACCTTTTGGTCTTCCCACAAGGGTCCATACTCCTAACTTCTTGAATTGTAGGAGTTCTTCTTGCATGGCACTAACCCATGCCTCATCTTTTTAGGCTTCACTCACATATTTTGGCTCAAATTAAGACACAAAACATCGATATGCACCATCATGAAGATATCCTTTTTCCATGACTGAGGCATAATCAGCTGAGCATAGCTGATTTCGTGTCTGGACTCCCGATCGAACATCCCCTATGATGTTGTCCAAGGGATGATAAACATTAATCTGAGATCTGGGAGTGGTGGGAACAACTACCTCATTATCCAGATTGTGAAACCCAGGTTCAGTATCTGAAGCTGTTGAAGTATGAGATTCAAAAGTGTTAGAGGCATTAGGATTTGATGCTTATGTACTTTCATTGGTGAGAACCTGGTCCTCTTGGTCCACATTTGCAGTCTCAACTACTTCATCATCAGAGGAAGAATCACTTACCTCAAGCTCTCCCCCTAAAGGGCTAGAAGTATCATCTAAAGAAACAGTTGTTGTCGAGTCTGGTGGAGGAGTGTTTAGAATATCGTACATCATCCTAGCAGACAACTCATCATCAGTACGAGAAGGCGGTAGATCGAAGGATTAAAGAATCCATCATAGTCAAAGAAGAAGGAGGGCCTTTTTCTAGCAGGGGCGGTGGTGTATCTTTGAACATCAATGTTGCACCACACTTCTACCTGACCCATTGAGTTGTTATAAACTCTCTTGTCTGGTATGCTGTATCTGAGAAAGATACCTTTTTCTGCCTTCTCACTGAACTTCCCAATCTAAGTCTTCTTCAACAACGTCCATGATGCGCCAAACTGTTCTAGATACTCCAGGTTGGGTTTACGTCACCGGAGCAGCTCATAACATGTTTTCCCATGTCGTTTGATCACTAAGACTTGATTGAGCGTGTAACAAGCATTAGCCACTGTCTCATTCCAGAATTGAGTAGGTACTATCGAGCCAGCTAGCATTGTTCTGGCAGTCTTTATCAAGTTCCTATTTTTCCTTTCAACAATGCCATTCATTTGAGTAGGTACTATCGAGTGTAGGTAGAGGTAAATTGATGTACAATTCCTTTCTCTCTACAATATGCCTCTATCCATTGATTCTTGAATTCTGTGTTGTTGTCCGATCAAATCTGCCTTACTTTCAGCTTGTAGAGTGATTCCAAAGTAGTTACCAGATGTTTGAATGATTCAAAAGTTTTTGATTTGGCTTTCAGAAACATCACCTAGGAGGATCTTGAGTAATCATCCGTTACTACAAAGCAATACAGATCTCTAGCAATGCTCTTTGTACTGACAGGGCCAAACAGATTCATGTGTAGAAGCTTGAGAGGCATATCAATAGAATTCACTTTCTTTGCCTTGTGAAACTTCTTGGTCTGTTTCCTTTTCTTACATGCTACACAGAAATCCAGAAGCTAGAAGTTCTTGACAGTTACACCATTCACTAAATCATTTTGAACTAAATGATTCATCTTCCTAGGATTAATGTCCCATTCTCCTATGCCATGAGACTAAATCCCTCTCAGTTGCCTTTAACAAGAAGCATTGAACAGTGTGATCAGTTGTGGAGGCTTTTGATAGATCCAAGACATACATGTCGATGTATCTTGAAGCAGAGATAAAAACTTTGTCCTCTTCAATCACACAGTCCTTCTTCAACATGTAGCACTTCTTGTTGTCAAATATGAATTTGAATCCTTTATCACATATCTGGGAGACTAAAAGTAAGTTGTTCTGTAGTTGTTGAACATAGTTGACCTTGTCAAACTTCACTTTCTTGTTTCCCACTTCGCCTTGAGCGGTGATGTAACCTCCCTTGTTCCTAGCAAATGAACATGTCCCCCTTTAATTGGTTTGACGTTGAAAAGGAGTGACGAATTCCCTGTCTTGTGCCTGGACGCCCCACTATCAATAATCTAGGTATTAGTGATAGCGCTGTAGCGGACACTCTGCATATTCAAAGAAACTTATTAGTTCAGATTTGGGAGTCAGGCCTTAACTAGCTTGGGTGACCCAGAAGAATCACACATCAAGAACTCAACCCACTGTCCTTTAAAGGACGAGGGCACATCCTTCTTCTTCTTGTCCTTACTATCAAACACTATACTTGATTTTTCTTTCCATAAACCAGTTTTATGTAAGGACTGTTTGTGATAAACAGACGATTGACTTATGGTTTGAACTTTAGTTTCACTAATACTCATAGGTGGAGTATTAGATCTCATTTTAGAAAAGCTTGGTGTTTCATCAAAAAGTTCAATTTTCTTTCTAGACATCAGATAATAAGGACAATTAGGAGAGATATGTCCTCGTTTTCCACAACTATAGCAAGATCTCACTTCTACAGATTGAAGAAGCTTTTTATGTGGTGTTGAGTTTGGTGAAGGTGTGAGGTGTGTCTGGTTGGGTTTTTTCACTCCTCTTTTAGATGTTTCAGCTTCTTTAACAAACTTAATTGTTTTAACATTTTGAACATCTTTAACGTTTAGTTTACTTGGACTTTAATGATTAACACGTTTATGGTTAACTGGTTTAGTCATTTTGGGTTCTGAAATAGAGGTTTGTGAACCTGACTTTACCTTAACCCTTTTAAATTCATCATCCAAATTCTCAACAGGCATTTTGCCTTTTGAATTCAAAGTAGAGTCCTTCTGTTTAGTGATAGAGTTCACAGGTTTACTTGTAGAATCAGGATCACTAACTAGAGGAGTGGACACCACATGATCCTTTACTGGGTTATTATTGATTGGTCTACATTTTGTATTCAAGAAATCTCATGTGGTGGTGGAACTACTTTGTACCCCAGACCTTCCCTATTATTTTGTTCTTTCACTAAGTTTTAAAACTACACTCATTTTGTTTTAATATACGATTAGCTTCAGTGCAGAGTTGTAAATCATTTACTAAGTTATCATTGTGTTCTAATAACCTAGCAAATTTTAGATCAATGCTTTCCCTAAATTTTCACATTCAGAACAACCTGGTCAAAGAGCTTACCTATGATGAATCAGTTGAATCAGCCCTCAAAGCGGAATCAGACCCTTCGGTGACTGGAGATTCTGAAGTTGTAGCTCTAAGTTTTTTCTCAACCAGGTAGTTTACCACATTCACAACTTCTTTAGTATCTGACATCGTATGCTCAACAGTGATCTCACCTTCGCTAGCAGATCCATCATCCAGTGCATCGACAAAGGCGATATTTGATTCACCTGGAGAAACCAATCGAAAGGACCAATGTTGACCTTCATCACCCTGAGCGGTCAGAGCCTTTGTCTGTTTACTTGACGAAGCAGTTCCAATCAAGTCTTTGTCTTGAGGGTTGAAAGTGGGAAATGGGTTTCCATTACTAGTTTTCTTGGGCTTTACACATTCACGTTTAAAATGCCCCTTTTCACCACAGTTGAAGGAGGTGACTTTAGTTTTGTCAAAATGAAACGTCATATCCTTAGAGTGGCTACTAGATTTTGTCCCATCTTCTTGACAAACTTCTTAGCTCTTCTCACTGCACTCGCTAGTGCCCACATGATGTCACTTCTTTCTAGCTCATTCTCATCAACTTGCTCGTAATCTTCATCTGTAAGATGACAATTTCCAATCTTACCGACAACTAGACCATCATAAGATTGTACCACGGCCGCTAGAAGATCCATATGTTCCTTAGCTACTTCCACTATGATATTACCGAGATTCTCGGTCTTCAACTTCATAGTATTTCCCTCAGGGACTATATATTGGGTTCCATATGACCCTGACATTTCGGTTCCTGAAGCAGTGGTTTGGGAAGGAGTAGAAGAATTAGACACAAATGTTGTTTGTAATGGTGCTCCTGAAACAGCTGGAGTCGGAATTGAGTTGTAACGTGAAGGATTCTGAACGTAGGATCCTTTCTTCGACTTTTACTTCATTCGCAACTCTTCCTCCATTAACTTCAAGATGAAGTCATTTTTGTCTAACATCGTGAGAATGTCGTTTTGTCTATGATTTGACACAAATGAATCCCATTTCTCAGGCAAACCATCAGCATAGCTTGAAACTTTATCTTCCATTGAAGTGGTTACACCGTGAGTGTGCAGCTCACTAATCAGATGATAAAATCTATCAATAATATCATCCAAGCTCTCATTCCCTATCGAAGAGAAATTATCAAACTCTTTCTTGAGAGCCTTAGCCTTCAGTGCCTTCAACATCGTGTTTCCATCATACCTCTTCTCCAATGCCTCCCATAACTTTTTAGCCTGCTTGTTCTCAGAGAACTAATGAAAGATGTCTTTTGGTATTGACTGAGTCAACAGGGCATAAACTTTCTTCTCAGCATTGAAGAGAATCTTCTGAGCTTCACTCATTCCAGCCAAGGTTAACTTGACTCCATTAGCACTGACTGGTATTGTGTAACCAGTCTCAATGGATGTCCAAAGATTGGGATCAACTCCATTTAGATAAATCTCAAACTCTTGTTTCCATTAAGGATATTCATATAACGTTAACAACTTTGGCAATTTATTATGATTACCAATCTCATTCTCCAGTAGTAGTAGGTTCTGGATGCGTGAGTTCTTTCAGGCAGTAAACGCAACAAATTGATCTTCCATTTCTATATACTTGATACTTGGAGAACAAGACAGTTTCAATCATGCGAATGGACAATGAGTATGGATCACTCATGCAAATGAAATGTGCGAATGAATTCAATTGTGCGATTGGATTCAGCCGTGCGTATGAACAAACGACTGGAGCTGTTCAGTCAGGCGAATGAGAAATGCGACTGAGTTTAGTCGTGCGAATGGAGTATACAAATGAGTTCAATCGTATGAATGAGCTAATCATGTGACTAAAGGCTGTTGTTTTTGCAAAATTGAAGATTTTGACACTTTGACAAAAAATACGATTTTTCATGGAACCCTAATCTGCCATATAGTGAAAAATCGAAACTTTAATGCAAGAAAGCATGGAAAACACCTGTAGAAGCAAAGTGGTGACTCTTTTGATTAAAACGTAGGTTTTTGACACCAAACCTAATTGAATCAAACGCAAAATCAAGAGCCAAGGCTCTAATACCACTTGTTACGGACCGTGTACGTACGAAGTACTAACTGATTGTGCGTTTAAACCGGATCAAATAGTGCAGAATCCTATTTGATTGGCGATCCAATCAGTGAGAACGATAACCCGATTGATATAAGATTGAACTAAACGTTAAGAACAAGTAGGAATCGATTAGGAACAAACTATGAACTTGGACAGGCTGTTTGGGACACTCTGGACGGCTAGGGTTTATGTGTATTCAAAGTATCTCTCCAAGTGTTTTTTTCTTTTTCCGCAAATTAGGTGGTATTTATAGGTTAGTGGTTTTCATTCGTACAACTAAACCATTTGCGTGGTTCAGTCGTGCGACTGAATCATGCGATTGAGTCATACGCATGACTGAAGGTTCAGTCGTGCGACTGAGTCAATCTTATGTCTCAATCATACGACTGATCCAGTCTCCTGGTTTAGTCGTGCGACTGGTCTATGAGCATGATATATTCATGCCTATGGTCCATAAGTATGAGCCATTAGCGTGAATACTCATCCGACTAGGTTGAACACATTACTCAATTATTATTGACTTAGAATTGTGTACAACAACCTCAAACCTATATAATAAGTTCATACATATGAATTAAATATAAATAAACATCAAATCATATATCATATTTCATTACTTCGTCATATTACACATATGTAAGACATGAAAGACTTTTACATTTAAGCACATAAACTAGAGACATCATGTATCTACAGAAGGTTTGAAGATATAAAGACACATGTTAAGTTAGGCAAAATATTTATTAAAGTCATACTCACACCTGACTGGGGGATGATGGTATATGGAGGACTAAGATGAAGGAAAAACTCTTTATCTCACATCACTTCAACTTAGGTTGCCATCCTTTGTCTGGACGTATGGTAATTTTTCCTGGTGTTATATAAGGCAAACTCTAAGTAGATAGATTCTACTCGACCCCATAACACGAATCTTAACTATGATGATTTACTTGATCATATGGTAGGAAAACATTTCTTTCCTCGCCTAGCCATATGATAAGAAATATTAACCGAATAACAAATAGACTTTACCTCCTTGCTTCAAGATAAGCATCATAAAACCTTTTATATATTGTGTGTTCATATGGTAAGAAAACTTTACCTTACAAGATAATAATAAAACATTACCTCATTATATGGTAATAAAACGTTACTAACCAAATGACAAGAAAACTTTACATGTCTTTCCTGATCATGTGCTACTAAATCAATTTTACTTTGCTTGCTCATATGGTATGAAAACCTTACTTGACCATAGGGCCAAAAAACCGTACTTGCATTGCATGATTGTATGTAAGGAAAAACTTCCTAGCCACATGTTAAAAAATTATTACCTGACTAACTTGAGGTGTTCCTAGGGTATAAGATGTCATCTCTTACATATGACATTTGACCATTTTATTGTATCTCCATCACCTTTGCTAAGTACCTCTCTTTGGCAAAAACCTTCCTTAGACAAATCCTTTGTCCATCTTTGCTAACAACCACCCCTAGGCAAGTAACCTCCTGGCCGAATCTTTCATCATCCTTCACTAATGAAATACTTTTAAGAACAATTTTCTCAACCAACCTCCTTGTAAACAAAATTTTATTAAGTTAAGGGTTATCCTAGCCAAGCTTCTTAACTTCTTTACCACAATTCTAGGAAAAGGATGAGGCATGATGATAGGCACCCCAAGAATCATTTCAAGTTAAAACCCTTGACATGAATCATAAATACCATAAAAAGAATGTGTGAAATACAGGTGTCAAAAAATAAACATTAAGTTAGGCACAACCATACCTAGGATCATGCTTGCACCCTGGGAGGCTGTTGACATAAGTAGGTTTACAACTATGAACATGAACCACAAGATACCGAGCATGCTTTGGCATTACCTGATTCGCCTTTCCTTATGACTCATTGGTGTGGTTTTAAACATATGTTAGCTTGTTAGACTTCTAACATCTTAGGATACCTGGCACTACCTTGGATGGTTTTTCATTACCTAAACTTGTGTTGGCTAACCTAAAGCTACTTAGCTTATCCTTACCAAACTTGACATTGAATTAGATTGCATGGGACGGCCTTGCCAACCTAACCTAACCTTAACACATGTATGGGTAAGTTTATCTCACGTAAAATTCCAAGTCTGGGGGCCAACCACATAGGCTAATTAGAATAACTAGGCCTAACTCAATACATATTCATCAAGCCCACTAGGGTTTTAAGTTTTCTCCCCTATAAATAAGGGGCAAATCCCTTATCTAAGGACAATCTCATGTTGCCTATGAGACCACCCACACTTGATATCTCATCTCTTCTCCCTCTAAAGCACTAGCTTCTTCTTTCTCTTCACCCAACTCTACTGGATTCTCTTAGTGTGATGTCGACAAGGCTATCTCAAATCCGTCATCTCTTATAATTGTCTATGCATTTGTCTCATACACACACACACACACACACACACACACACACACACCACACACACACATATATATATATATATATATATATATATATATATATATATATTATGCTTGATCATATTATACTTGGTATTAACTTGAGCGTCGGAGTGCCCTAGGGGCTAAACTCCCCGTGCCCTCTAACATAGATCTCTTTTGTGGTTACAACCAGGTTTCAAGTTCGGGAAGAAATCACGCAGGTTAGGCTCAACCATACCCGACGACAATACCCGACCGGATTTGGATGTAGCAACATCGTTCTTGACCGCATTACAATTCATACGACCAATCTGATCAATAGACCTCTAAAGTGATCGGTTCATTGTCCAATTGAGTTTCATTTGCTATAGTTACATCATTTTCTAAGAATTCTTGAAATTTCATTAACATTGTTGAATTTGTAATATACTCTATTTTAAAAATTCTTTTTATAATTCTTTAAGATCGATTATTGATGAGCATTTTGTTCACATATATATGTTTATTTATATGATAAAAAACAAAAGTAAAATTAAGATGTTATATTATAAGCGGAAAACACCATTGTCATCATAGATATAATCTTAATCAGTTTCAGTATTTAATTTTATGATTTTCGATGACCAAGAAAATAATGATCAAACTTATACTATGTAACTTAGAAGAAAACGACCAAACACCTCCCACGTAGCACAAGAAGACAAAACTAGTTGTTAGAAAAATTCAAATGCTAAAACATAATAATTCAAAAACTAAAAATTATTAGAAAATTTAAAAACTAAAAATTATTAGAAAATTTAGAAACTCAAAACATCACAAACCAAAAGCTTTAATAGTTTCAAATACTCAACTTCGACCATTAATATTTTATTTATTTTTAACTCTATTTTGAAACGTGGTTTCGCTAATTGCAAAGCTCTCACATAGCACAACACAAATGAAACAAGTATATTAACATCGTCGCATATATTTATTACCGTTAAGCGTAGTCAAAATTTAGTTTTCATTTTTTCCGTAGCTTTCACAGTTTTGAACACCCAACTTTAAATATCGATATCTCATTAATCATAAATTTATTTTGGTTGCGGTTTGGTTTGTTGTAAAGTTTTCACATAGTAGAACACAAAACCAAGAAAGAAACAAGTATAATAACATCAGTTACTATACTTATTAATATTCTAAGTTTGCAAAATCTATTTTTCCAACTTAATGAAAAACTTATTTTTCACTTGCTTCCCTATTATTTTCCAACAACAGTTGTCGATCATTGTTCGATCTATAGTTTCATTAAATCTCAAATTGACGCCACTAGTCTAGGGTTTTCGTGACCATCGTTCTACGGTTCATTTCATCTCATTAACCTTAAGACATAATTATACATGACACATATAACAATGTAACAACGACCAAACCACATAAGTTGAGAAATCTTATAATACTTTTATTGAACTATTCTAAATGCTAATAATGGAGATGTTAAAAAAAGGAATAGAAAGGCTATAAGTCCATAAGTATGATCAAATTGATAATGTACATTCATACGAATGTTACTGCAGGACCGTTGAAGGGTGGTCAAATACAACACAACAACACAAAGACGAGAGTAACTAAACTTAATCAAACAGTGAACTGGATTAACCACAAGTAAAGACACTAAGAACACAGGTAATTAAGAGACAAAACACAAGAACAAGATACACAAGGAAATGGTTTTCAAGGTAGCAGTATATTGCTTTCTCAATGTTCTATTACAAGTGTTACAAAGCATGAAAATAAAGTTACAAGAATATGAGATACTTATACTACATCCTATAGCCGGCAATACTATGAAAGCCAGCTGGATACAATTGACTAGACACAAAACAAAATCAATTATAGATTCAAAAAGGCAGATTGCCTTTTTGACGTTATGACTATGACATGCCATAGCTCACATCCTTATCTATTACAAAAAGGATAAAGTACATGAAGTAGAAAGCTTACAGACTCAAGACCTCAATGTACAGTTACCAAAAGCATGGACCTTTTCACCAACTCATGTAAGTTGGTGACATTTTAGAGTTGTAGTGGAAAGGGGTCTAGCTTTATGGAAAAGTACACCAAATAAAGCATGTTGTTAAAAGTATTCAAAAGAAATCTGTCTTCAAGTGTTGAGGTTCGAAAGACTTTTGTCTCTGAAGCTTCGGAAGACTTCATCTGTGGCTTCGGAAGATATTGGTCTTGGCTTTGAAAGATTTCACAGTTAGAGTATTTCTGTTGCTTGTGTGAAACTTTCGAAGCATTCTTCTTCAGTACTTGTGCAGCATGCATGCAGAAAGACTTTGGTAGCTTCAGCCTCTTCAAGTATTCTTTACAAACTCCCCCTAGCTGATGCTACCAAAACACTTGAAGACTTCAGCTATCACAGTCCTCATCAGGATAATAACTAGTCCTTTTTTCATAAGATGATCAGGATCCTTTAGACTATCAAAGTGTCTTCTCATGTCAAAGAGATCATGTAGAGGCAACTGAAACATGTCTTGCCAAGTGTAGACATTCTCAATGCCATGATCTCTAATGACATGCCACCTTTATGGATTTGTAGTGTATGTCCAGGAGAAAATGGGTCTTTCTGATGCTAGAGGAGCTATTGGAATGAGAGATGATGGAGCATCCTCTAGCTGCACATCCTTAGGATGTTCTGAGTCATCCTGAGGTTCAGAAAAGGTTGCAGTCTTCTTCTTCTTTGGCTTTGGCTTTGGCTTTGAAGCCATCCTTTTCTTTCTCTTTTCAACTTTGAACTGAGAAGATTGGGCTGCAGTACCAGATTGATCTTCACTGTCATTCTCAGTTGGGTCTTCCACTGTCAGATTAAGAGTAGTCTGACCCTGTTGTGGATCAGAAGATGAAGCTTGCTGAGATTTAGCAGGAGGTCCAGGTTGTGGTGTCTCTGGTTTTTCAACCTTAACCTCCACTTCAGGTGGAGCTTGACTTGGAGGGGAATGTAATCAACCAGCTCTCCACTCTTTATCTTCTACTTGATCACCCTAATTTGCTCATCCATAGTGAATAGAGACATGGGACCAAGTCTCCTTCCGGAGAATCCATTCAACTTCAAGAAGCTCATCATCCTTTGCCTGTCTGCAGATTTCTTCATGTTTTTCTGAATGATGGCTCTTGACTTAGCAGCTTCTTCCCTTAGCTTCTTTTTGGTTGTCTTTCTTTCCTTGACTATCTCAAGTTCAAGTTGTTTGAGATACTCAAACTCAATATAGTCAAAGGATAAGGGAAGAAGTGCTTCTGCTTGATAGAGGCATGTTGCACTCAGGTAGTTGATCATCTTGATCCTTTCTTCTTCTTTATCTACCTGAGATTCTTGTTGAACCACATCCTCATATGCAGGGCTTTCTTGAACCGGGGAGAGTGTAGGCACATGCTTGTACAATCTTTTCTTTCTTCTATCTTCTTTGATTTGTACTAGTAGCTATGCATCTTCTGCCTCTTTCTTCTCCCTTGACCTTTCCAGGTCAACCAGTTCATTTAGTTCCTCTAAGGGGGGAGAGATGACATTGTCTATGTCATAGTTCCTTGTCTGCAGGTAGTTTATCCTGACTTCCCTTAAATCATCATTTTGAGTATATGGTCTAGGGGCAGCCCTGATAGCAGACTCAGAAGAGGAACTTTCTCCCCTTAGCTTCCTTTTCCTCTCTCTCTTCTCCTCCTCAATCTCATCAGAAGTCATTTTTCTTTTCCCTTTGTCACTCATAGACTTTTGTGAGTCAGGGTGGAGAGAGCTTTGGCCTTCATTGCTTGATGTAGCTTCCAAGCTCTGGCTAGAGAGAGGTTGAGAAGCACCTTCAGCAATAGGTGTCTCAAAAAGGGTATTGATCTCTTCAACAGTTGTTGGTGATGAGACTGGGCTCTTAGGTCTATCACTAGGCCTTCAATCAAGGTTTCCCCTATGAAACAACCTTAGGGTCTGCCTCAACATCCAGTTGACCTATGACATTGCCTGATTGCCTTAGTCTTCGTCTAACGCTGAACTCTGTAGTGATCTGATTTTGGATTCTTTGAGCCAACTTGTCAGCTTGTCTTGATTGGCTTGGATTGACAAGTGGCATGTTGACTAAATCCAGATCTTCATAGAAGTTCAAGGTCTAAAAGTTGAAGATCTCCGACTGCCCTTAAACTCTAATGATGATTAGGGCCCTCCTATTTCTATCATAGCTCCACCCAATGATGTGATTGGAAGATGGTGGAGATAACATAGCCCTTGTTATCCCTTCCTTAAATAGACTCTGTATGAAAGAGTCTAAGTAGTCCACATCAGTATGAACTTGAGGAGCTTGCTTAGAATGTACAATTGCAAGTGAGGATGGTGAGTTCTCAGTGTCCATTCTGTCTGAAGAACTTCCAGGTTCTATGATTGTAATGACTTTCTCCCCCTTTTAGGTAGCATCACCCACTTGCATAGGTGAGCCAGGAGTTAGGTCAATCACATCCATAGGTTCTTGTGTTCCTGGTTGAGCTCTTCTTAAAGGTCTCCCAGCTAGTTTTTCCTTAGGATATGAAATCTCACGTTGCTGATCATTGACCTTGTTCTGCAAGATAGTCACTTGAGATTCAAGGTGACTAACCTTAGAGACTAAATAGGTGCATGTTTTAGATAGTTTTTGCACCTTTAGTCTTAAATTACCCTCATCTTCATTAGAAGAATCATTGGGGGATGAGATGATTGGACTAGAGTCCTCTCTCTCACCATCAGCTTCAGGTTCTTGGCTGCTGGATTTCCTCTACTCACTGGTAACCTCAGTTGAGATGTCAGTGGGCTGAGTTGCCATGGTCGAGGTCTTAATGATGTAATCACTTTCAAAAGTGAGAGCCTCTTCCATATGGACATCTTGAACAGGTTCAGAAGTGTCCACCTTAGTAGTACGTGACTGATGTGGGCTAGAAATAGGAGCCTTAGAAGAACTCATCTCTCTTTGAGTAGGGGAAAAGAAGAGAGAATCATTGTACTCACTGAAACCTAGATCTTCATCAGTGTAGAAGTCAAGGTTTAGGATTAGTTGGTTGAGATCTAAAGGCTGGGGATGGTAACTGTCCCCTGAAGGTTGATCACTTGAGTGTTGAGACTCAGAGCGATGGCTTAAGGTAGTTTGGCTTATGAGCTCATCAGGCTGATCATGAGGAACCTCAACATTAGTTCTTGAAGAGATAGGAGTGGTTTGCTCCTCAGGAGAAGTGGGAGCTCTAGTGTCCACTTCTTCCTGTATGGGTGAGTGTATAGGGGCCTGCACAGACTGAATAGCCTGAGTAGGGCTTTGTTTGGATTTTCTTTTGTAAGTGAGGGTAATTTGAAGCTGTTGAGGTGGTTGTGAAGTAGAAGGTGTGGGTTTAACACTAGCTGGTGCTGCTAGGTTGTCACCTTGAGTAATGAGCTCTAATATTTTTGGGACTAGGGCTGTTTCTACCCCAGAGAAGCCAACAGTGGGCTTTCTTACTATTTTAAAGATGTCGGGCTTCATCTGTCCCAGTTTAAGAATGTTACATGTTCCCCTTAACTGTGAGCCCAGTTCAAAGTTAAAAATGTACTGGACATATCTAGGGAACATGTAATATTCTAAGGAGCCAATTTTTGCAAGAAGAATAGTATAAACAAACTGAGAATACCTGAACTTGACCCCCTGAACCATCCCATGGACAATGAAGGAGAGATCCTCAGGAATCTGATCCCATCCACCATGCTTGTTTGATAAGTTGTGGATAACCACATAGAGCAGGAATTTCCATTTGGATGAGACCTTCCTATTCCTGAAGGTCTTGACAAAGTAGTCTCCCTCATAACCAATCTGCTTAAAGGAATGATTTACAACTTCCTTTGGGAAGAACACCTCACCTTCTTCATCATCTAGCAGAAGATGCTTGTAGATGATGGTTAGATTGATGAAGACTGTTCTCCCCTACACTGTGGTAGACAGTGTCTTCTTCCCGTCCATTATCACCTCTTGTCAGGTCTTTTAGAATTCTAGTAGATGATCCTCATAGAGTGGAGGATCAATGTTTAGGGAGGTGAAATAGTTTGACATAGCTAAGAAATGACAAACCTCTGAGAAATAAGGATCTTTCTCAGAGTTTAACAGAGCAACCTAATTATGTTGCATGTATAATTGCATGGTAAAGTTCGGGACATTTCTATGAAGAGGGTTGGCTATTTTGAGAGAGCTTAAGGATGAAGAAAGATGAAAGAAAGTAATTTCAAAGAAAAATTTGGGGTTTTAGGTTTGGAGGAAAGAAGCAGATGACATAAAGAGGGGGAAACCGTTGGGTTTATATGTGAAGAAGGATTTCAGATAAAGTTTAATGAAAGAGGATAAACTTTGAAATCCGAATGTCGGTCCCACCTCTGAAAAAGTAGTTTACTTTTGCTCAAAAAGTAGTTTTCTTGGAAGTCAAAAAAGCTTCCAAATGTTAATTATCTTCGGAAGTTTTAATGAAAAAGCTTCCGAAGCTAATATGACTTTGGAATAATTTCCTAAGGATTCTGAGAATTTTGACTTCGGAAGAAAATTAAGACTTTGAGAGTTTTGTGCAAAAGAACAAAACTTCCAAGAGTTAATTTGCTTCGGAAGAAGATTGTCCTTGAAGACATATAAGTGCCAAAGGAGATTTTAAGCTTCAGAAGATATTTCAGAAATTTCTTCCGAAGGTAAAATACTTGGGCAGTTAGTTGTTTTAAAGGCATAAGTTTCTTCCGAAGTTAAGAACATAACTTCCGAAGGATCAAAATGATCATAATTTTAAGGAAAATCTTCAAAATGTTTCATCCAAAGAAAACAAGAGCATATGAAAGTGATGAATTAGACAACTTAGGACACACATATTTTAAGAATAATAAAAATTAATTTTAAGAAAAACCTACTCAAAGTTGATCATCCCAATAGCTGATATTAGATATTTAAATCTCTGTTCATCAAAAGCCTTTGTAAACAGATCGACATATTGTTCATCTGTGTGAACTTTGACTAGTTTGATTAATCCCTTTTCATAATTATCTCTTATTAAATGATACCTAATATTGATGTGTTTGGTCTGAGTGTTGCACAGGGTTCTCTGTGATTAAGATAGCACTATTGTTGTCTATGTGAATGGGAGTCTCCTTGAAGTTTAAACTATAGTCTGGCATCTGATTTTGAATCCAAGGCACTTGAGCACAGCAGCTTGCAGCTGTAATGTATTCAGCTTCAGCAGTTGATGCAGAGACAGAGAATTGTTTCTTGCATTGCCATGAGACAACCCTTCCACCAAGAAACTAACATCCCCTAGATGTAGACTTTGAAGTCATGTTGCAACCACCATAATTACTATCTGTATAAGTATACAAATTGAAGTAGGGATTCTTAGGATACCACAGACCAAGTGTTGAAGCACCTTTTAGGTATCATCGAATCCTTTTGACAGTGATAAGATGAGACATCTTAGGGTTGGCTTGATATCTTGCAGAGATGCAAGTGGCAAACATAATATCAGGCATGCTAGTAGTAAGATACATAAGAGACCCAATCATTGCCCTATATAAGTGTTCATCTACACAATCCCCCTCAAGATCAGGTCCAAGGGAGTGATTTCTAGCTATGGGTGTCTTAGCAATCTTACAATCAGTCATGTTGAACCTCTTGAGTATGTCTTGAACATACTTTGACTAACTTATGAAGATGCCATCTTTAACTTGCTGCACTTGAATTCCCAGAAAGAATTGAGTTCCCCTATGGCACTCATTTCAAAATTTTCCTTCATAAGCTTCTCAAAGTCTTTGCAGAGCTTTGGATTAGTCGAACCAAAGATAATGTTATCTACATACACTTGAACTAGCAATATGTCATTTCCCTGTCCTTTGATGAAGAGAGTTCCATCTATAGTACCTCTCTTGTATCTATGTTTGGAAAGATACTAAGATAGAATCTCATACCACTTCCTGGGTGCCTGATGCAGCCCATAAAGAGCTTTGTCAAGCTTGCAAACATAATCAGGATGATCAGGAACTACAAAACCAGGTGATTGTTTGGCATACACCTCTTCAACAATCACTACATACAAAAAAGCACACTTTACATCAAGCTGATAGACCTTGAAGTTCTTGGATGCAGCAAATGCCAGAAATATCCTAACAGCTTCCAGCCTTGCTATGGGAGCAAATACATCAGTGTAGTCAATTTCTTCTTCTTGTGTGTATCCTTGAACAACTAGTCTAGCCTTTTTCTTGATGATAATGCCTCTATCATCCTTCTTGTTCCTAAACACCCATTTGGTTCCAATGGTAGTCTTCCCATGAGGAAGAGGAAAAAGGTTCCAAACTTTCTATCTTTTGAATTGAAGCAGCTCTGCTTGCATAGCTTCAACCAAACTTCCATCCTTCAGAGCCTCATCAACTTTCTTTGGCTCTATCTGGGATAAGAAAGAAGAGTGAAGGCAAACATTTGCTTCATGGGTTTGTCTTCTTGTTCTTACCCCTGTGACAACATCTCCTATGATGTTTGTGGTAGGGTGAGACTTATGGATCCTTAGCTGAGGGATCACAACAAGTTATTGAGAAAGATCTAAATCAGAGAAATTTAGATCCGGCATAGATGTTTCCCCCACCACATGAGCACAGTTATCAAGAGAAGCTTGCTCCAATAAGTGTGTGACATCATTGATGTTGTCATCTATGAAGCGGTTATCAGCATTAAGAAAGTCTTGATCACTATCACCAATACCATCATTGTCTATTGCATTTGAAGTATCATTATCTAGTTATGGAACCTCTGATCTGGAATTTGAAGGCATACCAGATGTATCAGCTAAGTGTGTCATTGTGGTGCTAATAGAGACTTCATTTGCAGAAGTAGTCCCAACTGGAGCTCAAGATGTGTTACTTGAAGTTCTTCTCAGCTTAAATCTTGGATCAAGATCACCTGTATATAAGTTTTCTGTAGATCCTGAAACAATCTCACAAGAGTTGTTAAAACAGTTGGTAACTAAATCAAGATCAAATAGCCAATCAGGACCAGAACCAGCCACACAGGGTGTGTGTTCATAGAAAGTCACATTGGCTGACTCCTCAACAATTCTAATTCTAAGATTGTATACTCTATAAGCCATAGCTTGGGAAGAGTATCCAATAAAGTGTCCATCATCTGAATTCTCAGCAAATTTGGAAATTTGATCTTTGGTATTCATGATGTTGCAAGGACAACCAAATGACCTGAGAAAACCAATGAAAGGTTTCCTCTTGTGCCAAAGTTCATAAGGAGTCTTACCATGAGTCTTAACCACTAAACCTATGTTCTGCACATAAAATATAGTGTTGACTGTGTTGCACCCTGAAAGGATCAGACATGCCAACTCAATGGGTGACTTGATGATTGCTCAGCTAAAATCCCACAAGTCCAAGAACCAGTGAGGATGAAGATCTGCAAAGAAAATAGCAAGTGTTATCTTCCGCATAAGTTAATGCGGAAGACATAACTCTGATGCGGACAAGTGTTTACTCTTCCGCATTTACTAATGCGGAAGACAATACTAATGTTGAAGAACAAGTTACTCTCCGCATTAACTAATGCGGAAGAACAAAAGAAGATGCGGACAAGACTTTTCTCATCCGTATTTACAAATGCGGATGACCAACAAAATGCGCATGAGTATTTGTTCATCCGCACTAACCAATGCGGATGACCAACTTACTAATGCGGATGATCAAGTTGAAATTTTGATCAAGATTATCTCATCCACATTTGGCAATGCGGATGAACAAGCAGAGATGCGGATCAAGACTTAGACTAGGTTATGATGTAATAGGTCAGGGA
Source organism: Flaveria trinervia (assembly GCA_025506515.1). Taxonomy (NCBI): domain Eukaryota; kingdom Viridiplantae; phylum Streptophyta; class Magnoliopsida; order Asterales; family Asteraceae; genus Flaveria; species Flaveria trinervia. Next base: position 23,018,366 of record CM046445.1, on the reverse strand, counting down.
TAGTTAAGTCATTTTGTAAAGGCATCTTGTCTGCCTATAAATAGGATAGTTGACCTCATACTGAGGAGACGGCTGATAGATAGAGAATTTTTGTTGTAATTATTCTCTGTAACTTATCAACTTTCATATATCAATACAAACAACATTTCTGAGTATATTTCTTGCTTTGAATGTTCTTTGATTGTTTGTTTCCGCCACTCAATCATTGACTTGATTATCATATTCGATTCTCAGTAAGAATATCACTCTTACTTACACCAGTCAATTGGTATCAGAGCAATTCTGGATCCAAGACAAGCTACACCTCTTGTATCATCAAAAGACCCAGCTAAATCATCACAACATCAATCACCTCCCAAACATTAAGGAAAACTAGGCTGTATAATCCTTAGGGGGAGTATTGTTGACCCTGAAAGGATCATACATGCCAACTCAATGGATGAATTGATGATTGCTCAGCTGAAATCCCACAAGTCCAAGAACCAATGCGGATGAAGATCTGCAAAGAAAATAACAAGTGTTATCTTCCGCATTAGTTAATGCAGAAGACATAACTCTGATGCGGACAAGTATTTACTCTTCCGCATTGACTAATGCGGAAGACAATACTAATGCTGAAGAACAAGTTGATCTTTTGCATTAACTAATGCGGAAGAACAAAAGAAGATGCGGATAAGACTTTTCTCATCCGCATTTACAAATGCGGATGACCAACCAAATATGCATGAGTATTTGTTCATCCGCATTAACCAATGCGGATGACCAACTTACTAATGTGGATGATCAAGTGGAAATGTTGATCAAGATTATCTCATCCGCATTTGTCAATGCGGATGCACAAGCAGAGATGCGGATCAAGACTTAGACTAGTTTCTGATGTAATAGGTATGGGGTAGTTTAGTCATTTTGTAAAGGCATCTTGTCTGCCTATAAATAGAATAGTTGACCTCGTACTGAGAGACGGCTGATAGATAGAGAATTTTTGTTGTAATTATTCTCTGTAACTTATCAACTTTCATATATCAATACAAACAGCATTTGTGAGTATATTTCTTGCTTTTAATGTTCTTTGATTGTTTGTTTCCGCCACTCAATCATTGACTTGATTATCATATTTGATTCTCAGTAAGAATATCACTCTTACTTAACACCAGTAAATTGGTATTAGAGCTTTGGCTCTCGATTCTCTTTCAGATCTGTGCACAGACTGAATAGAACTCGATTGATCTGGTAATCAAGTTGCTAGTAGTGGATATTATCATCTCTACTTAGTAAACAGTAAGAATACTCCTGTCGAACAGCAAGAAAATCATTACAGAACTTATTTTGAACCTCGAAAGAACTGCTTGAACAAGTTGGACTCATCAAACATAATCAATCTTAAAATCAACTAAATCTATACTTACACAAATCAACATGGATTCTAACAGTTACTCTGAACTAGGGCATACACCTAAACCTCCCATGCTTAAACACAAATCTGAGTTTAAACAATGGAGAATAAGGTTTAGAAATTATATCACAGGTGTAGATCCTGATTTTTGGATCTCAATATGTAAGGGTCCACATATTCCTGTTACTCTATCAACTGCTCAAGCTGCACTTTACAAGACTGCTAGAATACCAATTGAAGACTTAACTCTGGATGAAGATGACTATAAGAAAATCAAAATTGATCTCAAAGCATACTCAATTTGACTCAAGCACTCAAGATGGATGTGCTGAAAAGATTGGAAAAGTATGGAACTGCTAAAGCTATTTGGGATGCCCTTAAAATTATATGTGATGGAAGCAGTGAGGTTGTAGAAATTAACAAAGACAAGCTGGTCAATCAGTATGAAACCTTTCATCACACCAAAGGAGAATCCATATCAAAACAACTGCACAGATTTGTACAGTTGGTAAATGACTTGGAAATTATGGGTGTTTCTTACAACATTAAAGAACTTAACAAGAAAATGCTTCACAGTCTACCTGAAAGCTGGAAGCAAAATGTCACAATGTTGAAAAATACTCTTGATCTTGAGAGTACCACTCTAGACATTATGATAGCCAAGATTGAAGCTTTGGAACTTGATGAACGAAGCAGAAACTGAGTGGACCAAGAGTGATTGAGGCCTACAAATTTCTTTCAGAATCACATTCTGTTGAAAATGCTTTCATCACAGAGGAAGATAACTTCATCTCATCAAGAGATCAAATGAACAATACTGGGTTAATTGCATCTCCACCATTCAATCACCCTTCAACTTCAGCTCAAGCACCTAAAGTCTCCACTGCTCCTCAAACCTCTCCACAAGACTTAAAATCAGAAGAGCGAAAGGCAACTTACACTACCTTTATTGCAAGTTTTGAAGCATATCTAGGGGGAAGACTCACTTCTGCCCACCTAATTCTTGAAGATTTAGAAGAAATGGATCCTGATGATGGTGAGGAGATGGATCTACAGTGGCAAATGGCAATGATTGCCATGAGAGCAAAGAAATTCTTTAGAAAAGGAAGAAAGCTGAGCCTGAATGAGAACACAAAACTTGGATATGACAAATCCAAGGTGAAATGCTTCAACTGTGGCATGACTAGCCATTTCTCAAGAGAGTGCAATGCTCCCAAAAGAAACAACTATTCAAGGAACTCTCCAGGCCAATCATCATCACAGCCCGATTCAAGCTATCACTCAAACAATCAACAACAGCAGTACCATCATTCTCATCATCAACAAACATACCAGAATCAACCACAGCTGACAAGTCAAGCCCATGCAAGCAGTCAGTCTTCTGCCAGTGCCCTTGTGATCAGACAAGATGGGATATGTGACTGGAGTGTGTATGCTGAGGAAGTCAAGCCTCAATTCCAGAATCATGATCTTATGGCTCACATTAATGATGGACCATCTTCAATGCCTACTAAGGTAAAAACTAACCTTTGTAGTGAAAAATGCATAAATGAATTACAAGAGTATAGAGAACACAATCATAAAATGGCAAATAAAATTAAGAAAAAAAAGTGAAGTTAGAAATGATGAAGAGAGAACTAAAAAGTTTTGAAATCAAAATCAAATCTCTCATTTCTGACATAGAAAAATTGCATGGTGAGAAATACAATCTTGCAGCTGAAAATGAGCTACTTACTGAAAAGTTAGCTCAAGCTAAAGCTCAACAATCTATGACTGAAGTGAAACTTGAAAAGTTTCAAATGTCTTCAGTCAAGCTGCAAGAGATGCTGGATTCACAAAAGGATCCAAAGGACATGTCAGGGATTGGGTATAATTCATATCCTCCACCATACAATGACAATTACACTGTCATGCCTGACTCTGTCTTACTCTCTGAATCAATCGAACCTAAAACTATGGAACCTAAATCAGTAGTGAAACAAGTGACAAATCCTCAAAACAAACCTGATGTTTATTTTGAAACCAATGAGGATAAAATCAAGTTAGGACACCCAATCAAAATCAAAGAGTGCTCAGACAAGACAGTGAGTGTCATGAAACCATCAAGCCCTGTAAAAGCAATTGTACTTTTATAAAATTCATACCATCTGTTTTACAAGGCAAAAAGAAATATGTCAAGATAGTGAAACCCACTACTGAGAGTAGTTCTGATAATGAGATTGTATCTCCACAAAATTCAAGCAAATAAGATAAGGTTTCACTGAAAAAGAAACAACTATAAAACTGAGTTCAACTCATAAAACTTTATCAGACCCTCAGTCATCAAGTTAAGGTAGGGAGTTGGGTTTGACATCTGTAACAAAGAACATGTTGACCAGTTTGAGAAAGAAGTGAGAAGCAGGTTAAAGAAACAAAAACAGCCCAGACAACTGAACAAAAGTAGTGTTGTGAAACAATCTACTAAAAGGGCTGATTCAGATTCATCACCTAAAGAAATGAAAGTGACTCATCAAAAGAAAGTATAAGTTGAGTCACACAAGGAAAAATCTGATTCAAGAAACAAACAAATGTATTATGATATTTATGACATGTTCAATCACAAGACAGGTAAATGCTTCTTCAATCAATATTGCTCTATTTATGATATGAATAATCACTCCACCAAAAATTGCTATTTCAACAAGTATTGTTCAATCTGTGACATGAACAATCATAATACATCTGATTGTTACTTTAATAAAAAGGGGTTGAGAATTCCACAACACAAGCCCATCTCAAAAACATCTGTTGTGATGCATTCTGTCAACCTCATCTTCATAATACTCAATCTAGGACACCTAGATCAACAAATAACAAAATAACTTGAAGGATTTAAGGAAGGGTCAAAGAAATCATCTCACAATGAAACACAAACTTGACCTTCCTAAGCAAAAACCAACTTTTGATAATGAAACTCGGGCTAAATTTTTACAAAGAAATAGAGACCAAAGATTTCATTATTCATCTAAATCCTCAGTAGATGTTGATGAGATGACTCAACCAATTCATTCTCAAAAGTCTCCTAGAACACCTCCATCCAAATAACAATTCAGAGGGAAATACCAGGAGGTGACTATCATGAAAAGGAACGGGAAAGCCAAGACAATCATGGCTTGGGTTCCTTATTCTAATTAGTTCTTTTTGTTTGTAGATTCATCCGCACAGGTCTAATAGCCTATGGTATGTAGACAGTGGATGCTCCTGACACATGACTGGAGATCGTTCCCTCCTTCATGATTTCAAATACATACAAGGAACTACTGTGGCATTCGGTGGAGATTCAGAAGGTGCTAGAATTACAGGAGAAGGATCTGTGACAAACGGGATGCTGAGCTTTGACAGAGTGAATTACTGTGAACAATTGAATTTCAATATGCTAAGCGTGTCTCAGATCTACGACAAAAAATATTCCACTCACTTTACAGACACTCACTGCTACATTCTGAAACCTGGATTTCAGATTCTTGAAAATGGGTTATCTTAAAGACTCCAAGGAAGAATAATACATATGTCTTAAGCCTGTGTTCTGCATCACCTAAGGAAGAAACATGTCTTTTGTCTAAAGCATCATTTCATGAGTCACAGCTTTGGCATAGACGTTTGGGGCACAGTAATTTTAAAAATATGAACAAGTTAGTCAAAGGAAACCATGTCATTGGTCTTCCTCAATAAGAATTCAATTTTATTGATCAATTTTCAGCGTGCCTCAAAGGAAAACAACACAAATCGTCTCACAAAACCAAGCTGGTGAACACTAACCATACTCCATTGAAGTTAGTTCACATGGATCTTTTTCGACCAACTCATGTAATGAGTATGGGAAAGAAACAGTATTGTTTAGTGATCATTGATGACTTTTCTCGATTCACATGGGTGTTTTTCCTACTTCATAAAAACGAAGCATCCCAAATCATTCAAGAATTTATCACTAAAATTGAAAATCAACTTGATCTTAAGGTCAAAATAATAAGAAGTGATAATGGTACAGAGTTCAAAAATGAAAATATGAGTTCCTTTTGTGCAACCAAAGGCATTGCTCATCAATTCAGTGTAGCTAGAACTCCTCAACAAAATGGGATAGCTGAAAGGCGAAATAGAACACTGATTGAAGCAGCAAGAACGATGCTAGCAGATGCTAAACTGCCAATCACCTTCTGGGCAGAAGCAGTTATTACATCGTGCTTTATGCAAAATCGAACTCTGATTGTTAAAGAAAGTAACATGACACCTTATGAACTGATCTTTCATAGGAAACCATTTATTGGATTCCTCAAATCATTTGGTTGTCCAGTCTCAATATTAAACACCCGTGATCATTTGGGAAAATTTTCATCTAAGTCTGCTGAAGGATTCTTTGTAGTTATTCTTCTGTCTCAAATGCTTATAGAGTGTTCAATCCTAGACTGAACATTACTGATGAATCTAGAAATGTTCAATTCAAAGAACATTTGTTTCCCAAATCTACAAATGGTCCTAATTGGTTGTTTGATATTGACACTTTTACTAAGTCATTTGACCAAGTTCACTTGTCTGATGCAGGAAATATACATTCAGGTGATACTTCATCAACTGTAGAAAGAAGAGATAATTATTCATTGATTCCACCTACATCTGACGAACATATGAATGAAGATGTTCCTCTTCAAGCTGATCCCATCATACATTTGTCACAAAACCTTAGTGTTTCTTCTGAAGAAGGTCCCAGCCTGGTACCATCTCACTCAGATGACTTGTCAAATGAGATCAGAAATCAAAAACAGGTTTCTTATCCAGTAGAAACACAAGGTACATCAAATGATGCAAGCAACCTCAGTGCTGCTGAAGATGTAGCATTACTGAAACATAAGTTGACAATCTTCATAATTCAACAACAATACAAGATGAATGTGCCTCTGACCATAATGAATTGAATGTCTCCAATCTTGATGTAACTATTGCTGGTGACACCAGGTCAACCACAAGAATACACAAGAATCATCCAGTTGAAACCATTATTGGTGATCTTAATAAGAGGGTGACAAGAAGCAAGTCCAGTATTGCAAACATCTGTTTGTTCTCCTGCTTTTTATGTCAAACAATACCCAAAAACATCAAAGAGGCACTTCAAGACAATAGTTGGATTGAAGCAATGCAGGAAGAATTACTCTAATTCAAGAAGCAAGAAGTATGGCAGCTGGTAGATCTTCTCTAAGGACAAAACCCTATCAGTACCAGATGGCTGTACAGGAACAAAACTGATGATAGAAAGATAGTCATTAGAAAAAAAGCAAGACTAGTGGCACAGGGATACACTCAGGAAGAAGGAATTGACTATGACGAAGTGTTTGCTCTTGTTGCCAGACTAGAAGCAATCGGAATCTTTCTTGCATATTCTACGTCCATGAAATTTACTGTTTATTAAATGGATGTAAAGTGTGCCTTCCTTATGGAAAGATTGTGAAGAAGTCTATGTGAGTCAACCACCTGGCTTTGAAGATCCAGATTTCCCTCACAGAGTTTACAAGCATGACAAAGCTTTGTATGGTCTTCATCAAGCACCAAGAAAGTGGTATGAGACTCTATCATCCTTTCTTCTTGAACATGGGTATGAAAGAGGAAAGATTAATCAGACTCTCTTCAGAAGAATAAGAGGGAATACATGTTGTTAGTCCAGATCTACGTGGATGACATTATATTTGACTCGACAAACAACAACTCTACAAAGAATTTGAAGACCTTATGCATTCAAAGTTCCAAATAAGTGCTTGGGGGAACTCACCTTCTTTCTAGGGGTGCAAGTCTAACAAACCGCAGATGGAATCTTATCAACAATCAAAATATGTAGAAACCATGTTGAAGAAATTCCACTTTGCTGATGTTAGTCTATCAGAACTCCTGTGGATACTAAAGTGAAGATTAGACCTGACCCTGAAGGAAAATTAGTGGACCATACTCACTATCAATCAATGATAGGTTCACTATGTATCTAACAGCTAGTAGGCCTGACATTATGTTTGGTGTTTGTGTGTGTGCCAGATATCAAGCTGATCCAAAGAATCACATGTGAACACAGTCAAGAGGATATTCAGATATCTAAAGGGCAAGCTAGCTCTTGGATTATGGTATCTAAAGGGAAGGATAATTTAATCTCTATGCCTACACAGACAATGATTATGGAGGATGCAACTTCAATAGAAAATCCACTTCTGGCGGTTGTCAATTCTTGGTCCTAGACTAGTATCCTGGCAATGCAAGAAGCAGACAAATGTGTCTGTGTCCATAGTAGAAGCTGAGTATATTGCTGCATCAGCATGTTTCTCTCAAGTTCTCTGGATTCAAAACTAGATGCTTGATTATGGTTTTAACTTCTTGCATACACCAATTTCTATTGACAACACAGCTACTGTCTTTATAACTAATAATCCAATTCAGCACTCAAAAAACAAACATATTGAGATTAGATATCATTTTTTGAGAGACTATGCTGAAAAGGGTTTAATCAAATTGATTCAAGTACCAACTGAAAATCAATTAGCTGATTTGTTTACCAAGGCATTTGAACCTAGTAGGTTTGAATTTCTAGTTTAGTCATTGGCATGATTAACCTTGAGTAAAAACTATGAAAAACATCAAAAACAATTTAAAACATTAGAAAAACCACAAAAAGAAATCAAGTTTTATGGAGAAAAGAATTCAATAGGAAATGATATAATTACAGTCGTTTATTCATTCACTGTGCTTAATTTCAACATGTAAAAGACTGAAATGACTTACCAGATATGTTGGTAGGCTCAACTTGGAAGAAAAGATACATGCAGTGATGAATTAAAGACATATTCAATTGTGACACTCATCACAAAGTACAGGTATGTATTGGCTTATCTGAATGCATGTGTGTGTAGTAACCTAAACACACCAGGTAATGATACTTTATGAATCTCTTTCACCACATCATGTTTCATCTTTGTTTTGCTGAGCAAAGACCTGATGAAACTTGCACATAGTGCAGATGTCATGATCCAAAAGATTCCCAATGTGGAACACATCCAAAATGGATGAATCAACGAAGTAATACATTCCAATTGAATGAACAAAAGAATCCTATCATGGATCACCTTCCAAAGTGAAGTGAAAAGAATCCCAATATGGATCAACATGAAAAAGGATCAAATTAAAAGAATCCCAATGAGGATTAGTGAAAATGATATTTCATGACTTAAGTAACCTGGTAAGAAAAGTTGTGAAAAAGTTCTACCATGCATTGTATAAGGAGGGTTGATCATTTCATGCTTATGTGTGTGAGGTACACCTTGAATAATTAATCAACCAAAACATGATAAAAGTAATTTGCATCAAAATATCATCTAGGTATGGTTTAAGAGGACAAACATACCTTCAATCTTCAAGTTCATGATCATGTCCATTTAATCATAAAGGATGCACAAGTAAGGTAAGACTGATATGATCCCAACAAAGAGATCTTTCTCTTCATTATTAATATAAATCAAAATAACATTCAAAATTTTTAAATCTTTACAGTTTCTATCCAAATGTGGACATAAACTTTAGGGGGTGTAATTTAAAAATTTGAGTAAGTTCAAATTTGTTTATCAACTTAATTTTGAAAAACAAAACAAAAAGAATTTTAGTTGGTGTTGTTGCAATAAGTTACACCATTGTATCTCAGCTTATGCATTTCTTACAAGCATGATAAGCCCAAGATCATCAAAATTGGGAAACTTGTATTATTGGACATACAAGTCAATCCAAGCAAGAATTGACAACTTCAACAGCCAACTTCATAAGAAAATCAATCAAGGACACCTCTTCATAAGGAATAATCAATTCAATCACATTAAATTTTGATTAAGTTCAAAAACTAATGTAGGTAAGTGCATTAGTTAATGCGGGTGAAGGTAACCCATGCATGTAACTAATGGGGTAACAATATTTCCTCAAGTGCAACTAATGCGGACAATGATTTTACTCTACCGCATTAGTGGGTAAAGTGAATGTAAAATTTACTCTACCGTATTTGATACAGTTAACAAATGAGTATGAACAGGTCCCTATCGCATTTACTACAGTGTTGTGTTGACTTGTCAACCGCATTTGATATAGTTGCACAAATGCTGATTGACTTTGCTCTATCGCATTTGCTACTGTACAAATACGGATAGGTTAAAACAAGCAACTCAACCGCATTTGTTATTCTTCGCATTTACAACACAAATGCGGACAGCCAAAATTTCAAGTATAACTTCCGCATTTGAAACAATACACAAATACGGATAGAATACAAAATTTCCGCATTTGCAACAGTACACAAATACGGATAGAATACAGAATTTCCGCATTTGCAATAGTACGCAAATGCGGATGGAATACAAAATTTCAGCATTTGGAACAGTAATGGAATGCGGACAGTCAGTACAAAAAATTAAAAAATTAACCTTTCGCATTGCTATAGTCAACAAATGTGGATGATCAAAAGTAGCCAAATGCGGACTGTCAATGTCAAAAGTTGTCTTCCGCATTTGCTACAGTCAACAAATGCGGATGACCAAAAGTCAAACAAATTAACCTTCAGCATTTGCTATAGTGGTGACTGTATCTGCTTGTAAACTTATAAAATTTTCAAATTGTATTATTTGACTATTTAAAGGAATTCAAGGGTCATTTAATACTTTTCAAATTTGAGAGACTTTATAGTGAGACGAGCGCAAACCTACAGTACACCACCTTCAATCATCATCATCATTTAAACATTCAAAGATTTTGTTGTGTTTCCTCAAAACATCTTGTCATCGATTCAGAGCTACAGTTATTTCAAGTAAGGTATAATTTCAATAAAAATTTTGAAAACCAAGACCTGAGTTGAGAATGTTAACCTAAATCAAACAATGAACCAGATAATAATGAATAACACCAAAATCGAACTTATTAATATGATGTAATAACATTTTCACTTCAATAAACATATAAATGATAGGAATTCAACGATATTGAAAACCTTGATAATCATGTTTACTGCGAAAAACAGAGCAAAATGAAAAGGAAAATATGTAACAAATCAAATCACTTAATCTATTAAATGGTTCAAACATTTAAATTATGATTGTTAAAAGACAAATTCACCATGTGCCATTACAAAAATTTCAACAAGAAGTCCCTGTCAATTTAAAGTCAAAACTGATAAATAACACACATGTCTCTTGTGCAAATTACATGGCAAATCTTACATGGAGCAAGCTCCATAACGTCAGCGGTTATTTAAACCTGATGTGCCTGAAGCTGAAGGTCTTAGAGATATGATAAGATTTTATCTACCACATGGTAGCATATGCCTGACAGTGAGAACAACAATCTACGAGAATCCCATCAGGTCCTTCTGGAATCAACTGAGGGTAGTGAAGATGATGGAGTAAGAACTCTAACTGGGGAATCAATAATGAACTTACTTTGAAGATCAAAAAAGAGTCTGTTAGAAGATGTCCACAATTCAGTGATAATGCCAATGATCCTCTGAATTAGATGATGAAGAAATAACCACATTTTTCTCTGAATTGGTTATGAAGGGAGTATGAAGCAAAACAGATAGTCAAAGGATTAGTGGATCGTCTTGGAGGTTCTTAATTCATTGTTCCAACATTGTCTGTCAAAAAGAAAAAACTAGATGGAATGACATTCCGTCTCACATCTTCTGCATATATGTGCTCTCTGCAAACAACGACGGTTTAATATGTCTGCATATGTGTTAATGGCCTAATCTCCAACATCCAAGAAGGGTTGAGATACAAGTTAGATGTATCCCAGATTCATTCAAGGTCTAATCAATGAATCATTTCAGGACATTGTTAATGAAGGACTGTGCTTAACATCCCTCACTATGAGCAAGATCCATAAGTATAACAAGAAGAAAGAACCCAGGAACTTTTACAGTGGTGCCTACTCACCCCTTCTTCCTTGGATGCCTCAACAATTACATCAAGCAGGAAAAGCTCAACCACCTCAACAAACCAATAGCTCAAAACTCCACAACCTTCACCACAACCATCTCCAATACCACAAACTACAACCACAAACCATTCAATACAAAAACCTCATACAACCTCTCCAATACCAACAAAACTACACCAAAACAACTTCTCCAATACCAAACCACCTCTAATACAACAACCTTCACACAACAATCTCCAATAACACAAACCTTCACCAGAACCAGCCCAATACCACAAACTACCCACAACAATCTTGTCAATACCCCAAACTACACACAACCATCTCCAATACTAAAACCTTCACCACCACCATCTCCATCCACAAAATACACCATAACCATCTTAAATACCACAACCAACCACCAAACCTCTCCACAACCTTCACACACCATCACCATACCATCACCACAATCACATCACTTTCAACTCCACAAACCAACACACCAACAACCCTCAACCTACACCTAATCACCTCATGCCAATCTCAATATCACACCACCACAAATCAACTATATCACCCTTTTCAACATTGCCATCACAAGATTACCCGCTAATGTAGGAGGATCAACCAGTGCTCTAAAGCCTCCAATCTCTTCTGATAAGGATGATCATCACCCATCTGCCTGTATGTTGGACCAAAAGAACCAATGAGCCAAGATCAGAAAACCTCTAAGTCCCACACGGTATCACAACAACTGCTGAAAGCCTCATCAGTAGTTTGACAAGTACTGAAGACTTCAACAGCTGAAGATCAAGTGCTGAAGACCTTAACAGCTGAAGAACCAAAGTGCTGAAGTACAACAGCTGAAGAACACAAGTGCTGAAGCTGAAAGACCAAAGTACTGAAGTACAACAGCTGAAGAGTTCACAAGTGCTGAAGATCAACAACTGATGTACAAAGTCTGAAGACAAAGACTGAAGACATCAGCTGATGATATCTACTGAAGTCATCAGCTGATGAAACACCTGAAGGTCAAAGTCTGAAGATCAAGTACTGAAGCCTCAGTAGTTTGTCACAACTGCTGAAGAGTACTTCTTCAGTAGTTGTGATATCAGTAGTTTTATATTTTTATGTTTCAGTAGTTTTGTAAAACGACTGAAGAGCTTGTTCTTCAGTCGTTGTGTAGTTTCAGTAGTTTTATATTTTGTACTTAACTTGCTGATATGTTCTCAGTAGTTGTGAACATTTCAGTAGTTTGTTAAGAATTAGTTATTTTTGTATTGGATCTGCCAGTTGTCACTTTCCGTGATAACAGCAGTGACTGTTGCACTCTATATAAGGAGTGACAACCTATTGTAACAATGTGGAATGAGTAATTGAATGGAATGAATGATTGATTTGATTAGAAATATTCTACATCTATAAACATTCCTAGAAATCAGAAATACATATTCTCTCCCTATAACCGTATGCGATCTTAATGTACAAGTATCGATTGCTTGCTACAATTTGTCTAATTCGTGTTGTATTCCGCTGCTTTGTATTCTGATACATCAAACTTGTGATCACTGATCCTGTCAAATGGTATCAGAGCAGGTTAATCATTGATCGATCTAATAATTGATCATTGAAACTGCTATTCAAGATCCAAGTTTGATTGAATTAGCTTTTGTTTTTGCAAGAAACGGTTATAGAGATTGAATTTTCTGTATTTCTGCTCATTCATCCTGAGATCTTTTCTTGGTTCTCATTGAGTTTGTTGTGGTTTGTCTAAAACTTTTTAAAACTTGAACTAAACTGTTTTTGAACTGAAAATGACCACTCCCTCCAATGATCCTCACAATACTGGTTCCTCAACCAAGCCTCCTATGCTGGTTAGGAATGAGTATAACATATGGCAAAGACGTATGCTCCATCACCTGTCTGTTAACAGCGCAGGGTGTTGGACATCAGTGGTACATGGTCCACACAAGCCTATGGTGAATAACCCGGAAACCAATCAAATGGTTCCGAAGAGGAGGGAGCAATACTCAGATGAGGATAAGAAGTTGCTTGAGATTGATGCAAAAGCCCATGGAATTCTGGCCATGGCTTTGCCCAATGAAATCTATTCTGGGCTAATGCATCATGAAACTGCCCATGACCTCTGGATTGCTTTGAAAGAACAATTTGGAGGAACAGATGAGGTCTTGGCAAATAATAGAGAAATTCTTGCCCAACAATATGAGACATTCTCTCATAGAAAGGGTGAGACACTGACTCAACAATATGAGCGGTTTTCTTGTTTGATCTCTGAACTAAAAATGGTCAAACTTGAATACACCAATATTCAGATGAATAACAGATTTCTCAGATCACTGCCTGAGAGATGGGACACATATACTATTGTCCTACGCTCCAGTGCAAGTTTGGACAAACTATCTCTCACCAACTCCATGGGAAATTGCTCACTTTTGAGAGAGAGATAGAACAGAAGAGAAAGCTGTCTTCATCTGGAAAGCTCACTGAAGACTTTATACAAGGCAACACTGCCTTGGTGGGTCATGAGTCAGAATATGCTTCATCTGAATGCCAGTATGATGAGCATATTAATTTCTCTTCAAGCACTTCTGATTCTGCATTTGTAAGTGTTGATGGTCAGTTCACTGGGTGTAATAATGACAATCTATGTTTCATTATGGATGATCTCAAGGGGATTGCTGATGATGACTTAGAAGAGATGGATATTTTGAGCCAAATGGCCTTGATAAATATCAGATCTCAGAAGTTCTACAAAAGAACTGGAAGAAAATTCCCAGGACTCTCTGGCAAAACCAAAGTTGGTTTTGACAAGAGCAAGTTGAGGTGTCACAAATGCCAACGGCTTGGACACTTTGCAAGAGAGTGTAGATCAACTGGATCTAACTCTACTGCACCCTTTGTGACTTTTCCTGGCAATAGTCAACAAAACAGAGGGCAACATCCTGTCACATCTAGTCATCATCCTCAACAACAATCTCCGGCATATTTTGTTCCTCAGGGTCAAATGCCATATCAGTACCCTGTTATTACATGCCACAGTCAAATCAAGTTCAAGTTCCTATGACACCACACCTCATGCATTACCAGAACCTCAGCCTTCCCTATCTCATCAACAACCTCATCTCAACAACACAGCTTCTTCACCCCAGGAGTTGTTGACTGGAGCAGTTTACCAGATGACTTGTGGTCATGATCAACTGTTCTCAGGTGCTGGTCAACATGGTGGTGACAGTCCCTTTGGGAATCTAGCTCTTATGGCTTTGGAGTCTGCTGATACTTCATCTTCCAATGCCTCTACACCTCAGGTATCACAGGTATCCTCTGAGGCAAAAGCCAAATTATGTTCTGAACAATGCATAGCAGCATTTGCTTCCATTAGAGAAGCAAATGTAGCTTTAATTAATAAGAACATTGAGCTAGAACAAATAATTTCCAAAAACAAAGCTGAGTTTGAGTTTGTGCTCAAAGATAAAAATGATGAGGTTTATAAACTGAATTGCCAAATAATTGATGATAAGGCTAGAGAAGATGTACTTCTAGAGAAGTACAAAGATCTCAAAGAAACCCTTGCAGTTACCCAGGTCGAGTGTGATAGATGGGTACAATCATGCAAAGGTTTTGAAATGCTTCTTAGTAAGCAATCTGCTTCAAATGTGAAGTTTGGAATTGGCTACAATCACACTGCTCCACCTACAGATTTTACCCCAAGAGCAGAGGTAGAATCTGATGGTGAGAGTGATAACCAATCCATCACATCATGTGATCTACCTTCTGATACAGCACAATCAGAAGAAGTAGTCAGCATCAAGTCCTCTTTGAACCTATCAGCTGATGTTGATGGTCCAAATGCTGACATTCACATGATCAATAAGTTGATCAACTCAGGAGTTAATCCTGAAGGTCCTGAAAGGACTGGAGAGCAGGATTAACACCTGAAGTTCAAACTTCAACTGCTGTCAGTACTGAAGAGAAGAAAACTGGCAGTAGAAAGAGTTTGAAGACTACTAAAGAGGTTGTCAAGAAAGCAACCAATGCTTCCAAAGCATTGAAGAACAAGTCTTCTGTTGCTTCACCATCTTTAGTTGATGATCAACCTAAGATGAAGAAGAAACCATGTGAAGTATGTGGTTTGTTCAATCATCTTACAGATGATTGTTGGTACAAAAGAGGTTCCAAACTCAAACAAAAAGAAGAAATTAATGAGAAAATGGTAAAAATGAAAATGAGTTTGAGACCACATTTGTATCAGCAACATAATCCTGTAACCCTTAAGTCCTTAAAGAAATCCAAAAAGGAAGGAGTTAAACAGGTGACAGCTGAGGGTGCTCAAAAGAAGAAGGTGCAACATAGGACCTTATCTAACTCCACTAGCAATGTGTCTGATGAGCTGAAAGCTTTATCACAAAATCAGACACAGCTGGTGATGATGGTACAACATCTGTTGGGTAGAGTTAACCAACTAGATTCTCCTATGTTGAAACCACAGAAAAGGAGGTCTAAGCCAAAGGACTCCTCTTCTACACCATCTTCTTCTTCTCAGGCTGTTGTTACAAATAAACATGTTAGTTTACCATCTATTGATGAGACCAGGCCCAAAACCAAAAAGGTTTGGGTCTCTAAAACTAACTGATTGTTTATTATTGCAGGGTTCTTCAACATGCCAAAGTAGCATCTGGTATGTAGACAGTGGGGGATCTATGCACATGACTGGGAACATCTCTCTTCTTCATGACTACTCTCAAGGAAAGAAGGGATTTGTCTCTTTTGGCAATGATGCTAGGGGTTACATCATCGGTAAGGGCTTTGTCTCCAATGGAGAAATCAAATTTGATGATGTTAATCATGTGGAAAATCTCAAGTACAACCTCTTGAGTGTCAGTCAAATGTGTGATAAAGGCCATGTTGCCCTTTTCACAAGTCAAAACTGTAGGATTCTGTCATCCAAAGTTTTGCACTTGATTGACAAGGTGTTGGATGATCACACTCTCCTGAAAGCCAACAGGACAGGAAGAGTGTATGCCTTAGATCTCTCTAAGAAGATAGATCTCAAAGGCAATCCTTGCCTATTTTCCAAAGCCTCTTTTCAAGAATCTAAACTGTGGCACAGGAGGCTTGGTCATGTAATCTCAAAAACATGAATCAGCTTAGCCACAATAGTTTAGTCAGAGGCTTACCAATAAAGGAGTTCCACTGTGATGAAACATGCACTGCTTGTTTAAAAGGAAAACAGCACAAGGTCTCATTTCCTCCTATTGAAGTGTCCAAGTCCACTGCCTGCTTGCAATTACTGCATATGGATCTATTTGGTCCTGTGAGAGTAATGAGCATGGCAAAGAAGAAATACTGTCTGGTAATTGTGGATGATTACTCCAGATTTGTATGGACTTTCTTTCTACATTCAAAGGATGAGGCTGCTCAGAAGATTATCCACTTTGTGCTGTACATTGAGAAGCAGTATTCCCTTCCAGTCAAGTGTATTAGGAGTGATAATGGAACTGAGTTCAGAAATCATACACTTGATGACTTCTATCTTTCAAAGGGAATCAAAAGGCAGTTCAGCATTCCAAGGACTCCAGAACAAAATGGAGTAGTGGAGAGAAAGAACAGGACCCTCATTGAAGCTGCAAGGTCCATGCTGGCTGACTCAGGTTTGCCATTGACCTTTTGGGCCGAAGCTGTCAACACAGCTTGTTATGTGCAAAATAGAGTTTTAGTAAATCAGAGGTTGATGAAGACTCCATATGAAGTTCTCCATCATTTGGCTCCTCTGATTTCATTTTTCAAAGCATTTGGGTGTCCCTGTTTATTCTCAACACAAAGGATCAACTCCACAAATTTGATCCTAAGGTGGATGCAGGATACTTTGTTGGTTATTCATCTACTTGCAAGGCATACAGAGTCTTCAACTGCAGAACAAAGATGGTTGAAGAAACTCTACATGTTAAGTTTAATGAATCTCCAAAGGACAAGATTCCACAAAGTCCTGTGGAGTTATTTGATTTGGACATACTGCAATATGTTCCTTATCAAACTCCTGCTGTTGCTCCTGTCAACAGTTCACCACCTGGTGGTACTGCTGATGATGATGATGATTGCAGTACTCACCTCTTCAGGTTTAGTGATCAGCTGCCTGACTCAACTAGACCTGATGTTCCTGTAGCGCCAGTAGCACCATCCACAACAAATGCTGATGAGATTTCTTCGAATTCAACTTCCTTTGAATTACCATCCACTGATTGGTTTCAAGGAAATGATTCACCATCACCATCTGTTGCTGCTGAACCGGCTACAAACACTTGCACAGATCTCATTGTGTATCAAGATCTGAAGAATCACCCTATGTCTCAAATCATTGGTGATATCACTGCTGGAGTATCAACAAGAAGTCAATTGTCAAATTTCTGCTTCTATGCTCTCTTCATCAGTCAGCAAGAGCCAAAGAATTATCACATTGCTTTAAAGGACAATGGATGGGTTGATGCCATGCAGCTTGAGCTTCTTCAGTTCAAGAAACAGCAAGTGTGGGAACTGGTTCCTCTACCTCCAGGTAAGTGTGCAATAGGCACTAAATGGGTGTTTAGGAACAAAACTGATGAAAATGGGCTTATTGTTAAGAACAAGGCCAGACTGGTTGTTCAGGGGTTTGCACAAGAAGAAGGTATTGATTATGATGAAACCTTGCCCCTGTAGCCAGACTGGAAGCAATTCGATTGTTTTTAGCTTATGCTGCTTATCAAAAACTTAAAGTCTTTCAAATGGATGTCAAAAGTGCATTTTTGTATGGAAAAGTTAAAGAAGAGGTTTATGTATGTCAACCTCCAGGCTTTGAGGACAATAAACATCCTAATTGGGTGTATAAGCTTGATAAAGCTCTTTATGGGTTAAAACAAGCTCCCAGAGCCTGGTATGAGACATTATCAAACTTTCTTCTGGAAAACAATTTCACTAGAGGCTCCATAGACAAGACTTTATTCATTAAGAAAGCTGGGCAGCATAATCTACTTGTTCAAATTTATGTAGATGATATCATTTTTGCATCCTCTGATCCAAAGTTGTGTGATGCCTTTACAAAGTTGATGCAACAGAAGTTTGAAATGAGTGCCATGGGAGAATTACAGTTCTTTCTGGGGTTGCAAATCAAACAAAAGGCTGATGGAATTTTTATTCATCAATCCAAATATACAAAAGATCTTTTGCAAAAGTTTGATTTACAAAACTGTAAGCCCTGTTCTACTCCCATGAGGCACCACACAACTGGACTCAGATCAGAAAGGTAAAGTGGTTGATGAAACACTTTACAGATGTATGATTGGGTCCTTGATGTATTTAACAGCTTCTAGACCAGATATTATGTTTGCTACATGTGTTTGTGCTAGATTTCAGGCTGCACCTAAAGAGTCTCATCTGATTGCAGTCAAGAGGATCTTTAGATATCTGCAAGGCACTCCATCTCTAGGTTTATGGTATTCTACCGGACATTCTGGTAAATTAGTTGCTTTTTCTGACAGTGACTATGCAGGGTGTAAGTTGACCAGGAAATCAACTTCTGGTGGATGTCAATTCCTAGGCAACTGCTTGATTTCTTGGCAGAGCAAGAAACAGACCTCAGTTGCTACATCCACTGCTGAAGCAGAGTACATTGCTGCTGCAAGCTGTACATCTCAGGTACTCTGGCTTCAAAACCAACTTTTGGATTATGGCATTACAGAGACTAAGACTCCATTGTTAATGGATAGTGCTTCAGCTCTTTGCATTGTCAAAAATCCAGTCCAGCACTCTAGGACCAAACATATAGAGATCAGATCATTTTATAAGGATTGTTTTGAAAAAGGTCTGATTGATCCTAAGTTTGTGCCTAGTGCTGATGAGCTTGCAGACATTTTTACTAAGCCTTTGGATAGTTCAACTTTCCAAAACCTGGTGTTAAGGCTTGGTATGCTGCAGCTAGAATAGGTGACAACTACTGATGATCTCAGTAATTCATACTGATGATCATGAGTACCTGTCACATATAAGTACTGATGAGCTCTTTTAACCTCAGTAGTTTTATAACTACTGAAGGCTAAAGTCTCACAAGTACTGAAGTACTTCATCTGTTCTAAACTACTGATGTAGTTACAACTACTGATGCAGTCATAACTACTGCAATCAGTAAAAACAGATAAGTACTGATGTCCTATGAAACAACTGAAATCAGCCATAAAGACTGATGAATGTGTTGAGGACAGTTTGAAACAGCTGAAAAGCTAAGAATTGACGAAAACAGCTGAAGAGAACTTTCTCTTCAGTCGTTTGTACACTGCTGTTTCATTTTAAACAACTGAAGCAAAACCACGTCTTCAGTAGTTTTATAACTACTGATGACTAATACCAAGTCTTCAGTTGTTTACAACAGCTGATGACAAAACCACTGTCTTCAGTAGTTTCATAACTACTGATGACAAACACCATGTCCTCAGTTGTTTCAATCATCTGAAGTCAAAACCACGGTCTTCAGTAGTTTTCTAAACTACTGATGCCTACACCACGACTTCAGCTGTTTCAACGTCTGAAAGGATAATACCATGTCAACGGTCGTTTAAAACTACTGATGACTAACACCACATCCTTCAGTCGTTCCTCACCCGTACCCTATAAATACCCTAACCTAGCTCTCATTGCTTCATCTTCTTCAAACCTAACGTTCCTCTCCAAAACTTCCTTTCTCCATGGCGTCTATGCAAATTAAACCGCGACACAACTGTGTTGCCTACCTCACAAAATCGCCGATCTGGACTAAGTTCGATACTGCTATCGATCTTATGGTTCAGTCCCAATACAACAAGGCATTCCTTCTGAACCCCGTCTTACATGCCGAATCCTTGAACCAATTTTGGATGAACGTTATGTTACACTGAGGAGAGCAACACACCATCCCTCCGGTCAGTCGTCAACAACAAAGAAGTAGTCATTACTCCTGCAACAATCCGTAAAATTCTTCAACTGAGTGATGCTACCTCTCCTGCTGGATATCCGAAGGGCACCATAGATCTATCATTTGCTCAGCATGGATATCAAGGTGATCTCAGTGCCACCACCATCATGAAGAAACACTTTAATGACGCTGAGCGCCTGATTTTTCACATGGTCAATGTATGTTTGGCCCCTAAGACATCGTCTTGGGATCAAATGTCCACCAAATGGCAGCAGGTAATGTATTCTATCCTTGAGCAACAACCACTAAACTTTTCAGAATTAATATTTTCAGAGCTCAAAGATATGGCTCAAAAATAACTGCCAACCGTTGGATACTCTATCCACGGTTCATAATGGCCATTATTATAGACCAGCTTAATGCTGAGGGACTTGTTGGCTTGGGAGTCCCTGCTACGGCTGTTCTGCCAGAAGTATACTCCCGGCACAACTCTGACCGGACACTCAAACTGGCTGCCAAGCTGCGAAAACCCACGCAGCTGGAACCCACAGCCACCACCTCCAAATCCAATGTCCCCACCAAACCCACCAAAAAGAAACCCAAAATGGCTACTCAGGGAATTGAGTCCCCTGAGGATGCCCTGCAACAAACGCAGGATATATCCACTAGTCCAAACCCCCTAGTGGATACAATGACTCTTCCAGCCACAGCCGCTCAGGCTTCCTCTCAACAGGAGCCTGCAGCAACCCAAGGGGCACCTACTTATCTGGGATCTTACTCACTTGAGGAGATTGCCATTGAAGAGCACCATCCACCCCAGGTGCACACTGCTTCTAACCCCTTACCCCAAACAACCGCCCCTCACAGCCCAACTTTAATAGTTGCACAAGTGCTGACTCAATTGCACTCCTCACCCCTCCCCAGAAACCACTTACTACTGGGAATACCTCTACAATTGAGGGGGAGGAACACAGTGCACCTGAGAACCCACAGCACAGGGGTTTCCCATTCTATCTCCTGGTGTAGACAAGGAGCTTAGAATATCTAGTGAGGCTGCCACCTCCTCTGACTCAGCACATGACCAGAGTGAGGCTGGTAACATTGCTAAGACCTCCCTAGAGGCAACAGCTGATGATGGACATTGTCCTGAGGCTGGAAGTCCCCAGTACCAAGCACAAGGGGCACATGCACCAACTGGTCTACACCCAGTGCATGTAAATCCTGCTCTAAGCAGGAGGTCAGGTGATTCAGTATCAACTGATGATGACCTGAGCTTCTTCTATGATGTAGTTGCTCAAAACACCATTCTAGAGGATGAGGTTAGCAGACTCAAAGAGCTGCTGGCCAAGATGTCTCAGGATGCAAGTCCATCTGCCACCATCATACACCCACAGATGGCACTTCCCTTGAAGGTTTCCCAAACACAGAGCCACCCCAAAATCAACCACCTGCCTCTGCTTCAGGCCCTACTTCTCAGGAACAGAACCCTCCTGAGCAAATAGGTGCTGTACTCCAAAATCCCTTCCTCTCATCACCCCAATAATCACTGATATAGTGATCAAAGCCCTTGATGAGAGGCTTTCCTCCACATTACAGCCCTTGGTTGATGCTGCTGTCCAAAAGACTCTTTCTGCGGTACCAAACCCTTCTCCAATGCAACCAAAAAGGGGGAGAGTACTGCAGTGAAAGAAAGAAGAGGAAAAGATCCGAGGAAAAGGAGAGAAGCAAGTCCAAGAGGAGGAAAAAGAAAAGCAACCTCTGCTCACGTACAAGCGAAAGAGAAGTGCTGATGATCACACTGCTGAAGACAAATCCTTGGAGGAGCTGGTCAAAGAAGCTGACACCACACACAGCCGCTCCATGGATAAAATAATTGAACAACTCTTCAGGCAGGGGTTTGACACAGCCACACTGGATAGTGAGATCAGAAGGTTAGAAGTACAAGAGATACAAACCCGATGGGCAGGGTATGATGCTCTTGAGAAAGAGAGGTTGGAAATAATGATCCGCTTATTGCAAAATACTTGGGAAGATCATTAATGGAGATCCGCGCATGGTCCAGGGACAGCATTCTGGCTATAGCCACCAGAATCTGTCTGTCTGAGCAATTCAACAAAGGGATTATTGTGGAAGCCCTTGATGAGGGGGCTGGCAAAAGGTTAGAGATGGCTAAACTCACAAAGCGAAGCTAACTACAAGGATGCTAGATCAACCTTCCTTCCCCACTCAAACAGATCCTATCCCTCAAATCTCCCAACCAACCTCTAAGCCAAAATCCAAACATCCTCATTCTTCAAAACCAATTCCTTCACCAACCCAACCATCATCCAGTGATGTACCCCGAAGGAGGAGAAGGGTGCTGAGGATGGAAGAAGAAGAGAAGAAGAGGATGAAGATGATAGTCTGCCACTCTCTGCTGTTCTGAAGCTACCAAAACCCCGAAGTCAACCATGATCACACCTGACTCTCAAAGGGAAATGGTCAGAGTCAAGATAGAAGAAGAAGAACAGCAGAAAGAGAAACAGCACGATGAGCAACTGTTGAAGATGGTTGACAAGGAATTTCCTCAGTCATCATCTATTCAAGCCATGAAAGGGCATGCTCAAAGGCTGTACACTCTCAGGCACACCTTTCAGTATCAGAAGGAGAGAGTGAGAGTATGGCCAGACCCCAGGGTGAGTTCTAGAATCCATAAAAGAACTATCCCACACAGATACAACGGCCAGGTACGAAAAACAATAGAATCTACCATCATGTTGGCCGTTGTAGTCTCACCTTGGGAAATCATTGATGAATTCAAGAAAGCTCACCAAGCAAAGAAGACACCTCAAGCCTTACTAGAAAACAAGATGATTAAGAAGGGGTTGTTATATAAAAAGCTTGAAGACATCCAAAAGAATGAGCTCCAGTTACTCCTTGAAGGCAACCATCCTGATGAATTTGTATATAGGGAGGTAACTACGGTGGAGCTGAAAAATGGCAGGACCATGAAGTACTTATCAGAGTACTATGGTCCAGAGTTCTTCTTCGAAGGAGGAGCTGAAGAACTCTCAGAGGAACAAGTTGTTCTCCTTGAGGCCTATGTTCGTGAGTCATACAGACTCATTATGGGGAAGTAAATCTCATGAATGGGATAACAACTCTGTGTCCAGTTCCCCAAAACAGAGTTCCCATTCATACTCTGCCAAACAAATATTTGAGATTCTTCCCAGGCCGGAGCTTACATGGGTCATCTTCTCTACTGATCAAGAAGGAAAAAGACCAACATTTTGCCATCAATAAGTGGGAGTATAAATAAGTTAGAGGTTTTGGCTGCATTGGTTCAGGGGGAGTTTGTTGGACCAAAAGAACCAATGAGCCAAGATCAGAAAACCTCTAAGTCCCACACGGTATCACAACAACTGCTGAAAGCCTCATCAGTAGTTTGACAAGTGCTGAAGACTTCAACAGCTGAAGATCAAGTGCTGAAGACCTTAACAGCTGAAGAACCAAAGTGCTGAAGTACAACAGCTGAAGAACACAAGTGCTGAAGCTGAAAGACCAAAGTACTGAAGTACAACAGCTGAAGAGTTCACAAGTGCTGAAGATCAACAACTGATGTACAAAGTCTGAAGACAAAGACTGAAGACATCAGCTGATGATATCTACTGAAGTCATCAGCTGATGAAACACCTGAAGGTCAAAGTCTGAAGATCAAGTACTGAAGCCTCAGTAGTTTGTCACAACTGCTGAAGAGTACTTCTTCAGTAGTTGTGATATCAGTAGTTTTATTTTTATGTTTCAGTAGTTTTGTAAAACGACTGAAGAGCTTGTTCTTCAGTCGTTGTAGTTTCAGTAGTTTTATATTTTGTACTTAACTTGCTGATATGTTCTCAGTAGTTGTGAACATTTCAGTAGTTTGTTAAGATTAGTTATTTTTGTATTGGATCTGCCAGTTGTCACTTTCCGTGATAACAGCAGTGACTGTTGCACTCTATATAAGGAGTGACAACCTATTGTAATCAATGTGGAATGAGTAATTGAATGGAATGAATGATTGATTTGATTAGAAATATTCTACATCTATAAACATTCCTAGAAATCAGAAATACATATTCTCTCCCTATAACCGTATGCGATCTTAATGCTTACAAGTATCGATTGCTTGCTACAATTTGTCTAATTCTTGTTTGTATTCCGCTGCTTTGTATTCTGATACATCAAACTTGTGATCACTGATCCTGTCACTGTAAAAACAGGCAAATCAAGCATGCTCCCTCAGAAAGTTTTGCTGATTCAAGTTACAGGACCTGATGAGAAGAGGATGAATGTCACTGAATGAAGCAAAAGATGAAAGAATGGAGAGAATTCTAAACAGAAGGAAAAGAATCATAGATGATGAATCTAGAATAGATGAGAAGGAACAGGAGATGAAGATCCAAAGCAAGCATAAGGATGAATTGGATGAGAAAGATAAGGAAATTGCAGTTTGTGAAAGGCTGCCCTTGAGCACTAAGAGAGAGAAGTCACGTGGACATCTGGACACACTGAAAATTCAAACAATTGCAATGGAGGACAAGGGAAAATATCATAGACGAACAAGCTGACATCGTTCTCAAAACTGAAAAAGAAATTGATAGCAAGAACAAAAGGATATCCGATCTTGAAATGATGATTAGATCCTAATAAATGAAGTGGATGATGATGATGAGCAAGAAGACAAGAAAAGGAGATGTAGATGCAGAAAAAGGAGAGATGATGAAAGTCAAACTAAGTTTTAAAGATCAAAGTCTAGAATGGTAGGTATTCTGGAAACACAGATTACTCTGACTATGAAAAAGGTGAATTTGAAGAAACTTTCAGTGCAGTGGGATAGTTTTCATCTGAACAATTCAGCATTGATGATGACTTTTGGGAATCATAAAACAACCAAAGAACCGAGTCAGAGCCTATTGTTTTGATCCAAATCACCAGTGCCTTGGAAAAAAGAATAACTTACAAATGCCCTGTTAGCTATTATTGAAGAACAAAAAGAAAAACTCAAGGAAAAGTACGAAAAATAAAGGAAAGAAGAAGCTGAAACAGAACAGAAAGAAAAGGAAAAAGTAAATGAAGGATCAAGAGCCAAGCACCACCTAAAAAGATACCTGAACAGAAGAACAAGCTCAAACCTCTAGCCCTCAACTTCAAACTTACTCACGAAAAGAAGTACTTAGCTGAAAAAGCCAAGGTAAAAGACCAATAGTTGAAGAAGAACCAGCAAAGAAACAAAAAGATGACCCAAGAAGTCTAGCACCAATGCTAAATTTTGGAAGAACATGAGCAGGCAGAAGCTCAGTTGAAGAAATGGTTGGTGCAATTGATTAGAAGAAGGTGAAATTGCTGGTGGATACGAGTTGAAAAGGATGTTCTCATGGACAGCCTATTAAAGCAGAATAGGCAGTGGAAGACATGGTAACCAAAGCACAAACTGATGACTTGATGACTAAAGCCATGTTTCTAATCAATCAAGGTTATGATCCTGATGAAGTGTTGGAATGACTTATGAAGGCATGAAGGAGGAGGAAGAGAAAGTAAAAGGGCTGCTTGATCCAACAATTGAAAACGTATGAAAAGGCACTTTCAAAAATACTACTGTGCATAAAGGTTCTTCTGTGAAGAAATCATCTGGGTATGATAGACCATTGCCAAGACAGAATCCCATCCAAGCTATCATCAATGAAAAGGTCGTCTTCAATTCATAAGCCACTATTTCTGATCCTTATAGTATGACTGATAAGGAAATAAAGGATTACCCACCAATCAAGGCTACACCAAAAGAAAGTTGGCTAACATGAAGACAAATTCTTTAAGAACTGCTACTCTCATGATGATAAATGAGAAGAAAGAAAATTAAAGCAGTTGGAAGAAGAGGTGCTTAATAAGAAACCAGAGAGGAAGAGTGTCTGCACATGACATGAGTCTTACTCACAAAGATCAAGATTATCTTGCACCTGTTATTCATAAATATCCATAGTGGTTTGTTGACCCCTCTTAACTAAAGCTTCAAGAAGGGTTGACCACTACTGAGATGATCAGAGGAATATCAACTCCAAAAGGCAAAACTGATCAAAAAATTATTACCTGGAAGTATGATAGTGCATAGAACATGTTTATGGTCAAAAGGATCTCTGGAGTAGTGCAATTCTTTACTGAGTACTCTACTTTGGTAAATGCACTTGAGATTCATGACTTGAAAGAACTGGCCAACCTAGAGCTGATCAATCACAATGCCATGTATAGAGGTTATGAATTTGAAGGAATACTCAAAATGTTGAAAAGAACAAACAACTTCAACACTTTGAAAGCTACATGCATGATGAAAGACAAAACATTCAAGAATCCAATGGAAAAGAAACAAACAAAACCAGCAGAAGAAGTTGTATTCCCTGAACTTAAAGTCACACCTACTAAAGCCTTGAAAAGAAAATTGGTAGCTGGTACACATTTCTCAATTCCAATTTCAAATGTGTTTTATGATGAGAAGACATGTGAGTTAGTGATTGAGAGGAAATGGGGAGGAAAAGAGGGTGCTGAGATTAGACTATTCAGTGGTTATGAAGTGAGATTATTGGATCAATCATACATTCAATACATCTATACAAGACACTTTAGAGAGATATCAAACAAACTGGGTGAAGAAGATCTACATTTCATTCTGAATGTATCAAATACTAAAAAGGCCTATGATCAGATCAATGCAAAAGAGAGAAAAGAAAGAAGAACACCTCTCCAATTGGGCAACATTGTCAAGCTTGAAGTGATGTAGATGGTTCCCTATTAAATCACAGAGATGGACTTTCAACAGTTTTCTTTGGGAACCTATCTCTTTGAAGAAGCTACCACTTTAAGCATCCATAATATGGGCAAAATGAAGATTCATGTACTGAGCAAAGATAAAATGTTAGAGGCTTAAGACTTTGTCAACATAATCAAAGCAATTCTAGATCCAAGACAAGCTACATCTTGTATCGTCAAAAGACCCAGCTAAATCATCATAACATCACCTCCCAAACATTGAGGAAAACTAGGTTATATAATCCTTAGGGGGGAGTATTGTTGCACCCTGAAAGGATCATACATGCAAACTCAATGGGTGAATTGATGATTGCTCAGCTGAAATCCCACAAGTCCAAGAACCAATGTGGATGAAGATCTACAAAGAAAATAACAAGTGTTATCTTCCGCATTAGTTAATGCGGAAGACATAACTCTGATGCGGACACGTGTTTAATATTCCGCATTGACTAATGCAGAAGACAATACTAATGCTGAAGAACAAGTTACTCTTCCGCATTAACTAATGCGGAAGAACAAAAGAAGATGCGGACAAGACTTTGCTCATCCGCATTTACAAATGCGGATGACCACCAAATGCGCATGAGTATTTGTTCATCCGCATTAACCAATGCAGATGACCAACTTACTAATTCGGATGATCAAGTGGAAATGCTGATCAAGATTATCTCATCCGCATTTGTCAATGCGGATGAACAAGCAGAGATGCGGATCAGACTTAGACTAGTTTCTGATGTAATAGGTCAGGGGTAGTTTAGTCATTTGTAAAGGCATCTTGTCTGCCTATAAATAGAATAGTTGACCTCGTACTGAGGAGACGACTGATAGATAGAGAATTTTTGTTGTAATTATTCTCTGTAACTTATCAACTTTCATATATCAATACAAACAGCATTTATGAGTATATTTCTTGCTTTGAATGTTCTTTTATTGTTTGTTTCCGCCACTCAATCATTGACTTGATTATCATATTCGATTCTCAGTAAGAATATCACTCTTACTTAACACCAGTTAGACTGCCTCTGCCCAGAAGGTGATGGGCAGCTTAGAGTCAGACAACATGGTTCTTGCAGCTTCAATTAGTGTTCTGTTTCTCCTCTCAACAACACCATTTTGCTGAGGAGTCCTGGGAGCACTGTATTGTCTTGTAATACCTTTCTTATCACAAAATGCATCAAGGATTTGGTTCTTGAATTTAGTTCCCTGATCACATCTTATGATTTTGACCTTGTGATCAGATTGATTCTTAATCTTTAAGATGAAATCCTTCAGAATCTCAGGAGTCTCATCCTTAGTTCTAAGGAAGAAGACCCAAGTGAATCTTGTAAAGTCATTTGTGATCACCAAACAATAAGAGATCCTTCCTAGACTCGTTACACTAGTGGGACCAAAGAGATCCATATGTAACAAGTGTAGGGGGAGTAGTGATGGAGTTTCTTTTCTTAGGCTTGTGAGATACCTTGTGTGCTTCCCTTTTAGGCATGTAACACAATGATTATCACTTCTAAACTCTTTCTTTGGCATTCCAATACCAAATCATTCTTAATCATTTTATTCATATTCTTAAAGTTTACATGGCACATTCATTTATGCCATAGGAAAGTCATCACTATTTGCTTAGAAAAAAAGCATGAAACTTCTTGAGGGAGAGTTTCTTGCAAATCCATCTTGTACATGTTCCCTTTCCTGGGGCTCTAAGCAGAATATGCTCATGAAGAATGACCACCCAGGCTTGAGACAATACACTCATGCTCAGTAAAGAGCATGTTATAACTCTGATCACAAAATTGGGATACACTCTAAAGATTATACCAAGCACCTTGACAAAGTTTACCTTTTCATGCGAGATTACCATTTGTGACCTTGCCCTTCCATAATGTAAACAACTTCATCTCCTCCAAAGGTAACTGGCCCTCCATCAATCTTTAAATGTTCTGGAGTAGTGACATTTGCCTGTCATGTGCTGGAACAGACACTGTCAATGATCCAGACATTTTTGTTGCTTCAGCTGTCCTTGCACAAAGAAAATGATTAGTACATTGGGAAACCCAAGATTACTTGTCTGGGCTCACTAAGTGAAATAGAGGTAATACAACAGTAATTGTCAGGATCAGTGATCACAAGTTTGATGTAATAGAGCGTAACGCAGCATAATAAGAACAAGAATTAGACAAATTGTAGCAAGAATATGATACTCGTATGCATTAAGAACAAATACGGTTATAACGAGAGAATATATTTCTGTAACAAGGAATGTTTCTATAATTTGAATATTTCTGATCAAATCATTTCATATTACAATAGGTTGACACTCCTTATATAGAGTGCAATCGCTGCTGTTATCACGGGAAAGTGACAACTGGCAGATCTAGTACAAAAATAACTAATCTTAACAAACTACTGAAATGTTCACAACTACTGAGAACATATCAGAGTGTTAAGTACAAAATATGAAACTACTGATAAGAAACTACTGAAACTACAACGACTGAAGAACAAGCTCTTCAGTCGTTTTACAAACTACTGAAAAATATAAAACTGCTGATGAGCACAACAACTGAAGAAGTATTCTTCAGCTGTTGTGTCAAACTACTGAACAGATAAAACATAAAACTACTGAAAGGTAAACCGTCACAACTATGAAGAAGACCTCTTCAGCTGTTGTGACAACGTCTGATACTTTGGTCTTCAGCATTGTGTCTTCAGACTTTGTCTTCAGCACTTGTGTCTTCAGACTTTGTCTTCAGCACTATGTCTTCAGACTTTGTCTTCAGCACTTGTCTTCAGACTTTGTCCTCAGCACTTGTCTTCAGACTTGTCTTCAGCACTTGTCTCAGATTTGTCTTCAGCACTTGTCTTCAGACTTTGTCTTCAGCACTTGTCTTCAGACTTTGTCTTCAGCACTTGTCTTCAGACTCTATCTTCAGCACTTGTCTTCAGACTCTTTCTTCAGCACTTGTCTTCAGACTCTGTCTTTAGCACTTGTCTTCAGACTTGGTCTTCAGCACTTGTGTTTAGACTTTGTAATCAGCTGTTGTTCAGCTGTTGTGGTCTTCAGTAGTTGTTGTGACGTCTGTGGGACTTAAAGGTTTTTCTGATCCGGCTCATTGGTTCTTTGGTCCAACAAACTCCCCTGAACCAATGCAGCCAAAACCTTTAACTTTATTGAGGTCCCACTTATTGTTGGCAGAATGGTTGGTCTTTTCCTTCTTGATCAGTTGAGAAGATGACCCATATAAGCACTGGCCTGGGAATGAGTCTCTGATGATTTGGTTGGCAATGTATGGATGGGAGCTCTGTATTGGGGAATTGGACACTGAGTTGTTTCCCCATCCATGAGACTTACTTCCCATGTATAAGCCTGTAGGATTCTCTGGTGTATGCTCTGAGAAACATAATTTGTCTTCCATGGTCAGGTTCTCAGCTTCACCATCAAACAATCCTTCACGCCCATATAGCTCTGAGATGTACTTGGCCTGTTTGCCATTTTTGAGCTCAACTGTTGTAATCTGTCTGTATGCAAACTCATCAGGATGAGTCCCTTCAAGTAACAGACTGAGCTCATTTTGTTTGAAGTTCTCAAGCCTCTTGTAGACTAACCCCTTTTTAATAACTCTGTTCTCTAACAATTTTGGGGTGGCTGTTTAGTCTCATAGGCCTTCTTGAAATCTTCTACAATCTCCCAGGGTGATACACAAGGACCACTGTGATCTCTTCATCTACGATCCTTTTTACTTGGCCCTTGTATCTCGAAGGAATGTCTTTCTTTACAATCCTGTGAGCCACCTAGGATCAGGCCATACTCTCACCTTTTCCTTCTGATATTGAAATGTGTTGGCAAGGGTGTACAACCTCAGAGCTTCTTTCTTCATACTAATATTGATGAAGAAGCAGCATAAGTTTTGTCGATGCTTTTCAACATCTCATCGTCATGAAGCCTTTGCTGCTGCTCTTCTTCAATCTTACTCTACAGTTTCCATCTGTGAGGTGGGAGTGATGGGCATGGGTTTGGCTTTAGGCAATGTTAGGACTGCAGACAGAGGCAGCCTATCTTCTTCCACATCATCCTCTTCTTCTTCTAGCCTCAACACCCTTCTCTTCTTCTTCTTGGGTGCATCATCGGTTGTTGGTTTAGAGGGTAAGGGAGTTGGTTTTGTGGGTTGTGGTTGTGGTTGTTTTGGAGAGGGAATGTTGACAGGCTGAGTTAGCATTTTAGAGGTGAGTGTGGCTTTTGAGTGTTTGGCTAGCTCAGTCCTGGCCCTGCTCCTGCTTCATTCAAAGCTTCGACTACTAAACCTTAGTGTATGCTTCAGACGAACAGATCTTGGAGGTTATGGCCAAGATACTGTCCCTGGTCCATGATTTAATCTCGATCAATGATCTCCCAAGATATTTTGCAATGAATCTGATCATGATCTCTAGTCTCTCTCTTCTAATGCATCATAACTTGCATCTTGAGTTAATTTCTTCAACTTCAAGTCTCCTGATCTCTGAGTCAAGCTGTGCAGTATCGAACCCTGTCTATACAGTTGATCAATAATGGCATCCATTGATTTACTATGTGTAGATCTGCCATTTTGATCATCTCATCGAGTTGGAGTTCTTCTCTTTTCCTTCACCCTTTCTTCTATATGTGACATGAAAGCTTTGTGACTTTCACCCACTTGATCATTTTCGGTTCCCTTCACAGACTCCTCTTCCTTCTCAGTTTCCTTTTCTTTCAGTTTGCTCTTCCTCTTTGCTTTCACTGACTGACTCTCCCCCTTTTTGGTTGCATTGGTTGCAAGGGTTTGAGTAGCAGAAAGCCTTGTGCTCACAATCTCCTCCACCAGGGGTTGTATGATTGAGGGAAGCCTCTCATCCATGGTTTTGATCACAATGTCTGTGATCATTGGGGTGATGAGAGGTAGGGTTGCTGAAAGATAGCAACTGTTTGCTCAGAGGGGTTCTGTCCCTGAGAAGCAGTGCCAGAAACAGAAGCTGGTGGCTTGGAAGTTTTGAGTGGCTGAGTGTGTGGGAGACCTTCAGGTGAAGGTGCCATCTGTGGGTTTATGTTGGTGGCAGATGGACTTGCTTCTTGAGAGAATTGGTCAAGTAGTCTTTGTAGTCTACTGACTTCTTCCTCAAGAATTGTGTTCTGGGCCAGAACATCATAAAAGAAGCCCAGGTCATCATCAGCAGATGCTGAATCACCTGACCTCCTGCTTGTAGCAGGATGTACATGCACTGGGTGTAGACCAGTTTTAGCATGTGCCCCTTTTTCTTGGAACTGGGGACTTCCAGCCTCAGGACTATGTCCTTCATCAGCTGTTGCCTCTAGTGAGGTCTTAGCTATGTTACCAGCCTCATTCTGATCATGTGCTGATTCAGAAGAGGTGGCAGCCTCACTAGATGTTCTAATCTCCATATCCACACCAGGAGATAGAACGTGTAAACCTCGGTGCTGTGGGTTGTCAGAAGCATGGTGATCCTCGTCCTCAATAGCTGTGGTTCTCCCCTTTGTTGGTGGTTGTGGGGAGGAGGAGAGGCATGCAGCTGAGTCAGCACGTTTGCAATGATAATGGTTGGACTTTGGGGGGCGGTTGCATGGGAGATGGGGTAAAAGCAGTGTGCACCTGGGGAGAATGGTGCTCTTCAATGGCAATCTCCTCAAATGAGGAAGATCCCAGATTTGTGGGTACCCCTTCTGTGGTTGCTGCAGGCTCCTTTTGAGAGGAATCCTGAGCGGCTGTGGCTGGGAGAGTCCTTGTATCCACTAGGGGGTTATAACCAGTGGATATAGCCTGCGTTTGTGTTGCAGGGGCATCCTTCAGGGACTCATTTCCCTGAGTAGCCTTTTTTGTCTTCTTTTAGTGGGTTTGGTGGGGACTTTGGATTTGGAGGTGGTGGCTGTGGGTTCCAGCTGCGTGGGTTTGCGCAGCTTGGCAGCCATTTTGAGTGATTGGTCAGAGTTGTGCCGGGAGTATACTTCAGGCAATACAGCCATAGAAGGGACTCCCAGGCCAACAAGTCCCTCAGCTTGAAGGGTTTTCAATTATGGCCATTATGAACGAGGATATAATATCCAACGGTTAGCAGTTGTTTTTGGGCCATATCCTTGAGCTCAAAAATAGTATTTCAGAAAAATTTAAAGGTTGTTGCTCAAGGATGGAGTACATTACCTGTTGCCACCTTGTGGACATTTGATCCCATGATGAAGTCTTGAGGCAAGGCATACATTTACCATATGAAATATGAGACGTTCGGCATCTAGGAAATGTTCTTCAGTATGGTAGATGCACTCAGGTTACCCTGGTATCCATGGTGGGCAAATGATTGATCTGTTGTGCCCTTTGGATAACCAGTTGGGAAAGTGGCATCATCCAGATTAGGGTTTGGCGAAGAGTGTCTGGAGTAATGACCACTTTTGGCCATGGACAAACGATTGAAGAGACTCTGTGTCATTCTCCTCAGAGACCAGAGTGACGTTTGTCCAGAATTGGTTAAGGGATTCGGCATATATGGTGGGATTTACCAGAAAAGCCGTTTGTAGGGTGACTGAACCATTAAATCAATGGCGTTGTGAAACTTGGTCCAGTATGGCGATTTGGTGAGATGTGCGACACAGTTGTGTCGAGTTTTAGTTGCATGGTCGCCATTGATGAAGAGAGGGTTACAGAGTTTTTGAAGTTAGGTTGAGGAGAGAAGAAATAAAAACTCTGAAGGTGGGATAAGGTATTTAAAGGGTCGGGTTAGAAAACGACTGAAGGTTTTGGTGTTAGTCATCAGTTGTTGAAACTACTGATGATGTGGTATTAACTTTCAGATGTTGAAACAGCTGACCGTATTGGTGTGATCAGCAGTTGTTATAAAACAACTGAAGACTTGTTTTAACCGTCAGACGTTGAAACAGCTGAAGTCTCTGATTTAGTCATCAGTAGTTATAAAACTACTGAAGACAGTTTTGACTTCAGGTGATGAAACAACTGAAGACTTGGTATTAGTCATCAGTAGTTGTGAACTACTGAAGACAGTGGTTTTGTCAGCAGTTGTTGTAAACAGCTGAAGACTTGGTGTTAGTCTTCAGTAGTTGTAAACTACTGAAGACATAGTTTTGGCTTCAGTGTTTTAATGAAACAGCAGTTGTAGAAACAACTGAAGAGTAATTACTCATCAGGTTTTCGTCAATTCATAGCTTTTCAGCTGTTTCAGTCTGACCTCCACTCTTACTCATCAGACTTAGATCTGAGTTTCGACGTTTCATAGGTCATCAGTACTTATCTGCATTTCTAACATCAGTAGTGTGGCTACAACAGCTGTTGTGACTACATCAGGTTGTACTACATCAGTTGTTTTAACAGATAAAGTACTTCAGTACGTGAAGTATGTAGCCTTCAGTAGTTATAAAACTACTGAGGGGAAAAAACAACTCATCAGTACTTATATGTGACATAATGAACTAATGATCATCAGTACTTGTGAGCTGAGATCATCAGTAGTTGTCACTTATTCTAGCTGCAGCATACCAAGCCTTAACACCAGGTGTGGAAAGTTGAACTATCCAAAGGCTTAGTAAAAATGTCTGCAAGCTCATCAGCACTAGGAACAAATTTTGGATCAATCAGACCTTTTTCAAAACAATCTCTAATAAAATGGTGTCTGATTTCAATATGTTTAGTCCTAGAGTGCTGGACAGGATTCTTGACAATACAAAGAGCTGAAGAGTGTCCATTAACAATGGGGTCTTAGTCTCTGTTATGCCATAATCCAACAATGGTTTTGAAGCAAGAGTACCTGAGATGTACAGCTTGCAGCGATAATGTACTCTGCTTCAGCAGTTGATGTAGCAACTGAGGTCTGTTTCTTGCTCTGCCAAGAAATCAAGCAGTTGCCTAGGAATTGACATCCACCAGAAGTTGATTTCCTGGTCAACTTACACCCTGCATAGTCACTGTCAGAAAAAAACAACTAATTTACCAGGATGTCTAGTAGAATACCATAAACCTAGAGATGGAGTGCCTTGCAGATATCTAAAGATCCTCTTGACTGCAATCAAATGAGACTCCTTAGGTGCAGCCTGAAATCTAGCACAAACACATGTAGCAAACATAATATCTGGTCTAGAAGCTGTTAAATACATCAAGGACCCAATCATACATCTGTAAAGTGTTTCATCAACCACTTTACCTTTCTGATCTGTATCCAGTTGTGTGGTGCTGCACATGGGGGTAGAACAGGGCTTACAGTTTTGTAAATCAAACTTTTCCAAAAGATCTTTTGTGTATTTGGACTGATGAATGAAAATTCCATCAGCTTTTGTTTGATTTGCAAACCTAGAAAGAACTGTAATTCTCCCATGGCACTCATTTCAAACTTCTGTTGCATCAACTTTGTAAAGGCATCACACAACTGTGGATCAGAGGATGCAAAAATAATATCATCTACATAAATTTGAACAAGTAGATTATGCTGCCCGCTTTCTTAATGAATAAAGTCTTATCTATGGAGCCTCTAGTGAAATTATTTTCCAGAAGAAAGTTTGATAATGTCTCATACCAGGCTCTAAGCTTGTTTCAACCCATAAAGAGCCTTATCAAGCTTATACACCCAATTAGGATGTTTATTGTCCTCAAAGCCTGGTGGTTGACATACATAAACTCTTCTTTAATTTTCCCACAAATGCACTTTTGACATCCATTTGAAAAACTTTAAGGTTTTGATAAGCAGCATAAGCTAAAAACAATCGAATTGCTTCCAGTCTGGCTACAGGGGCAAAGGTTTCATCATAATCAATACCTTCTTCTTGTGCAAACCCCTGAACAACCAGTCTGGCCTTGTTCTTAACAATAAGCCCATTTTCATCAGTTTTGTTCCTAAACACCCATTTAGTGCCTATTGCACACTTACCTGGAGGTAGAGGAACCAGTTCCCACACTTGGTTTCTTGAACTGAAGAAGCTCAAGCTGCATGGCATCAACCCATCCATTGTCCTTTAAAGCAATGTGATAATTCTTTGGCTCTTGCTGACTGATGAAGAGAGCATAGAAGCAGAAATTTGACAATTGACTTCTTGTTGATACGCCAGCAGTGATATCACCAATGATTTGAGACATAGGGTGATTCTTCAGATCTTGATACACAATGAGATCTGTGCAAGTGTTTGTAGCAGGCTCAGCAGCAACAGATGGTGATGGTGAATCATTCCTTGAAACCAATCAGTGGATGGTAATTCAAAGGAAGTTGAATTTGAAGAAATCTCATCAGCATTTGTTGTGGATGGTGCTACTGGAGCTACAGGACCATCAGGTCTAGCTGAATCAGGTAGTTGATCACTAAACCTGAAGAGGTGAGTACTGCTATATCATCATCATCAGCACCAGCAGAACCACCAGGTGGTGAACTGTTGACAGGAGCAACAACAGGAGTTTGATAAGGAACATATTGCAGTATGTCCAAATCAAATATCTCCACAGGGCTTTGTGGAATCTTGTCCTTTGGAGATTCATTAAACTTAACATGTAGAGTCTCTTCAACCATCTTGTTTCTACAGTTGAAGACTCTGTATGCTTTGCAAGTTGATGAATAACCAACAAAGTACCCTGCATCCACCTTAGGATCAAATTTTTGGAGTTGATCCGTGTGTTGAGAATGAAACAAGGACACCCAAATGCTCTGAAGAATGAAATTAGAGGGGCCAAATGATGAAGAACTTCATATGGAGTCTTCATCAACCTCTGATTTACTAGAACTCTATTCTGTACATAGCAAGCTGTATTGACAGCTTCAGCCCAAAAAGTCATTGGCAGTCCAGAATCAGCCAACATGGACCTTGCAGCTTCAATAAGGGTCCTGTTCTTTCTCTCCACTACTTCATTTTGCTCAGGAGTTCTTGGGATGCTATACTGCCTCTTGATTCCCTTTGATAAGTAAAACTCATCAAGTGTGGTTCTGAATTCAGTACCATTGTCACTCCTCACACACTTAACTGGTAGGGAATACTGCTTCTCAACGTGTAACACAAAGTTCATAATGGACTGCGCAGCCTCATCCTTTGAATGCAAGAAGAAAGTCCATACAAATCTGGAGTAATCATCCACAATTACCAGACAGTATTTCTTCTTAGCCATACTCATCACTCTCACAGGACCAAAGAGATCCATGTGAAGAAGCTGTAAGCAGGCAGTGGACTTAGGTTCTTCTATGGAGGGAAATGAAGCTTTGTGCTTTTTCCTTTTAAACAAGCAGTGCAGTTATCTTCACACTTGAACTCCTTCATAGGCAGTCCCCTTACTAAACCATGGTTTATCAGCTGATTTATGTTTTTGAGATTACATGACCCAGCCTTCTATGCC
Organism: Flaveria trinervia; assembly: GCA_025506515.1. NCBI lineage: Eukaryota > Viridiplantae > Streptophyta > Magnoliopsida > Asterales > Asteraceae > Flaveria > Flaveria trinervia. The sequence continues at coordinate 22,980,931 of CM046445.1, read as the reverse complement.
ATAGAATAGATTCTTGAGGGGAAGCCTTGGAAAATAGGCAAGGATGGCCTTTGAGATCTATTTTCTTGGAAAGATCTAAGGCATACACTCTTCCTGTCCTGTTGGCCTTTAGGAGAGTGTGTTCATCCAACACCTTATCAATCAAACTTAGAACTTTGGATGACAGAATCCGACAGTTCTGACTGGTGAAAAGAGCAACATGGCCTTTGTCACATTTGACTGACACTCAAGAGGTTGTACTTGAGATTTTCCACATGGTTAACATCATCAAACTTTTTCCCCATTGGAAACAAAGCCTTTGCCGATGATGAACCCTTTGCATCATTGCCAAATGACACAAACCCCTTCCTTCCTGAGAGTAGTCATTAAGAAGTGATCTGTTTCCTGTCATATGCATGGATCCTCCACTGTCTACATACCAGATGCCTCTGAGGTATGTTGAAGAACCCTGCAAAATACAACAAATTAGTTAGATTTTGAGACCCAAACCTTTTTGGTCTTGGGCCTGTTCTCATCAACAGATGGTAAACTAACATGTTTGTTGGAAACAACAGCCTGAGAGGAAGAACTGGTGAAGAAAAGGAATCCTTGGCTTGGACCTCCTTTTCTGTGGTTTCAACATAGGAACATCTAATTGGTTAACTCTTCCCAATAGATGTTGAACCATCATAACCAGCTGTGTCTGATTTGTGATAAGGCTTTCAGCTCTTTAGACACATTGCATTGGAGTTTGATAAGTTCCTATGTTGCACCTTCTTCTTTGAGCAATCTCAGCTGTTACCTGTTAACCCCTTTCTTTTTGGATTTCTTTTTGGACTTAAGGGTTACAGGATTTGATGTTGCTGGTACAAATGTGGCTTCAAACTCAGTTTTCATTTTAACCATTTTCTCTTACTTTCCTCTTTATGTTTGAGTTGGATCCCTTTTGTACCAACAATCATCTGTAAGATGATTGAACAAACCACATACTTCACATGGTTTCTTCTTCATCTTATGATGATCATCAACTAAAGAGAATGAAACTACTGAAGACTTGCTCTTCAGTACTTTGGAAGCATTATTTGCTTTCTTGACTTCCTCTTTAGTAGTCTTCAAACTCTTTCTACTGACAGTTTCTTCTTTCAGTGCTGACAGTAGTTGGAGTTTGAACTTCAGGTGTTAAATCTTGCTCTCCAGTCCTTTCAGGACTTCAGAAATAGCTCCTGAGTTGATCATCTCTTTGATCATGTGAGTGTCAGCAGTGGAACCATCAACATCAGCTGATGGGTTCTGAGAGGGCTTAGTGCTGACTTCAACTTTTGATGATGCTCTATCAAAAAGTGAATCACATGATGAGGTGGATTGGTTATTGCTTTCTCCATCAGATTTCACTTCTGCTCTTGAAGCAAAATCTGTAGGAGGAGCAGTGTGATTATAACCAATACCAAACTTCACATTGGAAGCAGATTGCTTACTAAGAAGCATTTCAAAACCTTTGCATGATTGTACCCATCGATCACACTCTACCTGGGTGACTGCAAGGGTTTCTTTGAGACTTCTCTGGTCTTCCAGAATAACCTCTAGCTTAGCCTTTTCATCATTTAATTGGCATTTAAGCTTATAAATCTCATCATTTTTACTATTAAGAGCAGACTCAAACTCAGCTTTTCTTTTGGAAATGGTTTTCTCAAACTCAATTTTTTGATTTATTAATGCTACATTTGCCTCTCTAATGGAGACAAAGGCAGCAATGCATGATTCAGAACATAACTTGGCTTTAGCCTCTGAAGATACCTGAGTTACCTGTGAAGATGATGCATTTGAGCAGGAACCCTCAGTAGACTCCAGGGCCATGAGAGCCAGATTCCCAAAAGGACTGTCACCACCATGTTGACCAGCACCTGTGAACAGTTGTTCATGACCAGACATGTCATCCGGTAAACTGCTCCAGTCAACAACTCCAGGGGTGAAGAAGCTGTGTTGTTGAGGTTGAGGAGGTTGATGAGATTGAGATGGTTGAGGTTCTGGTAGTGCATGAGGTTGTGGTACTATAGGAACTTGAACTTGATTTGACTGTGGCATGTAATAACAAGGGTAAGGATATGGCATTTGACCCTGAGGAACAAAATATGCAGGAGATTATGGTTGAGAATGATGACTAGAATTGACAGGATGTTGCCCTCTGTGTTGTTGACTATTGCCAGGGAAAGTCACAAAAGGTGCAGAGGAATTAGATTCAGATGATCTGCATTCTCTAGCAAAGTGTCCAAGCCTGTGGCATTTGTGACACTTCAACTTACTCTTGTCAAAACCAACTTGGTTTTGCCAAGAGTCCTGGGAACTTTCTTCCAGTTCTTTTGTAGAACTTCTGAGATCTGATATTATCAAGGCCATTTGGCTCAAAATATCCATCTCTTCTAAGTCATCATCAGCAATCCCCTTGAGATCATCCATGATGAAGCATAGATTGTCATTATTACACCCAGTAAACTGACTATCAACACTCACAAACACAGAATCAGAAGTGTTGAGGAGAAATCAATATGCTCATCATACTGGCATTCAGATGAAGCATATTCTGACTCATGACCAACCAAGGAAGTGTTGCCTGGTACAAAGTCTTCAGTGAGCTTTCCAGATGAAGACAGTTTTCGTTTCTGTTCTATCTCTCTCTCAAATGTGAGCAATTTCCCATGGAGTTGGGTGAGAGATAGTTGTCCAAATTGCACTGGAGCGTAGGACAATAGTATATGTGTCCTCTATCAGGCAGTGATCTGAGAAATCTGTTATTCATCTGGATATTGGTGTACTCATGTTTGACCATTTTTAATTCAGAGATCAAACAAGAGAAAGCTCAATCTGTTGAGTCAGTGTCTCACCTTTCTATGAGAGAATGTCTCATATTGTTGGGCAAGGATTTCTCTATTATTTGCCAAGACCTCATCTGTCCTCCACATTGTTCTTTCAAGGCATTCCAGAGGTCATGGGCAGTTTCATGATGCATAAACCAGAATAGATTTCATTGGGCAGTGCCATGGCCAGAATTCCATGGGCTTTTGCATCAATCTCAAACAATTCTTATCCTCATCTGAGTATTGCTCCTCCTCTTCGAAACCATTTGATTGGTTTCCGGGTTATTCACCATAGGCTTGTGTGGACCATGTACCACTGATGTCCAACAACCTGCGCTATTAACAGACAGTGATGGGAGCATTCGTCGTTGCCATATGTTATACTCATTCCTAACCAGCATTGGAGGCTTGGTTGAGGAACCAATATTGTGAGGATCATTGGAAGGAGTAGTCATTTTTAGTCCAAATACAATTTAATTCAAGCTTTTAAACATTTTACATAGACCCAGACAGACTCAATGAAAACCAGAGAAAATCTCAGGATGAATGACCAAAAAACAGAAAAATTCAAGCTCTATAACCGTTTCTTGCAAAAACACAAAAATGCTAATTCAATCAAACTTGGATCTTGAATAGCAGTTTCAATGATCAATTATTAGATCGATCAATGATTAACCTTCTCTGATACCATCTGTCAGGATCAGTGATCACAAGTTTGATGTAATAGAGCGTAACGCACGGAATAAGAACAAGAATTAGACAAATTGTAGCAAGAATTTGATACTCGTATGCATTAAGAACAAATACGGTTATAACGAGAGAATATTTCTTAACAAGGAATGTTTCTATAATGTCGAATATTTCTGATCAAATCATTCTCATATTACAATAGGTTGACACTCTTATATAGAGTGCAATCGCTGCTGTTATCACGGGAAAGTGACAACTGGCAGATCTAGTACAAAAATAACTAACTCTTAACAAACTACTGAAATGTTCACAACTACTGAGAACATATCAGAGTGTTAAGTACAAAATATGAAACTACTGATAAGAAACTACTGAAACTACAACGACTGAAGAACAAGCTCTTCAGTCGTTTTACAAACTACTGAAAAATATAAAACTACTGATGAGCACAACAACTGAAAAGTATTCTTCAGCTGTTATGTCAAACTACTGAACAGATAAAACATAAAACTACTGAAAGGTAAACCGTCACAACTACTGAAGAATACCTCTTCAGCTGTTGTGACAACGTCTGATACTTTGGTCTTCAGCACTTGTGTCTTCAGACTTTGTCTTCAGCATTTGTGTCTTCAGACTTTGTCTTCAGCACTTGTCTTCAGACTTTGTCCTCAGCACTTGTCTTCAGACTTTGTCTTCAGCACTTGTCTTCAGACTTTGTCTTCAGCACTTATCTTCAGACTTTGTCTTCAGCACTTGTCTTCAGACTTTGTCTTCAGCACTTGTCTTCAGACTCTGTCTTCAGCACTTGTCTTCAGACTCTGTCTTCAGCACTTGTCTTCAGACTTTGTCTTCAGCACTTGTCTTCAGACTTTGTCTTCAGCATTTATCTTCAGACTCTGTCTTCAGCACTTGTCTTCAGACTCTGTCTTCAGCACTTGTCTTCAGACTTTGTCTTCAGCACTTGTCTTCAGACTTTGTCTTCAGCACTTGTGTTCACACTTTGTAATCAGCTGTTGTCTTCAGCTGTTGTCTTCAGCTGTTGTGGTCTTCAGTAGTTGTTGTGATGTCTGTGGGACTTAAAGGTTTTTCTGATCCGGCTCATTGGTTCTTTTGGTCCAACAGTAATAGATCCTATGGTTGTGCTTGGAGGATCTTGAGTTGTTGTTGATGGACAATTTTCAGTCACTTGGTCTTTCTTAGACTTCCACACCACCTTTGGAAGCTTGGACTGGACCTTCAGAAAATTATGCAGACATTGTAGCAGACTTAAGTGCTTCCGAAGTGTTCCTTCCTTCTGAGACCAACTTTTCTTCCAAAGGCAATATTTCACTTTCCTTCTTCTTAGTTTTGGAGCTTCCGAAGGAAACATATTTTCCTTCCGAAGCTAAATCTTCTTAGAACTCTTGGAAGTCTTTGGTTTGATCATGTGAAGAGTACCCTTAGGATTGTATGGACAATCCTTAGCAAGATGAGTAGTACTTTCACACATAACACACTCCATTTTCTTCTTCCTAAGAGCCTTCTGGGAACAAGACTGACTATGGTCACATCCCTTCTCCACCCTCATCTATGCAAATGCTGAGACAGTCCTTTTGGGCTAAGGATTGTTCTTGGAGTTTGATGGTCCAGGCTGTGTAGCAGTGGTACACAGCAGATCAGTCTTCTTCTTGGTACTGAGATGATTTGAACATGAACCAGAACTCTTAGTAGAAGAGTTGAGATTGATGTTTTCAATCTTTACCACTTCAACCCTGCAGAGATAAAAACTTGTTTCTGCTTGGAGTCAAAAGTAGCCTTGATCTCTTGAGCTTTCCTTGCTTTTCTTTTGCTATTTTTGATCAAGTTCTTCCTTATTGACTTGGTCATCACAGTCTTCTTTTTCTTCTTAGAAGGATAGTGGCCCTTCTTAGAATCTTCCTCTTCACTTTTCTCAGAGGAATTCTTCACTATTACTTCTTCATCCTCTTCACTCAAAGTATCTATGAGAGGAAGCTCATCTTCATAAGTTCCACACCTAGGTGATCTTACAAACAAGATTATGTGTGGAGTAGCTATCTCATTAGATCCTAGTCCCTGCTTGTTTTGATAGCACACTTTCTTGTGCAGGGATGAGTATATCACGTTCTTGAAGGTCTCTTCTTCAAGAACACACTTGTCTGCCCTGGCTTTGCTGATCACAAGCTCAGCCTGGCACTCAGTCAGCTTGGTTATAAGATCCTTGATTTGAGTCCTAAAATTTGTATGCTCACTTTTTAGAACTGAAATAGTTTTCTCTAAGTCCTCTATCTTCAGTTTATAATCATTTTTAAACTTTCTAAAATCAGCTTCTAAAATATTTAAGGACTCAAGATCAGATCTCATTTCCAAGTTGTAGGACCTGTATCTATTGACTTTAGCAATGCATTCAGGGGTATAGAGATATTTCAATACCTTGGCTTCATCATGATCTGCCATTAGTGCTTGGTTTGGAGAAGCATCTTCCACCTGAAAGCTCCAGTCAAAGCCTCCTTCTTCAACAGCAACTACAACCTGCTGCTTTGGCTTCTCATTCTGGGGAGCTTTGTTAATGTAGTTGGGTGTGGACTATGTTTGGCCACCATTTGTTCTAGGTGCCTTACCCTCCCTGGCAAAGTGGCCCATCAAGTTACAGTTGTAACACTTGACTTTGCCTTTGTCCAGGCCAAACTTTCCACTGGTTTGCATTGCTGGGAAACTTCCTTCCAGTCCGCTTGTAGAACTTCTTGGCTCTATGAGTGAGAAGAGCCATCTGCTGGACTATCACCATGTACTCCAGATCATCTAGATGGATATAGTCCAAGTCTTCAAGGGTGAAAAGAAAGCTGCCACAACTTTCATCAGAAGACACAAAAGCTTGAGAAGAGCTTGTCTCTTGGAATGGGCTTCCGTTAGTGTAGTTCTCCATTAATGTCTCTGGGAAGGTGATGAAAGGACCCTTTGGTAAGTTGTTAGGGTAGGATATGAGATGATGTTGGGGTTCTATGTTGCCCCTTTCAACTACATGAAGGGTTGAACCCATTTGATTGTTGGAGTTGCCAGACGAACTTTGCATGTTCATATCCATCTGGTAGCCATTGAGAATCCCATATAACTCTGTCAGAGTGAGAGTTTTGAGATTCTTAGTCCTCTTGATCACCACACAATAGTGTGTCCACTACCTAGGAAGTAAGGTCATGAACTTCCTTACAATGTCTCTGTTCTTAAGAGGAACTCCTCCATCCACTAGGGTGTCCACAATCTCAACATACCTGAAGTATTGCTGAGTCATGGTTTCACCTGCTTTGAAGGTGAAGTTTTCAACCTGCTGCTTCAGGAGACCCTTCTTGTTCTCCTTAGCTTCAAAGGAACCCTCATACATTAGTTTCAATGCATCCCACAGCTGCTTAGCTATTTTGCATTTCTTGAAACCTCTATATACAGACTTTGGAAGAGCAGTCTGGAGGGCTGTCATGGCTTTTCTATCAATCTCTACTCTCTTCTTGTGTTCATCAGAGTAGTTTGCCATAGCCTTGGGGATCATACCATCACCAGTGGCGGAAGGGGTGCTTGGTATGTAAGGTCCATTTTCAACAGACTCCCACATTCTTGAGTCTAGAGACCTGATGAAACCTTCCATTCTCAGGCACCATCTGTCAAAGTCATCAAGAGTGATCAGTGGGGACTTGTTCATGGTTCCAGATTCCATATCAGTTTTGGAAAGGGCTGCAATTTGAAAAGTTTAGTATTTGTGTGAGTGAGGGATCTTAAGATGATGAGATCTTATATCAAGAGCCTGACTGCTCTGATACCAATTGCAGGACCGTTGAAGGGTGGTCAAATAAAACACAACAACACAAAGAGGAGAGTAACTAAACTTAATCAAACAGTGAACTGGATTAACCACAAGTAAAGACACTACGTACACAGGTAATTAAGAGACAGAACGCAAGAGCAAGATACACAAGGAAATGATTTTCAAGGTAGCAGTATATTGCTTTCTAAATATTCTATTACAAGTGTTACAAAGCATGAAATTAAAGTTACAAGAACATGAGATACTTATACTACATCCTACAGCCAGCCATACTATGAAAGCCAGCTGGATACAATTGACTAGACACAAAACAAAATCAATTGTAGAGTCAAAAAGGCAGATTGCCTTTTTGACTTTATGACTATGACATGCCATAGCTAACATCCTTATCTATTACAAAAAGGATAAAATACATGAAGTAGAAAGTTTACAGACTCAAGACCTCAATGTACAGTTACCAAAAGCATGGACCTTTTCACCAACTCATGTAAGTTGGTGACATTTCAGAGTTGCAGTAGAAAGGGGTCCAACTTTATGGAAAAGTACATCAGATAAAGAATTTTGTTAGAAGTCTTCGGAAGAAATCTGTCTTCAAGTGTTGAGCTTCGGAAGACTTTTGTCTCTGATGCTTCAAAACACTTCATCTTTGGCTTCGGAAGATATTGGTCTTGGCTTCGGAAGATTTCATACTCAGAGTATTTATGTTGATTGTGTGAAAATTCCGAAGCATTCTTCTTCAGTGCTTGTGCAGCATGCATGCAAAAAGACTTTGGTTGCTTCAGCCTCTTCATGTATTCTTTACAGTTACTATATTTTATATCCATATAATCAAGTAAACTTAATTAAGTTTGTTGTGTGTTACTATATGGCAATCAAATAGTAGTATTAACCAATTCAACTTCATCTACTCCTATCATCACTGTGTCTGAACCATCTCAAGTCATTATGCAGATTGACTCAAAGATGCTCAGTGATCTCTACAGACTCTTCACCAAGTTTCTGTTGAGATCCTCCATAGATCAGCCAAGCCCAGATGCGGCGATGCTCTACTTTGGAGCCGAAGAACTTCAGAGGCTGACTGCACCTTCTACCACTGTAGAAGAAGTTGGTCAACCTAAGGTCCACATGAAACCTAAGATTCATTTCGAAAGGGAAATGGGGACTGATGGCCCAACAACTGAAACAGTTAGGACAGAATTTGCATCTCCTCTAACTTTCAAAGCTGAAGTTAAAGCCTCGAAAGAACAAGCTGAATCTTCCGAAGCTGAAATGGAAGCTGCGGAAGGATTGTTTAAAATGTCTAAGGAACTGATCATCACAGATGCAATACTTGAAATGGCATCTGAGGTGAACAGTGAGGAATTTCTGAAACTTCCTCCATCACAGACACCATCTCTACCTATCTCACAGTCAGAACCCTCTCTCCAAGAACCACCATAGTCAAGCACTTCAAAAGACAAAGGCAACCAGACTAAAACTTGAAGAAGAAGCCAAGTTGGACTTGGAGAAAGAAGAAGAAAAACAAAAGGAGGCTGAGTTGCAGCTGAGGCGAGACAGGATAAACTTCCTACTCTCCAGAGCTTTAATCTTCAAGAACTTTCTCCACACAATGATGATACAATCCTCTGGCTCTACAACAAAGAGAAGGATCAAATGGTGAAAGAAAAAGAGAAGAAGAAGAAAAGGCTAGGGACACTGCAATCAAGAAGCTCACTAAGAACGCCTGGATGAAAGACTATCTTCGGGCCCATGGCTTCTCTGGCAGGCAAGTGGGTCCCATGTATGAAAAGACACTTCAACAGATTGTCAGTGAAATCAAGGCTGACATCCAGATGGGGAAGAGAAAAGAGATGTATAGAAGGGTAAAGGGGATGACCTTCACTGCAACCACTCCACCTCAACCTGAACCCTTACCTTCACCCTTCACCATTAAAACCGAACCTTTCACCCCTGAACCCACACCATTACCCACAGCTTCTCCCTCACCACAACCACCCAATCTTCCAATCCTTCAACCCAAAACACTAGCCAGAACCTCTGAACCTCAACCTACCCAACTGCCATCCAAACCATCCCCTCAGCCTTCTCAACATCTCTTTCTTGAGGAGTTTAAGGTAATCAAGACCAAACTCATCAACTGCACTACTCTGAGTGAAGTCTCATATGATGAAGATTCTGTCAACATTACCTATGTTGATGGATCCTCTTGTTCCCTCACAAGAGATCAATTTCTTGATTTACCTAGAGGAACACTGGACCAGGCAGCTAGACTTCTAGGCCTCAACTCAGATTCATTAAATGGTGAAGAGAAGAAACTTAGAAGGAAACTAGTGACTCTGCTGGACACTAAGAAAGAGGAAAAGATTCACAGTCAGTCTCTTGTGCCTAGAAAGAACATAGTCCAGTGGAGGTTCGATGAAGCTTCTCACAACTTTGTTATGGAAAGGGAGAATGGCAAAGTCAATAGACTCAATGCAACCTCTCTGCTACACTCCAGTAGGTTTGACATTGCTGAGTTAGTAGAGAAGCCATTCTCCAACCCCTTTAACTCTGAAGCTGCTGCTCTCATCAGAAATCATCTTAGCAGCCTTCACCTAGCCGAGTTAACTGCAAAGGCCAAGATTGAAAAAGAGTTGAGATTGAGAAGACAGGAAGACAATGAAAGACCTCCCACCAAAGGCACTTCCTTTCTACAGATGGTGGAGGGTCTAGAATTGGAACCTATAGTCAGATGGGAATATGATTACAGTTCCCATCAACTAACTCTTTTCAAAGGGCAACAACAGAGGGTACATGTTATCCAAGGTGACAGACTGGATTTCCTGTCCACCAAGGATCTGTACAAACTTCTCAGCACCACATTAGGAAAGAACAAGGAGACAGACAAATATTTACTCTCCTTGGTGCTAGAAGTTTTGAGAAGCAGAAATAAGTGAAGTTTTGGTAGCATTAGCCTAGGGGGAGTTTGTTGAATCAAGAAGAAGGCTAATGCAACCAAAACTAAGTCACTTAGATAATTTTGGTACTAAATGCAAAGGCTTCCGAAGCTTAGCATGGAACTTCCGAAGGTTGTAGAGTTCTTTCGAAGACAAAGTGAAAGATCAACTTCCGAAGATAGAACTCTACTTCCGAAGTCAAGTGTATACTTCCAAAGTTCAAGCCTTAGAAGAATGAACTAAAGACCACTTCTGAAGTATGATGAAAAGAAGAAGTCTCCAAGCCTTGAAAGAAGCAGCCTCTTCCGAAGTATAAGTGGCTTCGGAAGTACTTACTCTTCCGAAGCCATTTAACCTTCGGAAGACACTGCTATGACCAGTGGACACAAGTATGGTCTCTGACACTCCGTTGCAGACCTCTGATACTGCTTGGATTCTTCCTAAAGAGCCATGCAGTTGACCATACTTTATTTCACTGTTCACTTTTTCATGATAGTACATGTTACCAACTTTAGTTGGTGACAAAAGGTAAGTCAGGGACATGTCCTAACTACCAAATCTCAGATAAGACTTTATCCAAGATACCTTAAACTTTAGTCTTGTAGTATAGACTTTAGCTAGAGGATCCCAGCTGGTATCAAAGTATATCCGGCTATAGGTAGTATTATATATAGGTTTTCTTTGTAACTCATTGTAACAACAACTACTGCTTGTAAGAGTCTTGTATTTTGAGTTGAGAAGCAATATATAAAAGTACCTTGGAAATTACTTCCTGTGTTCTTTATTACTTTCTATATTATGATCAACTCTTACTGATTCTATATTATCCCGAGTGTTGTTCTAGGCGAGTTTGAGAGAAAAACATAAGTGTTTAGTGACAAACATTGATCCTGCACATACGCCTAGGCACTCATGTGCCTGCATAGTGCCCATGCGCTTAGAATGTTTCCCATAATGACTAAGTGTTGACCATATGCCCCGGTAGTGCCCATGAGACCCAATAGTGACCATGCGCCTGGAAGTTTCCCATACGCCTAAGTGTTCCCCATGTGCCTAAAAGGCCACGCGCCTGTATAATGCCCATGCGCCTAAGACTTAGAATTATTTTCTGATTTTAGGGAAAATGTTAAGTGTAGGCTTTGACTTAGGAGGTTCCTGGGAGTGATGATGGTTGACATTATGAGGTCATGTATGATGATGATTATATGATATGACATGCATGATGATGTGATATGTATGATGATGCCATGTACGGTTATGTTTATGTTCCTTATTATGTATGCTTATTTTCCATGGCTTTGTGTGGTATAGTTGTGAATGTAAATAGAAAGTATTATGTAACTTAAAGTGAAAGATAATGAAAAGAGGAACGTAATGAAAGAATGCATGCATTAGTGAAAGTGAAAGTGAAGGTAAATAAAGTCTTGCAAGCAAATATACAGAGGTGCACGACTCTAAAATGTCATTAGCTCAACTGTGTGTGGTTTAGCTAACCCATAAGGATACACACAGGGGTCTAGTCTTTGTGACTGGCCAATTGTATAGTACATGGATGATAGTGGATATTTGCCCCGGTGCTGGTGGCAGGCTACGTGTGTTATGGAAGTCCTTTATGATCTTCGACCCAGTACCCGCTTCGTCAATACGTTTGGGGTGTAGTATACATATGGGATCTTTGTTGCTTGCCCGGTGCTAGTGCCAGGCTATGTGCATTATGGAAGTCATTTATGATCTTCGACCCAGTACCCGCTTTGTGCATACGTTTGGGGTATAACTGATGACACTAATCTGGAAAGAAGGAAAGAAGTAAAGAATGAAAGTAATTAACAGTAAAGGAAGATAATAATGATATTATCTATGTGTACGTATAATGTGTGATCATGTACGGAAGTATAGAATAGTTTTGAAAGAAAGTAAAGTATATTTTATTTTAAAACCTAGAACACATTCAGCAACATTGATTTTTATGTGTTTTCGGTTGGTATGTAAATGTTGCTGAGGATGGCACGAGGTGGCTACTTGGCCTGGTTTAGATGACATCCATTTTATGTTGCGATAATGTTTTTGCATTGTAATATGAACAATGATATTTTGTAATGCATGTTGTATTATTTTGAAAAAGCAATTATTTATATGAAGTGAAATGGTTATTTAAAATGATTCCGCTGCAACGTTTTAGTAAGTTAATATAAATCATACGTTTTATGTGCGCTAATTGACCAACTGTGAGCGTCCTGGGAACTGGGCCTTACATTGAAAGATTTGGATAGTTCATGACATGTCCCATTCCATACTTGACCTTTCCTTCTATTATAAAATCATCAAATTTTTTGGGAAAAGTTGAAGTTTGTGAGGATTTTCTAACAAGACCACATGGCTTATCGATACCCTCAGTGGGTTTAAAATTTTCATTGTGCATGTTTAGATTAGACTCCCTAGCTCCATCACTCTTGCGTGAGGGCTGCTAATGTTATGACAAGCATTCATTAGGTTTTGACTCGAACCTATGTTACTGCACAAAATCAGCCTCTCCTCCTGAGCCATGAATGTTGTAGCTAGGCTGCTAATCCAAAATAGGTTTCTCATTTATATCCTTTTTTCATCATTGGGTATTTCACCATTAGTATTTTTTGACTGATTTGTTTCAAATGAGTTAAAAATGTTTAAGTTGGTAAACTCATTATTAGAAGGTTCATCTATATTATCTACGGTATTATGTTCTGTAAAAGGAAATATTGTTTCGTAAAACATTACATCTCTTGAGAAAATAACCTGTTTTTTAATCAAAACTCAACAGTTTGTATTCGTTTTTAAAAACCGAATACCCAATAAAAACACATTTTTTAGCATGGGAACCAAACTAGTTTGAGTTATTTAATATGGTAGAGAAACAAAGACAGCCAAAAATCCTAAGGTGATTGAGAGAGGGTTGAAAACCAAACATAAATTCATAAGGAGAAATTCCATTGAGAACAAAGGATGGGGTCCTATTAATTATATAAGCAATTAGCACATAGTCAGACCATAAACAAATGGTGACTCCTCCTTGGAATAACAAAGTTCTAGCAACATTTAAGAGGTCTTTGTGTTTCCTTTTAACAATAACATTTTGTTGAGCGGTATAGACACAAGATGTTTGGTGAATGATTCCATTTTTATTTACAAAATCACTCACTTGATTATTTAAAACTTCGGTTCCATTATCACTCCTAATTACTTTAACAGATTTACTAAACTGAGTATAATACAAATTGCAAAAACTTTCAAAGTTGTATAACACTTCATCTTTATTTTTCAACAAATAGACCCAAATAGACTAAGAGTAATCATCAACAATGGTAAGAAATAATCGTTGTCCTTCCCTACTAGGAAATTTGTATGGTCATCACACGTCAAGGTGAATCTGGTCTCCAATGTCACTAGACTTGTAATCAATCAAGGAAAAGGATTCCCTGTGTTATTTTGCTTTATGACATGTGTCACAGGGAACAAAATTATCTAGATATTTAAGACCTAATTTGGTTTTTAAGACTTCTTGAACTTTTTCAGAAGGGTGTCCCAGTCTGGAATGCCATAGATAAACAAGATTATAGCTATTAAAGCACACCTTAAGAGCACACAAAGGGTCACCCTACATGTATAAACCATCAACTTGATTACCAGTCACCAGGACTTTCTTGTGAGAGAATCCTAGAGAAAACAATTTTTTTCATTAAAGATAACTCTAACTTATTATTTTTGGCAAGATTGTAAACAGACATCAAATTCACAAAATAATCAGGCATAATGAATATCTCAAAGAGAATCGCATCATGGTTCAATTTTAAACAGACAATTTTTGTGACATTAGCATCAATACCATTAGGGTGCTTAATAGTGATATTGTAGCCAGAAAATCGATAAGACTATAAAGGTTTGTATCAGACGTGATCATATGCTGATTTGCATTGGAGTAAGCAACCCATCCAAAGGATGAGTAGTCTGTTTTGGATGCAAATTAAAGACAGATTTACAAAATACATTTTTAGGCTGCACTTTAATGAAAATACCTCCAAAATTTGCATTATGAGATGTCTCAACAGTTTTATCATGTAGGAAGCCAAGTAGACGAGTTATCTGTTCTGCCAGTAAGAGATGGAGTAGAACCAATAGTGTTTGAAGAAGATGTTGAATTATTTGAAATTGTTTATTTAGCATTTTTATTGTTATTAGACCCATTTTTTTGATTTTGATCCTAAAGGATAACCAATGATTTGAAAACATCGTTAAATAGTGTGACCCAGTTTGTTGCATTGAGTACATTCTAAGTTAGGGTTGGATCCCTTTCCTAACCTTCTTTTGTTTTCAGTTGTTTGATTTGTTTTTGAAACAAAGCCTACGTTTTGCTTTTTTGTTATGTTATTGGATTCTCTGTGAGACTCTTCTCTAGAAATATAGAAATAGGTGTTTTAATGGTTGGAAGAGGGTCACGAGTTCATAAATTTGTTCTCACAGGATGATAGATGTCATCAAGACCCATGAGAAACTACATGAGTTTCATCAGTGAGTAAAGTCATGGAATTCTTTTGAGGCATTACATGAACAAGATGGTAGTTGGACCATTGCATCAAACTATTTCCACATTGTATTTAGTTTATGATAGTACTCAGAAACTGCTGAACCATTTTGTTTTAGAGAGTTAATTTTCTGATGTAAACTATACACTATAGACCTATCCACTTTATCATATGTTTCTTTTAAATCCACTGAGACTTTAGATGCTAACTTAGAATAAACTTGACCCACATACAATTTATCGCATACAGAGTTAAGCAACCAAGTAAGAACCACAACATTACATCTTTCCCATTGCATAGCAAGAATATCATTTTCAATAGACTTTTTGCATGAACCAACGATGAACCCAATCTTGTTTTTAGCCTGAAGGGCTAATTTGATTGCATTTGCTCGGAATACATAATTTTTTGTTCCTTGTAAATTTATGCTTTCTATTGTTAGATTACTAGAGTCACTTGGATGAAGGTAAAGTGGTTCTATTGGATCAAGTTTACTCACAAGGGTTTTAGTGACAACAATGGAGCACGAACCAGGAGGAATAACATATTTAGGGTCAATATCAGCCATTTAAAATCACTAAAGATATTATTTCACTCAAACACATGCATAGAGAACAACATAGACTAGAGTCGGGTTTTCACACCACTTAAGTAGCAGATCAAGGATTAGTCAGATTTGTTTATGCAAACACACAAAAATCAAACAAATGATGCACACAAAAGCTACAGTTAGAAAACACAAAAAGTACGCCAAATATAAACAAACAAGAACAAGAGGTGACTCTCACTGTTAACAACCAAATACTGGTCCTCCTAACCCTACCCAAAGATTGCCTTAATAGAATATTCGTGATGCATAGAACAGAAATGTTAATGCGATAATGAACTCACCAAGAAATACCAAAGTTAAGATATTCCAATATTTTACAAATGAGTGGTGTAACCTTCACTTAGGGTTACAAACACTTAACATTGTCCAAGATAGAAGACTCCGATCAACAACAATAGATCTAGGGTTTTCTCCTTCTTTTTGAAAAACCCTAGAGTACAACAACAATTTTCAAATAAAGCACCACGAACAACAACAATCTCCAAATACAGCACCATGAACAACACCAATTACTAAAGACGGTCTTCAGTAGCAATACAGATGAGGGTTTTAAGATGAAACCCTATATCCTTCGAGTGTGAGAGAAATAAGCGAAAGAACCAGAATTGATAGATGAAGGTAGTCAAAGCCATAATGGCTTTGATACCATGTCAAAATATGGCAATCATATAGTAGTATTAACCAAGATTCAGTAGCAGATTCATTCGAACACAAATTCAAAACAAGAAGAACACAACTCCAAAACTATTATCTAGACCAATGGAGTGATGATCTTGACGAATCATAATTCAAAAACAAGAACAAAACACCAAAGGTCATCAACATGATGAAACCCTAGAAGAGGCGAATGTTCGAGAGAAGATCACCGAAGAAAAAAGAATAGCGCGTGTGTTCTTGATCTTCTCCAAAGCAACGGGGAGAAAATATAAATATCACTCAACCAATAAGAAGCCACAACCTAGAAGAAAGAACAAGCCCATTCAGCAACAGTAAGCCCACCATGATCAGCAATAAGCCTAGCACATTACATGAAAAAATGAAAGACAAAACAAATAAGAGCCCACATCAATATGAAAGGAATTGTAACATTGTGACTACATATGAAGATCAAAGATTTGTATCAAAGATGTTTTACCTATTAGCATAAAACAAAAGACTAAGCTTTAATACGCCTACTACCCGAGAATCACCCTTAAATACCTTATTTTGTTTTATTAATTTGATTTACATATAAAAAACAAGCCCTTATATATAGAACAATATATGTAGTTATATATAATCTCATTCATAAGTCTACGTGGATTTTCTTATGATTTTTCTGTTTAATGAATTCAAAACTAGTATAAAGTATTTATTTATAGAAGTTTATTTAAAATGTGGCTTTTGCCTGATTGTTTGTTTCGTTTTCCTGCCCAAGACTTATGTTGCCTCCACCAGCCGTAATCTTTCTTATTTTCTAGTATAAGGGTTCTAAAATAACCAAAATACTCCTTGATTAGCAAATATGAAAAACCTAAACTGACAAATTTATGGGCTCCGTCACCATTGTCTTCTTCCTCACTACACTAGTCACCACCCAACCAACACCGATGACTACCAACCCACTTAAGTTCCTTAGTGTTTCCCAGCTATCCACCCTACAATTACACCTATTGAATCACCATACCACTACACCCTCATTAACCACCCCGATCCCCATGCAATAGATAAAGGTTAGTGCGACGAGAGGTGATGAAGATGAGGTCGCCAAAGTACCCCTCGTCGAACTCGATGCAGTGGTGGAGGTCGTTGGAGTGAGAGGCGATGAAGATGAGGTGATGATGATGAGTGCTACCTTAAGATAATGTGATGGTAGTGGTAGTTGTGGATGAAGTTTTTATGAATTGAAAAGAGAATGTAGTGATGGTGTGGTGGTGTGTGCATATATATTCTAATATAATTTTGTCATTTAGCAAGGTGTAAAATGGTTGTTTTACACCAATTTTACGAAAAAAGTTAACATCCATCTAAGTCAGGGATACTTTTGTTATAAATTGATATAGCTAGTTGGTTAATTTGTAATAAGTCATACTTAGGGACTAAACATGAAAACTAATCTTACCACCACGACCATTTGTGTAATTAAATCTTGTTTTTAATATGTTTCTCTTTTATACTTAAGCGCGTTATTATTCAAGTTGTAACATGTGTAATGATTTTGACAAAGAGGATGTTACGAATAGACAATATTGCTTGTTTAGATAAGTAGTTATGACTGCCCTTTGACTTTACTAAGAAATCTAATAGAGCTTGATCAAGAATGATTCAAACGTATTTTAGCGGGGAATTCTTATTTTTATTATTTTATGTAATTCTCATGTATGAGTTTTTTCATTACACATTTTTTATTTGAATAAGGGGGTATAATGGGTGATTTGTTAGAGATCCTGAGTCGTTGGGTTTGTTATGTATTTTTAGTTGTTTCTAGTACTATAAGTAGGTGATCATGTATCATTGTAATGCATGCACTTACAAACTCTTTAATAAACATATAAGAATTATATGCTTCTTTATTGTTGTGTATCTTTTATCTCTTAAGGTTCTTATTCCATTAGTGGTATCTGAGCCTTGGTCCTTGGTTCCCTTCCTCCTTACCCTCCTCTCATTCTTGTCCTCCATGGCTAAATCATCTTATCCAATTCCACGTCTCCAATCATACCCGTGTTCAAGGGCGATGGGTATGAAAATTGGAGTCTAAGAATGAAGACTATTCGTGTAACACCCGGTTATTTTTAAAAGCCAAGATAAAAAGAATAAAAGCAAGAAAGGCAATAAGGTCCAAGTGGAGGGACCAAAAGTGTCCAAAAGGACAAAACTTTAGAAAAGTTGGTGATAAAGGTGGCATGGCCGCCCATCACCTTTTCTACACCCAATTTTCGGTAATTTTAGAGAGAGAAACAAGGGAAGAAGAGCAGAACTCGGTTTTGAAGAAGAAGAAAAGAAGAGGTCGAATTCAAGGTAAGAATTCGTGGTTTTTATGTGTTTATGACGGGTTTTATCCCGGTTATGTGTTTGTATGCTTATGGGTTGTGTTTGTGCTCGGGTGTGTGTGTTATTGGTGTTGTTTCTAGGTGTTTTGAACTCTTTGCAAGTGGATTAAAAGAAAGAACACCCAAGATTGCACCAGGGAGTTCTAGACCTCGGTTTTTTTACATGTTTTAAACCATCTTTGGGGCTGAAAACGTATTAAAATGATTTTACAAAGTTTATGTGTGAATGATCGTATGTATGTGTATGTTGGATGTTATTTCTTGATGGTTTATAGGCTACTCATGTTTAAAATAGCCACATTATGCTTAAAACAAATGGATTCGATGATTAGGATTGAAAATATCCTAGAAACATGTTTACAGAATGCTCATGCGCCTAGATAAGTGTTCGTCTGGAATTGCCTTAGAAAGAATTAAGTGTAAGCCATGCGCCTAAACAGTAGCTCATGCGCCCAAAATTTTCATTAGAAATGTTTAAGTTCTGTCCATGCGCCTGAACAGTGGCCCATGCGCCTAGAAATGTTAGTCGGATGACTAAGGGTAGGGCCATGCGCACTAATAGTGCCCATGCGCCTAAGTGTTCATGCGTCTGAATAGTACCCATGCGCCTAGATTAGGCTGGAATTTACTAAGTGTTCAGACGTCCGGAAGTCCCCATGCGCCTGAAAGTGGCTCATGCGCCTAAGTGTTCCCCATGCGCATGAATAGTGTCCATGCGCCTGCATAGTGCCCATGCGCCTAGGACTTAGATTATTTTTCTGATTTTTGGGGAAAATGTGTAAAGTAGGCTTTGACTTGGGAAATTCCGGGGGACTATAAGTTGACTTTTGAGGTCATAAATAGTATGATGGGCATGTTATGGATGATGATGATGATGATGTTGCATGATTATGCATGATTTATGTTATGTATGTATGATGCCCTGTGATGATGTATGTATGGTATGTTATGTTATGTTCCTTATGATGATGAATGTTTATCTTTCCATGGCTTTACGTGTTATGTTAATGAACGAACCAAAAGTATTATGTAACGTAAAGTGAAAGATAATGAAAGAGGAACATGATGAATGAATGCATGCATTAACGAATGAATGAACGTAAAAAGTCTTGCAAGCAAATGTATGGAGGTTCACACCCAATGAATGGTGTTAGCTCAACTATGTGCGGGTTAGCTACCCCAAAAAGATGCATACTGGGGTCCAATCCTTGTGATTGACCATATGTATGGGGTCCTTGCCGCTTGCCCCAGGTACTGGAGTCAGCTTCGTGCACAATGTTCGGGGTCTATGAGAGACCTCAGGCCCGGTAACCAGCTTTGCGCACAATGTTCGGGGTATAGCATATGGCATTGATCCGGAATGAAACGAAAAGATGAACGGTGAATGTACTTGCCTCAGGTACTGGAGTCAGCTTCGTGCACAATGTTCGGGGTCTATGATAGACCTTAGGCACAGTAACTAGCTTCGTGCATAATATTCGGGGTATTGTACATGTCACAAGATGTAACGAATAAACGAATATTAATGAACGTAATGGAAGATAATAATGATGTTATCTGTATGTACGTATGATGTATGATGACGAACATATAAAACGTATAGTATGGACTCTGTAAGGAAATAATAACGGCTTATGTATGTTTTAATATAAAACTAGAACTCATTCAGCGACGCTGACTTTTATACTTTTTCAGTTGGCAGGTAAACGTTGCTGAGGATGGCACGAGGCGGCAAGTCAGCTCTTTTGGATGGCATCCATTTAATTAAGGCTTTTGTGATGTAATACAACAATGTAATTTTGTAACCAACAAACGATGCATTATTTTGAAAAAGTTTTTAGAATGAAATGAAATGCCATTTGTTTTACGTTTCCGCTGCAATGTTTTGATGAATAAATGTAAAGTATATGTTTTACGTACGATGAATCACCAACTGTAAGCGTCCCGGGAACGGAGCCTTAGAAGTCGATCACGAGAATTATGGGTTGTAATTTATTTAGGGGTGACGACTACTGGTGTTGGAAAAAATAACAGAGAAGTTAAAAGAAAGATGCTCAAGCCATGACCATCATCCAACATTGTATGCATGATAGCCTCTACTTGCCGATTGTTTCAGTCGAAACTGCAAAAGAAACATGGGAAATACTTCGTATTGATTTCCAAGGTGATTCCAAGTACAATCCATTAAGTTACAAGGGCTGAGAAGAACTTTTGAGAATCTTACTATGAAAGATGATGAAGTAGTGGGTGACTACTTCTCAAGGGTTATGAATAATGTCGGGCAACAATGTTCCTATGGGGAAGAACTATCTGAACAAAAGGTAGTGGAGAAAATCCTGAGGGGCATGTCTCCTAAGTTCGACTATGTTATAACATCGATAGAAATGGTATCTGATCTGTCCGACATCACACCAGTCAAACTCATGGGACTCCGGCAGTCTCAAGAGGAAAGAATGAATAGCAGGAGTAGTCTTGACAGAAAAGCAAGTTGATCAAGCGTTACAAGTATTTCACGAACCAAAC
The DNA here is from genome assembly GCA_025506515.1 of Flaveria trinervia. Classification (NCBI taxonomy): domain Eukaryota; kingdom Viridiplantae; phylum Streptophyta; class Magnoliopsida; order Asterales; family Asteraceae; genus Flaveria; species Flaveria trinervia. The sequence goes on along the minus strand of CM046445.1, from coordinate 22,959,945 downwards.
AACCCTGCTTAAGGGCGAGGATGCAGTCACTCACCCTATAGAGGCGGAGGCAGTGGAGGTCAAGGTCGAGTGGCATTTAGCAAAAGCAAGGTGCCATAATGTCACTGCTGCAAAAAGTGTGGGTCTTTAAAAAGGATTGCTGATATAATGAAGAGAATCAAGTTAATGTTGTTTCTAATGATGATGATGATGGGGAGGGTTTAGAAGATGACAATCAACATTTACCGATTGTTGTTGGCAATCCAGAAGAATTCATATCAAGTGATCAATTTATCCTAATGAGCAAAGGTTGACATTCTGGTACCTCTAATCACCTATGGTTTTTAGATTCTAATGCTTCTAATCATATTATAGGAGTGAAGAACAACTCTACATCACTTAATGAATCCTTTAAACACAATGTTCGATTAGGTGATAGAAAGATACAGATCATCGAAGGAAAAGGCATAGTGAGGATCAAAACTAAGTCAATGACTACAAAGTTTTGGAATAGGTATACTATGCTCGTAAACTCTAATATAACTTACTTAGTGTTAGTCAACTGATGGGCAAAGGCTACACTCTTTTATTTGATGAAATGAAATGCATCATAACTCACAAAGCAACAAGGAAAATACTATTGGAAATTGTTGTTGCAATTAACAATATGTTTGTTCTTGATGCTACGAGTTTGATCACTGTGCAAAATCTTAATTTGGGGATATTAATTTTGATGGGCTCAAACTTGTACATGACCAAGACATGGTGACTAGTTTACCAGATATTCACCTAAAACCCACATGTGAAGCTTGCATTATGGGTAAATAGGTCGGACTTTCTGTTCAATCAACTTCATGGCGAGCTACAACCAAATTGGAGTTGGTCCATAGGGACCTATGTAGACCCATGCAGTCACCAAGCCTAGGTAATATCCTCTGCTACCTTGATGATCTAACACTATGTGCGGGGTGTATTTTTTGCACAATAAAAGAGATACTTTGCAAAGTTTAAAACCTTTAAAAGGCACTGGTTGAAAAAGAAAGTGGTTGCCTCGTCAGAGTATTGGGGTTAGATCGTGGTGGTGAATTTTATTCACATGAATTCAACAAATTCTATGAAGATGATGGAGTAAAAAGAGAACTGACTAATGACTGTTCCCCACACACCCCCAACATAATGGGTTTATAGAAAGAAAAAAACCATACGATCATGAACTTGACCTGAAATGTTGTGTGAAAAGGAGCTACCTGAAATGTTTTCTCCCTGTGCAGTGGTGCAGTTGCCTAGCGTTTGGAAAAACAACCCACACTTGATTTGTCCAGCACTGCCGCTGAGTACATAACTGCTACTGTAGCTACATGTAAAGCCTTATTGTTATGAAGAATACTTGAAGATCTTGGTTTTCAACAAGTAGAATCCACTGTACTTATTGTGATAATAAAGTCTCTCCAATATCCGGTGATGCATAGCAGGTCAAAACATATAGAACTAAAGTATTATTTTATTAGAGAAATGGCAAGTCAAAATCATGTGAGCTTCAAAAATTGCAGTACACACAATCAGTGGGCTGATATGCCGACAAAGTCGTTGTCCAGAGAAAAATATGTTTATTATCGACATCAGCTGGGAGTTATGGAGTTTGAATCACGGAAGGATGATGAAGAATGATTCAAACTTAGTTTAGCGAGGAATTCTTGTTTTTATTAGGGTTTGAATCACGGCAGCCCCACTCAAAAAAAAATTGGTGTTAATCAATTTTCAAAGAAATATCAAATCGTGGATTCAAATCATCAAATTCCGATTAGGTTTTTGTTCGATTTATACTATTTGAATAATCCAAAGTTATTAATTTTGTTTAAATACTCCCATCGGCCAAAGCCCTACTGATTTTCATGGATTCCTTTTGTTCAAAATACAACTTTGTTCATACGTGCTTCAAGGCGGCCAGATGGGCTACTTTTTCTTAGAAGATGGAAATTTTACAAACAAAAATTTATATATATTTGTTGATAGGATGTTAGTATTTGGTTTTGCAAGTTACAATTTGTAACTCTTTTTTAACGATTCATGCAATTTACGTTTGGGATTATTGAAATAAGATTTATTGATTTTGGTTAGTATTTGACAAATTTGTTTTTTATTTTGGTTTTATTGAGATTTATTATTTGATATTTTCTGTTTGTTAATCAAGCAAAACATCATTGAATTTAATATGTATTGTCTTCTTGGTATATTGGAAAAGTTGTTCAAGCCAAAAACATCATCTTTTGGACCTACTTTCATTGATTGAGATAATCTTCCTTGGGATCATGCCGATACGAAAAGAATTCTGGATTATCATCCAGATCAAAGACACGTGATAAGGAGAAAGTATTAGATTAATGGACCCAGCCAACCATAGAGTCATGACTTCCCAAAGAGAACAATAGCGAATAAAGTCTGACGTTACTGTCCAACTTGGTTTGATAAATATGATAATTGGTTATAGTATAGTGTGAAAGCAGATAAAATATTTTGTTTATGTTGTTACTTATTTGTAGATTATGTTGGAAACCAAGGAGGACTTGAGGTGTTTTTAAAAGAAGGGTTTAATAGCTAGAATAAACCAGATAGATTTGCTATACATGTTGGTGATGTTGGTAGTGCTTAAAATAAAGCACTTAAAAGATGTGAAGATTAGTAATTCAATTTCAATCTATTGCCACCACTGTTCATAAACAAGATTATATGGTAAAGAGAGCAAATCGACTTCGACTAAATGCTACTATTAATGATTGTAGACATCTATTGAATAATACATTATCCTTTCATGGTAATGATAAGAGCAAAAAGGCTCTTTGCAAAGGACACTTTTTGAAAGTGATGAAGTTAATTTTACTCCATGATAAGGAACTTCATGAATTACCAAAAGCTGCAGGTAATAATCTGTATATATCTCCAACCATTCAAAAGGATAATCGTAGATTATTTTGAGAAAGAAGTTTTAAATTTTCTTTTCAAACACATTGGTGATGATGTGTTCTTTTATTTGTTGATGAGTCTAGTGATGTACATTGGTGATGATGTGTTTCTTTTATTTGTTGATGAGTCTAGTGATGTGTCAAAAAAACAAATGGCAATTGTCTTGAGATACGTTGATGCACGTGAACTTGTTAAGGAGAGATTTGTTGGACTTGTTCATGTGATGAATACATTTTCCTCATACTCAAGTCAGCCATTGAATATTTTTTGCTAAATATGGATTAAATTATAAAAGGCTAAGAGGTCAAGGAGACTATGGAGCAAACAATATGCGTGGTGAATTCAATAGTTTAAAAGCAAAGATCTTCGAAGAAAATGAATCAACATATTATATACATTGTTTTGCTCATGTGCTTTAGTTATTAGTTGTGACAGTTGCAGAAAACATTTAGGTGTTACGAACTTCCTCGACAATCTAATCATCTTGATAAATGTGGTTTGCTCTTCTTGTACACGAACATATATTCTTCGAGAAAACGAGAAAAAAGAGTGGAAAAGAACTTGGTAGTGGTACACTTGAAACTGGAAGTGGATTAAATCAAAAACTTTCTTTTATACGACTTGGTGATATACGGTGGAATTCTCATTACAAAACACTTATACGTTTGGTTGACATGTTTACATCAATAATTAACATGCTTAAGTATGTTAAAGATGAGTGCTCTAATCCTTCATCTCAAAATCAAGCAATTGGTATCTTAGATTTTTTTACCTCATTTGAGTTTGCTTTTTATTTGCATTTGATGTTACACATTTTAGGGCTCACAGATATGTTATCACGAGCTCTTTAAAGAAAAGATCAGATCAGGACATTTTAGAAGCTATTTTATTAGTGAAAACAACTAAAGAAAAGTTGCAAGAGTTTAGAGAAAGTGGATCTGATTCGCTTTTGGAGAAAGTCCAATCACTTCGTGAAAAACTGATGTTCAAATTTTGAACATGACGGAAATTTATATTAATGTGAGAGGTCATAGATCAAAAAGAAAAGGTACGATATCACTAACAACATTATTATAAGTTTGATTGTTAAAAAGCTTGATTGTTTCAACAATGTTGTCACATATGCAAATTCAAGAGTTCGGTGACTGTTTTAACGAGATCAATACGGAATTGCTTCAAAACATAATGGCTTTCAACCCTTATAATTTCTTTTTTAAGTTTGATTATCAAAGTTATTAAGATTGTGTGATTTCTATCGGTATGTTTTTGATAGTGGGGAGATTATTGTTCTCTCACATAAGCTGACTTGCATATTGATAGAGATTTACTGATTTGAATGGGATTGTGGATCTTGCTAGAGTTATGGTGGAGACAAAGAAACATATTTTATATTCTTTGGCGTATCGATTATTAAAGCTTACTTTAGTTTTGTCGGTTGGAACCGCAACAGGTTGAGAGATGATTCTCGACAGTAAGGAATGTAAAGAGAATTACGTAATTGAATCGGCGAAGATTTTTTGAATGCTTGTGTAGTGTTGAAAAAGAGGCACTTCAAAGTGTTACAAATGAAATTGTAATGGAACGTTTTCAAAAGATAAAATCGTGTCAAGGACAATTATAATATGTATTTTGTTATTATATTTACGTGGTTTATGTTATTGATTTTTTTGGCACCTACTAAATAATTTTTCTAGATCCGTCACTGCACTTACAAATTCTTCAATAAAGTTAAAATAATTCTCTGCTTCTTGATTGTTTATCTTTCTCTTTAAGGTTCTTATACTTAATTAATATTGTATATGTTGTTTGTGGTATCCCTAATTAATAGAATCAGTTTTCCCTCTCTTCTTTATCTATTGTTTATTTATGATTTACAATACGTCCTCAGCATGTTGCTTTCCTCTCATAAATCTTGATTTCTCACTTCCTACACATCCCTCTTGATCTGGCAGATCCAACGTAGCATTTAGCATCATTCATGGGGTATGATGTCAATTCAAATTACATTGCCGGCGGAAGAAAAATCTTCTCCAAAACTAAGAATGAAGAAACCGATGATTGCCACCTGAAAAGTTTCTAGGGAAACAACCGGGGTTGTTACAAAAATGATGCTTATGAGACGTAAAAGGGTCTTTGAGGTTTGAATTGGTCAGGCTATATATTTATTATATTTTGTAATTTTGTTCACTTGGATCCAATTTTAAATATTAGTTCGAACTTATATCAGCTTGATGCTAGTTATCACTCATGCCTTGAGAATATTAAACCTTGCAGCTTTTATTAGATTCGATGCTTAGCATCAAATGTTTATTGAAAAGAAAATGAAAAATCTTAAGCTGATTTATTAATAATGTATATAAAGTTTATATTTATAAGACTTATGAAATTTGAAGAGATTTTTGTGCTGCAAATAGTTGTTTCAAACTATCATTTGCGAATTCTTGAAAACAAATTTTAATCAAAATGAACTGTTCATTATATCAAACCTTTCTAAGTTCAATATTCATCCTCGACAACTTTAGACACAACTATCCATCTTGAGTTCTAGATGTCAAATTAATTTAATGACAAAGCATGTAGCGATCACTGATGATGAAGTCTTTTAAAGTGTAAGAACTTACTAGTTACAATTATGGAATGATTAAAACAACAATGTACATCTAAACGTTTCGGCATAACCATCACAAAATATGAAAGGAAATTTTTTAGTATACAATGACATAACTAATAAAACACGGATTTATATATCAGGATGATATAGTTCTCATAGTGAAAACGTGGTCGAAAATAATATTGAATAACTTCTAGTTATATATATAGCAAATATGAGTAAAATGACCATAAAAAAGAAGAAAACTTAATGTATTACTAACTAGAATATATATATTAAAAAATGAATCATACATAATCAAATATGGTAAGTAACCGCAAGTTACTAGCCAAATATACATGATCAAATGCATTGACCAAATATGTTACCCAAGTAGCATTATATTAAAGTGAATATCGAATTTTTGAAAGTCTTGACAAGCTTCCCTGTAAACACTTTAAAAGCTTTGCTATCAAAGTATATATCATGTGTAGTGTTCTCTCTTATCAAATTATCATTTATGTCCTCTAAACACAAATTTTGATATATAATCCCTATTATTTTTAAGAAATCTCTAAGGGATAAAGATACATCAATCTCCATGTTTACATTTTAATACTTTATCGGTTTAAGAAATGCATCCCTACAGAATTATATGTGAGTTGTCATTTTACACTAGATACTGGAATGTAACTGATACCCGACAATATGAATGTTGTTCTTGATATAGTTCAATTGTTGTTGTTTAAGTAAGCATTTTTAAGAACCATTGTTAGGTACATTATGAAATATAGTAAGAGGTGTATGTAGTTAATATGAGATATGTTTATTAAAATAAATATTGAAAACTAGACCTTTATAAAATGTGAATTACCATCTCCTACATGAGGGCAAACTACTTAATATGCCGCTACACTAACCGAATAAAATCCAATTGCTAATAATAACTCTCCATCATAACTTATCTCCAAAAGAGACTAAGGGCCTGTTTGATTCGTCTGACCCGCGTCTTATCACTGTCTGGCTGACCCGGTCAGCCAGTCAATGCGTTTGCTGTTGCTGACCGAGTCATCTAACCCGGAAATTTCATCTGACCGAGTCATTTTTCTTGCATCGTCTGACCCGGAAATTACACAATCAAATCAACAGATCAACACTAAACACAATCAAATCAGTAAAATGAAGTAACAAACAATCAATAATCGGTAGATCGGAGCTTACGAGAGCTTGAGGTCTCCCACAACTTGTTGCGAGATTCATTGTCGGAGAGAGATTTGATGTGGATGATGTAGAACGTATCGCCTTTGTTAGCTAAGTTATCGATCGCCCATTGCAACGCTGCTTTGCTGCTTTTGGAGAAATCCATCGCGACACCTACTTTACGATCCTTCACCATGTTGTATCTGAGATTAAAAGGTGTAAATCACAAGAACTTAAGAAGAATTTGGTTTACTAGAGTGGAAGATGTAGATGAAGACGAAGAACAGAGTGAAAATGAGGGTTTTCTACTTTATTATTTGATATGATATATTATATCATAGTTGATAAGCTTGATAATTTGATGTATAGAGTGTGACACACGCGACTTCAATAGTTCAATTGAGAATCATAGTTAATTAATATAAAATAGAAATCTATAAAAAATAAAATTTTTAGAGCATTCATAATTTAGGTTAACTTCTATTTTCTATGACATGTTGAATTATTTTAATTTGGCTATTTTTATTGATTACACAACACCAGTTAAATTCAAACTCGTTAAAACAACGGGGCAATAAGGTTATTTTTATCATTCAGAAGAGTCAGTCAGATACTAAATCAAACAACCAAGTTTCAGTCAGATGCAGACTCAGTCAGAACTTCTTACTGGGTCAGCTTCTAACTCAGTCATATCTTATTCGGTCAGCGCAATCAAACAGCTCCTAAGTGTGTCCCACATGAAATAGTTGGTTGTGCGATCCATATATATCACCACCATAATGTATCAAAATAAAATCGCAAACAAAACTAGATACGTATGTTGGTTTTAGCTTTAGTTATAATATTTGACTAGAGAAATATTTATAGCATCTGGGCATGCTAATTGTCAATTAAATGACATATTTTTGTTTGGGGAGATAAAAATACGAAAAGCCTGGTAATACAAGAAATAACATGAAATGTATCATAATTATCACATTTAGATCGCCAAAGAGATCAATATGAATCTAAATTCCAATATTAATTTCATACATTTGTAATAGTAACTAATGAGTTACTAGATGCATTATCAAACATAAACAAAGTGACAATGTAAGGCCCCGTTCCCGGGACGCTTACAGCTGGTGATTCATCGCACGTAAAACATATACTTTACATTTATTCATCAAAACTTTGCAGCGGAAAACATAAACCACATGGCATTTCATTTCATCCTAAAAACTTTTGCAAAATAATGCATCATTTGTTGATTACAAAATTACATTGTTTTATTACATCACAAAAGCCTTAATTAAATGGATGCCATCCAAAAGAGCTGAGTAACCGCCTCGTACCATCCTCAGCAACGTTTACCTGCCAACTAAAAACGTATAAAAGTCAGTGTCACTGAGTGAGTTTTAGTTTTATATTAAAACATACATAAAATCGTTATTTATTCCTTTACAGAGTCCATACTATACGTTTCGTTCGTTCGTGATCATACATCATACGTACATACAGATAACATCGTATTATCTTTCATTACGTCTGTTAATCTTCGTTCATTCATTACATCTTGTGACATGTACAATACCCTGAACATTGTGCACGAAGCTGGTTACTAGGCCTGAGGTCTATCATAGACCCCGAACATTATGCACGAAACTGACTTCAGTACCTGAGGCAAGTACATTCACCGTTCATCTTTTCGTTTCATTCCGGATCAATGCCATATGCTATACCCCGAAAATGTGCACGAAGCTGGTTACTAGGCCTGAGGTCTTTCAGAGACCCCGGACCTTGTGCACGAAGCTGAGTCCAGTACCTGGGGCAAGCGGCAAGGATCCCATACGTGTGGTCAATCACAAGGATTGGACCCCAGTGTGCATCCTTCTGGGGTAGCTAACCCGCACACAATTGAGCGAACACCCTGAATTGGATGTGAACCTCCATACATTTGCTTGCAAAACTTTTTACGTTCATTCACTCGTTAAAGCATGCATTCATTCATCATGTTCCTCTTTCATTATCTTCACTTTACGTTACATAATACTTTCGGTTCATTCATTAACATAACACGTAAAGCCATGGAAAGATAAACATTCATCATCATAAGGAACATAACATAACATACCATTCATACATCATCACAGAGCATCATACATACATAACATACATCATGCACAGTCATGCAACATCATCATCATCATCATAACATGCCCATCATACAGTTTATGACCCCAAAATTCAACTTATAGTCCCCCGGGAATTTCCCAAGTCAAAGCCTACTTTACACATTTTCCCCAAAAATCAGAAAATAATCTAAGTCCTAGGCGCATGGGCACTATGCAGGCGCATGGACACTATTCAGGCGCATGGGGAACACTTAGGCGCATGGGCTACTTTCAGGCGCATGGAGACTTCTGGACGTCTGAACACTTAGTAAATTCCAGCCCAATCTAGACACATGGGTACTATTCAGATGCATGAACACTTAGGCGCATAGGCCACTTCGGCGCATGGGCACTATTGGGGCGCATGGCCCTACCCTTAGTCATCCGTCTAGGCGCATGGGCCACTGTTCAGGCGCATGAGCAGAACTTAAACATTTCTAAGGTAAATTTTGGGCACATGATTTACTGTTTAGGCGCATGACTACACTTAATTCTTTCTAAAGCAGTTTCAGACGTATGAACACTTATCTAGGCGCATGAGCATTCTGTAAACATGTTTCTAGGATATTTTCATTCCTAATCATCAAATGCATCTGTTCTAAGCATAATGTGGTTATTCTAAACATGAGTAGCCTATAAACCATCCAGAACTAACATCCAACATACACCATACATATGGGTATTCACATATAAACTCGTAAAAATCATTTTAATACGTTTTCAGCCCCAAAGATAGTTTAAAACATGTAAAAACCGGGGTCTAGAACACACCTGGTGCAACTTGGGTGTTCTTCCTTTTAACCCGCTTGCAAAGAGTTCAAAACACCTAGAAACAACACCAAAAACACACACACACCCGAGCACAAACACAACCCATAAGCATAGAAGTGCATAACCGGGATAAAACCCGACATAAAAGCATAAAAACCTTGAAATTGACTTCTCTTCTTCTTCCTATCTTCAACCGAGAGTTTTTCTCTGCTCTCTCTCTCTAAAACCGAGACAAATGGTGAAGTGAGGTGAGGGTGGGCGGCCATACTCCCTTTACACCAACTTTTGAAAGTTTTGTCCTTTTTGGACACTTTTAGTCCCTCCCCTTGGACTTTATTGCCTTTCTTGCTTTTATTTTTTATATCTTGATTTGTAAAAATAGCCGAGTGTTACAAGTCCACCCCGTTATATAGGTTTCGTCCCTGAAACCCGTTATTCCTCGAACATATAAGGATAATGCTGCCTCATCTCCTCCTCAGTCTCCCATGTAGACTCAGATCCCTTCCTATGCTTCCATTGTACACGCACAAGAGGAACCACTTTATTTCACAGTCTCTTCTCTTTACGATCGATGATGCCACTGGGTGCTCCACATAATTGTTAGGATCTTGTATTTTAATGAAATACAAACTGATTAACGTGTAAACCAAACCAAATAGTGCAGAATCCTATTTGATTGGCGATCCAATCAGTTGGAACGCACGTAGAAACAATAAGGAATTGAATCTAACGTTAAGAATCGATTAGGAATTGATCTGCAATGTTCTATGAACTTGGAGTACGAACTTCGAGGCTTCTGGACGACTAGGGTACGTCTGGAGTCGAATAGGAATCAATGCTTACGTTTTTCCACGAATTAGGTGGTATTTATAGGTTAGTATTGCTCAATCGGGCGACTGAACCATTAGCATGGTTCATTCGTGCGATTGAGCCATGCGTTTGATCCATTCGCACGGCTGAGTGTTCAGTCGTGCGCCTGAGTCAGTCGCGCGCCTGAGTCAGTCGCATGAAGTTGTTCAGGTGTATGGACTATTTAGGCACATGGACACTTAGTCGCATGGCCATTCGGACGCATGACCACTGTTGGGGCGCATGGTCCAGTCGGACGCATGAGAACTTCACTTCACCAAGTTTCAGTGTATTCAATACTATAACATTATGCATAACACTTCAAACAATCACAAACCTATATAATTATGTAAATATGCATTAATCAATTCATTAATGAAATATTAAACATTATAAACACAACCAAACATTCTGTATTTCATTAAGTACCCAATAGTTACATAAGTGTAAGACATATTACATTCAGATCAGGATCTAGGTACATATATATCAACAAACTCCCCCTTAGACCTAGATCTATCTAATGTCTTACCTTCTGCATCACCTTTTCATACTTTTTGTACTTTTCCTCTCTTGTGACTCCTGCATGTATCTCAAATGCAAAGCAGAGTCTTATGACATTTTGGAATTGGAGGGCTTGTACAATATCTTGCGGGTCATAGAATAGTGGCCACTTGTATAATGTGTAGACAACATTATCAGACAAGTTAGTGAGCCATATTGGGTCAAACACCCTGATGGTATCCATTTGTCCCTCTTTATTTAGAACTATGACCACCTCTCCGGTTCTCCAATCATAGTACCAACTCTTAAAGTGTGGAGTGAAGTCGTGTGTCATTTCCCTGAGAGGGATTCTAGACATTGTTTTGGGGAACTCCACTTCAGCACTATCTTGGGCTTACCAGTGATGGAGTCAACTTCAGATCGTCTGATATACCTCGTAGGTTGTTGAGGTTTGAAGTTGACCCACCTGGTGTGGTACTCTTTCTTTAGGGCATCTCAACCAGCCTGACATCTTCCTTGGGTCAGTATAATAACTTCAATTTAGCCAGCTGGTTGAGCTTAAACTAGGTATAGTCTCTAGATCATTGGAAATCTAAAGTACTCTATGCCCTTTCCCTCTTTATTGCATAACACTTTAGATCCTCGAAATGTGCCCATGCAATAATCCTGCCTGACACCTTATGATGTTTCTTCACTCTGTAGAGTTTGGTGTAGACATTCTGTTTAGGAGCTGGGCGTTGGGCTCGATTTCTTCGAAACAAGCGCCCATTTCACCTTTCTGATATCAACATCGTCGTTTGGGGTTTGGCTTTTCCTTCATCTTCTCAGACTCCTGCTCCATCTGATCCAATACCTCAAATGTATCACTGACTAGGGATTCACCCAGATTGGGGACCACATTTCCCTCGTTGTCAGCATACTGAGGTATGTGCTGTTGTGATGTCTTCTATCTCTATCTCATCAATGTCATTTAGCTCTTCTTCACTGGTAGACTCAAAAGTTGGAGCATCCTAATGATCTCATCTGGGTTCAGCTTGAACATTTCAGCCAGTTGCTCATTTTAAGATCATGAATTATTTCCCCTTCTTCAGGGGTATAACTCACAAATCTCCTGACGATCCCTTGCAGATCAAGAATCATAGTCAATTGAGTCTTGATTTGTTGAAGGGGAGCAACATCAAATTCATCCCTTTGGAAGTTTGGATCTGCTTATTGTAAACATGTAACACATCAAATATTAGTTAATAATCAAGACAGAAATACATTAATCTTAATATAAACATCAAATACATAAGTTTAATAGATAATTCAAGTACAAAAGCTATCAAATATATAATCTTCTAATCATTAATTTTATCTTGAATAGTGATCATCACTTGGTGCGGCAGAAGAGGAGCTCGTTGGTCTTGATTTCTCTTTGATCTTCTTTCTTGACCCTGAGCTGAGGCAGATGCAGTGCATCTCCTCCTTCATTATCATCATCCTCTGCCTGTCCTCTGTCTTTTCTTTCTTCCTCATCCCCTTCATCATCATCACTCTCTTCATCTTCATCCTCATCATCATCCTCACCCTCATCACCATCTCCTTCCTTTTTTCTTCAGAGGCCCATCTTTAGTTCCTTTGAGCTTGAGCATATAGACTTTTTAGCATCCTCCAACTCCTCATCTTCTTTGCTGATATGACTCTATGCTCTTGGAGTTGGGAAATCTCTTCGCTCTTAGCAGCCATTTGCTGTGCCTGCTGCTCAATCAGCTAAGCATGCTGAGAGATCTGCTGGACTGTGCAGCTGTGAGATCTGCCACTCTGACGAATCTGCGCAGTCTTCTCGTCATTGGCTGCTAACAGTGCATCACCATACGGTTCAGCGCTGATAGCTGTTCCTCTACCCCAATGGGAGGTAGAGGTGATCCATATAGGTGGGTGGGATGTGAAGATGGCCCGGCTTGGTGGCTAGTGGCAGTGGTGAAGATTGGGTTAGGTCTAGATGATAGTGGTGGTGATGTAGGTGTGAATGATATGGTGGTGGATGGGATATATGTAGTGGTGGGTGGTGTGGTGACAATGGTAGGTGGGTGTGGGAATGGTAGTGGTTGCTGTGGAGGTGGTCGGGGTGGTGGCTGTGGCTGTAGAGGTGGTTATGGTAGTGGCTATGGTGGTGAAGTAGGTGTGTCTGCGCTTCTTTTTCTTCGTGTCGTGGGGCTGAGCCATCTTTCTTCCTCGATCCTGTCGAGGAGGATCTCCCCGCTAGAACACGGCTGGAGGCTCTGGAGCATAGGTCGGGTCAGCGGCAGTCTCTCCCGATCCACTGGGGCGTTCACCAACTGCCCGGAGTCCATGTTCTGTGGGAATGACTTTGCTTCCCACAGTCCTAGTCACTGGCTCCTCATCTGACACCCTCATCATCCTCACCAGGTATAAAATCCTGAAACCTAGCCGACTCTCTGCTATATCTCCAGTGGGGGCAGATACTGGAGGTGTACTATCATTCGTTGTGCCCCTCGGTGGAATGGCATGGTATCTCCAGCATCCCCCCGCTTTCATCATCATCAGAGTCATCGGAGGGTAGAGCATCTGCTCAACATCAGAATCACTATCATCGTGATGCCACTTCCTCCGAGCTGGCACCAGATAGTCCTCACGGGCCAGATGCCCGAATAGTCTCCTGACAGAGGGTTTCACCTGCTTCCCCTTGTACACCTTCATCCGGCCTAAGGTGGTATCATCAATCACCTCAAGCACTACTGCATCTTCCTTCTCCTTCGGCAGGGAAGGGCTTCTGGTCTATAATCATCTGCATGAATCGAGGGTACATGCAGAAGCCCTCCTTCCCTTTCCCCTTAATGTTCTCCACTAAGTAGGAGAAAATCATCCTGGAGAAGCTGAACGGATGGTTCAGCACCAACGCTACATAGGCTTCTGGATCTGATCTGCAACTCATCAAATCCTCCCTTCCTGGACGCTATGCACTTCACCGTACGTGAGCAGGTACTTGAACTGGGGACACAGGTTGCTCTTGTTGAGCACCCCTGCATTGATGTCCCCAGAGTACTTAGCTCGAAGAAACATCCTCTGACAGTAAGGGGGTGTAGTCTAGTAGGACATCAGCACTTCCCCAACTGCAACACAATCCTGAGATCTTCCTCTGTGATCTCAATCGCCTCTCCAAAGATAGTACTCCTGATATAGTGAGGCTCAGAAGATCGGTCAACTACTGCACTTCCCAGAAGGCCTGCTGTATAGAATGATATGGAGTACATGGAGCAGATATAGCATGTGCAATTCTCGATCTCCTCAGAAAGGTGATAATGCCAAAAAGTCTGAAGCATTTCTGGATGTCATCTAGATGAGCACATATGTTGTGCTTCGTACTCATTGTCCATCGAATTGCCATCTGTTACACAATGAAAGTAACATTAGTATCCATTGGCTAAGAATGTCTTGAATCACTTGACTTGAAACTTTCTTTTCTGTCATGCGAATGAGGTTGTGCACTAGATCAAGTCGTGCGCATTAGCAGTGCGACTGAACTCCAGTCATGCGAATTAACCCATACGTACGACTGAGTGTGCTACTAGACTCATGCGTATGTAAACTCATGCGTCACACCAGTCGTGCGACTGAACTCATACGCATGGTTCAGTCGTGCGGTTTAGCTAGTTGCACACATCAGTCGTGCGACTGAGGTTCATCAACCTGTCCATTCGCATGTTGTTCTGACTGTTCAATTCAAATTCAATTTTTTTTACCAATTTGAATTTTAGACTTCGTGCTCTGGTTCATTTACTCGCAATCCATTAGTTTAACACCTAACTTCTTTAATTTCATCTGTTTACGTCGTTTAGTTAGGTTATTTGAACACAATTGTTACGGTTTTTCTAAGGGTCCGATTGTCCAATGATTCTGTAGCAATTTTGAGTGATACAACAATGGTTCTGCACCACAAATTACCTGTAAAGTCAATAGAAATCGTCAGTACACAACAAACAATAGTATTCAGGCTCATTGGTGATCAAACGAAATTTGGGCAGAGTAACGTTAGTCGTGCGAATTAGGGCAATTTTGGGAGTGGTGAGTCTCTGCGACCGATTCACCCTCTAATTATTATTAGCCTAAATTCAATCATACGACTGGGCTAATACGCATATTTCATTCGGGCGAATGGGCCTCAGTCGTGCGATTGTTCAGTTGGCCCCCTTCAGTCGTCCGACTGGAGTACAGTCGTGCGACTTACTCATTCGTTCCCTCTTAAACATCCGACTTGGTCATTCGTATGGGTCATTCGGTTAATTGGTCCATACTCATGGTCATTCGTACGGATAGCTCCCATTCGCATGATAAGTCCATACGCATGGTCCATTCGTGCGAATGGGTCATACTTATGAAATTTTCTGCATTTCTTACCATTGCCATTTAAACCCCCTTTTTTATTTATTTAAGCTTTAGAATCAACATTATACACATTTGATCGTCTCAGACATTCTTTTATCTTTTGAAAACACATGTGGTCATCTCAAACATGACCTTTTAGGTGAATTAATCCTTACTGAATTCCAAGATGTAGTCCGACAACAAATAAACTGAAATGACTAAATAATAGAAAATTAAACTAAAGTACAAAAATTAAACTTGTTTAACTTTTTTGTGAGAGGTAAATCCTAAGATAAAGTCTACTTGATTCCTTTCTCGAATAGGCAGCTTCTATTTAGTTTGACCATACCTGGACCAAATCATTTTGGAATCATACAGGCAAGTCAAATCATTTGGGACTTGTTATCAAAACCATTTGATGCTCACTTTCTCGGTTTTCATCCAAAGTCGTTAGCAAATTTAGGAAATCATACTGGTACTATTAGATTCCCACATTGATTTGGACTTTCAAGAATTTGTATCCACGATGATTGTTAGTTATTTGTCCTCTTAAATCCATACACAAACTTTTGACAGATTGGTGATAGTTTAAGGTTTATTATTTCAACCAACAGTTGTGGATCCCACGCTTATATGATAATCAACATTCCTCAGGAGCTTTTGAGCGGTCTACGGGCATTTTGACAAGAAGAGACTATTCTTAGGCTTTCAAAGAGAAGCCAATCCTCAGGTCAGTGCCATCGCACAACAGAGAGGCGGCAAACAACAATGAATTCTAGAATATCTAGGTTAGTGCCATCAGCAGAGAGGCACACAACCTATCTTCTTGTTAGAGCATCGTTAATTTCTTTAGCACATAATGCACCAACAACATAAGTGTTAGCTTGATAGCATTTGCTTTTTTTTCGTGCTTTGCTAATTTATGGTCATCCGCACACATTTGTGGCGTTTACATGCTCGTTACCCCTTATTGGAATATTGTTGATTGTGTTAACCAGTGATAAGATGGGAGCCCACAGTCGGTTGAAAAACTTAATTTGATCTTCAGATCACCAGTCAGGTCTAATCATCTATTATGTTGAATCTACCGACATATCATATGTGATCTAGCAACCTCTAGGTCTACTTTCATTGTGTTACCTTAGTAGATACCAGTTTTTCTATCATATTTCCTATTAATTTCTCAGACTACACAGACTTTGATTTGAATTTTACATCTTTTCTAAATTAATATTAAAGTCCCTCTGATTTGTTCCTGTGTACTATCATTTTCCAAAGTATTTGAATCGATATCATAGATACGATCTACCTTCTGTCAGCTAGCCTCTCCTTCTCCTTCTCTCTTTTTATAATGTTACTCGCTGACCTATTCTCCCCCTAAAATTCTAAAATCATAACCAATTTACATATTTTAGGATTTTAATAGACAGCTAAATAACATGATTTTAATTTAAAACAAAATAGAATAAATAAATAAAATAAAAAAGAAAAATAGACTAAACTATATCGGACTACACATGATCATCATCAGGAATAACATCCCTTTTCTTTTTAACGCCGTTGACCTCTAACAGATATAGAAAATGTGGTTTGTCAAAAGCTTTTGTATAGAGGTCAGCGCGTTGAAAATCCGTATTTATTTTTACCACATCGATTAAATTCTTTTCAAAGCAGTCCCGTATAAAATGATATTTTATACCGATGTGTTTGGTCTTAGGATGTTGTACTGGATTTTTAGTTACTGCAATTGCAGCCGAGTTATCAACATAAATAGGAGTAGAAGAGAAATTTAAACCGTAGTCTCACATTTGCTGTTGAATCCAAATGATTTGAGAACAGCAACTTGCAGCTGCTACATATTCGGCTTCACAGGTTGACATCGCAACCAAGGTCTGCTTCTTACACTGCCAGGTCACTAATCTCCTCCCAAATAATTGACACCCTGCTATGTAGACTTGTAATTCATCTTGCAGCCCCCGTAATCCGAGTCACTATACACCGTGAGCTCAAAGTCATCATGATGAGGATACCACAACCCAAGTTGGGGTGTGCCCTTCAGATAACGAATATCGCTTGACCCCGATCAGATGGTTAACCTTTGGCTTAGCCTGATATCTAGAACATAGACATGTAGCATACATGATATCAGGTCTAGAGGCAATAAGGTACATGAGAGATCCAATCATTCCTCGTTACATTGTTGCATCTACCAGATCTCCATTTTCATCAGGTGCTATATCATGGTTTGTGGCAAGTGGAGTTCCAGCTGCAGAAGCATTCTTCATGTCAAACCGACTGAGAATGTCTCACACATACTTGGTCTGATGTAGAAAAATCCTTTGGGTGTCTGATCCACCTGTAACCCGAGAAAGAATTTCATTTTCCCCATGGCACTCATCTCAAACTCTGCCTTCATTACTGCTTCAAATTCTCTGCATAACTCTTCGTTCTTTGAACTGAAGATTATGTCATCGACATAGATGTGTACTAGCAGTAAGTGTCCATCCTTTTCTTTGATAAACAGTGTGCAGTCAATGAGTCCCCTGTGAAATCCGTGTTTGACAAGATGAGTTGAGAGTTTCTCATACCAGGCCCTTGGAGCTTGATGAAGCCCGTATAAGGCCTTGTCAAGTTTGTAAACTCTGTCCCAATGATAAGGATCTTCAAATCCCTCGGGTTGACTGACATAAACTGTCTCTCGAATTTCACCATGAAGGAATGCATTCTTCACATCTAATTGATAGACTTTGATCTTTATATACGATGCATAGGCAAGGAAGATGCGGATGGCTTCCATCCTTGCCACAGGTGCAAACACTTCATTATAATCAATCCCCTCGACTTGTCGAAATCCCTGAACTACCAGTCAAGCTTTGTTCCTGATAATGACACCTTGGTAATCCTTTTGCATTTCAAGAGCCATTTGGTGCCAATGACCTTAGCACCTTTAGGTCTATCTACCAGTGTCCATACACATAACTTCTTGAATTGAAGAAGTTCCTCTTGCATGGCACTCAACCATTCCTCATCATTCAGTGCTTCACTAACGTATTTTGGCTCAACCTGCGAGACAAAACACTGATAGCACCACCGTGAATGTATCCTTTTTCCATTATCGAGGCATAATCAGCTGAGTACAGCTGATTTCTGGTCTGCACTCCTGATCTGACATCCCCACTGACATTGTCTAGGGGATGATAGACATTTAGACGTGATCCTGGAGTGGTAGGAACAACTACCTCAGAGCCAAGATTATGAACATTTGGTTCTACATCTGAGGTAGAAGGAGTTTGAGGTTCCGAAGTCGAAGAGGCATCACTGTTAGATGTTTGTGGACTTGCAGGAATTGGAACCTGTCTCTCCTGATTTTTTTGACCATTCGCTTCAGCTTCATCTTCTGAGGAGGAGTCACTGTCTTCTAGTGCTCCCCCTGAGTGATGAGATGATTCTCCCTGTGAGCTCGATGATGTTGGATCAAGATATGGTGTATTCAAGATATCATACATCATTCGTGTAGCTGACTCGTCATCAGAAGGAGAGATATGGATGTTGAAGGACTTGAAGAATCCATCATAGTTGAAGAAGTAAGCGGGTCCTTTTCCAGTGGGTGGTGTGGTATCTCTGAACATCAACCTTACACCATACTTCTACTAAACCGTTGAGTTGTTGTAAACTCTCTTGTTCGTATGTTGTATCCTAGGAAGATCCCTTCCTCAGCCTTCTCACTGAATTTTCCTTCTTGAGTCTTCTTCAGAAGTGTGCACGGCGCGCCAAATTGTTCGAGATACTCCAGATTAGGTTTACGTCGTTGTAGTAACTCGTAACATGTCTTGCCATGGCACTTGACTACCAGAACTCGATTTAATGTATAACATGCATTTGCCACTGCCTCATTCCAGAATTGGATAGGCAGTTTAGAGTCTGCTAGCATTATCCGTGCTGTCTCTATTAGCTTCTATTCTTCCTCTCAGCAACACCATTCATCTGAGGCGTGCAGGGAGAAGTGAATAGATGCACAATTCCCTTTTCCTTGCAGTAAGCCTCCATCCACTGATTCTTGAATTCATCCCGTTGTCTGAGCGTATCTGTCTCACCTTCAGCTTGTAGAGAGATTCCAGTGTGGTTACTAATTCCTTGAATGACTCAAATGTTTCTGACTTGGACTTTAGAAACATTACCCAAGAGAATCTTAAGTAGTCATCAGTAACCACATAACAGTACAAGTCACCTGCAATGCTCTTTGTACTGACTGGATCAAATAGATCCATGTGAAGAAGTTCAAGAGGAATCTTGATAGAATGAACTTTCTTTTCCTTATGATACTTCTTCGTCTGTTGCCTTTCTTGCATGCTACACAGAAATCCGAAGGTTGGAAAATTTTGACGTTAACACCTCTCACTAGATCCTTCTGAATCAAGTGATTCATCTTCTATTGATTAATGTGTCCTATTCTCCTATGCCAGGAAATGGAGTCCTTCTCAGTAGATTTTGATAGGAAGCACTGAACTTCATGAACCGTTGTAGAAGCCGTTGAGAGATCCAAAACATAAAGGTCTTTATATCTTGAAGCTGTCATCAGAACTTGGTCCTCCGGAATCACATAGTGTTTCTTTAGGACGTAACACTTCTTGTTGTCGAATATGACTTTAAATCCTTTGTCACATATTTGAGAAACAGAAAGTAAGTTGTTTTGAAGTTGTTGAACGTAGTTCACTTTATCAAACTTAACTTTCTTATTTCCAACCTCTCCCTGAGCTGTGATATAACCTCCTTTGTTACCAGCAAACGAAACATGTCCGCCTTTTATTAGTTTGACATTTGATAAAAGAGCCCTATTTCCTGTCATGTGCCTGGATGCTCCACTATCTACAATCCATGTGTTGGTTTCAGCACTGTAGCGAACACCATGCACATACAATTTAAAGCATTAGTTTAGGTTAGGAACCCAAGCCTTTACTGGCTTGGGTTTCCCAGAGGCATCACACATCATGAATTCAACCCATTGACCCTTAGAAGGTGAGGGTAGCTCAGGTGTCTTCTCGTGATCATTATCAGACACAGAAGATGATTTTTCTTTCCATAAGCCAGATTTGTGTAAGGCCTGTTTGTGATAAACAGACGACTGGCTAAGGGGTTGAACTTTGGGTTCACTTGTTCTTCTAGGTGGAGTTAAAGAACTCCTCTTAGAAGACCTAGGTTTTGAGTTCTAAAGTTCAATTTTCTTCCTAGGTGTCTGAAAGTAATGACAAAAAGAAGCAATGTGTCCACATTCTAAACAGTTGTAGCATGACCTACTATCAACTTTATGATTAAACTTTCGTTATAGAGATGTGTGTGACATCCTGGTGGCGTCATTTTGTTTGGGTTTTGATCTACTTCTTTTGATGTATGCTCTTGTTTAACAAACTTAACTGTTTTGACATTCTTAACACCTTTTCCATTTTGGTTAACTGAACTTTGACATGAGACTTATGAAAGGTTAACATTAACAATTTTTTTAGGTTCAGATTTGACTTTGTTTAACCCTGACTTTATATTAGCCTTTTCAAATTCTTTTTCCAGATTAACACAAGGCATTTTACCCTTTGCCTTTGAAGTGGCCTCCTTTGTTTGTTCCAGATTCAATTGAAGAACATGAGGAATTTGGATCACTTATGAGAGGAGTAGACACCACATGATCCTTGATGGGATTGGTATTTATTGGTTTACACTTAGTGTTCATCAAGGTCTCAGGTGGTGGTGGAACCACTTTATAACCTAAACCCTCCCCATTGTTAGGCTCTCTCACTAAGTGTTGGAGAATATGAGATGAACTTGTCCAACTATGCAGTTTTTGCTTTAAAGAGTTGACTTCTACTTCTAAAACTGCTTTTTGTTTCTTAGTGTCTTCTAGGGAGTTAAGATAGTACCTAATGTCATTAGCTTGGTTAAATGCTACTACTTCAGTTTCCCTAAGCTGTTTATTCAAAAGGTCTATCTTTTTTTTATAACTATGCTCATTTTGTTTTAAAACTCTATTTGCCTCAATGCACAGTTGCAAATCCTTTACTAAGCTGTCATTATGATCTAATAACCTAGCAAATTTCTAATCTATGCTTTCTCTAAATTTATTACAATCAGAACAAGCATGATTTTTGAAAAGTTGATCAGTAGTACTTACCTGAGGAGGTTCTGATGAATTAGCCATCAACGCAGTATCAGATGTCTCTGGTTCTAGTGATTCCGTCTTTGTTGTGGACGTCTCTTCTTCAGGCTTGTAGCTGACCTCTGTTGCAGTCTATTCACTGTTTGACATTGCTATCTCAACTACTATATCTCTTTCACTTGCAGAATCATCATCTAAGTCATCCACACTCGCAATATTTGATTCTCCCGGAGAGAAAAACCTAAAGCTCCAGTCCTGTCCTTCATCATCATGGGCGGTCAAGGCTTTTGGATCATTTCTTGATGAAGTAGAACTGCTATCTTGCTTGTCTTGATGAGTGAAAGACGAGAATGGATTCCCTTTTCTAGTCTTCTTTGGCTTCACACATTCTCTTTTGAAGTGCCCATTTTCTCCACAGTTGAAGCAGATCACCTTGCTCTTGTCAAAGCCAAACGTAGTGTCCTTAGTAGCAACCAAGTTTTGTCCGGTCTTCTTCATGAACTTCTTTGCCCTCCGGACAGCACTTGCTAAGGCCCATATAATATCCATCCCTCCAGTTCAGTCTCATCAACCTGCTCGTAGTCCTCATCTGCCAGATGGCAGTTTCCAATTTTCCCAGCAACAAGTCCATCATAGGAGTGGACCACTGCTGCCAAGAGATCCATGTGCTCTCGAGCTACTTCTACTGTCATGTTTTCAAGATTCTCAGTCTTTAGTCGTGTAGCATTTGCTTCAGATCCAATATATTGGGTACTAGAAGACCCTGACGTTTCTGGTCCTGAAGGAGAGACTTGTGAAGGACCAGATGAGCTTGACACAAAGGCAGTCTGAAGAGGTGCTCCAGATGTCTTAACCTAAGGAGTGGCATTGTACAAAGCTGGATTCTGAGTGTACGAAGACTTCTAAGCTCGATACTTCATCCTTAGTGCTTCTTCTCGTAGCTTTAGTATGAAATCATTGATGTCCCATTTTGATAGCAATCCATTATGTCTCAGATTTGAAACAAAAGAAGCCTAACCTTCTGGCAACCCGTCTGCAAAATTTGACACTTTATCTTCCATGGTAGTTGTGACAACATGTGTGTGCAACTCGCTCTCAAATGGTAGAATCTATCAATGACATTGTCTAAACTCTCATTTCCCATCGATGAAAAGTTGTCAAATTCTTTCTTCAACTCCTTAGCTTTAATGGCCTTC
Source organism: Flaveria trinervia (assembly GCA_025506515.1). Taxonomy (NCBI): domain Eukaryota; kingdom Viridiplantae; phylum Streptophyta; class Magnoliopsida; order Asterales; family Asteraceae; genus Flaveria; species Flaveria trinervia. Next base: position 22,937,229 of record CM046445.1, on the reverse strand, counting down.
AACGAAGCATTCCCATCATATCTTTTCTCCAGCTCATCCCATAACTTCTTGGCTTGCTTATTCTCTAAGAATTGGTGAAAAACATCCTTAGGGATAGACTGTGTTAGCAATGCATATACTCTCTTTTCAGCATTATATTTAACTTTCTGTGCATCAGTCATTCCTCCTAGAGTAAGTTCACCCATCGGCTCCCACCGGCATACTGTATCCGTCTCAATAGCTTCCCACATATTTGGATCCACTCCATTGAGGTAGATCTCAAAACGTTGTTTCCACTGGGGAAACTCATCTAATGTTATAAGCTTCGGGGGTTTATTATGATTCCCCACCTCACTCTCCAGTCGCAGTAAGTTCTGAATCCGTGAGTCCTTCCCGGCTGTAAACGCTGACAACTGATCCTCCATCTCAATTAACTTTAAGTCTCTTAAACAATCTGTTAACTGGTGCCACTCGAGCGATGCGAATGGGCTACCCGTGCGAATGAAACTATGCGACTGGTTCAATCGTGCGAGTGAAACTGATGCGTATGAACAATGCGATCGGTAGACTTAGTCGTACGAATGAAGATGCGACTGAGTCCAATCGTACGTCTGGGGATGCGAATAAAGTCCAGTCGTGCGATTGGGTCAATCGTGCGACTGAAGCTGCTGTTTTTTCGAAAATTTCTAGGTTTAATGTGTTTTGGCCGTAAAAACCCGAATTTTCACCAATCCTAATCGCCTTATGCCATAGAAACAAAAACTTGATGAGCAGGGGACGTCAAAGACAACTTTTGACACAAAAAGATTGCGCTTTTAGTGAAAAACATACCTTTGTATCAAAATTTATTGTATCACACGTAATCAAGAGCCAAAGCTCTGATACCACTTGTTAGGATCATGTATTTAAACGAAATACAAACTGATAACGTGTAAACCAAACCAAATAGTGCAGAATCCTATTTGATTGGAGATCCAATCAGTGAGAACGCACGTAGAAACAATAAGGAATTGAATCTAACGTTAAGAATCGATTAGGAATCGATCTGCAACGTTCTATGAACTTGGAGTACGAACTTCGAGGCTTCTGGATGACTAGGGTACGTCTGGAGTCGAATAGGAATCAATGCTTACGTTTTTCCATGAATTAGGTGGTATTTATAGGTTAGTATTGCTCAATCGGGTGACTGAACCATTAGCATGGTTCATTCGTGCGATTGAGCCATGCGTTTGATCCATTCGCACGGCTAAGTGTTCAGTCATGCGCCTGAGTCAGTCGCATGAAGTTGTTCAGGCGTATGGACTATTTAGGCGCATGGAAACTTAGTCGCATGGCCATTCGGACGCATGACCACTGTTGGGGCGCATGGTCCAGTCGGACGCATGAGAACTTCACTTCACCAAGTTGGAGTGTATTCAATATTATAACATTATGCATAACACTTCAAACAATCACAAACCTATATAATTACGTCAATATGCGTTAATCAACTCATTAATGAAATATTAAACATTATAAACACAACCAAACATTATGTATTTCATTAATTAACCAATAGTTACATAAGTGTAAGACATATTACATTCAGATCAGGATCTAGGTACATATATGTATCAACAATAATTGAGCCTTTCATCAACTTCAATGTCCTCCAGTGGAATAATCATGTCTTCATTAGCTACACACTTTCTCAAATGAGATACATGGAATGTCGGGTGAATTCCACTAAACTCATCTGGCAACTCCAATCTATAGGCCACCTCTTCCACTCGAGCAATGATTCGGAAAGGGCCTACATACCTTGGGCTCAACTTGCCCCGCTTCCTAAATCAAATAATACCCTTCCAAGGTGAGACCTTCAACATGACCCAGTAACCCACCTAGAAAACATTGTTTATCGGCATACAACTTCTGTCTATCTTTAGCTGCCTTCATGAAGGCTTTGATCCTCTACAGCTTCTCGATCATAGCCTCGATTCCTCAACGCTTCCCAACTCTGTCTGACCAATGTCACCCCAACAAATGGGTGTTTTGCATCTCCTACCGTATAGCATCTCGTATGATGGCATACCAATGCTGGCATGATAACTATTGTTGTACGAGAATTCAGCTAACGGTAAGTGGTCATCCGAACTTCCTCCAAAGTCAATCACACATGCCCGAAGCATGTCTTCCAACGTCTGAATGGTCCTTTCTGACTGACCATCAGTTTGGGGATGATAAGCCATGCTAATATGTAACCTTGTCCCTATGGCATCATGGAATTTCTTCTAGAATTTAGATGTAAACTGGGTGTCACGATCAGAATTTAGACGAGTTACAACCTCCTTGATGAACAGGTCAGCCAACCTCTCGGATGAAAATGTCTCGCGGATCGGTAGGAAGTGAGCACTCTTCGTCAAGCGGTCAACAATCACCCATATGGCATCGTATCCTTTCAGAGTACGCGGTAGCTTCGTAATGAAATCCATGGTCATGTGCTCCCACTTCCATTCCGGTATATCCAAAGGTTGGATCTTCCCATACGGCTTTTGATGTTCCACCTTCACTTGCAAACAAGTAAGCCATTTGCTCACATACTCCACCACGTCACGCTTCATACCCGACCACCGATAATCCTTCTTCATGTCTTGGTACATCTATGTGGTACCGGGATGGATAGAGTATCGGGTCTTGTGAGCTTCATCCATAATCTTCACACGTAGATTCTCGAAATGAGGAATCCACACCCGTCCAAATAGAGTTTTAACACCAAGTGTGTTTTCACTCAATTCCCCAACCAGACCTCTCATTCTTTTAGAGTTTAGATGATCTTCTCTTAAAGCCTCATCCTGAAACTCCTTGACTTGCTTCATTACATCAGAGGTCATGATTAGTTGGTATACTTTCACCCGAATTGGCTCGGGCCTCTCCTTCCGGCTAAGAGCATCAGCCACCACGTTATCTTTGCCTGGATGGTAATGGATCTCACAATCATAATCCTTTATGAGCTCCAACCATCGTCTCTGCCTCATATTCAGGTCCTTCTGCTCAAAGAAGTACTTTAAGCTCTTGTGATCGCTGAAGATGGTGCACTTTGTTCCATACAGATAGTGCCTCCAAATCTTTAGTGCAAAGACCACGGCCGCTAGTTCCAAGTCATGAGTAGGGTAGTTGACCTCATGAACCTTCGGCTGTCGGGATGCGTAGGCTATAACTTTTCCTCTTTGCATTAAGACACACCCCAACCCCGAGTAAGAAGCGTCTGAGTACACCACCAAATCTTCGCTTTCATCGGGTAACAACAAGACAGGAGCTTGAGTCAACCTCGCCTTCAACTCCTCGAATGCCTTCTCCTGAGCTTAACCCCATACATACTTTACATCCTTCCGTGTCAACTTAGTCAGTGGAGAAGCAATCTTAGAGAAGTCTTGAATAAATCTCCTATAGTAGCCCGCCAAACCCAAGAAACTACGAATCTCGGATGGCGTCTTTGGAGATTTCCATTGCATCACTGCCTCTACCTTAGCCGGATCCACCATAATCCCATCAGGATTCACCATGTGACCCAAGAACTGAGCTTCGCGTAACCAAAACGCGCACTTGGAGAATTTTGCATACAACTTCTCCCTTCTTAACGTCTCCTGAACCTCCCGAATGTGACTGGCATGCTCAATCTCACTCTTCGAGTAAATCAGGATATCATCAATGAACACAATCACTGATTTATTTAACATTGGCCGACACACTCGATTCATCAGATCCATAAAAGCAGCTGGCGCATTGGTCAATCCAAACGACATAACGAGGAACTCATAGTGACCGTAGCGCGTGCGAAAAGCTGTTTTAGGAATGTCCTGCTCCTTCACTTTTAGTTGATGGTAACCAGATCAGAGATCTATCCTCAAAAACCAACTGGCACCTTGGAGCTGATCAAACAGATCATCTATTCTTGGTAGGGGCTATCGGTTCTTTACTATCAACTTGTTCAACTCTCGGTAGTCAATACACATCCTCATACTACCATCCTTCTTCTTCACAAATAATACCGGAGCACCCCATGGAGAGATACTCGGTCTAATGAACCCCTTATCCAGCAGTTCTTGCAACTGCTCCATTAACTCTTTCATCTCAGTCGGAGCCAACCGGTACGGTGCCTTGGCAACTGGTTGAGCACCGGGTATCAAGTCAATTTGGAACTCAACCTCGTGATCTGGTGGCACACCGGGTAAGTCTTCCGGGAATACGTCAGGAAAGTCGCACGCCACTGGTACTTCGGATAATTGCGGTATTGACGCATCCACATCCTTTATGTATGCCAAGTAGGCACTACATCTGCGCCTCATGCACTTTCCCGCCACCGCCATCGAAATCACCCTCGGGATTGTCGTGACGCGATCACCATAAACCGTCACCTCATTTCCGTCAGGCGTTGTCAATCGGATCATCTTCTTGCGACACACTATATTTGCCTCATAGGTTGCTAACCAGTCCATCCCTAGTACTACATCAAATCCACCTAGGGGTATCACGTGTAACTTAGTAGCAAACCTATGGCCTTCTAGTTCTATGGCACAGTCCTCTATCACCTCAGTAATTCTAGTGGACTTACCAATAGCAGTTTCTACGTCGAATGGCTCACCAATAAATCTACTCCTATTGGGAAACTTAGCACCAAAGGCAGCAGAAATGAAACTCCTACTAGCACCAGAATTTACCAACAACATAGATGCAAGAGTTTGGTTTACTAGAAACATACCTGACACCACGTCGGGGTCTGTCCTAGCCTCCTCCTGAGTCATCATGAAAGCTCGGGCGCTTGCCTTCCGCCCTTCTCCTCCGGCCTTCTTCACCCCGGAACTCTTGGCCCTTGGCTTCTTACACTCCCTGCTCATGTGACCACTTCCCCCGCAGTTGAATCACTTCATGCCTCCACAATATCTAGCCATATGGCTAGACTTCCCACACTTGAAACAAACATTCGACCCCGATCTACACTCACCACCGTGCTCCTTCCCGCACTTGCCACACTTCTCTAACCCAGCACTAGCTGTGACCACACGTCGGTCACCTACCCTTGCCACCTTGTTGTTTGGAGCGGCTCTACCACGTCCAAACCGTTTCCTATTCCAGTTTCTCCCATCCCTACTCGTCTTCTTCTCCTCAGCCACTACCATCTCACGCTCATCATAAAGTCTACCAGCCAAATCAACCGCCGACCTAAAAGTGCTCGGCCGGGCGGCGATCATATACCTATGGATATCCACTGGATGTCCCTGAATATATCTCTTAATCTTTCGTGATAGTGGCGTCACCTGATCGGGCACTAGTCGTGCCATTTCATTGAACCTTGTGGTGTACTCTTGGTGCGTCATAATTCCCGCCTCTAGTTGCAAATTCTCTCTCTCGACCTTGTCCATTTCCCGGTGAGGAAAAAACTCCTCGATCACCAACTTTTTCAACTCCGACCATCTCATTCTCCCGATCTCCCGACTACCCTCAGCTTGGACTATGTTGTCCCACCAGCACAGAGCCGAGTCTATGAATGAGTGGGTAGCGAACTTAACCTTCTAGTCTTCTCGGCACTCGCTGATATCAAGTACCGCCTCCATTTCCCTCACCCACCGGTGAGCAGCAACGGTAGTGACGTTTCCATCGAAAGTAGGGGGTTTGCATCTCATAAACACCCCGTAGTTGCAGCCTCGGGTCGCTTCCGGCGCAGGCTCTTCTTCCTCATCCTCATCATCAGACGGAACTGTCTTAGTCTCGGGTTGTCTTCTTTCGCCCATAGGTACACTCCTTTCCTTTCTCTCTCCCTCTCTAACTGCCTTTATCACTTCAGTCACCACAGACGGTTGGATCGTCTGCATGACTTGGTGCACTTCTTCCACACCCGCCTCCTTCACTGAGGCTCTTAGGTTAGCACTCTCATCTCTGCCCTCCGGATGAGGGGTTTCTGGTTCTTCATGAACCACTTTCTCGACTCTGGGTCTCCCCCTCTTGGGTCGCGGTTCAACACCGTGACCTCCACCACGAGAGGCCTTCGAAGATCTACCACCAGCCATCACCTAACACACTGAAAGATTCAAAAACCAACACGGTCATTCAAGGGAACAACTCAGTTTATGTCAAGTATAGTAAGTCCCTAATTATAGTGGCCAGTTGTGATTAGCCACTTACTTTACTCTTCATACCCCGGGCATTACCTGTCCTGACTACATTAGTATTTAAATCTACATACAACACATAACCACATACCATGCGCACATAAACCGATTAACTTTACGAAAATACCTGATGGCATGCAGCTACTCAGATTTGCATCCCATTCCCATTTCGTCCCATTCTCAGTTTAAGTTAAGGTTTATTTTGAAAATATACCCATTTTACTTAAACTTTGGCTCTGATACCAACTTGTAAGGCCCCGTTCCCGGGATGCTTACAGCTGGTGATTCATCGGACGTAAAACATATACTTTACATTTATTCATCAAAACTTTGCAGCGGAAAACATAAACCACATGGCATTTCATTTCATCCTAAAAACTTTTTCAAAATAATGCATCATTTGTCGATTACAAAATTACATTGTTGTATTACATCACAAAAGCCTTAATTAAATGGATGCCATCCAAAAGAGCTAAGTAGCCGCCTCGTACCATCCTCAGCAACGTTTACCTGCCAACTAAAAACGTATAAAAGTCAGTGTCACTGAGTGAGTTTTAGTTTTATATTAAAACATACATAAAATCGTTATTTATTCATTTACAGAGTCCATACTATACGTTTTGTTCGTTCGTGATCATACATCATACGTACATACAGATAACATCGTTATTATCTTTCATTATATTCGTTAACCTTCGTTCATTCATTACATCTTGTGACATGTACAATACCACGAACATTGTACACGAAGCTGGTTACTGGGCCTGAGGTCTATCATAGACCCCGAACATTATGCACGAAGCTGTCTCCAGTACTTGAGGCAAGTACATTCACCATTCATCTTTTCGTTTCATTCCGGGTCAATGCCATATGCTATACCCCAAACATTGTGCACGAAGCTGGTTACTGGGCCTGAGGTCTTTCATAAACCCCGAACATTGTGCACGAAGCTGACTCCAGTACCTGGGGCAAGCGGCAAGGATCCCATACGTGTGGTCAATCACAAGGATTGGACCCCAGTGTGCATCCTTCTTGGGTAGCTAACCCGCACACAGTTGAGCTAACACCTTTCATTGGGTGTGAACCTCCATACATTTGCTTGTAAGACTTTTTACATTCATTCATTCGTTAAGCATGCATTCATTCATCATGTTCCTCCTTCATTATCTTTCACTTTACGTTACATAATACTTTCGGTTCATTCATTAACATAACACGTAAAGCCATGGAAAGATAAACATTCATCATAAGGAACATAACATAACATACCATTCATACATCATCACAGGGCATCATACATACATAACATACATCATGCATAGTCATGCAACATCATCATCATCATCATAACATGCCCATCATACAGTTTATGACCCCAAATGTCAACTTATAGTGCCCCGGGAATTTCCCAAGTCAAAGCCTACTTTACACATTTTCCCCAAAAATCAGAAAAATAATCTAAGTCCTAGGCGCATGGGCACTATGCAGGCGCATGGACACTATTCAAGAGCATGGAGAACACTTAGGCGCATGGGCCACTTTCAGGTGCATGGGGACTTCTGGACGTCTGAACACATAGTAAATTCCAGCCCAATCTAGGTGCATGGGTACTATTCAAACGCATGAACACTTAGGCGCATGGGCCACTTGGCCGCATGGGCACTATTGGGGCGCATGGCCCTACCCTTAGTCATCTGACTAACATTTCTAGGCGCATGGGCCACTGTTCAGGTGCATGAGCAGAACTTAAACATTTCTAAGGTAAATTTTGGGCGCATGAGTTACTGTTTAGGCGCATGACTTACACTTAATTCTTTCTAAGGCAGTTTCAAACGTATGAACACTTATCTAGGCGCATGAGCATTCTGTAAACATGTTTCTAGGATATTTTCAATCCTAATCATCGAATCCATCTGTTCTAAGCATAATGTGGCTATTCTAAACATGAGTAGCCTATAAACCATCCAGAACTAACATCCAACATACACCATACATACGAGTATTCACACATAAACTCGTAAAAATCATTTTAATACGTTTTCAGCCCCAAAGATAGTTTAAAACATGTAAAAACCAGGGTCTAGAACTCACCTGGTGCAATTTGGGTGTTCTTCCTTTTAACCCGCTTGCAAAGAGTTCAAAACACCTACAAACAACACCAAAACACACACACACACACCCGAGCACAAACACAACCCATAAGCATACAAGTATATAACCGGGATAAAACCCGACATAAAAGCATAAAAACCTTGAATTCGACTTCTCTTCTTCTTCCTATCTTCAATCGAGAGTTTTTCTCTGCTCTCTATCTAAAACTGAGACAAATGGTGAAGTGAGGTGAGGGTGGGCGGCCATACTCCCTTTACACCAACTTTTGAAAGTTTTGTCCTTTTTGGACACTTTTAGTCCCTCCACTTGGACTTTATTGCCTTTATTGCCTTTCTTCTTTATATCTTGATTTGTAAAAATAGCCGGGTGTTACAGACAATGTCACATATACCAGCATCAAATTTGTCTGCTCGACTAGAAATAAGCATACAATCAAAACGTGGAAAATAAATCGGTTCTAATGATAAACATCCATAGAAACAAAAGAGTAGAAGAATGCAGTTGTATTAACCCTAGGAGTGGTTATATACAAAACCCTAGAAGTGGTAATGTAACACCCGACCCCTCATACTAACAATATTGTCCGCTTTGCCCACGAGGATCTCACGGAATTGCTTTTGGTTTTTCGGGTGAAAACTTTCCAGGGAGGTCACCCATCCCTGGATTGCTCCCACCCGAGCATGCTTAATTATGGAGTTCTCCTATAATACATAATCAATATGCCCAAAATGTGTTGTTGATGTTACAGGCAGGAAATTCCTTATGAACCAGGAATCTCTCCTTTCCAAGGCCGATACGAGATTAATATACGGTGTCACAATCACCCCCCTCTTTGGACTCATCATCGTAGATGAGCCTGAGAAGTCACCATCCTTGGTGAGGTATGTCCCACATCCCGAACGGCGCAAGAGTGGCTCTGATACCATTCTGTAACACTCGACCCATCACACTAACAACATTGTCCGATTTGCCCACGAGGAGATCACTTATTCGCTTTTGGTTGCCCGGGTGAAAACATCTTAGGGAGGTCACCCATCCCTGGATTGCTCCCACATGAGCATACTTAATTGTAGAGTTCTTCTCTCATCCACAATCAATACGCCCAAAACATGTTGTTGATATTAGAGGCAGCACATTGCTTATGAACCAGGAATCTCTCCTATCCAAGGCCGATGTGGGATTAATGTAGGGTGTCACAATTAATGTGACATCCGATAATTTTCCATTACCAAACTCAATTAGATCCATCAGGTCTTACATACACTTGTCGTAAGCACACACTAGTTGTCGTTGAACATTGGTGCCTTAATAACATTTATCTATGATAAAAAAATAATAATCTCATTAATAATGTTGATTATTAGTTGTGGTTATGTCATTTGTGAATTTATAGATTTTAAACATTATTTGTAAATTTTATGTGTAACGCGACGTGTTATAAATATTTCATATGTTATGTGACTATTGATAATGTTTATGGTTATTATTATTGACTAATAATACTTATAACTTATAGTCAAAATTATTTAAAAAGTGTTTAAAATATTAGTTTTTATAAATATAAACAATAGGGTTTATCTTGTGAATATCTATAAAATAATACTTACAATAATTAAACAAAATTAACAGAACTCTAATCCCCTCTTAACCCCATTCGGCTACAAATCAACCCCAAACGCCCTATTCCATTTGATTTTTGATCAAGAACATCAAAAAAGTCGATTTTAATTAGTTCTAAGTGGTTGCAAGGTTTTAGCAAGTCCAATTCTTGATTTCTATACACCTAAAGGTTAGTTTTGATTAGTTTTTCATGATATTTGGTTCATGATGCACCCTAGTTTGAAATTGATGATGAAAAAGTGAAATTGATGATTGTTAGATGTTAATATGATGTTAGTTAGGTTGTATGAATGTTAGATTATATTGATTATGCAAGAAATCTATGATTTGATCTTAAATTTCATACTTTGCCTTAAGAGGAAACTGTTTGTTATTGGAATTCATGATTTGATGATTGTATGATGTTAGATACATTACTTGGATATTAGTTTACATGTTTTATGCAAGAAAATTCATTAAATTTGTTGATCATAACTTACTATAAGTGAAAACTTATATGCATGGTGAATGGGAATGTTGATGATTTAGTGATGATTATCATGTTAGAACGAATGCTATGAACTTGATTAGGTATAAAGTTGATGAATTTATGAATGAATTGGATGTTAGATAGGTTTTGGGGATTTCTATCCCAAATGGGAAACTTTATTTTTAAAGAACATTAGATATGATGATTTAGGCATGCTTATGATGTTAGGATCATGTTAAAATGTCTATGGATGATAGCTAATGTGTTAGAATGTGTTAATTGAGTGTTTGGATGCTTTATTGATCATGTAAGTAATTTAGGTGATTTGGGCATGTTTATGATGTTAGGATCATGTTAAAATGTCTATGGATGATGGCTAATGTGGTAGAATGTGTTTATTGATTTGTTTGGATGCTTGATTGATCATATAAGTAATTTAGGTTTTTCATGATTATATATGATGATGAATTGTGGTTAGTGATTAGGGAATCATGTTTGGGATTGAAATTGATCATTATGGTGTATGTTAGTTGGAATGAACCTTGTTAATGAATGTGATTATGATTCTCATACACGCGTGCGAATCTTAGGCCCCTACTTAGTAGGACTTGCAGGGTTTAGGATGTGAAGTCGTGAGTGGTTTCACATGGCATGTTGTGCATGATTAGACTCCACATATGAATTACTAGTTATGATGTATTTTTAATTATGTTGAACATGTTGGTTATTTGAGAGTTGCATGAGTTGTTTGATTATCTAATGTTGCATAATGACTTTGGTAGACTTGGGTTAATGATGTGATACACATGGATAATTTGTATGATATTCATGTATGTTAAGTTGTTATGCTTAATAAACGATATCTCAATTAATATGTCACCAACGGGTCAAATAGGTCAACAAGGTTAACTTATAGTTATTAAGCTTTCTGTGTAGACGTACTTATGCACTTGTGTGTTCTAGGTAACCTTTGAGAGGTTGTCTTTCCATCCATTGTTAGTTTCCTTTGTTATTGTTCGTTGCGCATCAGGTGAGTTCATGCCCCACTATTTTATAAACAAACTTCTGGGGGAGGTAGCATACTTGTTCACAAAGGATATATTATTACAAGTTGTGTATTTTTAACATAGTGCATAGTACCTTGAAAGTCCTCACACTTTTGGATCATTAATAATGGTAAGTAATGGGAAATCTTGGGTAGTACTACTGAGTTTGACAAGGCCCACCTGTGCGATTCGAGGTCAAACAAGTGCAATATTATCCTAAGCATAAACATGGTAATGACCTGGTAAGTCGTGACATGAGACAACAAACGCAACACAGTGAGCTTCGACCACGAAATCACTTTCTATTATTACTTTTAAATATGGACTAGCTATCTATTTCAATGCACTTCTTATGTTATACAAATTATTATTGTTTATGTTAAACGCAAACTCTTGAACTCATCAACTATTGTGTTGACATTTTTAGTATGTTACTCTCAAGTTGTTAACTCAGGTTGCTATTAGGAGCACATCATAGAACATTCTAAGACTCCATCTTAATTCATTACACTTGGATTTTGTTTATGAGATTTAAATAATGGGTTGGTGTGTGTTTTGCCAAAATTTTCATTTATATACTTTGGGTTTGTCTTAGTTACAAAACGCTTCCACATAGTTTTAAAGTTTGAACTTTGGTTGGTTTTATTTTAAATGTGGCATTTAGTGTCACTCTGGGTAACTAGTAACTATGATCTCGGTTTGTTAACACCCCTCATGGTAAAACTCAATATGTGGATTTTGAGGGTGTGACAGATTGGTATCAAATCAATTGGTTATAGGGAACTAGGTTGCATACACACTAGTCTATAAACCGCACACAGTTAGTTAGTTACTCATTGCTTATCCTCTTACTATATAGTCATTGGCATACACATCATGTGCACTACAACATGGCATCATCATCACGGGTTTTGGGTAAAAGACCTGCGCATTCTAAATCCCCTCCTTCTCCTCCTGTACCTCATCAAGAACCCGATTGGCTGTGATATCCTTACCCTTTTAAAGAGATAGATTGGGATCAGCTGTTTATGCTACCTGAACATGATCATCCGCAGGATTGGAGATACTGTGCTACCTATGTAAACCATATGGTTTATAGGTAGTGTGTCCCATGCCCAGCTACTGCTAGACCCAGTATAAGGTCAACTATTGCCTCTATGGCACCTGCTCTTCCATCACTTGATTTTCCCCTTGAGCAGGCTGTTGCAGCTTTAGTTGCGACATTTGACATTAAGCGTCATCGAATCGAGGTACTCACTGACGAGAACTCCACTCTAAGGTATGAGATGCGTCAGCTATGCCTGCAACTAGTGACACTTGAAGAGCGGTTGTTGATGTCTATTAGTGGAAACTTCAACATGGCCAGTAGAGTGATGGAATTTATAGACCGTGTAGATGGTTAGAAGCATAATGTTGTGGGCGTCGAGAGTAGATTAACTGGACTGGAAGCACAACTTGCAGCAATGTAGATTGTGGACAATCTTGCACTAGCAGAGATTTCTGACAAAGACCCCGAGGAAGAGCCAGAAGAAGCCCTAGACGGCAGAGACAATGATGGATTGGATTTGTTAGACTGATTTTTCCATTTATATGATCTATCTGCATAGCGCTTTTTTGAAAGCTACGTGGGAAGTGTTGTTTCCCACACAACTGAAAACTTGCAATTTTGACATTGATTGGATATTTTGTGAGTTATAATCTATTTATGATAAGTTATTATTTTGGTTATAAATATTACGGTTGTGGCAGTACATTATTTCTTATTATTGATTATACTTTAGTGAGTTTAATATGTTGGATGTTACTTATTATTGTATTTGTGAATGTAAAATAAAATATGGACGGTCGTGGTAGAGGACGTGGACGTGGCCATGGGCGTGGCGGTGGATGTGGCGCCGGCACTGTGAACATGACCCCAACTGAATTAGTTGCCCTAATTAATCAGCACGTTCAAGCGGCACTAAACACTCAACCCACCCATTTTGATGGTAAACGGTGACTCTAGTCATCAATTACATGAATATTTCATTAGGTGATTAACTCTTTTGGTTTGATTAAACACTCTGACACGTTGAATACGAGACCACCTGGATGTACTTACAAGGCAATCATGGATTGTAAGCCCCATACCTAAAGTGGATCTGAGGGAGTTATAGGGATCGTGAGGTGGTTCGAGAAGACGGAGTCAGTCTTCGCCAAGTGCAACTGTCCAACGGCGGACCAGGTGAAATTCGCCACGGGGACACTTGAGGTTGCAAGACTCATGTGGTGGATTGCGCAAGTGCAAATGCTTGGCCAGGAGATGGCAAACATGTTGCCATGGGATGAATTCAAAACGGTGATGACGGAGTTATACCGCCCTCTTAATGAAGTTTAGAAGCTCGAATCTGAGTTCTGTCAGTCCAAGATAGAAGGGTCTAACATCGAGGCTTACACTACTAGGTCTCATGAGCTAGCTACACTTTGTCTTAGCATGGTTGACCTATTGAGCGGACGAATTGAGCTCTACCAACATAGGTTGGTGCTAGAGATTCAAAGTATGCTGACCGCTGCAAATCTCCCTACTATTCAGCAAGTCATTCGGTTGGCTCATAAACTCACTAATCATGCGGTGGAGCAAGGGAAGCTACCCAAGCGGGGCAATGTGACAGTCGTGCCCGACAACAAACACAAGTGGAAAATAATGCTAGCAAGGGATCGTCGTCTAGTAGTAAACCTCTGCATTATCAGCCCCAACAACAACAACAACAAAGAAGATTTAATAACAACCACAACTTCAATCAATCATTTGCCCCAACTCAAGGACCGAGTGGTTATGTGGGGAAAATCCCAAGTCAAGCCATTGCAACTACCACCACACTACCAGGTGTAACAGTTTTTGATGCCAACATTGTGGGAAGTTTGGACACGCGGCAAAGGATTGTCTTGGAGAGTTGATAAAGAAACCTCAGCAGCCCCAGTAGCCCCAAGAAAAACCAAAAGGTTGCTTCGAGTGTGGAAAAGAAGGACAATACAAAACAAATTGCCCCTAGCTAAAGAAATATGGAAATGACATTGGGAATGGTGGCAATGACAATAATGGTGGCAACAACGATGGAGCTAAAGAGAGAGTCTTTATCATGGGTTCAGGTGAGGCTATAAAGAATCCTACTACTGTTACTAGTAAATTTCCTATTAATGGTTGTTTTGCTTTTGTACTATTTGACACTGGAGTTGATAGGAGTTTTATCTCTACTAAGTTTTGTATTCTCCTAAGTGATATGCCTTTTGTATTGGAATCTATGTATATCGTAAAATTAGCTGATATTAAGCAAATCTCCGTTACGCACATCCTTAAGGGTTGCAAAATAGAACTTGCTAGTCATACCTTCGATATTGATCTTATGCTCATTACTATTGGAAGTTTTGATGTGGTTGTAGGCATGGATTGGCTGACCGAGAAGCATGCAGAGATGATTTGTCATGAGATGGTCATTCGCGTTCCTCTGATAGACGGGGAAATTCTTTTGGTTAAGGGCGAGAAGAATGGTGCTATGATAGGCATCATGTCATTGATGAAGGCTCAAAAGTGGCTATGCAAGAGTCACTTAGACATATCGTTAGATCTAGGAACAATAGTTTAGCGATTATATGAAGAGGCTGAAGCAACCAAACACTCAAAGTCTTTCTGCATGCATGCTGCACAAGTACTGAAGAAGAATGCTTCGGAAGTTTTACACAAGCAACAAAAATATCCTAGGTGTGAAATCTTTCGAAGCCAAGACCAATATCTTCTGAAGCCAAAGATGAAGTCTTTCGAAGCTTTAGAGACAAAGTCTTCTGAAGCTCAACTATTGAAGACAGATTTCTTCTGAAGACTTTTAACAATATGCTTTATGTGATATACTTTTCCATAAAGTTGGACCCTTTTCCGCTGCAACTCTGTAAAGTCACCAACTTGCATGAGTTGGTGAAAAGGTCCATGCTTTTGGTAACTGTACATTGAGGTCTTGAGTCTGTAACTTTCTACTTCATGTACTTTATCCTTTTTGTAATAGATAAGGATGTGAGCTATGACATGTCATAGTCACAAAGTCAAAAAGGTAATCTGTCTTTTTGACTCTACAATTGATTTTGTGTTGTGTCTAGTCAATTGTATCCGACTAGCTTTCATAGTATGGCCGGCTGTAGGATGTAGTATAAGTATCTAATGTTCTTTTAACTTTCCTTTATGCTTTGTAACACTTGTAATAGAACATTAAGAAGGTAATATACTGCAACCATGAAAACCAACTCCTTGTGTATCTTGCTCTTGTGTTCTGTCTCTTAATTACTTGTGTTCTTAGTGTCTTTACTTGTGATTAATCCAGTTCACTGTTTGATTAAGTTAAGTTACTCTCCTCTTTGTATTGTTGTGTTGTAAGTGACCACCCTTCAACTGTCTTGCATTTGGTATTAGAGCATTCCAGGCTCTTGATATAAGATCTCACCATCTTAAGATCTGTTGATACATATGTACCTAGTTTACGATCTTAATGTAATATGTTTGTCATGTCCTAAATGTAATGAAATTATTTGAATGAAAATGAATATGTGATTGATGATCTTAATATTAAAGGTTTCATGTATGTTTCAATGATTATTATTATTAACGCATATTGAATAACTATATAGGTTTGTGGTTGTTTGAATAGATCTTAGTCAAGTAATGATTGAGAAACATATTCAAACTTAGTCATATGAAGTTTTCATGCGAATGGACCATGCTAATGGTTCATACACATGAATACTTCATGCTAATGGACCAGTCGCACGACTGAACCAGGAGACTGGATCAGTCGCACGACTGAGACATACGGATGACTCAATCGCGCGACTGAACCTTCAGTTGTGTGATTGACTCAGTCTCATGCTTTAGTCGGACGACTGCACCATGCTAATGGTCCAGTCGTACGATTGACTAACCCTAACCTATAAATACCACTTAATTAGTGGAAAAATGGGACACTTTCAATATTTCGACTCCTATTCATTCCCTAGCCGTCCAGAGACCTTAGAGACCCTGTTCCAAGTTCATAGATCGCACAAAATCGTATTGCAATCGTTCTTAAGGTTTAGATTTATTCTAAGATCGATTTTACGTGCGTTCTCACTGATTGGATCGCCAATTAAATAGGATTTCACACTATTTGAGTTGTATATAGGTAAATCAGTTAGTACTCTGTCCGTATAGGTCCTAACAAGTGGTATCAGAGCTTTGTCTCTAGATTTATGTGTGATTCAATCGATTTTGGCGTAAAAATCATGTTTTTCACTCAAAAGTTCAACCCTTTTGTGTCAAAAAGAGTTTTTGAAGTCTTCTGGTCATAAAGTTAACGTTTTTCATCATACGGCAATTAGGGTCTGTAAGAAATTCGTGTTTTTGCGTCAAGTGTTCAAAACATTTGTTTTTGCAAAAACAGCAGCCTTCAGTCGCACGATTGACTCAATTGCAAGACTAAACTCATTCGCACCCTCCATACGCACGATTGAACTCAGTCGTCTCGTTCATTCGCACGACTGACCAGCTTCATTCGTATAGACTCCAATTGCACTCTCCATCCACACGACTGATTCCAATCGCACGATTGAATTCATCCGCATACTCCATTCGCATGATTAACCCAATCGCATAAGTTAAAACGCACGAGTGGTCCATTCGCATATGGAAAGTATTTGACTTAAAAAAAATTAAAGTTAACTAAATGAAAGAGCAATACTCAGCTTTTACTGCAGGGAGAGACACATGAATCCAGAACCTCTTACTTTTAGATAATGAGACAGGGAATCACAATAAACCCCCTAAGCTAATAACGTTAGACGATTACCCTCAATGGAAGCAATGTTTTTAGATTTACTTAAATAGAGTTGATCCCAACCTTTGGGAGTCGATAGAGACAGGGTATGACATGCCAGTAGGTGCTGATGGAGTGAAACTGACTTTGGGAGGGATGAATGACACGCAAGAGGTAAAATATAATGCAGAGAAGAAAGTGTACGCCTTGTTAACTCAGTCTATACCGAAGGATATATTCCATCAATTCTCTGAAATAAACATGCTAAGAAAATTTGGATAGCCTTGGAAAAACACTATGACGGGAATGCTTCGTTAAAAGCTCTAAAGGCAAAAGCGTTGAAGAAGGAGTTTGACAACTTCTCTTCAACGGGTAAGGAAAGTCTAGATGATGTAATCAACAGGTTCTATCATCTCATGAGTGAGCTACATATTCATGGAGTTAAAATGTTGATGGAAGATAAGGTTTCCAGTTTGGCTGACGGGTTACCAGAGAAATAGGATTCATTTGTATCTAACCTAAGACAAAACAATATTTTGGAAAAGTGAGATATAAATGATTTCATCCTAAAACTAAGAGAGGAGGAACTTAGGATGAAATAAAGGTCACAGAAAGGAACGTATGATCAAAATCCTTCGCTTTACAATGCTTCTTCTACAGCACCCGTTCAGGGGCACCCCTTCAGATGGATTTTGTTTCCAGTTCAACTGCTCCTTCACAAAGAATAACTTCTGGGTCTGACACGTCTGGGTCATCATGTACCTATTTTATTGCATCAGAGGCTAATGCTACGAAGTTGAAGACTGAGAACCTCGGGAACAACATTGTGGATGTGGCCAAAGAACACATGGATTTATTGGCAGCTGTGGTACACTCATATGACGGGTTGGTTGCAGGAAAGATTGGTAACTGTCATCTAGTAGACGAAGACTACGAACAGGTAAACGAGAACGAACTTGAACGTATGGACATAATGTGGGCGTTAGCAAGTGCTGCCCGGAGGGCTAAGAAGTTTGTTAAAAAGACGGGACAGAACTTGATAGCTACCAAAGCCACTACGTTTGGTTTTGAAAAGTCCAAAGTGACCTGTTTCAACTGTGGTGAGAAGGGGCACTTTAAACATGAATGTGTAAATCACAAGAATATTGGAAACGGGAACCCGTTCTCGACATTCAACCGTCAGGATAAACCAACTGGGGGAGCTACATCGTCTAGCACTAAGACAGAGGCCTTGACTGCTCAAGGTGAAGAAGGGCAAGATTGGACCTTCAAATTCATGCCTCTAGAAGAATCCAACATTACAAATGTCGAGGTGTTGGATGACGATACTAAAAGTGAAGATGATATCGTAGTCGAAATAGCCATGTCAGAAACTGAAGAAGCTGCGAAAGTGGTCAAACCTATGATTGAAGAAGATGACAAAACTACATGTTCAGAATCTCCAGCAGCTGAAGATACAATCTCTGCACTGATGGCGGATTCAACTGAATCTTCTCAGGTAAGTTCTAAAGACCATTGTTTGATAATCATGCTTGTTTTGAATGTAATAAATTTAGGGAAAGCATTGATTTGAAATTTGCTAGGTTATTAGATCAATATAGCTAGTTAGTAAACTTGCAACTGTGCACAAAAGCAAATGTGTTTTAAAACAAAACGAGCACAGTTACAAAGAAAAAATAGAACTATTAAATAAACAACTAAGGGAAACCGTAGTTGTGGCTTTTAACCAAGCAAATGACATTATGTTCTATTTAAAATCCCTTGAAGAAACTAAAAAGGAGAAATCAGTTTTGGAAGTCGAAGTAAATTCTTTAAAACAAAAACTGCACAATTGGACTAGTTCTTCACATATAGTTAAAAACTTAGTCAAAGAACGAAACAACAGGGAGGGATTAGGTTACAAAGTGGTTCCACCACCACATGAGATTTTGTTAAATACAAAATGTCCACCATAAACAACAATCCTATTAAGGATCATGTGGTGACCACTCCTCTAGTTAGTGATCCAGATTCCACATGTCAAAAGATGGAATCTTCCACTAAAGAGAAGGAGGCCACTTTGAAATCTAAGGGTAAAATGCCTATTGTTAATTTGGACGAACAGTTGAAAGAGGTTACTGTACAGTCAGGATCTACCACATCTAGTTCAGAACAGAAAGTGAGTAAACAGACTAACCAACCACATGCTCCATGTAATAGTCCAAACAAACAAAAGGAAAAAGATGTTTCAACTGCTCAAAAGGTAAAGTTTATTAAAGAAGTTAAAACATCCAAACAAGAAGAATTGAAACCCAACAAGACCAAAGTCACACCAGTCTCACACTCTTCCCCACAGAGACGTCTTTCCCAACATGTAGAAGTTCGATCATGCTACAATTATGGAAAGAGAGGACATATAGCTTCTAATTGTCCTTAGTATCAGACACCAAGAAAGAATATTGAGCTTCAAGATTCAAAACAAACTTCTTCTAAAAGGAGTTCTATTACTCCACCTAAAAGAAATAATGAAACTAAGGTTCAAACCATAAACCAGTCGTCTGTTTATCACAAACAGACATTGAACAAAGATGGCTTATGGAAAGAAAAACCAAGTCAAATATCTGATACTGAGAGCAGTAAGAAGCATGATATGCCCTCACCCTCAAATGGATAGTGGGTTGACTTTTTGATGTGTGATTCCTCTAGGATACCCAAGCCATTTAAGGCTTGGGTCCCAAACCTTTACTAATCATTTTCTTTGAATGTGCAGGGTGTTCGTTATAGTGCTATCACAAACACGTGGATTATAGATAGTGGAGCATCCAAGCACATGACTAGAAACCAGTCTCTCCTCTCAAACTTCAAACAAGTTAAAGGATGACATGTTTCTTTTGCGGGAAATAAAGGAGGATGCATCACTGCACATGGAGAAGTAGGAAATCAGAAAGTTAAGTTTGACAGGGTAAACTATGTTCAACAACTACAAAACAAATTACTTTCTGTATCCCAGATTTGTGACAAATGATTCAAGGTGGTCTTTGACAAAAAGAAGTGCTACGTGTTGAAGAAGGAGTACACCATTCCTGAAGACCAGGTCTCAATGTCAGCTTCATGATACAATGATTTATATGTCTTGGATCTAACAAAGGTCTCAACAATCGATAAACAAGTCCAATGCTTCTTGTCAAAGGCAATTGAGAAAGATTCCATCTCCTGGCATAGGAGGATGGGACACATAAATCCAAGGAAGATAAATCATCTCATTCAGAATGATTTGGTCAACCGAGTTAATGTCAAAAACTTTCAACTTCTGGATTTCTGTGTTGTGTGTAAGAAGGGAAAACATACCAAGAAGTCTCACAAGGCAACGAATGTCAACTCTATTGAATTGCCTCTTGAACTCTACATATGGATCTGTTCGGTCCAGTGAGCACCAAGAGTATTGCTGGGGATCTGTACAGTTATGTAGTCACCAATGACTACTCCAGATTCTCTTGGGTGATGTTTCTGAAATCCAAATCAGAAACATTTGATTTGTTCAAACAATTTATGACCACTTTGGAATCTCTATACAAGTTAAAGGTACGTCAGATCCGCTCAGACAATGGGACAAAGTTCAAGAATCAGTGGATTGAGGCATTCTGCAAAGAAAAGGGAATTGTACATCAGTTCACATCTGCCTACACTCCACAAATGAACGGGGTTGCTGAAAGGAAGAACAGAAGCTTGATAGAGACTGCCTCGACGATGCTAGCAGACTCAAAACTGCCTATCCAATTCTGGAACGAGGCAGTGGCCAATGCATGTTACACTTTGAATCAAGTCTTGGTGGATAAACGACAAGGAAAAACGTGTTACGAGTTGCTACAATGACGTAAACCTAATCTGGAGTACCTCGAACCGTTTGGGGCACCATGTACGTTGCTAAAGAAACATTAGTCAGGCAGGTTCTGTGAAAAGGTTGAAGAAGGGATTTTTCTAAGATACAACATACCGAACAAGAGGGTTTACAACAACTCAACAGGTCAAGTAGAAGTGTGGTGCAACGTTGATGTTCAGAGATACACCACCCCTCCTGCAGGAAAAGACTAGCTTTCTTTTTTTTATGATGGATTCTTCAAGTCCTTCAACATTCCTCTCACGCCTTCTGATGATGAGCTATCTACAAAGATGATTATGATGTCTTAAACACACCGCCCCTAGACTCGACAAAATCTGGTTCACAAGGCCAGTCTTCTAGTCACTCAGGGGGCACTAGAGGTAAGTGACTCCTCTTCTGACGATGAGAAGTGGAAAATGCTTAGGTGGATCAGGAGGAACAGGTTCCAAATACTACAAGTTCATATACATCATATGTTGATGCCTCTGACACTTTGGAACCCCATACTCCCATAACCTCAAATACTAAACCTGTGGTTCACAATCTGGATAATGAGGTAGTTGTCCCCACTACTCCTGGATCTCGCCTAAATGTTTATCATCCTCTGGATAATGTCATAGGGGATGTACAATCGGGAGTACAGACAAGAAATCAGCTATATTCAACTGATTATGCCTCAGTCATGGAAAAAGGCTACCTTCACGATGGTGCTTATCGATGTCTTGTGTCTTAATTTGAGCCAAAATATGTAAGTGATGCCTTAAACGATGAGGCTTGGGTGAGTGCCATGCATGAAGAACTTCTTCAATTCAAGAAGTTAGGTGTGTGGACTCTGGTGGATAGAGCTAAAGGTGCCAAGGTCATTGGCACTAAATGGGTTTTAAAGTGCAAGAAGGAGACCAAGGGTTCTTATCATAAACAAGGCCCGACTAGTAGTTCAAGGATTTTGACAAGTCGAGGGAATCAATTACAACGATGTGTTTGCACCTGTGGCAAGAATGGAAGCCATCCGTATCTTCCTAGCCTATGCATCGTATATGAAGATTAAAGTCTATTAGCTTGATATGAAGAGTGCATTCCTTCATGGTGAAATCCGAGAAACAGTGTACGTCAGTCAACTCAAGGGATTTGAGGATTCGTATCATTGGGACAGAGTTTACAAGCTAGACAAGGCTCTATATGGCATTCATCAAGCCCCCAAAGCATGGTATGAGAAGCTCTCGACTCATCTTGTGAAACACGGGTTTCGAAGAGGAGTGATTGATTGTACACTATTTATCAAAGAAAAAGATGGTGACTTGCTGTTTGTACAGATCTATGTTGATGACATAATCTTTGGATCCAAAAACAAAGAGTTATGTAAAGAATTTGAAGCAGTAATGAAAGCAGAGTTCAAAATGAGTGCAATGGGAGAAATGAAGTTCTTTCTCGGATTACAGGTGGATCAGACACCTAAGGGAATTTTCCTACATCAAACCAAGTATGTAGGCGATATTCTCAGTCGGTTCGATATGGATAATGCTTTGGCAGCTGGAACTCCTCTTGCTACAAACCACGATGTAGAACCCGACGAAAGTAGCGATCTGGTTGATGCCACCATGTACCGATGAATGGTCAGATCCCTTATGTATCTCACAGCCTCATGACCTGATATCATGTACGCGACATGTCTATGCTCTAGATATCAGGCGAAACTGAAAGTCAACCATGTTATTGGGGTTAAAAAGATATTTCTTTATCTGAAGGGTACACCAACACTAGGGTTATGGTATCCTTATGATGATGACTTCGAGCTTATGATGTATAGTGACTCGGATTACGGCAGTTGCAAAATTAACTACAAGTCAAATCAACAGGATTTCAATTCTTTGGGAGGAGATTAGTGACCTTGCAGTGTAAGAAGCAGACCTCGATTGCTCTGTCAACCTATGAAGCCGAATATGTTGCTACTGCAAGTTGCTATTTACAAATCATCTGGATTCAACAATAAATGCGGGATTACGGTTTGCAATTCTCTAATACTCCTATATATGTTGATAACTATGCTGCGATAGCTGTAACTAAAAATCCGGTCCAACATCCTAAAACCAAACACATTGGGATTAAATATCATTTTATACGTGATTGTTTTGAAAAAACATTTAATCGACGTGGTTAAAATTAATACGGATTTTCAATGCGCTGACCTCTATACAAAAGCTTTTGATAAACCGAGATTTCTATATCTCTTAGAGGTTAATGGTGTGAAAAAGAAAGGTGGCGTAATCTTAGAAGATGAAAACATGTAGTCCAACACTGTCTTTTATTTTTAATTTTAATTTTTTTAATTTTCTGTCTTATAAAATTCAAAAACTGCAAAAAGATTTTTGTTTTAAAATTTTAGGGGGAGATTAGGTTAAGAAGTTAGTGTTAATTTTAGTTGTTCTAATTTTAGTACATAAAAAAACCGAGGGAGGAGGACAGGCTAGCTGAGAGAAATAAGATTGTATCTGTGATACTGTTGGACCAAAAGAACCAATGAGCCGGATCAGAAAAACCTTAAGTCCCACAGACGTCACAACAACTGCTGAAGTTCACAACAGCTGAAGACAAGTGCTGAAGACAAAGTCTGAACACAAGTGCTGAAGACAAAGTCTGAAGACAAGTGCTGAAGACAAAGTCTGAACACAAGTGCTGAAGACAAAGTCTAAAGACACAAGTGCTGAACAAAGTCTGAAGACACAAGTGCTGAAGACAAAGTCTGAAGACACAAGTGCTGAAGACAAAGTGTGAAGACACAAGTGCTGAAGACAAAGTCTGAAGACACAAGTGCTGAAGACAAAGTCTGAAGACACAAGTGCTGAAGACCAAGTATCAGACGTTGTCACAACAGCTGAAGAGGTCTTCTTCAGTAGTTGTGACGGTTCTCTTTCAGGTTTTTGTTTTTCTTTCAGTAGTTTTGTAAAACGACTGAAGAGCTTGTTCTTCAGTCGTTCTAGTTTCAGTAGTTTCGTATCAGTAGTTTTATGTTTTATACTTAGCACTCTGATATGTTCTCTGTATTTGTGAATTTCAGTAGTTTGTTAAGTTTTAGTTATTTTTGTAACAAATCTGCCAGATGTCACTATCCCGTGATATCAGCAGTGATTGCACTCTATATAAGGAGTGTCAACCTAATTGTAATCTGTGAATGATTGAGCAGAAACATTTGATATTATTGAAACGTTCCTTTTCATAGAAATATATTCTCTCGTTACAACCGTATTTGTTCTTAATGCATACGAATATCAAATTCTTGCTATCATTTATCTAATTCTTGTTCTTATTCCGTTGCGTTACACTCTAATCCATCAAACTTGAGATCACTGATCCTGTCAAATGGTATCAGAGCAGGTTCATCATTGATCGATCTAATAATTGATGATTGAAACTGCTATCCAAGATCCAAGTTTGATTGAATTAGCATTTTTGCAAGAAACGGTTATAGAGATTGAATTTTCTGTGTTTTTGGTCATTCATCCTGAGATTTATTCTTGGTTTTCATTGAGTCTGTTGTGGTCTGTGTAAAATCTTTTAAAAGCTTGAATTAAATTGTATTTGGACCTAAAATGACTACTCCTTCCAATGATCCTCACAATACTGGTTCCTCAACCAAGCCTCCAATGCTGGTTAGGAGTGAGTATAACATATGGCAACGACGAATGCTCCATCACCTGTCTGTTAACAGCTTAGGTTGTTGGACATCAGTGGTACATGGTCCAACAAGCCTATGGTGAATAACCCGGAAACCAATCAAATGGTTCCGAAGAGGAGGGAGCAATACTCAATGAGGATAAGAATTGTTTGAGATTGATGCAAAAGCCCATGGAATTCTGGCCATGGCACTGCCCAATGAAATCTATTATGGGCTAATGCATTATGAAACTGCCCATGACCTCTGGAATGCCTTGAAAGAACAATTTGGAGGAACAGATAGGTCTTGGAAAATAATAGAGAAATCCTTGCCCAACAATATGAGACATTCTCTCATAGGAAGGGTGAGACACTGACTCAACAGTTTGAGTGGTTCTCTTGTTTGATCTCTGAATTAAAAATGGTCAAACATGAGTACACAAATAGCCAGATGAATAACAGATTTCTCAGATCACTGCCTGAGAGATGGGACACATATACTATTGTCCTACCTCCAGTGCAAATTTGGACAAACTATCTCTCACCCAACTCCATGGGAAATTGCTCACATTTGAGAGAGAGATAGAACAGAAACGAAAACTGACATCATCTGGAAAGCTCACTAATGATTTTGTACCAGGAAACACTGCCTTGGTAAGTCATGAGTCAGAGTATGCAGGATCAGAATGCACTATGATGAGCATATTGATTTCACCTCAAACAATTCTAATCATGCCTTTGTGAGTGTTGATTGTCATTCTGGTAATAATAGTGACAATCTATGCTTTATCATGGATGATTTGAAGGGCATTGCTGATGATGATTTTAAGAGATGGATATTTTGAGCCAAATGGCCTTGATCAATATCAGATCTCAGAAATTCTACAAGAGAACTGGCAGGAAATTTCCTGGACTCTCTGACAAAACCAAAGTCGGTTTTGACAAGAGCAAGTTGAAGTGTCACAAATGCACAGGCTTGGACACTTTGCAAGAGAGTGTAGATCAACTGGATCTAACACTTTTGCACCCTTTTTGACTTTTCCAAATAACAATTCACAATTCAAAGGGCAACATTCTGCTGGTTCTAGTCATTCATCACACCCTCAATCTCCTGCATATTTTGTTCCTCAGGGTCAAATGCCATATCCTTATCCCTGCTATTATATGCCACAATCAAATCAAGTTCAAGCTCTTATAGTACCACAATCTCATGCACTACCAGAACCTCAACCATCTCCATCTCAATCACAACCTCATCACAGCTTCTTCACACCTGGAGTCGTTGACTGGAGTAGCTTACCTGATAACTTGTCTCCCACACTGAGCAATACTATGCTGGTGCTAGTCAACATGGTGGTGAACACCCTTTTGGAAATCTCTCTCTCATGGCCCTGGAGTCTACTGAGGGTTCCTGTTCAAATGCATCATCTTCACATGTAACTCAGGTATCTTCAGAGGCTAAATCCAAGTTATGTTCTGAATCATGCATAGCTGCCTTTGTCTCTATTAGAGAGGCAAATGTAGCATTAATAAATCAAAAACTTGAGTTTGAGAAAACCATTTTCAAAAGAAAAGCTGAGTATGAGCCTGCTCTTAACAGTAAAAGTGATGAGATTTATAAGCTTAAATGCCAATTAAATGATGAAAAGGCCAAGTTAGAGGTTATTCGGAAGACCACAGGAGTCTCAAAGAAAAACTTGCAGTGACCCAAGTTGAGTGTGAACGCTGGGTCTCATCATGCAAGGGATTTGAAATGCTTCTTAGCAAGCAAACTGCTTCAAATGTGAAGTTTGGCATTGTTACAACCATACTGCTCCACCACAGACTTTACTCCTAACTCCATAGTTAAGTCTGAAAGTGAAAGCAATCTCCAAACCACATTATCCTGTGAGTCATTCTCCAATGATAATCTAAGATCAAAGAATGAAACCAGTGTTAAGATCTCAACAAATAATTGACTGATGGTCTAACTACTGAGACTCATATGAAGCTGAGTACTTCAGATGTTGTTCCTCAATGTACCCCAAGTACTGAAAGAGACCTAACATCTGAAAAGCATTTCAAATCAGTTGAAATACATGGACTAACAACTGCTGAGGAATCCATCAAACAGTCCTTTAGGACGGATGGAAAACAGTTGAATTACCAGTCTTCAGCTGTTACAAATCCTTTAGTACCTAGTACTGATAGGAGGAAAGTACTAAAGATCACACCTTCAGTAGTTTCTACTTCAGCAGTAAAGATGTCCAAGATGAAGAATAAACCATGTGAATTTTGTGGTAAATTCAATCATCTATCTGATGAATGTTGGTACAAAAAAGGTTTAAAGCTCCAAAGGGATGAGCTCATTAAACTAGAAATAAATAAAATGAAAACTGAGTTTGAGACCAAGTTTGTACCACAATCATCTCAACCTGATAAACCCAAGGCCTTACCCAAATCCACTAAGAAGGATACGGTTTATCAGAAGACAGCTGATATTGTTCCTCATGATAAACATAAGACTAAGTCTGTGAAGTCTAAGAAGGAGGAAATGGTGGGTCACAGGAACTCATCAAAAACAAGCTCTGGAGTGTCAAATGAACTGAAAGCTTGAGCTTCAAATCAGACACAACTTGTTATGATGGTTTAGCATCTGTTAGGGAGAGTTAACCAACTTGAAGCCCATGTGATCAAACCACTGGAGAGGAATTCCAGGCCCAAATCCATTTTAGCACCATCTCCATCTTCATCAGCTGTTAATCATGAGAAACCGGCTATGGTTAAATCTGTTGATAAAGTCAGTCCAAAACCAAAAAGGTTTGGGTCTCCAAAGCTAACTAGTTTCTTATAATTGTGCAGGGTTCTTCAGCATGCCAAAGAAGCATCTGGTATTAGGACAGTGGAGGATCCATGCACATGACTGGGAGCAGCTCTCTTCTTCATGATTACTCTTAGGGAAAGAAGGGATTTGTCTCATTTGGAAATGATGCTAAAGGTTACATCATTGGAAACGGATTTGTGTCTAATGGAGATATTAGATTTGATGATGTCAACCATGTGAGAATTTCAAATACAATCTGTTGAGTGTCAGTCAGATGTGTGACAAAGGACATGTTGCTCTTTTCACAAGCCAGAACTGTAGGATTCTGTCTTCCAAGGTTCTGAGCCTGATTGACAAAGTACTAGATGATAATACTCTCTTGAAGGCTAACAGGATAGGAAGAGTATATGCCTTGGATCTGTTAAAGAAAATTGAGTTAAGAGGCCATCCATGCTTGTTCTCCAAGGCCTCTCTCCAAGAATCTAAACTGTGGCATAGAAGGCTGGGTCATGTTAATCTCAAAAACATGAATCAGCTGATCCACAAGAGTTTAGTGAGAGGTCTTCCAATAAAGGAGTTCAATTGTGATGAAATCTGCACTGCATGCTTAAAAGGGAAACAACATAAGTTTCATCCCAACCATAGAAGAATCCAAGTCTAATGCCTGCTTACAACTACTACACATGGATCTTTTTGGTCCTGTGAAGGTAATGAGTATGGCAAAGAAGAAATATTGTCTGGTAATTGTGGATGATTACTCTAGATATGTATGGACCTTCTTCTTGCATTCAAAGGATGAGGCTGCTAAGTCCATTATGAACTTTGTGTTACGTTGAGAAGCAGTATTCCCTACCAGTTAAGTGTGTGAGGAGTGACAATGGTACTGAATTTAGAAACCACACTCTTGATGAGTTTTACTTGTCAAAGGGAATCAAGAGGCAGTATAGCATCCCAAGGACTCCAGAGCAAAATGGAGTAGTGGAGAGAAAGAACAG
The DNA here is from genome assembly GCA_025506515.1 of Flaveria trinervia. Classification (NCBI taxonomy): domain Eukaryota; kingdom Viridiplantae; phylum Streptophyta; class Magnoliopsida; order Asterales; family Asteraceae; genus Flaveria; species Flaveria trinervia. The sequence continues at coordinate 22,908,736 of CM046445.1, read as the reverse complement.
GACCCTCATTGAAGCTGCAAGGTCCATGTTGGCTGATTCTGGTCTGCCACTGACCTTTTGGGCTGAAGCTGTCAATACAGCTGCTATGTACAGAATAGAGCCTTAGTAAATCAGAGGTTGATGAAAACTCCTTATGAAGTTTTACATCATTTAGCCCCTTTGATTTCATTCTTTAGAGCATTTGGGTGTCCCTGTTACATTCTCAACACAAAGGATCAACTCCAAAAGTTTGATTCTAAGGTGGATGCAGGGTATTTTGTTGGGTATTCATCCACTTGCAAGGCTTATAGAGTATTCAACTGTTGGACAAAGATAGTTGAAGAAACCTTGCATGTGAAGTTCAATGAATCCCCTAAGGATACAATTCCACAAAACCCTGTGGAGTTGTTTGATCTGGACATTCTGCAATATGTTCCTTATCAACCACTGCTGTTGCAGATCATATGAATCCATCATCTTTTGTAGCTAGTCATCCATCTGGTGTTACTGATGATGATGATGATATCAGTAATCACCTTTTCAAGTTTAGTGATCAACTGCCTGATTCAGCTAGACCTGATGTTCCTGTAGCTTCAGTAGCACAATCCACAACAAATGCTGATGAGATTTCTACAACTTCAACTTCCTTTGAATTACCATCTACTGATTGGTTTCAAGGAAATGCTTCACCATCACCATCTGTTGCTGCTGAGCCTGCTACAAACACTTGCACAGATCTTATTGTGTATCAAGATCTGAAGAATCACCCTATGTCTCAAATCATTGGTGATATCAATGCTGGCTTTTCAACAAGAAGTCAATTGACAAATTTCTGCTTCTATGCTCTCTTCATTAGTCAGCAAGAGCCAAAGAACTATCACATTGCTTTAAGGGATAATGGATGGGTTGAAGCCATCCAGCTTGAGCTTCTTCAGTTCAAGAAACAGCAAGTGTGGGAACTGGTTCCTCCACCTCCAGGTAAGTGTGCAATAGGCACTAAATGGGTGTTTAGGAACAAAACTGATGAAAATGGGCTTATTGTTAAGAACACGGCCAGACTGGTTGTACAGGGGTTTTCACAAGAGGAAGGTATTGATTATAATGAAACCTTTGCCCTGTAGCCAGACTGGAAGCAATTCGATTGTTTTTAGCTTATGCTGCTTATCACAACCTTAAAGTTTTTCAAATGGATGTCAAAAGTGCATTTTTTATGGGAAAATTAAAGAAGAGGTTTATGTATGTCAACCACCAGGTTTTGAGGACAATAAACATCCTAATTGGGTGTATAAGCTTGATAAGGCTCTCTATGGGTTGAAACAAGCTCCTAGAGCCTGGTATGAGACATTATCAAACTTTCTTCTGGAAAATAATTTCACTAGAGGCTCCATAGATAAGACTTTATTCATTAAGAAAGCTGGGCAGCATAATCTACTTGTTCAAATTTATGTAGATGATATTATTTTTGCATCCTCTGATCCACAGTTGTGTGATGCCTTTACAAAGTTGATGCAACAGAAGTTTGAAATGAGTGCCATGGGAGAATTACAGTTCTTTCTGGGTTTGCAAATCAAACAAAAGGCTAATGGAATTTTCATTCATCAGTCCAAATACACAAAAGATCTTTTGGAAAAGTTTGATTTACAAAAGTGTAAGCCCTGTTCTACTCCCATGTGCAACACCACACAACTGGATACAGATCAGAAAGGTAAAGTGGTTGATGAAACACTTTACAGATGTATGATTGGGTCCTTGATGTACTTAACAGCTTCTAGACCAGATATTATGTTTGCTACATGTGTTTGTGCTAGATTTCAGGCTGCACCTAAGGAGTCTCATTTGATTGCAGTCAAGAGGATCTTTAGATATCTGCAAGGCACTCCATCTCTAGGTTTATGGTATTCTACTAGACATTCTAGTAAATTAGTTGCTTTTTCTAACAGTGACTATGCAGGGTGTAAGTTGACAAGAAAGTCCACTTCTGGAGGATGCCAATTCTTAGGCAACTGCTTGATTTCTTGGCAGAGTAAGAAGTAGACCTCAGTTGCTACATCAACTGCTGAAGCAGAGTACATTGCTGCTGCAAGCTGTACATCTCAGGTACTCTGGCTTCAAAACCAATTATTGGATTATGGCATAACAGAGACTAAAACCCCATTGTTAATGGACAGCTCTTCAGCTCTTTGTATTGTCAAGAATCCTGTCCAGCACTCTAGGACTAAACATATTGAAATCAGACACCATTTTATTAGAGATTGTTTTGAAAAAGGTTTGATTGATCCAAAATTTATTCCTAGTGCTGATGAGCTTGCAAACATTTTCACTAAGCCTTGGATAGCACAACTTTCCAAAACCTAGTGTTAAGGCTTGGTATGCTGCAGCTAGAATAAGTGACAACTACTGGTGATCTCAGCTCACAAGTATGATGATCATTAGTTTATTATTGTCATATATATAAGTACTGAAGTTATTTTCTCTCCGGAAGTTTTCTTTAAACTACTAGAGCTTAACTTCTCAGTACTCAAGTACTTTATTTGTTAAAACAATTGATGTAGTTACAACAGCTGATGTAGCTACAACTACTGTTGTCAGAAATACAAATACGTACTGATGTCCTATGAAACATCTGAAAACAGATGAAAACGTCTGATGAGTACGTGTTGAGGACAGTATGAAACAGCTGAAAAGCAATGAATGAAGACAACTACTGATGAGCCTTTTGTCTTCAGTAGTTTCCAAACTGCTGTTTCTTTCTAAACAACTGAAGCAAAACCATGTCTTCAGTAGTTTCACAACTACTGATGACTAACACCAAGTCTTCAGTTTTTTACAACAACTGATGGTAAAACCAAAGTCTTCAGTAGTTTCCCAACTACTGATGACTAATACCAAGTCCTCAGTTGTTTCACCACCTGAAGTCAAAACTGTCTTCAGTAGTTTTATAACTACTGATGACTAAATCTGAGACTTCAGCTGTTTCAACGTCTGACGGTTAAAACCAAGTCTTCAGTTGTTTTATAAATACTGGTGATCACACCAATACGGTCAGTCATTCCAAACCTCTGAAAGTTAATACCACATCATCAGTAGTTTCAACAACTGATGACTAACACCAAAACCTTCAGTCGTTTTCTAACCCTACCCTTTAAATACCTTATCCCACCTTCAGAGTTTTTACTTTCTCTCTTCTCAAACCTAACGTTCAAAAACTCTGTAACCTCTCTTCATCAATGGTGACCATGCAACTAAAACCTCGACACAACTGTGTCGCACATCTCACAAAATCGCCATACTGGACCAAGTTTCACAACGCCATTGATTTAATGGTTCAGTCACCTTACAAAACGGCTTTTCTGTAAAATCCCACCATATATGCTGAATCTCTTAACCAATTTGGACAAACATCACTCTTGTCTCTGAGGAGAATGACACAGACTCTCTTCAATCGTTTGTCCATCGTCAAAAAGTGGTCATTACTCCAGACATTCTTCGCCAAACCTCAATCTGGATGATGCCACTTTCCCAACTGGTTATCCAAAGGGCACAATAGATCAATCATTTGCCCACCATGGATACCAGGGTAACCTGAGTGCATCTACCATATTGAAGAAACATTTCCAGGATGCCGAACGTCTCATCTTTCACATGGTAAATGTCTGCCTTGCCCCCAAGACTTCATCATGGATCAAATGTCCACAAGGTGGCAACAGGTAATGTACTCCATCCTTGAGCAACAACCTTTAAATTTTTCTGAAATACTATTTTTAGAGCTCAAGGATATGGCCCAAAAACAACTTGCTAACCGTTGGATATTATATCCTCGGTTCATAATGGCCATAATTGAAAACCAGCTTCAAGCTGAGGGACTTGTTGGCCTGGGAGTCCCTGCTACGGCTGTATTGCCTGAAGTATACTCCCGGCACAACTCTGACCAATCACTAAAAATGGCTGCCAAGCTGCGCAAACCCACGCAGCTGGAACCCACAGCCACCACCTCCAAATCCAAAGTCCCCACCAACCCACTAAAAAGAAGTCAGAAAAGGCTACTCAGGGAAATGAGTCCCCTGAGGATGCCCCTGCAACACAAACGCAGGCTATATCCACTGGTTATAACCTCCTAGTGGATACAAGGACTTCACCAGCCACAGCCGTCAGGATTCCTCTCAAAGGAGCCTGCAGCAACCAAAGAAGGGGTACCCACTAATCTGGGATCTTCCTCATTTGAGGAGATTGCCATTAAAGCACCACATTCTCCCCAGGTGCAACTGCTTTTACCCCATCTCTCACTGCAACCGCCCCACAAAGTCCTACTCTCATTATTGCAAACGTGCTGACTCAGTTGCATGCCTCTCCTCCTCCCCAACAAACACCAACAAAGGGGAAAACCACAACAATTGAGGTAGAGGATCAACATGCTTCTGACAGCCCACAGCACAAGGGTTTAACTGTTCTATCTCCTGGTGTGGATATGGAGACCAGAACATCTGGTGAGGCTGCCACCTCTTCTGAATCAGCACATGATCAGACTGAGGCTGGTAACATAGCTAAGACCTCACCAGAGGCAACAGCTGATGAAGGACATCGTCCTGAGGCTGGAAGTCCCCAGTTCCAAGAAAAAGGGGCACATGCTAAAACTGGTCTACACCCAGTGCATGTACATCCTGCTACAAGCAGGAGGTCAGGTGATTCAGCATCTGCTGATGATGACCTAGGCTTCTTTTATGATGTTCTGGCCCAGAACACAATTCTTGAGGAAGAAGTCAGTAGACTACACAAAACTACTTGACCAATTCTCTCAAAAAGCTAGTCCATCTGCCACCAACATAACCCACAGATGGCACCTTCACCTGAAGGTCTCCCACACACTCAGCCACTCAAAACTTCCAAGACACCAGCTTCTATTTCTGGCACTGCTTCTCAGGGACAGAACCCCTCTGAGCAAACAACTGCTATCTTTCAGCAATCCCTACCTCTCATCACCCCAATGATCACAGACATTGTGATCAAAACCATGGATGAGAAGCTTCCCTCAATCATCACCCCTGGTGGAGGAGATTGTGAGCACAAGGCTTTCTGCTACTCAAACCCTTGCAACCAATGCAACCAAACCAAAAGGGGGAGAGTCAGTCAGTGAAAGCAAAGAGAAGAGCATAGAGGGGAAGAAAGAAAAGGAACTGAGAAGGAAGAGGAGTTGTGAAGGGAGCTGACATTGATCAAGTGGGTGAAAGTCACAAAGACTTTCATGTCACATAAGAAGAGGAAGGTTGAAGGAAAAGAAAAAGAACTCGAACTCGATGAGATGATCAAAATGGCGGATGCTACACACAGTAAATCAATGGACTCCATTATTGATCAACTGTATAGACAGGGGTTCGATACTGCACAACTTGACTCAGAGATTAGGAGACTTGAAGTTGAAGAAATTAACTCAAGATGGGAAAGTTATGATGCATTAGAAAGAGAAGACTAGAGATCATGATCAGATTCATTGCAAAGTACCTTGGGAGATCATTAATCGAGATTAAGTCATGGACCAGGGACAATATCTTGGCAATATCCACCAAGATCTGTTCGTCTGAAGCATACACTAAGGGATTAGTGATTGAAGCACTAAATGAGGCAGGTGCTGGGAACAGAAATGAACTAGCAAAACACTCAAAAGCCTCACTCACTACAAGAATGCTAGAACAACCTGCAAAACCTCCCACTTCAAAATCACCACTACCACAACCCACTAAACCAACTCCTTTACCCTCAAAACCAACAGTCAATGATGCCCCAAGAAGAAGAAGAGAAGGGTGTTGAGGCTAGAAGAAGAAGAAGAGGATGATGAGGAAGAAGATAGGCTCCTCTTTCTGCAGTCCTAACTTTGCCTAAAGCCAAACCTATGCCCATCACTCCCACCTCACAAATGGAAGCTGTGAGAGTAAAGATAGAAGAAGAACAGCAGCAAAAGCTTCATGATGATGAGATGCTGAAAAGCATAGACAAAACTTATGCTGCTTCTTCATCATAATCAGTATGAAGAAAGAAGCTCTGAGATTGTACACCCTTGCTAACACATTTCAATATCAAAAGGAAAAGGTGAGAATATGGCCTGATCCTAGGGTGGCTCACAGAATTGTGAAGAAAGACATTCCTTCGAGATACAAGGGCCAAGTAAAAAGGATCGTAGATGAAGAGATCACAGTGGTCCTTGTAGTATCACCTTGGGAAATTGTAGAAGATTTCAAGAAGGCCTACGAAACTAAACAGCCACCCCAAATGATGTTAGAGAATAGAGTAATTAAAAAGGGGTTAGTCTACAAGAGGCTTGAGAACTTCAAACAAAATCAGCTCAGTCTGTTACTTGAAGGTACTCACCCAGATGAGTTTGCATACAGACAGATTACAACAGTTGAGCTCAAAAATGGCAAACAAGCTAAGTACTTTTCAGAGCTGTATGGGCGTGAAGGACTGTTTGATGGTGGAGCTGAAAATCTTACCATGGAAGAACAAATTATGTTTCTCAGAGCATACACCAAAGAATCCTACAGGCTTATACATGGGAAGTAGATTTCATGGATAGGACCACAACCCTGTGTCCAGTTCCCCAAAGTCAGGGCTCTTATCCATACTATGCCAACCAAATTTCAGAAATCTATTCCCAGGCCAGTGCTTAATTGGGTCATCTTCTTAGCTGATCAAGAAGGAAAAAGACCAATCTTATCGCCAACAATAAGTGGGACCTCAATAAAGTTAAGGTTTTGGATGCATTGGTTCAGGGGGAGTTTGTTGGACCAAAAGAACCAATGAGCCGGATTAGAAACACCTTAAGTCCCACAGACGTCACAACAACTGCTGAAGTCCACAACAGCTGAAGACAAGTGCTGAAGACAAAGTCTGAACACAAGTGCTGAAGACAAAGTCTGAAGACAAGTGCTGAAGACAAAGTCTGAACACAAGTGCTAAAGACAAAGTCTGAAGACACAAGTGCTGAAGACAAAGTCTGAAGACACAAGTGCTGAAGACAAAGTCTGAAGAGACAAGTGCTGAAGACAAAGTCTGAAGACACAAGTGCTGAAGACAAAGTCTGAAGACACAAGTGCTGAAGACCAAGTATCAGACGTTGTCACAACAGCTGAAGAGGTCTTCTTCAGTAGTTGTGACGGTTCTCTTTCAGTAGTTTTATGTTTTTCTTTCAGTAGTTTTGTAAAACGACTGAAGAGCTTGTTCTTTAGTCGTTGTAGTTTTAGTAGTTTCGTATCAGTAGTTTTATGTTTTATACTTAGCACTCTGATATGTTCTGAGTAGTTGTGAACATTTCAGTAGTTTGTTAAGTTTTAGTTATTTTTGTAACAAATCTGCCAGATGTCACTATCCCGTGATATCAGCAGTGATTGCACTCTATATAAGGAGTGTCAACCTAATTGTAATCTGTGAATGATTGAGCAGAAACATTTGATATTATTGAAACATTCCTTTTCACAGAAATATGTTCTCTCGTTACAACCGTATTTGTTCTTAATGCATACGAATATCAAATTCTTGCTATAATTTGTCTAATTCTTGTTCTTATTCCACTGCATTACACTCTAATCCATCAAACTTGAGATCACTGATCCTGTCAGATACCGATTCAAGGACTATGGAAAATGATAGTACACAGGAACAAAGAATTTAGGACTTTAAAAGATTTAAATTGAATTATATGCGAAATTCAAGTATAAGTCTGAGAATTCTGAGCAATATAACAGGAAAAATGATAGTAAAACTAGCTACTACTAAGGTAACACAAAGAAAGTAGATCTAGAGGTTGTAGACCACTACATGATGCGTCGGTAGATTCAACACAATAGATGATTAGACCTTATTGGTGACTTCAATTCAAACTAAGTTTTTCAACTAGCTGTGGGTTCCCGTCTTATCACTGGGTAACACAATCAATTATTTCCAATAAGGGGTGACGAGCAAATAAACGCCACAAATGTGTGCGGATGACCACAAAAAGAGCAAAGCACGAAAAAAATGAAAAATAAACGCAATCAAGCTAATAACAAATGTTGTTGGTGCGTTATGTGCAAAAAGAAAAAAACTATATGCTCTAACAAGAAGATAGGTTGTGTGCCTCTCTGCTGTGCGGTGGCACTGACCTAAGGATAAGCATAACCTAGATATTCTAGAATTCATTGTTGTTTGCCGCCTCTCTGCTGTGCGGTGGCACTGACATGAGGCTTGGCTTCTCTTTAAAAGCTCTGAGAATAGTTTCTTCTTGTCAAAATACTTGTAGACCGCTCAAAAATCTCCTGAGGAATGTTGATTACCATATAAGCGTGGGATCCACAAATGCTGGTTGAAATAATTAAACCTAATGTATCACCGATCTGTGTCAAAAGTCTGTGTATGGATTTAAGTGTACAAGTATACTGACAATCATCGTGGCGGCAATTCTTGAAAGTCCAAATAAATGTGTGCATCTTATAATACTAGTATGATTTTCTAAACTTGCTAATGACTCTTGATGAAAACAAGAATCTTGCATCAAAAGATTTTGGTAACACGTCCTGAATGATTTGATACCTGTATCATTCCATAATGAATCGTTCCAGGTATGGTCAAAATAACTTGAAGCTGTACTATTCTAGAAAGAAATCTGCTAGATATCTATCTTAAAATTTCCACCTCACACAAAATCACAAAATTACATTCAGTTTTATCCTTTAGTTATAGTTGTTTTATTTTGCTTCAATTTTTAGTCAAAGTTAGTTTTAATCGTTGGACTATATAGTGGAATCTTATCTGGGATTTAATCACTTAAAAGGGTCACATCTGAGGTGACCATACGTGTTTTGAAATGTCAAATGGGGCACGTCTGAGGTGACAAAATATTTTACTGTTAAAAGGATCACGTCTGAGGTAATCAAATGTTTCGAAAGTTAAAAATGATCATGTCTGAGATGATCGAATGCTCATAATGTTTTACCAAGTGTTAAAAGGGATAAATGTAAAATGTATATAGAGTCAAAATTATCAGATTGAGCCATTCGCACGACTAGACCATAAGTATGGACCAGCCATACGATTGGGCTATACGAATGAGCCCAATCGCACGACTAAGCCACACGTATGGCCCAGATGTGCGATTGGACCATCAGCATGGGTAAATTCAAGGGATTGGATCCTCATAATGAACCAATCGCACGAATGGAAGCAACCGAATGGGGTTGTCGCACGACTGAAACCCAGCGCACGACTGAGGGTGACCGATTGAGTCAGTCGCACGATTGAGACTCAATCGCACGAATCAGCTGTGCGATTAAGTCCGTCGCACGACTGGAGAAAACCTTAGTATAAATAGAAGGGGAGTCGGTCGCAAAGCCTATTCACCCCCAATCGCTTTTGTTTATCACATGACTTAACGAAACTCTGCCAGATTTTCGTCTGATTGCTCTAAACTGCTATTTCTTGTGTTCTAACGATTTCTTGTGATTGTCCAGGTAATGCACGATGTTCTACACTCTGAAGATTTAACAATCCGTGCCCACGACACTCGAATTTATGCCCTAAAACTAACCGAGAGTAGTTTGACCAATAAACTAATAAAACTAAGTTAAATGTTATAATAAAGGTTATTAGGAGCTATGTTGGGTGTATGCGAGACTAGTGAGCCATACCATGACCTCTAACACTACGATTTGCTCAAAAATTGAATTTGAATGAACCAACAGTCTGTCATGCGAATGGGCGCCCTGATGAACTTCAATCGCACGACTGAGTCGGAAAAATGGCTTAATCGCACGACTAAGATGGGCGAATGGCACAATCGCACGACTGAACCATGCGAATGAGTTCAGTCGCACGATTGGTTCAACCGCTTGGTAGAGCATACGACTAAGCCTAGTCGCATGCTCAGTCGTGCGTATGAGCTCAATCGCATGACTAAACCTCAGTCACACAGTTCATTCGCACGACAGAACAGAAAGATTCAAGTTAAGAAATTCAAATGGTTATTCATTTATACACTCTAATGTTTCTCTATATTGTGTAACAGATGACGAGTCGCTGGACCATGAGCACTAAGCATAACATATGTGCTCACCTGGATTTGACTTCCAGGAATGCTGCAAAGTTCTCGCACATCATCACATTCCTATGGAGATCTAGGATATTTCGAGCCATCTCGACACCATGTACTCCTTATCGCTCAGTCCAACAGGCTTTCTAGGAAAGCACTGTTGTGGACAGGTCCTCTGAACCCCATTGCATGAGGAGCTTGATATTCGGCCATGCCATTGAGATCACAGAGGATGATCTCAGGACTGTTTTAGAGTTCGGAGATGACGCTGATTGCCCCATACGATTACATCCACTTACGGTCTGAGGTTGCTTTCTGATGGCTAAGTACTCTGGGGACATCAATGCAGGTGTGCTCAACAAGAACAACCTATGCCCCCAGTTTAAGTACCTCGCCCATGTGTTTCTCAAGTGCATAGCTTTGCGTAAGGGAGGGTTCAACGAGATATCGAATCAGATCCATAACGCTTACATGGCATTGGTGCTGAACCACCCGTTCAGCTTCACTAGGATGATCTTCACCTATTTGGTGGAGAACATTAAAGGGAAGGGGAATGAGGGGTTTTGTATGTACCCTCAATGTATTCAGATGATCATTGATCAGAAGCTACCGTCACTGCCCAAAAAGAGGAGGTCACAGCAGTGCTTGAGGTGATGGATGATACCACCTTGGGCCACATGAAGGTGTACAGGGGGAAGTAGGTGAAGCCCCCTGTCAGGAGATTATTCGGGCATCTGGCCCGAGAGGATTATGTGGCGCCCGTTAGGAGGAAGTGGCGCCACGAGGACAGTGATTCGGATGTCGAGTAGATTGTGCTCTCGGATGATGACTCCAATGATGATGATAGTGGTGAAGGTGGAGATGTAGGGCCCGCCCAATCGATGGCCCCCACTGCTGATATAGCATCTCCATCATCCACCCAAGGTGGAGCAAAGTCAGCTGGTTTCCATTAAGACTTTCGTCCTGATGAGGAGAGGAGACTGTAGAGATTAATGAAGAGGCTGATGCAACCTAAACATCTTAAGTCTATCCTGCATGTTGCACAAGTGCATTAAAGAAGAAGCTTAGGAAGTTTCACACATGAAACAGAAAATACTGTAAGTGTGAAATATTCCGAAGCCAAGACCAATATCCTCCGAAGCGAAACATGAAGTCTTCCGAAGCCTCAGAGACAAAGTCTTCTGAAGCTTCAAGTTCATGAAGACAGATTTCTTCCGAAGACTTTTAGTAACATGCTTTATCGATGTACTATTCTATAAAGCTGGACACCTTTCCGCTGCATCTCTGCAAGTCACCAACTTACATGAGTTGGTGAAAAGGTCCATGCTTTTGGTAACTGTACATTGAGGTCTTGAGTTTGTAACTTTCTACTTTATGTACTTTATCCTTTTTGTAATAGATAAGGATGTGAGCTATGGCATGTCATAGTCACAAGTCAAAAGGCAATCTGCCTTTTGAATCTACAATTGATTTTGTTTGTGTCTAGTCAATTGTATCCTGCTGGCTTTCAAAGTATAGCCGGCTGTAGGATGTAGTATAAGTATCTCATGTTCTTGTATCTTTTATATATGCTTTTGTAAGACTTGTAATAGAACATAGAGAAAGCAATATACTGCATTCTTGAAAACCATACACTTGTGTTCTTTGTGTTCTATCTCTTGCATTACTTGTGTTTTTAAGTATCTCAACTTGGTTAATCCAGTTTACTGTTTGATCAAAGTTTAGTTAATCTCCTCTTTGTGTTGTTGTGTTGTAACTTACACCCTTCAACGATCCTACATTTGGTATCAGAGCAACCAGGCTCTTGATATAAGATCTCACCATCTTAAGATCCCTCACACACACAAATACTAAACTTTTCAAATGGCAGCCATTTCCAAAACTGATATCAAAACTGGAACCATGAACAAGTCCCCACTGATAACTCTTGATGAGTTTGACACCTGGTGTTTAAGAATGGAAGGTTTCATCAGGTCTCTTGATTCAAGAATATGGGAGTCTATTGAGAATGGACCTTTCATATCCAGCACCCCTTCTGCTACTGGTGCTGGTATGATCCCCAAAGATATGGCTAACTACTCTGATGAAGATAGGAAGAGAGTAGAGATAGACAGAAAAGCCATGACAACCTTCAAACTGCCCTTCCAAACTCTGTGTAAAGAGGTTTCAAGAAGTGCAAAACAGCCAAGCAACTGTGGGATGCACTGAAATTGATGTATGAGGGTTCTTCAAAAGCCAAGGAGAACAAGAAGGATCTCCTAGTTTGAAAACTTCACCTTCAAAACAGGTGAAACCATGACTCAGCAGTATTTTAGGTATGTTGAGATTGTGGATACCCTAGTGGATGGAGGAGTTTCTCTTGAGAACAGAGACATTGTAAGGAAGTTCATGTCCTCACTTTCTAGGCAATGGACACACTATTGTGTGGTGATCAAGAGAACTGAAAATCTCAAAACTCTTCTCTAACAGAGTTATATGGGATTCTTAGTGGCTACCAGATGGAGATGAACATGCAAGGTTCATCTAGCAACTCCAACAATCAAATGGGTTCAGCCCTACATGTGGTGGAAAGGGATAGCATAGAACCCAAACATCATCTCTTATGCTACCCTGACAATTCACCAAAGGGTCTTTTCATCACCTTCCCAGAGACACCAAGGGAGAACTACACTCAAGGAAGCCCATTCCAAGAGACAAGCTCTTCTCAAGCTTTTGTGTCTTCTGATGAAAGCTGTGGAAACTCTCTTTTCACTCTTGAAGACCTGGACTGTATCCATCCAGATGACCTGGAACACATGGAAATAGTCCAGCAGATGGCTCTTCTCACTCACAGAGACAAGAAGTTCTACAAGAAGACTGGAAGGAAGTTTCCAAGCAATGCAACTAGTGGAAAGTTTGGACTGGACAAAGGCAAAGTCAAGTGTTACGACTGTAACTTGATGGGCCACTTTGCTAGAGAGCGTAAGGCATCTAGAACAAATGGTGGCCAAACACAATCCAGACCAAACTACACTGAGAAAGCTATCTAGAATGAGAAGTCAAAGCATCAGGCTGCTGTTGCTGTTGAAGAAGGAGGCTTTGACTGGAGCTTTCAGGTGGAAGATGCTTCTCCAAACCAAGCGCTAATGGCAGACCATGATGAAGCCAAGGTATTGGAACATCTCTGTACTCCTAAATGCATTGCTAAAGTTAACAGATACAGGTCCTATAACTTGGAAATGAGATCTGACCTTAAGTCCTTAAACATTTTAAAATCTGATTTTAGAAAGTCTGAAAATGATTATAAACTGAAGATAGAGGACTTAGAGAAAACCATTTCAGTTCTAAAACATGAACACATAGATTTTAGGACTCAAATCAAAGATCTCATAACCAAGTTAACTGAGTGCCAGGCTGAGCTTGTGATCACCAAAGCCAGGGCAGAAAAGAGTGTTCTTGAAGAAGAGAGTTTCAAGAACATGATATCCTCATCCCTGGACAACAAAGTGTGCTATCAAAACAGACAGGGACTGGGATCCAATGAGATAGCTCCTCCACACACAATCTTGTCAGTAAGATCTCCTAGGTGTGGAACTGGTGAAGTTGAGCTTCCTCTCATAGATCCTATGAGTGAAGAGGATGAAGAAGAGATAGTGAAGAATCCCACTAAGAAGAGTGAAGAGGAGGATTCCAAGAAGGGCCACTATCCTTCTGAGGAGAAAAGGAAGACTGTGATGACCAAGTCCATGAGAAAGAACTTGATCAGAAAGTGCAAAAGAAAGGAAAGGAAAGCTCAAGAGATCAAGGCTACTTTTGACTCTAAGCAGAAACAAGTTTTTATCTCTGCAGGGTTTAAAGTGATTGGGACTGAAGACATCAACCAAAACTCTTCTGCTAAGAGTTCTGGTTCTTGTTCAACTCATCTCAGTAGCAAGAAGAAGACTGATCTGCTGTGTACCACTGCTGCACAGCCTGGACCATCAAACTCCAAGCACAGTCCTCAACCCAAGAGGATTGTCTCAGCATCTGCAAAGATGAAGGTGGAGAAGGGATGTGACCAAAGACAGTCCTATTCCAAGGAAAAGGCTCTTGTGAAGAAGAAGATGAATCGTGTCATGTGTGAAAGTACCACTCATATTGCTAAGGATTGTCCCTTCAATCCTAAAGGTACTATCCATATGACCAAAACAAAGACTTCAAAGGGTCTCCAGAAGATTCAAGCTTCGGAAGGAAAACAGTTTCCTTCGGAAGCTCTAAATCTAAAAAGAAGGGAAGTGGAAAATTGCCTTCGGAAGAAAAGTTGGTCTCGGAAGAAAGGAGCTCTTCCGAAGCACTAAAGTCTGCTGCAATGTCTGCAGAATCTTCCAAAGGTTCAGTCATCAAAACGTTTGAAGTTCCAAAAGCTTCTGAAGTTTTGAAGGTCAAGTCCAAGACTCCAAAGGTGGTGCGGATGTCTAAGAAAGACCAAGTGACTGAGAATTCTCCATCAACAACAGCTCAAGATCCTCTTAGAACAACCATAGGATATATTACTATTGAATTACCTTCTGCAAATGAGCCCAAGACAAGCAAGGCTTGGGTTTCCAAATGTAACTAATCTTTCTCTTTGTGCAGGGATAGTTGAAGACAGAGAAAAATGTATGGATCATAGACAGTGGCTGTTCCAGGCACATGACAGGCAATAGGTCACTACTCAGAACTTTGAAAGGATTGATGGAGGACCAGATGCTTTTGGAGGAGATGAAGGTGGTTACATTTCTTGAAGGGGCAAGGTCACAAATGGTAAGCTCAGCATAGAAAAGGTAAACTTGTTAAGGAGCTTGGATACAATCTTCTGAGTGTATCTCAATTTTGTGATCAGAGTCATAACATGCTCTTTACTGAGCATGAGTGCATTGTTCTAATCTGGTGTGGTCATTCCTCATGAGCATATCCTGCTTAGAGCCCCCAGGAAAGGAAACATGTACAAGATGGATTTGCAAGAAACCACTCCCCTGGAGAAGTTTCATGCTTTCTGTCTAAAGCCAATAACGATGAGTCTTTCCTATGGCATAAAAGAATGTGCCATGTAAACTTTAAGAACATGAATAACTAATTAAGCATGATTTTGTAACTAGAATGCCAAAGAAAGAGTTTACAAATGATGACATTATGTTGCATGCTTAAAAGGGAAGCAACATAAGGTATCTCACAAGCCTAAGGAAAGGAACTCCATCACTACACCCCTACACATGTTACATATGGATCTCTTTGGCCCCACCAATGTAATGAGTTTAGGAAGGACCTTATACTGTCTAGTGATCACAGATGACTTTACAAGATTCACTTGGGTTTTCTTCCTTAGAACTAAGGGTGAGACTCCTGAGATTCTAAAGAATTTCATCGTAAAGATTGAGAATCAGTCTGATCACAAGGTCAAAATCATAAGATGTGATCAAGGAACTGAATTTAAGAACCAATCCTTGATACATTTTGTGATGAAAAGGGTATTACAAGACAATTCAGTGCTCCTAGGACTCCTTAGTAAATGGTGTTGCTGAGAGGAGAAACAGGACACTGATTGAAGCTGCAAGAACCATGTTGTCCGACTCTAAGCTGTCTATCACCTTCTGGGCAGAGGCAGTCAACACTGCCTGCTATGTGCAGAAAAGTTTTAGTAGTTAAGACTCATGGCAAGACTCCTTATGAACTTTGGCACAAGAGGAAACCTTTTATTGGTTTTCTCAGGTCATTTGGATGTCCTTGCACCATCTTGAATACCAAAGATCAAATTGCCAAGTTTGCTGAGAAAACAGATGATGGACACTTTATTGGATACTCTTCCTAAGATAAGGCTTATAGAGTGTACAATCTCAGAACTAGAATGTTGAGGAATCAGCCAATGTGACTTTCAATGAACACACACCCTGTGTTGCTGGTTCTAGTCCAGATTGGCTATTTGATCTTGATTTGGTTACCAACTGTTTTAACAAATCTTGTGAGAATGTTTCAAGATCTGCAAAACATTTAAATACAGGTGATCCTGATCCAAGATTTGAGCTAGGAAGACCTTCAAGTCATACATCTTCAGCTCCAGTTGGAACTACTTCTGCAAATGAGGTTTCTATCAGCACAACAATGACAAACTCAGCTAATACATCTGGTATACCTTTAAATTCTAGCTCAGAGGCTCCATAACAAGATAAGAACACCTCAATTATGGAAGACAACAATGGTGGTGGTGACAGTGACCAAGAATTTCTTGATGCCACTAACCATACCATAGATGAGACATCAATGATGTCACACACTGCTTGGATCAAGTTTCACTTGAAAAGTGTGCTGATGTGGTGGGAGAAACATCTATGCCAGATCTAAATTTCTCTAATTTAGATCTTTCTTAACAACTTGTTGTGATCCCTCAGCTTAGC
This sequence comes from Flaveria trinervia, assembly GCA_025506515.1. Taxonomy (NCBI): domain Eukaryota; kingdom Viridiplantae; phylum Streptophyta; class Magnoliopsida; order Asterales; family Asteraceae; genus Flaveria; species Flaveria trinervia. The sequence continues at coordinate 22,892,317 of CM046445.1, read as the reverse complement.
ATCCACAAGTCTCACCGTACCACAAACATCATTGGAGATGTTGTCTCAGGGGTAAAGACAAGTGGACAAACCCATGAAGCAAAATTTTTTCTTCACTCTTGTTTTATATCCTAGATAGAGCCAAAGAAAGTTGATGAAGCTCTAAAAGATGGAAGTTGGGTTGAAGCTATGCAACAAGAGCTGCTTCAATTCAAAAGGCAGAAAGTTTGGAACCTTTGTCCTCTTCCTTCTGGGAAGACTACCATTGGAACCAAATGGGTGTTTAGGAACAAGAAAGATGATAGAGGCATTATCATCAAGAACAAAGCTAGACTGGTTGTTCAAGGATACACACAAGAAGAAAGGATTAACTACACTGATGTCTTTGCTCCAGTGGCAAGATTAGAAGCTGTTAGGATATTCCTGGCATTTGCTGAATCCAAGAACTTCAAGGTCTTTCAACTTGATGTGAAGTGTGCCTTTTTATATGGAGTGATAAATGAAGAAGTTTATGTCAAACAGCCACCTGGTTTTGTAGACCCTGATCATCCTGATTATGTCTGCAAGCTGACAAAGCTCTCTATAGGCTGCATCAAGCACCCAGGAAATGGTATGAGACACTATCTGAGTATTTTTGTAAACATGGATACAGGAGAGGTACTATAGATGAAACTCTCTTCATCAAAGGACAGGGAAAAGACTATTTCTAGTTCAAGTATATGTGGATGACATCATCTTTGGTTCAACTAATCCAAAGCTCTGCAAAGACTTTGAGAAGCTGATGAAAGACAGATTGAAATGAGTGCCATGGGGGAACTCAATTTCTTTCTGGGAATTCAAGTGAAGCAAGTTGAAGATGGCATCTTCATAAGTCAGTCAAAGTTGTTCAAGACATACTTAAGAGGTTTAACATGACTGACTGTAAGATTGCTAAGACACCCATAGCTAGGAACTACTCCCTTGGACCTGATCTTGAGGGGGAGTGTGTAGATGAGCACTTACACAGGGCTATGATTGGGTCTCTTATGTATCTTACTGCTAGCAGGCCTGATATTATGTTTGCTACATGCATCTGTGCAAGATATCAAGCTGACCCTAAGATGTCTCACCTCATCACTGTCAATAGGATTCTAAGATACCTCAAAGGTGCTTCAACACTTGGTTTATGGTATCCAAGAATTCTGACTTCAATCTGTATGCCTATACAGATAGTGATTATGGTGGTTGCAATATGACTACAAAGTCTACATCTGGGGGATGTCAATTTCTTGGTGGAAGAGTTGTCTCATGGCAATGCAGAAACAATCCTGTGTCTCTACATCAACTACTGAAGCTGAATGCTGCTACAAGCTGTTGTGCTCAAGTACTTTGGATTCAAAATCAGATGCTGGACTATGGGTTAAACTTCAAGGAGACTCCCATTCACATAGACAACAACAGTGTTATCACAATCACAGAGAACCCTGTGCAGCACTCAAGGACAAAGCACATCAATATCAGGTATCATTTAATAAGAGATAACTATGAAAAGGGATTAATTAAACTAGTCAAAGTTCACACAGATAAACAATATGTTGATCTGTTTACAAAGGCTTTTGATGAACAGAGATTTAAATATCTAATATCAGCTATTGGGATGATAAACTTTGAGTAAGCTTTTCTTAAAACTAATTCTTATTATTTCTTAAAAATATGTGTCCTAAGTTGTCTAGTTCATCACTTTCATAAGCTCATGTTTTGTTTGGATAAAAAATTTCTTTTTGAAGACTTTCCTTAGATTTTTGAAAATTTCTGATACTTCGGAAGTTATGCTTTTAACTTTGGAAGCAAATCATGCCTTTAAAATAAATAATTGTCTAAAAAATTTACCTTCGGAAGAGCTTTCAGATTTATCTTCTGAAGCTTAAATACTTGTCTCAGACACTTACTTATTTTCAAAGACCATTTACTTCCGAAGCAAAATTAACTCTCGGAAGCTTTGTTGTTTTATATACAAAGCACTCAAGTTTTAATTTCTCTTCCGAAGCAAAATTCTCAAAACTCTCAGGAAATTCTTCCGAAGTCATTTTCAGAAGCTTTTTAATTAAAACTTCCAAAGATAATTAACCTTCGGAATCTTTTTGACTTCCAAGAAAACTAATTTTTGAGCAAAAGTAAACTACTTTTTCAGAGGTGGGACCGACATCTGGATTTCAAAGTTTATCCTCTTTCATTAAACTTTATTTGAAATCCTTCTCACATATAAACCCAACGGTTTCCCCCTCTTTCTATCATCTGTTCTTCCTCCAAACCTAAAACCCTAAATTTCTCTCTAAAATTTCTTTCTCTCTTCTTTCTTCATCCTTATGCTACTTCAAAATGGCCAACCTTACTCACAGAAATGATCCCAACTTTACCATGCAGCTACACAGACAACATAATCAGGTTGCTCTGTTAAGCTCTGAGAAAGATCCTCATTTCTCAGAGGTTTGCCGTTTCTAACTCTGTCAAACTACTTCACCTCCCTAACCATTGACCCTCCACTTTATGAAGATCAGTTGCTTGAATTCTAGAAGACCTGCCAAGAGGTCATTATGGACGGGGAGAAGGCACTGTCTGCCACAGTGTAGGGGAGAACAATCTTCATCACTCCGGCCATCATTAATAGACATCTTCAGCTGGATGATGAAGAAGGTGAGGTGTTTTTCTCAAAGGAGGCTGTCAATCATTCCTTTGAGCAGTGGGATATGAGGGAGATTTCTCTATAAAGACCTTTAGGAAAGGGAAGGTCTATCCCAATGGAGATTCCTGCTCCATGTGGTCATCCACAGCTTATCAAACAAGCATGGTGGGTGGGACCAAATTCTTGAGGATCTCTCCTTCATAATCCATGGAATGGTTAAGGGGGTCAAATTCAGGTGTTCTCAGTTTGTTTATACAAATTTACTTGCTAATTTAGACTCTTTAGAGTATTACATGTTTCCTAGATATGTCCAGTACATTCTGAACTGTGAACTGGGCTCACAGTTGAGGAAACAGGTAACATTCTTAAATTGGGATAGATGAAGCCCGACATCTTTAAAATTCTGAGAAAGCCCACTATTGGATTCTTAAGGATGGAAACAGCCCTAGTCCCAAAAATGTTAGAGCTCATTGCTCAAGGTGACAACCTAGCAGCACAAGGTAGTGTTGAGCCCACACCTGCTATCTCCCAACCACTCTCACAGCCTCAAATCACCATCACTTACCAAAGAAAATCCAAACGAACCCCTGCTCAGGCTATTCAGTCTATTGAGGCCCCCATATACTCACCCATATAGGAAGAAGTGGACACTGGAGCTCCCACTTCTCCTGAGGAGCAGACCACTCCCATCTCTTCAAGAATCAGTGCTGATGTTCCTCATGCTCAGCCTGATGAGCTCATCCGCCCAACTGCCTTAAGCCGTCACTCTGAGTCTTAACACTCAAGTGATCAACCTTCAGGGGACAGTTACCATCCCCATCCTATAGATCTCAACCAACCAATTCCCAACATTGACTTCTATATTGATGAAGATCTAGGTTTTAGTGAGTATAATGAGTCTCTCTGCTTTTCCCCTACTCAAAGAGAGATGAATACTCCTGAGTCTCCTACATCTATCCCATATCAGTTACCTACAACTAAGGTGGACACTCCTGAACCTGTTCTGGATATCCATATGGAAGAGGCTCTCACTTCTGAAAGTGGTTACATCATTAAGACCTCAACCATGGCAACTCAGCCCACTGACATCTCAACTGAGATTGCTAGTGAGCAGAGGAAAACCAGCAGCCAAGATCCTCAAGCTGGTGGTGAGAGAGAGGACTTTGGTCTAATTATCTCATCCCCCAATGAGTCTTTTGATGCAGATGAGGGGAATCTGAGACTACTGGTGCAAAAAATGTCTAAAACATGCACTTACATAGTCTCAAAGGTCAGTCACCTTGAATCTCAGGTGACTACCTTACACAACAGGATCAATGATCAGCAACTTGAGATTTCATATCTTAGGGAAAAACTAGCTGGGAGACCCTTAAGAAGAGCTCAAACATGAACACAAGAACCTATGCAAATGGGTGATGCTACCAAAAAGGGAGAGAAGTCATTACAGCCACAAAACCTGGGAGTTCTTCAGAGAGATGGACATTGTTGGACCAAAAGAACCAATGATCCAAGATCAGAAAACCTCTAAGTCCCACATGGTATCACAACAACTGCTGAAAGCCTCATCAGCAGTTTGACAAGTGCTGAACACTTCAACAGCTGAAGATCAAGTGCTGAAAACTTCAACAGCTGAAGAACTAAAGTGCTGAAGTACAACAGCTGAAGAACACAAGTGCTGAAGCTGAAAGACCAAAGTACTGAAGTACAACAGCTGAAGAGTTTATAAGTGCTGAAGATCAACAACTGATGTACAAAGTCTGAAGACAAAGACTGAAGACATCAGCTGATGATATCTACTGAAGTCATCAGCTGATGAAACATCTGAAGTCAAGTCTGAAGATCAAGTACTGAAGCCTCAGTAGTTTGTCACAACTGCTGAAGAGTACTTCTTCAGTAGTTGTGATATCAGTAGTTTATATTCTAGTTTTAGTAGTTTTATGTTTCAGTAGTTTTGTAAAACGACTGAAGAGCTTGTTCTTCAGTCGTTGTAGTTTCAGTAGTTTTTATTTCTGTACTTAACACTCTGATATGTTCTCAGTAGTTATGAACATTTCAGTAGTTTGTTAAGAGTTAGTTATTTTTGTATTAGATCTGCCATTGTCACTTTCCCGTATAACAGCACGATTGCACTCTATATAAGAGTGTCAACCTATCATAATAATGGAGTGAATAACGTGAATGATATGAACGATTTGATTAGAATATTCTATATCTATAACATTCCTTGAATCAGAAATATATATCTCTCACTATAACCGTATGTGCTCTTAATGCATACAAGTATCGATTACTTGCTACAATTTGTCTAATTCCTATTCTTATTCCGCTGCCTTAACTCTAATACATCAAACGTGTGATCGCTGATCCTGTCAAATGGTATCAGAGCAGGTTAATCATTGATCGATCTAATAATTGATCATTGAAACTGCTATTCAAGATCTAAGTTTGATTGAATAGCTTTTGTTTTTGCAAGAAACGGTTATAGAGATTGAATTTTCTGTATTTCTGGTATTCATCCTGAATATTTTTCTTGGTTTTCATTGAGTTTGTTGTGGTCTGTGTAAAACTTTAAAAGCTTGATTAAATTGTTTCTGAACTGAAAATGACTACTCCCTCCAATGATCCTCAAAATACTGGTTCCTCAACCAAGCCACCAATGCTGGTTAGGAATGAGTATAACATATGGCAACGACGAATGCTCCATCACCTGTCTGTTAACAGCGCAGGTTGTTGGACATCAGTGGTACATGGTCCACACAAGCCTATGGTGAATAACCCGGAACCAATCAAATGGTTCCAAAGAGGAGGGAGCAATACTCAGATGAGGATAAGAAGTTGGCTGAAATTGATGCAAAAGCCCATGGAATTCTGGCTATGGCACTGCCAAATGAAATCTATTCTGGCTAATGCATCATGAAACTGCCCATGACCTCTGGAATGCCTTGAAAGAACAATTTGGAGGAACAGATGAGGTCTTGGCAAATAATAGAGAAATCCTCGCCCAACAATATGAGACATTTTCTCATAGAAAGGGTGAGACACTGACTCAACAATATGAGCGGTTCTCTTGTTTGATCTCTGAATTAAAAATGGTCAAACTTGAGTACACAAATATCCAATGAATAACAGATTTCTCAGATCACTGTCTGAGAGATGGGACACATATACTATTGTCCTACGCTCCAGTGCAAGTTTGGACAAACTATCTCTCACCCAACTCCATGGGAAACTGCTCACGTTTGAGAGAGAGATAGAACAGAAGAGAAGTTGTCTTCATCTGGAAAGCTCACTGAAGACTTTGTACCAGGCAACACTGCCTTGGTGGTCATGAGTCAGAATATGCTTCATCTGAATGCCAATATGATGAGCATATTAACTTCTCTTCAAGCACTTCTGATTCTGCATTTGTAAGTGTTGATGGTCAGTTTACTGGGTGTAATAATGACAATTTATGCTTCATTATGGATGATCTCAAGGGGATTGCTGATGACGACTTAGAAGAGATGGATATTTTGAGCCAAATGGCCCTGATAAATATCAGATCTCAGAAGTTCTATAAAAGAACTGGAAGAAAATTCCCAGGACTCTCTGCAAACCAAAGTTGGTTTTGACAAGAGCAAGTTGAGGTGTCACAAATGCCAAAGGCTTGGACACTTTGCAAGAGAGTGTAGATCACTGGATCTAACTCCACTGCACCCTTTGTGACTTTTCCTGGCAATAGTCAACAACACAGAGGCAACATCCTGTCACTTCTAGTCATCATCCTCAACAACAATCTCCGGCATATTTTGTTCCTCAGGGTCAAATGCCATATCCGTACCCTTGTATTACATGCCACAGTCAAATCAAGTTCAAGTTCCTATGGCACCACAACCTCATGCACTACCAGAACCTCAGCCATCCCAATCTCATCACCAAACTCAACCTCACAACACAGCTTCTTCACCCCAGGAGTTGTTGACTGGAGCAGTTTACCAGATGACATGTCTAGTCATGACCAACTGTTCTCAGGTGCTGGTCAACATGGTGGTGACAGTCCTTTTGGAATCTAGCTCTTATGGCTTTGGAGTCTGCTGATACTTCATTTTCTAATGCCTCTACACCTAAGGTATCACAGGTATCCTCTGAGGCAAAAGCCAAATTATGTTCTGAACCATGCATAGCAGCATTTGCTTCCATTAGAGAAGCAAATGTAGCTTTAATTAATAAGAACATTGAGCTAGAACAAACAATTTCCAAAAACAAAGCTGAATTTTAGTCTGTACTTAAGGATAAAAATGATGAGATGTACAAACTGAAATGCCAAATAATTGATGATAAGGCTAGAGAAGAGGTACTTCTAGAGAAGTACAAAGATCTCAAAGAAACCCTTGCAGTTACCCAGGTAGAGTGTGACAGATGGGTACAATCATGCAAAGGTTTTGAAATGCTTCTTAGTAAGCAATCAGCTTCCAATGTGAAGTTTGGCATTGGTTACAATCACACTGCTCCACCTACAGATTTTACTCCAAGAGCAGAAGTAGAATCTGAGGGTGAGAGTGATAACCAATCCATCACATCATGTGATCTACCTTCTGATACAGCACAATCAGAAGTAGCAGTCAGCATCAAGCCCTCTTTGAACCTATCAGCTGATGTTGATGGTTCAAACGCTGACACTCACATGATTAATGAGTTGATCAATTCAGAGTTAATTCTGAAGGTCCTGAAAGGACTAGAGAGCAGGATTTAACACCTGAAGTTCAAACTTCAACTGCTGTCAGTACTGAAGAGAAGAAAACTGCCAGTAGAAAGAGTTTGAAGACTACTAAAGAGGCAGTCAAGAAAGCAAAAAATGCTTCCAAAGCATTGAAGAACAAGTCTTCAGTTGCTTCACCCTCTTTAGTTGATGATCAACCTAAGATGAAGAAGAAACCATGTGAAGTATGTGGTTTGTCAATCATCTTACAGATGATTGTTGGTACAAAAGAGGTTCCAAACTCAAACAAAAAGAAGAAATTAAAGAGAAAATGGTAAAAATGAAAACTGAGTTTGAGACCACATTTGTATCAGCAACATCAAATCCTGTAACCCTTAAGTCCTCAAAGAAATCCAAAAAGGAAGGGGTTAAACAGGTGACAGTTGAGAGTGCTCAGAAGAAGAAGGTGCAACATAGGAACTTATCAAACTCCACTGGAAATGTGTCTGATGAGCTGAAAGCTTTATCACAAAATCAGACACAACTGGTTATGATGGTTCAACATCTGTTGGGTAGAGTTAACCAACTAGATGCTCCTATGTTGAAACCACAGAAAATGAGGTCCAAGCCAAAGGACTCCTCTTCTACACTATCTTCTTCCTCTCAGGCCGTTGTTTCAGATAAACCTGTTAGTTTACCATCTATGATGAGACCAGGCCCAAACCAAAAAGGTTGGGTCTCTAAAACTAACTGATTGTTTATTATTGCAGGGTTCTTCAACATGCCAAAGTAGCATCTGGTATGTAGACAGTGGGGGATCTATGCACATGACTGGGAACAGCTCTCTTCTTCATGACTACTCTCAAGGAAATAAGGGATTTATTTCTTTTGGCAATGATGCTAGGGGTTACATCATGGTAAGGGCTTTGTCTCAATGGAGAAATCAAATTGATGAGTTAATTGTTGGACCAAAAGAACCAATGAGCCAGATCAGAAAACCTCTAAGTCCCAATGGTATCCAAATAACTGCTGAAAGCCTCATCAGTAGTTTGACAAAGTGCTGAAGATTTCAACAGCCGGAGATCAAGTACTGAAGACCTCAACAACTGAAGGACTAAAGTACTGAAGTATAACAGCTGAAGAACACAAGTGCTGAAGCTGAAAGACCAAAGTATGAAGTACAAAAACTGAAGAGTTTACAAGTACTGAAGATCAACAACTGATGTACAAAGTCTGAAGACAAAGATGAAGACATCAGCTGATGGTATCTACTGAAGTCATCAGCTGATGAAACACCTGAAGGTCAAAGTCTGAAGATCAAGTACTGAAGCCTCAGTAGTTTGTCACAACTGCTGAAGAGTACTTTCAGTAGTTGTGATATCAGTAGTTTTATATTTTTATGTTTCAGTAGTTTTGTAAAACGACTGAAGAGCTTGTTCTTCAGTCGTTGTAGTTTCAGTAGTTTTATATTTTGTACTTAACACTCTGATATGTTCTCAGTAGTTGTGAACATTTTAGTAGTTTGTTAAGAGTTAGTTATTTTTGTATTAGATCTGCCAGTTGTCACTTTCCGTGATAACAGCAGTGATTGTTGCACTCTATATAAGGAGTGACAACCTATTGTAATAGTGATAGGGATGAATGAATGAATGGAATGAATGAATGATTTGATTGGAAATATTCTACATCTATAAACATTCCTTGAAATCAGAAACATATATTCTCTCCCTATAACCGTATGCGCTCTTAATGAATACAAGTGTCGATTGCTTGCTACAATTTGTCTAATTCTTGTTCTATTCCGCTGCTTTGAATCCTAAGACATCAAACGTGTGATCGCTGATCCTGTCAAATGGTATCAGAGCCTGTTAATCATTGATCGATCTAATAATTGATCATTGAAACTGCTATTCAAGATCTAAGTTGATTGAATTAGCTTTTGTCATTGCAAGAAACGGTTATAGAGATTGAATTTTCTGTATTTCTGATCATTCATCCTGAGATCTTCTCTTGGTTTTCATTGAGTTTGTTGTGGTCTATTTAAAACTTTTAAAAAGCTTGAACTAAATTGTTTTTGAACTGAAAATGACTAACCCTCCAATGATCCTCACAATACTGGTTCCTCACCAAGCCACCGATGCTGGTTAGGAATGACTATAACATATGGCAAAGACGTATGCTCCATCACTGTCTGTTAACAGCGCAGGGTGTTGGACATCAGTGGTACATGGTCCACACAAGCCTATGGTGAATAACCCGAAACCAATCAAATGTTCGAAGAGGAGGGAGCAATACTCAGATGAGGATAAGAAGTTGCTTGAAATTGATGCAAAAGCCCATAGAATTCTGGCCATGGCACTGCCCAATGAAATCTATTCTGGGCTAATGCATCATGAAACTGCCCATGACCTCTGGAATGCCTTGAAAGAACAATTTGAGGAACAGATGAGGTCTTGGCAAATAATAGAGAAATTCTTGCCCAACATAGAGACATTCTCTCATAAAAAGGGTGAGACACTGACTCAACAATATGAGCGGTTCTCTTGTTTGATATCTGAACTAAAGATGGTCAAACTTGAATACACCAATATTCAGATGAATAACAGATTTCTCAGATCACTGCTTGAGAGATGGGACACATATACTATTGTCCTACGCTCCAGTGCAAGTTTGGACAAACTATCTCTCACCCACCCACTCCATGGAAACTGCTCACATTTGAGAGAGAGATAGAACAGAAGAGAAAGCTATCTTCATCTGGAAAGCTCACTGAAGACTTTGTACCAGGCAACACTGCCTTGGTGGGTCATGAGTCAGAATATGCTTCATCTGAATGCCATATGATGAGCATATTATTTTCTCTTCAAGCACTTCTGATTCTGCATTTGTGAGTGTTGATGGTCATTTACTGGGGTAATATGACAATCTATGCTCATTATGGATGATCTCAAGGGGATTGCCGATGATGACTTAGAAGAGATGGATATTTTGAGCCAAATGGCCTTGATAATATCAGATCTCAGAAGTTCTATAAAAGAACTGGAAGAAAATTCCCAGGACTCTCTGCCAAAACCAAAGTTGGTTTTGACAAGAGCAAATTGAGGTGTCACAAATGCCAAAGGCTTGGACACTTTGCAAGAGAGTGTAGATCAACTGGATCTAACTCCACTGCACCCTTTGTGACTTTTCCTGGCAATAGTCAACAACACAAAGGGCAACATCCTGTCACCTCTAGTCATCATCCTCAACACAATCTCCAGCATATTTTGTTCCTCAGGGTCAAATGCCATATCCTTACCCTTGTTATTACATGCCACAGTCAAATCAAGTTCAAGTTCCTATGGCACCACAACCTCATGCACTACCTGAACTTGAGCCTTCCCAATCTCATCAACAAACTCAACCTCAACAACACAGCTTCTTCACCCCAGGAGTTGTTGACTGGAGCAGTTTACCAGATGACATGTCTGGTCATGATCAACTGTTCTCAGGTGCTGGTCAACATGGTAGTGACAGTCCTTTTGGAATCTAGCTCTTATGGCTTTGGAGTCTGCTGATACTTCATTTTCTAATGCCTCTACATCTCAGGTATCACAGGTATCCTCTGAGCAAAAGCCAAATTATGTTCTGAACCATGCATAGCAGCATTTGCTTCCATTAGAGAAGCAAATGTAGCTCTAATTATAAGAACATTGAGCTAGAACAAACAATTTCCAAAAATAAGCTGAGTTTGAGTCTGTGCTTAAAGATAATGATGAGATTTATAAACTGAATTGCCAAATAATTGATGATAAGGCTAGAGAAGAAGTACTTCTAGAGAAGTACAAGATCTCAAAGAAACCCTTGCAGTTACCCAGGTAGAGTGTGAAGACGGGTACAATCATGCAAAGGTTTTGAAATGCTTCTTAGTAGCAATCTGCTTCAAATGTGAAGTTTGGAATTGGTTACAATCACACTGCTCCATCAACAGATTTTACCCCAAGAGCAGAGGTAGAATCTGATGGTAAGAGTGATAACCAATCAACCAATCATGTGATCTACCTTCTGATACAGCACAATCAGAAGTAGCAGTCAGCATCAAGCCCTCTTTGAACCTATCAACTGATGTTGATGTTCAAATGCTGACATTCACATGATTAATGATTTGATCAACTCAGGAGTTAATTCTGAAGGTCCTAAACGGACTAGAGAGCAGGATTCACCCTGAAGTTCAAACTTCAACTGCTGTCAGTACTGAAGAGAAAAAACTGGCAGTAGAAAGAGTTTGAAGACTACTAAAGAGGCTGTCAAGAAAGCAAACAATGCTTCCAAGCATTGAAGAACAAGTCTTCTGTTGCTTCCACCCTCTTTAGTTGATGATCAACCTAAGATGAAGAAGAAACCATGTGAAATATGTGGTTTGTTCAATCATCTTACAGATGATTGTTGGTACAAAAGAGGTTCCAAACTCAAACTAAAAGAAGAAATTAATGAAAATGGTAAAAATGAAAACTGAGTTTGAGACCACATTTGTATCAGCAACATCAAATCCTGTAACTCTTAAGTCCTCAAAGAAATCCAAAAAGGAAGGGGTTAAACAGGTGACAGCTGAGGTGCTCAGAAGAAGAAGGTGCAACATAGGAACTTATCAAACTCCACTCGCAATGTGTCTGATGAGCTGAAAGCTTTATCACAAAATCAGACACAGCTGGGTATGATGGTTCAACATCTGTTGGGTAGAGTTAACCAACTAGATGCTCCTATGTTGAAACCACAGAAAAGGAGGTCCAAGCCAAAGGACTCCTCTTCTACACCATCTTCTTCCTCTCAGGCTGTTGTTTCAAATAAACATGTTAGTTTACCATCTATTGATGAGACCAGGCCCAAAACCAAAAGGTTTTGGTCTCTAAAACTAACTAATTGTTTATTTTTGCAGGGTTCTTCAACATGCCAAAGTAGCATCTGGTATGTAGACAGTGGGGGATCTATGCACATGACTGGGAACAGCTCTCTTCTTCAAGACTACTCTCAAGGAAAGAAGGGATTTGTCTCTTTTGGCAATGATGCTAGGGGTTACATCATCGGTAAGGGCTTTGTCTCCAATGGAGAAATCAAATTTGATGATGTTAATCATGTGGAAAATCTCAAGTACAATCTCTTGGTGTCAGTTAAATGTGTGATAAAGGCCATGTTGCCCTTTTCACCAGTCAAAACTGTAGGATTCTGTCATCCAAAGTTTTCTACTTGATTGACAAGGTGTTGGATGATCACACTCTCCTGACAGCCAACAGGACAGGAAGAGTGTATGCCTTAGATCTTTCTAAGAAGATAGATCTCAAAGGAAATCCTTGCCTATTTTCCAAAGCCTCTTCTCAAGAATCTAAACTGTGGCACAGGAGGCTGGGTCATGTTAATCTCAAAAACATGAATCAGCTTACCCACAATAGTTTAGTCAGAGGCTTACCAATAAAGGTTTCCACTGTGATGAAACCTGCACTGCATGTTTTAGAGGAAAACAGCACACAAAGTCTCATTCCTCCTATTGAAATGTCTAAGTCCACTGCCTGCTTGCAATTACTGCATATGGATCTATTTGGTCCTGTGAGAGTAATGAGCATGGCAAAGAAGAAATACGGTCTGGTAATTGTGGATGATTACTCCAGATTTGTATGGACTTTCTTTCTACATTCAAAGGATGAGGCTGCATAGAAGATTATTCACTTTTGTGCTGTATATTGAGAACAGTATTCCCTTCCAGTCAAGTGTATTAGGAGTGACAATGGAACTGAGTTCAGAAATCATACACTTGATGAATTCTATCTTTCAAGGGAATCAAAAGGCAGTTCAGCATTCCAAGGACTCCAGAACAAAATGGAGTAGTGGAGAGAAAGAACAGGACCCTCATTGAAGCTGCAAGGTCCATGCTGGCTGACTCAGGTTTGCCACTAACCTTTTGGGCTGAAGCTGTCAACACAGCTTGCTATGTGGCAAAATAGAGTTTTAGTAAATCAGAGGTTGATGAAGACTCCATATGAAGTCCTCCATCATTGGCTCCTCTGATTTCATTTTTCAAAGCATTTGGTGTCCCTGTTTTTATTCTCAACACAAAGGATCAACTCCATAAATTTGATCCTAAGGTGGATGCAAGGTACTTTGTTGGTTATTCATCTACTTGCAAAGCATACAGAGTCTTCAACTGCAGAACAAAGATGGTTGAAGAAACTCTACATGTTAAGTTCAATGAATCTCCAAAGGACAAGATTTCCACAAAGCCCTGTGGAGTTATTTGATTTGGACATACTTGCAATATGTTCCTTATCAAACTCCTGCTGTTGCTCCTGTCAAAAGATCACCACCTGGTGGTACTGCTAATGATGATGATGATTACAGTACTCACCTCTTCAGGTTAGTGATCAGCTGCCTGACTCGCTAGACCTGATTTCCTGTAGCTCCAGTAGCACCATCCACAACAAATGCTGATGAGATCTCTTTGAATTCAACTTCCTTTGAATTACCATCCACTGATTGGTTTCAAGGAAATGATTTACCATCACCATCTGTTGCTGCTGAGCCTGCTACAAACACTTGCACAGATCTCATTGTGTATCAAGATCTGAAGAATCACCCTATGTCTCAAATCATTGGTGATATCACTGCTGGAGTATCAACAAGAAGTCAATTGTCAAATTCTCTGCTTCTATGCTCTCTTCATCAGTCAGCAAGAGCCAAAGAATTATCACATTGCTTTAAAGGACAATGGATGGGTTGATGCCATGCAGCTTGAGCTTCTTCAGTTCAAGAACCAGCAAGTGTGGGAACTGGTTCCTCTACCTCCAGGTAAGTGTGCAATAGGCACTAAATGGGTGTTTAGGAACAAAACAACTGATGAAATGGGCTTATTGTTAAGAACAAGGCCAGACTGGTTGTTCAGGGGTTTGCACAAGAAGAAGGTATTGATTATGATGAAACCTTTGCCCCTGTAGCCATACTGGAAGCAATTTGATTGTTTTTAGCTTATGCTGCTTATCAAAACTTAAAGTTTTTCAAATGGATGTCAAAAGTGCATTTTTGTATGGAAAAATTAAAGAAGAGGTTTATGTATGTCAACCTCCAGGCTTTGAGGACAATAAACATCCTAACTGGGTGTATAAGCTTGATAAGGCTCTTTATGGGTTAAAACAAGCTCCCAGAGCCTGGTATAGACATTATCAAACTTTCTTCTGGAAAACAATTTCATCACTAGAGGCTCCATAGATAAGACTTTATTCATTAAGAAAGCTGGCAGCATAATCTACTTGTTCAAATTTATGTAGATGATATCATTTTGCATCCTCTGATCCAAAGTTGTGTGATGCCTTTACAAAGTTGATGCAACAGAAGTTTGAAATGAGTGCCATGGGAGAATTACAGTTCTTTCTGGGGTTGCAAATCAAACAAAAGGCTGATGGAATTTTTATTCATCAGTCCAAATATAAAAAGATCTTTGCAAAAGTTTGATTTACAAAACTGTAAGTCCTGTTCTACCCCCATGTGCAGCACCACACAACTGGATACAGATCAGAAAGGTAATAGTGGTTGATGAAACACTTTACAGATGTATGATTGGGTCCTTGATGTATTTAACAGCTTCTAGACCAGATATTATGTTTGCTACATGTGTTTGTGCTAGATTTCAGGCTGCACCTAAAGAGTCTCATTTGATTGCAGTCAAGAGGATCTTAGATATCTGCAAGGCCACTCCATCTCTGGGTTTATGGTATTCTACTGGACATTCTGGTAAATTAGTTGCTTTTTTGACCGACAGTGACTATGCAGGGTGTAAGTTGACCAGGAAATCAACTTCTGGTGGATGTCAATTCCTAGGCAACTGCTTGATTTCTTGGCAGAGCAAGAAACAGACCTCAGTTGCTACATCAACTGCTGAAGCAGAGTACATTGCTGCTGCAAGTTGTACATCTCAGGTACTCTGGCTTCAAAACCAACTTCTGGATTATGGCATTTCAAGACTAAGACTCCATTGTTAATGGATAGTGCTTCAGCTCTTTGCATTGTCAAAAATCCAGTCCAGCACTCTAGGACCAAACATATAGAGATCAGACATCATTTTATAAGGGATTGTTTTGAAAAAGGTCTGATTGATCCTAAGTTTGTGCCTAGTGCTGATGAGCTTGCAGACATTTTTACTAAGCCTTTGGATAGTTCAACTTTCCAAAACCTGGTGTTAAGGCTTGGTATGCTGCAGCTAGAATAAATGACAACTACTGATGATCTTAGTAATAAGTACTGATGATCATTAGTACCTATGTCACATATAGTACTGATGAGCTCTCTTACCCTCGGTATTTTTATAACTACTGAGGCTAAATGTCTCATAAGTACTAAAGTACTTCATCTGTTCTAAACTACTGATGCAGTTACAACTGCTACAATTAGTAAAAACAGATAAGTACTGATGTCCTATGAAACAACTGAAATCAGCTAAAAAGACTGTTGAATGTGTTGAGGACAGTATGAAACAGCTGAAAAGCTAAGAATTGACGAAAATAGCTGAAGAGAACTTTCTCTTCAGTCGTTGTACAACTGCTGTTTCATTCTAAACACCTGAAGCAAAACCACGTCTTCAGTAGTTTTATAACTACTGATGACTAATACCAAGTCTTCATTTGTTTACAACAGCTGATGACAAAACCACTGTCTTCAGTAGTTTCATATTACTGATGACAAACACCAGTCCTCAGTTATTTCACTCATCTGAAGTCAAAACCACGGTCTTCAGTAGTTTTCTAAACTACTGATGCCTAACCCACGACTTCAGCTGTTTCAACGTCTGAAAGGATAATACCATGTCACGGTCGTTTAAAACTACTGATGACTAACCCACTCCTTCAATCGTTTCTTACCCGTACCCTATAAATATCCCTAACCTAAGCTCTCAATGCTTCATCTTCTTCAAACCTAACGTTCCTCTCCAAATTTTCCTTTTCTCCATGGCGTCCATGCAAATTAAACCGCGACACAACTGTGTTCCTACCTCACTAAATCGCCCATCTGGACTAAGTTCGATACTGCTATCGATCTTATGGTTCAGTCCCAATACAACACGGCATTTCTTCTGAATCCCATACTACATGCGAATCCTTGCACCAATTTTGGATTGAACGTTACTGTTACCACTGGGGAGAACACACACCATCCCTCCAGTCGGTCGTAAACAACAAAGAAGTAGTCATCACTCCTGCAACAATCCGCCAAATTCTTCAACTGAATGATGCTAGTTCTCCTGCTGGATATCCGAGGGCACCATAGATATCCTTTGCTCAACATGGATATCAAGGCGATCTCAGTGCCTCCACTATCATGAAGAAACATTTTAATGACGCTGAGCGCCTGATTTTTCACATGGTGAATGTAGTGTTAGGCCCCTAAGACGTCGTCTTGGGATCAAATGTCGACAAAATGGCAGCAGGTAATGTATTCTATTCTTGAGCAACAACCACTAAATTTTCAGAAATAATATTTTTAGAGCTCAAGGATATGGCTCAAAAACTAACTGCCAACCGTTGGATACTATATCCACGGTTCATAATGGCCATCATTACAAACCAGCTTAATGCTGAGGGACTTGTTGGCTTGGGAGTCCTGCTACGGCTGTTCTGCCGGAAGTATACTCCTGGCACAACTCTGACCAGACACTCAAAATGGCTGCCAAGCTGCGAAAACCCACGCAGCTGGAACCCACAGCCACCACCTCCAAATCAAAAGTCCCCACCAAACCCACCAAAAGAAACCCAAAACGGCTACTCAGGGAATTGAGTCCCCTGAGGTTGCCCCTGCAACACAAACGCAGGACATATCCACTAGTCCAACCCCCTAGTGGATACAATGACTCTTCCAGCCATAGCCGCTCAGGCTTCCTCCCACAGGAGCCTGCAGCAACCACAAAAGGGGTACCTACATATCTGGGATCTTCCTCCTTGAGGGGATTGCCATTGAAGAGCACCACCTCCCAGGTGCACACTGCTTCTATCCCTTCACCCCAAAAACCACCCCTCACAGCCCAACTTTAATAGTTGCACAAGTGCTGACTCACTGCACTCCTCACCCCCTCCCCAGCAACCACTTACTACTGGGAATACCTCTACAACTGAGGGGGAGGAACCCAGTGCACTTGAGAACCCACAGCACAGGGGTTTACCACTTCTATCTGCTGGTGTAGACAAGGAGCTTAGAATATCTATTGAGGCTGCCCCTCCTCTCTGACTCACACATGATCAGAGTGGGGCTGGTAATATTGCTAAGACCTCACTAGAGGCAACACAGCTGATGATGGACACTGTCCTGAGGCTGGAAGTCCCCAGTACCAAGCACAAGGGGCACATGCATCAACTGGTCTACACCTAGTGCATGTAAATCCTGCTCTAAGCAGGAGGTCAGATGATTCAGCCTCGGCTGATGA
Organism: Flaveria trinervia; assembly: GCA_025506515.1. Lineage (NCBI taxonomy): Eukaryota > Viridiplantae > Streptophyta > Magnoliopsida > Asterales > Asteraceae > Flaveria > Flaveria trinervia. The sequence goes on along the minus strand of CM046445.1, from coordinate 22,874,563 downwards.
TGACCTGGGCTTTTTCTTTGATGTTCTTGCCCAGAACACAATCCTTGAGATAAAGTCAGTAGGCTGCAAAACCTACTTGACCAACTCTCACAAGGTAAAGACCATCTGCCTCCACCCACCCACAGATGGCACCTTCCTTGAAGGTTCCCAAACACTAAGCCACTCCACACCAACCACCTGCCTCTGCTTCAGGCCCTACTCCTCAGGAACAGAACCCTCCTGAGCAAATTGGTGCTGCACTTCAAAATTCCCTCCCTCTCATCACACCCATAATCACTGATATTAGACTAAAGCCATGATGAGAGGCTTTCCTCAACTTTACAGCCCTGGTTGATGCTGTTGTCCAAAAGACTCTTTCTGCGGTACAAACCCTCTCTCCAATGCAACCAAAAAGGGGGAGAGTACTGCAGTGAAAGAGAAAGAGGAAAAGAACAGAGGAGAAGAAGGAAGAGGAGGAGAAAGAAAAGCAAACTCTGCTAACTTACAAGCGAAAGAGAAGTGCTGATGATCACACTGCTGAAGACAAATCCTTGGAGGAGCTGGTCCAAGAAGCTGACACTACACACAGCCGATCCATGGATAAAATAATTGAACAACTTTTCAGGCAGGGGTTTGACACAGCCACACTGGATAGCGAGATCAGAAGGTTGGAAGTGCAAGAGATACAAACCCGTTGGGCAGGGTATGATGCTCTTGAGAAAGAGAGATTGGAAATAATGATCCGCTTCATTGCAAAATATTTAGGAGATCATTAGTGGAGATTCGCGCATGGACCAGGGACAGCATTCTGGCTATAGCCACCAGAATCTGTCTGTCTGAGCAATTCAACAAAGGGATTATTGTGGAAGCCCTTGATGAGGCTGGGGCTGGTAAAAGGTTAGAGATGGCTAAACTCACAAAGGCGAAACTAACTACAAAGATGCTGGATCAACCTTCCCTTCCACCCACTCAAACAGATCCCATCCCTCAAATCTCCCAACCAATCTCTAAGCCCAACCAAACATCCTCATTCTTCAAAACAAATCCTTCACCAACACCAATTCCTTCACCAACACAACCATCATCCAGTGATGTACCCAGAAGGAGGAGACGGGTGCTGAGGATGGAAAAGAAGAAGAAGAGGAGGATGAAGATGATAGTCTGCCACTCTCTGCTGTTCTGAAGCTACCAAAACCCCAAAGTCAACCCATGATCACACTGACTCTCAAAGGGAAATGGTCAGAGTCAAGATAGAAGAAGAAGAACAGCAGAAACAGCACGATGAGCAACTGTTAAAGATGGTTGACAAGGAATTTCCTCAGTCATCATCTATTCAGCCATGAAGGGGCATGCTCAAAGGCTGTACACTCTCAGGCCACCTTTCAATATCAGAAGGAGAGAGTGAGAGTATGGCCAGACCCCAGGTTGAGTTCTAGAATCCATAAAAGCTATCCCACACAGATACAACGGCCAGTACGAAAAACAATAGAGTCTACCATCATGTTGGCCGTTGTAGTCTCACCTTGGAAATCATTGATGAATTCAAGAAAGCTCACCAAGCAAGAAGACCCCTCAAGCTTTACTAGAAAACAAGATGATAAAGAAGGGTTTCTATATAAGAAGCTTGAAGACATCCAGAAGAATGAGCTCTAGTTACTCCTTGAAGGCAACCATCCTGATGAATTTGTATATAGCGAGTAACTACGGTGGAGCTAAAAAATGGCAGGACCATGAGTACTTATCAGAGTACTATGGTCCAGAGTTCTTCTTCTTCGAAGGAGGAGAAGAACTCTCTCAGGAGGAACAAGTTGTTCTCCTTGAGGCCTATGTTCGTGAGTCATACAGACTCATTATGGGGAAGTAAATCTCATGAAGGGATAACAACTCTGTGTCCAGTTCCCCAAAACAGAGTTCCCATTCATACTCTGCCAAACAAATATTTGAGATTTCTTCCCAGGCTGGAGCTTACATGGGTCATCTTCTCTACTGATCAAGAAGGAAGAAGACCAACATTTGCCATCAATAAGTGGGATAATAAATAAGTTAGAGGGTTTTGGCTGCATTGGTTCAGGGGAGTTTATTGGACCAAAAACCAATGAGCCAAGATCAGAAAACCTCTAAGTCCCACATGGTATCACAACAACTGCTGAAAGCCTCATCAGTAGTTTGACAAGTGCTGAAGATTTCAACAGCTGGAGATCAAGTACTGAAGACCTCAACAGCTGAAGAACTAAAGTACTGAAGTACAACAGCTGAAGAACACAAGTGCTGAAGCTGAAAGACCAAAGTACTGAAGTACAACAGCTGGAGTTTACAAGTACTGAAGATCAACAACTGATGTACAAATCTGAAGACAAAGACTGAAGACATCAGCTGATGGTATCTACTGAAGTCATCAGCTGATGAAACACCTGAAGGTCAAAGTCTGAAGATCAAGTACTGAAGCCTCAGTAGTTTGTCACAACTGCTGAAGAGTACTTCTTCAGTAGTTGTGATATCAGTAGTTTTATATTTTTATGTTTCAGTAGTTTTGTAAAACGACTGAAGAGCTTGTTCTTCAGTCGTTGTAGTTTCAGTAGTTTTATATTTTATACTTAACACTCTGATATGTTCTCAGTAGTTGTGAACATTTCAGTAGTTTGTTAAGTTAGTTATTTTTGTATTAGATCTCCCAGTTGTCACTTTCCGTGATAACAGCAGTGATTGTTGCACTCTATATAAGGAGTGACAACCTATTGTAAAAGTGATAGGGATGATATGAATGGAATGAATGAATTATTTGATTGAAATATTCTACATCTATAAACATTCCTTGAAATCAGAAACATATATTCTCTCCCTATAACCGTATGCGCTCTTAATGAATACATCGATTGCTTGCTACATTTGTCTAATTCTTGTTCGTATTCCGCTGCTTTGAATCCTAAGACATCAACGTGTGATCGCTGATCCTGTCATAACATGTGGAAAATCTCAAGTACAATCTCTTGAGTGTCAGTCAATTGTGATAAAGGCCATGTTGCTCTTTTCACCAGTCAAAACTGTAGGATTCTGTCATCCAAGTTTTTGCATTGATTGACAAGTGTTGGATGATCACACTCTCCTGAGAGCCAACAGGACAGGAAGAGTGTATGCCTAATTCTTTCTAAGAAAATAGATCTCAAAGGCAATCCTTGCCTATTTTCCCAAGCCCTTCTCAAGAATCTAAACTGTGGCACAGAAGGCTTGGTCATGTTAATCTCAAAAACATGAATCAGCTTACCCACAATAGTTTAGTCAGAGGCTACCAATAAAGGAGTTTCACTGTGATGAAACCTACACTGCTTTTTTAAAAGGAAAACAGCACAAAGTCTTGTTCCCTCTTATTGAAGTGCCTAAGTCCACTGCCTGCTTGCAATTACTGCAATGGATCTATTTGGTACTGTGAGAGTAATGAGCATGGCAAAGAAGAAATACTGTCTGGTAATTGTGGATGATTACTCCAGATTTGTGTGGACTTTCTTTCTACATTCAAAGGATGAGGCTGCTTAGAAGATTATTCACTTTGTGTTGTATATTGAGAAGCAGTATTCCCTTCCAGTCAAGTGTATTAGGAGTGACAATGGAACTGAATTCAGAAATCATACACTTGATGACTTCTATCTTTCAAAGGAATCAAAAGGCAGTTTAGCATTCCAAGGACTCCAGAACAAAATGGAGTAGTGGAGAGAAAGAACAGGACCCTCATTGAAGCTGCAAGGTCCATGCTGGCTGACTCTGGTTGCCACTGACCTTTTGGGCTGAAGCTGTCAACACAACTTGCTATGTGCAAAATAGAGTTTTAGTATATCAGAGGTTGATGAAGACTCCATATGAAGTTCTCCATCATTTGGCTCCTCTGATTTTCATTTTTCAAAGCATTTGGGTGTCCCTGTTTTATTCTCAACACAAAGGATCAACTCCATAAGTTTGATCCTAAGGTGGATGCAGGGTATTTTGTTGGTTATTTATCTACTTGCAAGGCATACAGAGTCTTCAACTGCAGAACAAAGATGGTTGAAGAAACTCTACATGTTAAGTTCAATGAATCTCCAAAGGACAAGATTCCACAAAGCCCTGTGGTGTTATTTGATTTGGACATACTGCTGATGATGATGATGATTGCAGTACTCACCTCTTCAGGTTTAGTGATCAGCTGCCTGATTCAGCTAGACCTGATGTTCCTGTAGCTCCAGTAGCACCATCCACAATAAATTCTGATGAGATCTCTTCGAATTCAACTTCCTTTGAATTACCATCCATTGATTGGTTTCAAGGAAATGATTCACCATCACCATCTGTTACTGCTGAGCCTGCTACAAACACTTGCACAGATCTTATTGTGTATCAAGATCTGAAGAATCACCCTATGTCTCAAATCATTGGTGATATCACTGCTGGAGTATCAACAAGAAGTCAATTGTCAAATTTCTGCTTCTATGCTCTCTTCATCAGTCAGCAAGAGCCAAAGATTATCACATTGCTTTAAAGGACAATGGATGGGTTGATGCCATGCAGCTTGAGCTTCTTCAGTTCAAGAAACAGCAAGTGTGGGAACTGGTTCCTCTACCTCCAGGTAAGTGTGCAATAGGCACTAAATGGGTGTTTAGGAACAAAACTGATGAAAATGGGCTTATTGTTAAGAACAAGGCCAGACTGGTTGTTCAGGGGTTTGCACAAGAAGAAGGTATTGATTATGATGAAACCTTTGCCCCTGTAGCCAGACTGGAAGTAATTCGATTGTTTTTAGCTTATGCTGCTTATCAAAACCTTAAAGTTTTTCAAATGGATGTCAAAAGTGCATTTTTGTATGGAAAAATTAAAGAAGAGGTTTATATATGTCAACCTCCAGGCTTTAAGGACAATAAACATCCTAATTGGGTGTATAAGCTTGATAAGGCTCTTTATGGGTTAAAACAAGCTCCTAGAGCCTGGTATGAGACATTATCAAACTTTCTTCTGGAAAATAATTTCACTAGAGGCTCCATAGATAAGACTTTATTCATTAAGAAAGCTGGGCAGCATAATCTACTTGTTCAAATTTATGTAGATGATATCATTTTTGCATCCTCATCTAAAGTTGTGTGATGCCTTTACAAAGTTGATGCAACAGAAGTTTGAAATGAGTGCCATGGGAGAATTAGGTTCTTTCTGGGGTTGCAAATCAAACAAAAGGCTTATGGAATTTTCATTCATCAGTCCAAATACACAAAAGATCTTTTGCAAAAGTTTGATTTAAAAAACTGTAAGGCCTGTTCTACCCCCATGTGCAGCACCACACAACTGGATACAGATCAGAAAGGTAAAGTTGTTGATGAAACACTTTACAGATGTATGATTGGGTCCTTGATGTTTAACAGCTTCTAGACCAGATATTATGTTTGCTACATGTGTTTGTGCTATATTTCAGGCTGCACATAAAGAGTCTCATCTGATTGCAGTCAAGAGGATCTTTAGATATCTGCAAGGCACTCCATCTCTAGGTTTATGGTATTCTACTGGACATTCTGGTAAATTAGTTGCTTTTTCTGACAGTGACTATGCAGGGTGTAAGTTGACCAGGAAATTAACTTCTGCTGGATGTCAATTCCTAGGCAACTGCTTGATTTCTTGGCAGAGCAAGAAACAGACCTCAGTTGCTACATCAACTGCTGAAGCAGAGTACATTGCTGCTGCAAGTTGTACATCGCAGGTACTCTGGCTTCAAAACCAACTTTTGGATTATGGCATTACAGAGACTAAGACTCCATTGTTAATGGATAGTGCTTCAGCTCTTTGCATTGTCAAATCCAGTCCAGCACTCTAGGACCAAACATATAGAGATCAGACATCATTTTATAAGGGATTGTTTTGAAAAAGGTCTGATTGATCCTAAGTTTGTGCCCAGTGCTGATGAGCTTGCAGTCATTTTTACTAAGCCTTTGATAGTTCAACTTTCCAAAACCTGGTGTTAAGGCTTGGTATGCTGCAGCTAGAATAAGTGACAACTACTGATGATTTCAGTAGTAATTACTGGTGATCATTGGTACCCGTCCATATAAGTACCGATGAGTCCTTTTCCCTTCAGTAGTTTTTATATCTACTGATGGCTAAATGTCTCATAAGTACTAAAGTACTTTATCTGTTCCAAACTACTGATGTAGTTAAAACTACTGATGTAGTTACAACTACTGAAATCAGTATAAACAGATAAGTACTGATGTCCCATGAAACAACTGAAATCCGCCAAAAAGGCTGATGAATGCGTTGAGGACAGTATGAAACAACTGAAAAGCTAAGAATTGACGAAACAGCTGATGAGAAATTTCTCTTCAGTCGTTTGTACTACTGCTGTTTCATTCTAAACAACTGAAGCAATAACCATGTCTTCAGTAGTTTATAACTACTGATGACTAATACCAAGTTTTCAGTTGTTTACAACAGCTGATGACTAAACCACTGTCTTCAGTAGTTTCACAACTACTGATGACAAACAACAAGTCCTCAGTTGTTTCAATCATCTGAAGTTAAAACCACGGGCTTCAGTAGTTTTCTAACTTCTGATGCCTAACACCACGACTTCAGCTGTTTCAACGTCTGAAAGGATAATACCATGTCAACGGTCGTTTAAAACTACTGATGACTAACACCACATCCTTCAGTCGTTTTCTTACCCGTACCCTATAAATACCCTGACCTAAGCCCTCAATGCTTCATCTTCTTCAAACCTAACATTCCTCTCCAAAACTTCCCTCTTCTCAATGGCGTCCATGCAAATTAAACCGCGACACAACTGTGTTGCCTACCTTACTAAATCGCCTATCTGGACTAAGTTTCATACTGCTATCGATCTTATGTTCAGTCCCAATACAATACGGCATTTCTTCTAAATCCCATACTACATGCCGAATCCCTTCACCAATTTTGGATGAACGTTACTATTACACTGGGGAGAACACACACCATCTCTCCAGTTGTCGTCTATAACAAAGAAGTAGTCATCACTCCTGCAATTATCCGCCAAATTCTTCATCTGGATGATGCTATCTCTCTGCTGGATATCCGAAGGGCACCACAGATCTATCCTTTGCCCAACATGGATATCAAGGCAATCTCAGTGCCTCCACTATCCTGAAGAAACACTTTAATGACGCTGAGCGCCTAATTTTCACATGGTGAATGTATGTTTGGCTCCTAAGACGTCGTCTTGGGATCAAATGTCGACAAAATGGCAGCAGGTAATGTATTCTATTCTTGAGCAACAACCGCTAAACTTTTCAGAAATAATATTTTTGGAGCTCAAGGATATGGCTCAAAAACTAACTGCCAACCGTTGGATACTATATCCACGGTTCATAATGGCCATCATTACAAACCAGCTAATGCTGAGGGACTTGTTGGCTTGGGAGTCCCTGCTACGGCTGTTCTGCCGGAAGTATACTCCCGGCACACAACTCTGACCAGACACTCAAAATGGATGCCAAGCTGCGAAAACCCACGCAGCTGGAACCCACAGCCACCACCTCCAAATCAAAAGTCCCCACCAAACCCACCAAAAAGAAACCCAAAATGGCTACTCAGGAATTGAGTCCCCTGAGGATGCCCCTGCACCACAAACGCAGGATATATCCACTAGTCCAAACCCCCTAGTGGATACAATGACTCTTCCAGCCATAGCCGCTCAGGCTTCCTCTCAACAGGAGCCTGCAGCAACCAAACAAGGGGTACCTACTATCTGGGATCTTCCTCACTTAAGGAGATTGCCATTGAAAAGCACCAATCTCCCCAGGTGCACACTACTTCTATCCCTTCACCCCAAACAACCACCCCTCACGCCCAACTTTAATAGTTGCACAACTGCTAACTCAACTGCACTCCTCACCCCCTCCCCAGAAACCACTTACTACTGGGAACACCTCTACAATTGAGGGGGAGGAACACAGTGCACTTGAGAACCCACAGCACAGGGGTTTACCACTTCTATCTCCTGGTGTAGATAAGGAGCTTAGAATATCTGGTGAGGCTGCCACCTCTTCTGAATCAGCACATGATCAGAATGAGGCTGGTAACATTGCTAAGACCTCACTAGAGGCAACAGCTGATTATGGACATTGTCCTGAGGCTGGAAGTCCCCAGTACCAAGCACAAGGGGCACATGCAACAACTGGTCTACACCCAGTGCATGCAATCCTGCTCCAAGCAGGAGGTCAGATGATTCAGCTTCGGCTCATGATGACCTGGGCTTTTTCTACGATGTTCTTGCCCAGAACACAATCCTTGAAGAGAAAGTCAGTAGGCTGCAAAACCTACTTGACCAACTCTCACAAGCAGAAAGACCATCTGCCTCTACCACCCACAGATGGCACCTTCACCTCAAGGTTCCCCAAACACTGAGCCCCTCCAAACTCACCACCTGCCTCTGCTTCAGGCCCTATTCTCAGGAACAGAACCCTCCTGAGCAAATAGGTGCTGTACTTCAAAATTCCCTCCCTCTCATCACACCATAATCACTGATATTGTGACTAAAGCCATTGATGAGAGGCTTTCCTCAACTTTACAACCCTTGATTGATGCTGCTGTACAAAAGACTCTTTCTGCGGTACGAACCCCTTCCTCCAATGCATCCAAAAAGGGGGAGAGTACTGCAGTGAAAGAAAAGAAGAGGAAAAGAACAGAGGAAAAGAAGGAAGAGAAGCAAGCCCAAGAGGAGGAGAAAGAAAAGCAACCTCTGCTCACTTACAAGCGAAAGAAAAGTGCTGATGATCATACTGCTAAGACAAATCCTTGGAGGAGCTGGTAAAGAAGCTGACACTACACACAGCCGATCCATGGATAAAATAATTGAACAACTCTTCAGGCAGGGGTTTGATACAGCCACATTGGATAGTGAGATCAGAAGGTTGGAAGTCCAAGAGATTCAGACCCAGATGGGCTGGGTATGATGCTCTGGAAAAGAGAGATTGGAAATAATGATCCGCTTTATTGTAAAATACTTAGGAAGATCGTTAATGGAGATTCGCGCGTGGACCAGGGACAGTATTCTGGCTATAGCCACCAGAATCTGTCTGTCTGAGCAATTCAACAAAGGGATTATTGTGGAAGCCCTTGATGAGGCTGGGGCTGGTAAAAGGTTAGAGATGGCTAAACTCACAAAGGCGAAACTAACTACAAAGATGCTGGATCAACCTTCCCTTCCACCCACTCAAACAGAGCCTATCCTCAAATCTCCCAACCAATCTCTAAGCCAAAATCCAAACATCTTCATTCTCCAAAACCAATTCCTTCACCACCCAACCATTATCCAGTGATGCACCTAGAAGGAGGAAAGGTGCTGAGGATGGAAGAAGAAGAAGAAGAGGAGGATGAAGATGATAGTCTGCCACTCTCTGCTGTTCTAAAGCTACCAAAACCCCGAAGTCAACCATGATCACACCTGACTCTCAAAGGGAAATGGTCAGAGTCAAGATAGAAGAAGAAGAACAGCAGAAGCAGCACGATGAGCAACTGTTGAAGATGGTTGACAAGGAATTTCCTCAGTCATCATCTATTCAAGCCATGAAAGGGCATGCTCAAAGGCTGTACACTCTCAGGCACACTTTTCAGTATCAGAAGGAGAGAGTGAGAGTATGGCTAGACCCAGGGTGAGTTCTAGAATCCATAAAAAACTATTCCACACAGATACAATGGCCAGGTACAAAAAACAATAGATTCTACCATCATGTTGGCCATTGTAGTCTCACCTTGGGAAATCATTGATGAATTCAAGAAAGCTCACCAAGCAAAGAAGACCCCTCAAGCTTTACTAGAAAACAAGATGATTAAGAAGGGGTTGTTATATAAAAGGCTTGAAGACATCCAGAAGAATGAGCTCCAGTTACTCCTTGAAGGCAACCATCCTGATGAATTTGTATATAGGGAGGTAACTACGGTGGAGCTGAAAAATGGCAGGACCATGAAGTACTTATGAGAGTACTATGGTCCAGAGTTCTTCTTCGAAGGAGGAGTAGAAGAACTCTCTCAGGAGGAACAAGTTGTTCTCCTTGAGGCCTATGTTCGAGAGTCATACAGACTCATTATGGGAAGTAAATCTCATGAATGGGATAACAACTCTGTGTCCAGTTCCCCAAAACAGAGTTCCCATTCATACCCTGCCAAACAAATATCTGAGATTTCTTCCCAGGCCGGAGCTTACATGGGTCATCTTCTCTACTGATCAAGAAGGAAAAAGACCAACACTTTGCCAACAATAAGTGGGATAGTAAATAATTTAGAGGTTTTGGCTGCATTGGTTTAGGGGGAGTTTGTTGGACCAAAAGAACCAATGAGCCAAGATCAGAAAACCTCTAAGTCCCACATGGTATCACAACAACTGCCAAAATCCTCATCAGCAGTTTGACAAGTGCTGAAGACTTCAACAGCTGAAGATCAAGTGCTGAAAACTTCAACAGCTGAAGAACTAAAGTGCTGAAGTACAACAGCTGAGGAACACAAGTGCTGAAGCTGAAAGACCAAAGTACTGAAGTACAACAGCTGAAGAGTTTACAAGTGCTGAAGATCAACAACTGATGTACAAAGTCTGAAGACAAAGACTGAAGACATCAGCTGATGATATCTACTGAAGTCATCAGCTGATGAAACACCTGAAGGTCAAAGTCTGAAGATCAAGTACTGAAGCCTCAGTAGTTTGTCACAACTGCTGAAGAGTACTTCTTCAGTAGTTGTGATATCAATAGTTTTATATTTCTAGTTTCAGTAGTTTTATGTTTCAGTAGTTTTGTAAAACGATTGAAGAGCTTGTTCTTCAGTCGTTGTAGTTTTAGTAGTTTTATATTCTGTACTTAACACTCTGATATGTTCTCAGTAGTTGTGAACATTTCAGTAGTTTGTTAAGAGTTAGTTATTTTTGTATTAGACTGCCAGTTGTCACTTTCCCGTGATAACAACAGCGATTGCACTCTATATAAGGAGTGTCAACCTATCGTAATAATGGAGTGAATGACGGGAATGATATGAATGATTTGATTAGAAATATTCTATATCTATAAACATTCCTTGAATCAGAAATATATATTCTCTCACTATAACCGTATGTGCTCTTAATGCATACAAGTATCGATTACTTGCCACAATTTGTCTAATTCCTATTCTTATTCCGCTACCTTGAACTCTAATACATCAAACGTGTGATCGCTGATCCTGTCAGACATTGAGGACTCACCATCCTTACTTGCAATTGTGCATTCTCAGCAACCTCCTCAGGTTCACAATGATGTGGACTACACAGACTCCTTCATACAGAGTTTGTTTGAGGATGGGATGCCAAGGGCTATGTCACCTCACCATCTTCCAATCATATCATTGGGTGGAGGTATGACAACATTAGGAAAGCCCTAATTATCATAAGAGTTCAAGGACAACAAGAAGTCTTCAATTTTCAGACCTTGAACTACTATGAATTTCTGGATCTAGTCAACATGCCACTTGTCAACCCAAGCCAATCAAGACAAGCTGACAGACCGGCTAAAAGAATCCAAGACAGGATCACTGCAGAGTTCAGCTTAAGAAGGAGACTTAGGCAATCAGGCAATGCCATCGGTCAATTGGATGTTGAGGAGGACCCTAAGATTACCTTCATAGGGGAATCCTTGACTGAAGGCCCAGTGGCAGAACCTGAGAGCCCTGTCTCATCATCATCAACTGCTGTAGAGATCCACATTCCTTCTGAGACACCTGTTGGTGAAGGTGCTTCTCGACCTCTCTCTGGCCTGAGCTCAGATGCTGCAACAAGCAATGAAGGCCAAAGCTCTCTCCACCCTGAGTCACAAAGGTTTGTGAGTGACAAAAGGAAAAGAAAAATGACAACTGAGGAGATTGAGGAGGAGGAGAGAGGAGAGAGAGAAAAGGAGGCTAAGGGGATAAAGTTCCTCTGTTGAGTCTTCAAGACTCATGGAGTCTGCTATCAGGGCTGCCCCCAGACCAAATACTCAGAATGATAAGTTAAGGGCAGTCAGGATAAACTATTTGCAGACTAGGAACTATGATATAGACAATGTCATTTCTCTCCCCTTAGTGAGTTGAATGAATGACTGTTGACCTGGAAAGTCAAGGGAAAGGAGGTAGAAGATGCAGAACTCCTAGTACAAGTCAAAGAAGAGAAAGAAGAAAGAGAATGTACAAGGATATGCCTACCCTCCCCTAGTTCAGGAAAGTCCTGCACAAGAAGATGTGGTTCAATAAGAACCTCAGGTAGAGAAAGAAGAAGAGAGGAAGATCAAGAACAACTACCTGAGTGCCACAGGCTTCTATCAGGTAGATCCACTCCTTCCCTTGTCCTATGACTATGTTGAGTTTGAGTATTTAAGCAGCTTGAACTTGAGATAATCAAGGACAGAAAGACAACTAAGAATAAACTAAAGGAAGAAGCTGCAAAATCAAGAGCCATCATCCAAAAGAGCATGAAGAATTCTGCTGATAGGCAGAGGATGATGAGCTTCTTGAAGCTATATGGATTCTCCGGAAGGAGACTTGGCCCCATGTCTCTATCCACTATGGATGATCATATTAGGGTGATCAAGAAGAAGATCAAAAGTGGGGATCTCATTGACTTACACTCCACTCCAAGTCAAGCTCCACCAGAAGTGGAGGTTAAGGTTGAACAACCAGAGACAACACAACCTGGACCTCCTGCTGAAACTCAGCAAGCTTCATCTTCTGCTCCACAGCAGGGTGAACCTCCCTCTCCTTCTGAGCCTAAGAAAGAGGAAGTCCCAATTGAGAAAGACAGTGAAGATCAATATGGTGCTGCAGGCCAGTCTTCTCAGTTAAAATCTGGCAAGAGAAAGAAGACGATGGCTTCTAAACCAAAGCCAAAGAAGAAGAAGACTGCACCCTCTTCTAAATCCTAGGATGAGCCAGAACATCTTGAGATTATGCAGCCAGAGGATGCTACATCAACTCCAATTCAAACAGCTCCTCTAGCATCAGGAAGACCCATCTTGTCTTGGACATACACCACAAATCCAGAAAGATGGCATGTCATTAGAGATCAAGGCATTGAAGACACTTACACATGGCAAGATATGTTTCAGTTGCCTCTGCATGACCTCTTTGATATAAGAAGACACTTTGACAATCTGAAGGATCCTAATCACCTTATGAAGAAAGGATTGGTGATCATCCTAATGAGGACTATTGATATCCGAAGTCTTGTAAGTGTTTTGGTAGCATCAGCCTAGGGGGAGTTTGTAGAGATTAATGAAGAGGCTGATGCAACCTAAACATCTTAAGTCTATCCTACATGCTGCACAAGTGCATTAAAGAAGAAGCTTAGGAAGTTTCACACATGAAATAGAAAATACTCTAAGTGTGAAATCTTCCGAAGCCAAGACCAATATCTTCTGAAGCCAAACATGAAGTCTTCCGAAGCCTCAGAGACAAAGTCTTCTGAAGCTTCAAGTTCATGAAAGCAGATTTCTTCCGAAGACTTTTAGTAACATGCTTTATCTGATATACTGTTCCATAAAGCTAGACACCTTTCCACTGCATCTCTGCAAGTCACCAACTTACATGATTTTGTGAAAAGGTCCATGCTTTTGGTTACTGTACATTGAGGTCTTGAGTCTGTAACTTTCTACTTTATGTACTTTATCCTTTTTGTAATAGATAAGGATGTGAGCTATGGTATGTCATAGTCACAAGTCAAATGCAATTTGCCTTTGACTCTACAATTGATTTTGTTTGTTTTAGTCAATTGTATCCAGCTGGCTTTCAAAGTATAGCCAGTTGTAGGATGTAGTATAAGTATCTCATGTTCTTGTATCTTTTATATATGCTTTTGTAACACTTGTAATAGAACATAGAGAAAGCATATACTGCATTCTTGAAAACCATACACTGGTGTTCTTTGTGTTCTGTCTCTTTCATTACTTGTGTTCTTAAGTATCTCAACTTGGTTAATCCAGTTTACTGTTTGATCAAAGTTTAGTTAATCTTCTCTTTGTGTTGTAACTTACACCCTTCAACGATCCTGCAGAGACAGACGAGGAGCCTTTGACTCGTACTGTGGGTAGCAGGGTGGTTGCCATCTAATGAGGTATTCGGGAGGTTGGAGGACGCCCTAGCAAGTCTGGGGAGACTGTTGCAGATCCCACTTATTCCCCTGATCAGCCCAGTAGCATCCCAGGGGGAGCATCCTCCTCAAAGGGCATGAGTAGAAAAGGAGGCTCATCCCCATGGATGAACACACTAGGAGGAGGATTACACTCATCACTACCACCACTACAGCCACCACTACCTCTACCAAAGCCACCACTACCACCATTCCACCCACCACCACTACTACCACTCCACCCATCATGACTACCACACCTCCACCTGCCACCACTATAGCCACCCCTTTACCATCCATACATATCCCCCACCCATCTACTCTACATCCACTACCACCACCACCACACTCACGGAGCCGGGACCTCATCGTAGGTCCCACTTACTTTTGGATCCTCTTTCCCATCTGTTGGGTTAGAGGAGCAGTTGGCTAACCTAAACCGGTTAGTACTGAAGCTGTTGGCGATGGATGAGCAGAGAACCACTCAGCTTAATCAGCTGATGGAGCTCAATATCTCCCAAGCCCAGAGGATTGAGGCTTAGAGCCAAGAGATCGCGGAGTTGCATGAGATGCAGACTTTGTCTGTATAGAGGTTGAGGCTCAGAGTCAGGAGATCACAGAGCTATGTGAGTTACAGACATCCTCTATACAGAGGATATAGGATTTGGAGGCAAAGAACAAGAAGCTCATGTTGAGGCTCAAGGGATTCTAGGATGAGCCTCTAAAGATTAGAGAAGGGGATGACGATGGTGATAATGAGGATGATGATGAGGATGATACTGATGATGATAGAGGAGATGATGATGCGGGAGAGGATGAGGGCAGAGATGATGAAGAGGGTGATGATGCTGCTGCATCTACTACCACTCAAGCAAGAGAGAGATGATCCAAGAAAGCTCAGGATCAGGGTGCCTCGTCCTCGGCCCCGCCAGCTGAAGAACCCATGATTCAAGATCAAAGTAATAATTAGATGTTTATGTATTTTGAACTTTTGTGTAATTGAATCATGTATTAAACTTATGTACTGAATGTTGTGTATATATTTGATTATTTAACTGTCTTGATTATTTACTAATGAATGATGTGTTACATGTTTTAAATCAAGCGGATCAACCATCTCAGCCAGATGAATATGATGTTGCTCCCTTACAGCAGATCAAGTCTCAATTCACTATGATACTTGATCTGCAAGGGATTGTCAGGAGGTCAGTAAGCTATACTCCCGAAGAAGGAGAAATCATTCACGGCCTTACTGATGAGCAACTCGCAGAGATGTTCCGGTTAAATCCGGATGAATTGGTTAAAGATGCACCTACCATCGATATTGCTAGTGATGACAAGCTCAATGATGTGGATGAGATAGAGATTGAAAACATCACAGCATAGCATTATCCAGAATATACTGATCGAGAGGGAAATGTGGTTCTTGATTTTGGGGATATGCTCGACAGTGATATGTATGCTAAAGTGGATACAATGGAGAGGGAGGCCGAGAAATCAGAAAGCTAGCCCAAGCCTCGGATGCCGATGTTGAGATCAAAAAGGCTGAATGGGTGGCTTGTTTTGCAGAGATCCGTGCCCAACGCAGAGTGCCTACGCCAAGCTCTACAAAGTAAAGAAGCATCTAAAGGTGTCTAGAAAAGTTATAGCGTGGGATTATTTTGAGGATCTTAATGTCTATGCAGTGAAGAAGGAGAAGGGAATCGAGTACTTCAAATTCCCACATGATCTGAAGACTCTCCCTGGTTTTGAGCTCAACCAGCTGGCACGCATGAACCTGCTGTATGCTGACCCCAGGAAGATGTCAAGATGGTTTGAAGCTGCGTTGAAGAAAGAATACCACACTAGATGGGTTAACTTCAAGCCTTAATAACCTACAAGGTATATTCAAAGGTCGAAGGTGAATCCAAGGACTGGGAAACCCAAAGTGGTACTGAAGCGGAGTCCTCCGTGCACTATGTCAAAGATTCCCATGAGGGAAATGCCACAGGACTTCACTCACCACTTCAAGTGGTGGTATTACAATTGGAGAATAGGTGAAGCGGTCATAGTATTGCAGAAAGAGCGCCAAATGGAGACCATCCGGGTATTTGACCCAATGTGGCTAACCAACCTGTCAGCAAGTGATGTTTATACTTTATACAGGTGGCCATTATTCTATGATACGCATGATATGGTACATGCCCACTAGTTTTAGAACATGATAAGACTCTGTTTTGCATTCGAGATACATGCTGGAGTCACAGTCGAGGAGAGGCATAAGAAGTTTGACGAGCTAATGAGGGATGCCAGACGATGAAGGAAACTAGGTCCAAAGGGGAGTTTGTTGATACATATGTACCTAGTTTACAATATTAATGTAATATGTCTGTCATGTCTTAAATGCAAATGAAATGTATGAGTGGAATGAAACAGAGTATGTGATTGATGATCTTAATGTTAAATGTTTCAGTGTTTGTTTCAATGTTAATTATTTATTAACGCATATTGAACTAACTATATAGGTTTGTGGTTGTTTGAATAGATCTTAGTCAAGTAATGATTGAGAAACATATTCAAACTTAGTCGTATGAAGTTTTCATGCGAATGGACCATGCTAATGGTTCATACTCATGAATACTTCATGCTAATGGACCAGTCGCACGACTGAACCAGGAGACTGGATCAGTCGCACGACTAAACCATGCTAATGGTCCAGTCGTACAATTGACTAACCCTAACCTATAAATACCAATGGGACACTTTTAATATTCGACTCCTATTCATACCCTAGCCGTCCAAAGACCTTAGAGACCCTATTCCAAGTTCATAGATCACACAAAATCGTATTGCAATCGTTCTTAACGTTAAGATTCATTCTAAGATCGATTCTACGTGCGTTCTCACTGATTGTTTCGTCAATCAAATAGGATTCCGCACTATTTGAATTGGTACACACATAAATCAGTTAGTACTCCGTCCGTACACGGTCCTAACAAGATCACTCACACACACAAATACTCAACTTTTCAAATGGCAGCTATTTCCAAAACTGATATGGAAACTAGAACCATGAACAAATCCCCACTAATCACTCTTGAAGACTTTGATACCTGGTGCCTAAGAATAGAAGGTTTCACCAGGTCACTAGACTCAAGAATGTGGGAGTCTATTGAGAATGGACCTTACATACCAAGCACCCCTTCTGCTACTGGTGGTGGTATGATCCCCTAGGCTATGGCATACTACTCTGATGAAGACAGGAAGAGAGTAGAGATTGATAGGAAAGCCATGATAGCTCTTCAGACTGCTCTTCCAAACACTGTATACAGAGGTTTCAAGAAATGCAAAACAGCTAAGCAACTATGGGATGCATTTAAACTAATGTATGAGGGTTCCTCTAAAGCAAAGGAGAACAAGAAGGATCTCCTGAAACAGCTGTTAGAAAACTTCACCTTCAAAGCTGGTGAAACCATGACTCAGCAATACTTCAAGTATGTTGAGATTGTGGATACCCTTGTGGATGGAGGAGTTGCTCTTAAGAATAGAGACATTGTAAGGAAGTTCATGTCCTCCCTTCCTAGGCAATGGACACACTACTATGTGGTGATCAAGAGGATTGAGAACCTCAAAACTCTCACGCTAACAAGTTATATGGGATTCTCAGTGGCTACCAAATAAAGATGAACATGCAAGGTTCATCTATCCACTCCAACAATCAAATAGGTTCAACCCTTCTTGTGGTTGAAAGGGACAACATAGAACCCCAACATCATCTTCTATGCTATCCTGACAACTCACCAAGGGTCCTTTCATCACCTTCCTGAGACACCAACGGAGAACTACACTCAAGGAAGCCCATTCCAAGAGACAAGTTCTTCTCAAGCCTTTATTTCTTCTGATGAAAGTTATGGCAACTTTCTTTTCACCCTTGAAGACCTGGACTGTATCCATCCAGATGATCTGGAGGACATGGAGATAGTTCAGTAGATGGCTCTTCTCACTCACAGAGCCAAGAAGTTCTATAAGTAGACTGGAAGGAAGTTTCCAAGCAGTGCAACCAGTGGAAAGTGTGGGCCGGACAAAGGCAAAGTCAAGTGTTACAATTGTAACTTGATGGGCCACTTTGCCAGGGAGTGTAAGGCACCTAGAATAAATGGTGGCCAAACACAGTCCAGACCAAACTACACTGATAAAGCCACCCAGAAGTTGCTGTTGAAGAAAGGCTTTGACTGGAGCTTTCAGGTGGAAGATGCTTCTCCAAACCAAGCACTGATGGTAGATCATGATGAAGCCAAGTATTAGAACACCTCTATACCTCTAAATGCATTGATAAAGTTAATAGATACAGGTCCTACAACTTGGAAATGAGATCTGATCTTGAGTCCTTAAACATTTAAAAGCTGATTTTAGAAAGTCTAAAAATGATTATAAATTGAAGATAGAGGACTTAGAGAAAACTATTCAGTTCTTAAACATGAGGATACAAACTTTAGGACTCAGATCAAGGATCTCATAACTAAGCTGATTGAGTGCCAGGCTGAGCTTGTGATCAGCAAAAGCCTGGGCACAAGTGTGTTCTTAAAGAACAGACCTTCAAGAACATGATATCCTAATCCGTGCATAACAAAGTGTGCTATCAAAAAAACAGGGGCTGGGATCAAATGAGATAGATCCTCCACACACAATCTTGTCTGTAAGATCACCCAGGTGTGGAACTTGTGAAGATGAGCTTCCTCTCATGGATTGTTGGACCAAAAGAACCAATGAGCCAAGATCAGAAAACCTCTAAGTCCCACATGATATCACAACAACTGCTGAAAGCTTCATCAGCAGTTCGACAAGTGCTAAAAACTCCAACAGCTGAAGATCAAGTGCTGAAGACTTCAACAGCTGAAGAACACAAGTGCTGAAGCTGAACAGCTGAAGAACACAAGTGCTGAAGCTGAAGACCAAAGTACTGAAGTACAACAGCTGAAGAATCTACAAGTGCTGAAGATCAACAACTGGTGTACAAAGTCTGAAGACAAAGACTGAAGACATCAGCTGATGATATCTACTGAAGTCATCAGCTGATGAAACATCTGAAGTTCAAGTCTGAAGATCAAGTACTGAAGTTTCAGTAGTTTGTCACAACAGCTGAAGAGTACTTCTTCAGTAGTTGTGATATCAGTAGTTTTATGTTTTTACTTTCAGTAGTTTTGTAAAACGACTGAAGAGCTTGTTCTTCAGTCGTGTAGTTTCAGTAGTTTTAAGTTTTTCAGTAGTAATAGAAACTGATAACACTTAGTATTTTTGTAAGGAGATGTTAGCTGTTTTAACATCTTCAGTAGTTGTGTTTCAGTTGTAATAATTCTGTTAGATGTCACTATCAAGTGACATCAGCAGACGTCACATCTCTTATATAAGAGGTGTCGACCTAATTGTAATTGTGACATTCCGTTACCACGAAAGCGAATATTGAATGAAATATTTGCAGAATTCTCTCTATAACCGTCTTTATTCTTCATTGAATATCGTTTCGTTCTTGTGAATTGGCTAATTCATTGTTTGAATTCCGCTGCTATACTCTCAATCAATCAAACGTAGATCACTGATCTTAACAAGTGGTATCAGAGCTGGTTAATCATTGATCGATCTAACAATTGATCATTGAAACTGCTAATTGATATCTGTGTTTGATTGAATTAGCATATTGCAAGAACTGGTTATAGATTATTGAATTTATGTCGCTTTCGTTCATTTATTTTGAGATCTCTCTTGGTTCAATTGGTTGTTTGTTTTGTTCTAAATCTGTTTTAGCTTAATCGAATTTGATTGAATCTGAGATGACTACTCCTTCTAATGATCCTCACAATACCGGTTCCTCAACCAAGCCTCCGATGCGGTTAGGACCGAGTATAACATATGGCAACGAAGAATGCTTCATCACCTGTCTGTTAACAGTTCAGGTTGTTGGACATCTGTGGTACATGGACCACATAAGCCTATGGTGAACAATCCGGAAACCAATCAAATGGTTCCGAAGAAGAAGGAACAATACTCTGATGAAGATCAGAAACTGTTTGAGATTGATGCTAAAGCCCATGGAATTCTGGCCATGGCACTGCCTAATGAAATCTATTCAGGGCTTATGCATCATGAAACTGCTCATGATCTCTGGAATGCCCTGAAGGAACAATTCGGTGGCACAGATGAGGTCTTAGCAAACAACAGAGAAATCCTTGCCCAACAATATGAGACATTCTCTCATAGAAAGGGTGAGACACTGACTCAACAGTTTGAGCGTTTTTCCTGCTTGATCTCTGAGCTGAAAATGGTGAAACAGGAATACACCAATAGCCAGATGAACAACAGGTTCCTCAGATCACTGCCTGAGAGATGGGACACATACACTATTGTCCTACGCTCCAGTGCAAATCTGGATGGCCTATCTCTCACCCAACTTCATGGGAAACTGCTTACATTCGAAAGAGAGATAGAGCAGAAGAGGAAACTGTCCTCATCAGGAAAGCTCACTGATGACTTTGTACCAGGGAATACTGCCTTGGTTGGTCATGAGTCAGAATATGCTGCATCTGAAAGCAATTATGATGAGTATATTGATTTCTCTACAAATAGTTCTGATCATGCATTTGTTGGTATTGAGAGTCATTCTGGCAGTAATAGTGACAATCTATGCTTCATTATGGATGATCTGAAAGGAATAGCTGATGATGATCTAGAAGAGATGGATATTCTGAGCCAAATGGCATTGATTAATATCAGATCTCAGAAGTTCTATAAGAGAACTGGCAGGAAATTTCCTGGACTCTCTGGCAAAACCAAAGTTGGTTTTGACAAGAGTAAGTTGAGGTGTCACAAATGCCAAAGGCTGGGACACTTTGCAAGGAGTGTAGATCAACTGGATCTAACTCTTCTGCACCCTTTGTGACTTTTCCTAGTACTAGTCCACAAAACAAAGGGCAACATCCTGCTGGTTCTGGTCATCATTCACATCCTAGATCTCCTGCATACTTTGTTCCCCAGGGTCAAATGTCATATCCTTATCCCTGCTATTATATGCCTCAACCAAATCCTGTTCAAGCTCTAATTGCACAACAACCACAAGCATTGCCTGAACCACAACCTTCCCATCTCATCAACAAACTCAACCTCAACAACACAGCTTCTTCACCTCAGGAGTTGTTGACTGGAGCAGTTTACCAGATGATTGTCTGGTCATGAACAACTATTCTCAGGTGCTGGTCAACATGGTGGTGAAAGTCCCTTTGGAAATCTAGCTCTTATGGCTTTGGATTCTGCTGATACTTCATCCACTAATGCCTCTACACCAAAGGTATCACAGGTATCCTCTGAGGCAAAAGCCAAATTATGTTCTGAAACATGCATAGCAGCATTGCATCTATTAGAGAAGCAAATGTAGCTTTAATCAACAAGAACATTGAGCTAGAACAAATAATTTCCAAAAGCAAAGCTGAATTTGAGTCTGTGCTTAATGATAAGAATGATGAGATTTACAAACTTAAATGCCAAATAACCGATGATAAGGCTAGGGAAGAGATACTGCTAGAGAAGTATAAAGATCTCAAGAAACCCTTGCAGTCACCCAGGTAGAGTGTGATAGATGGTACAATCATGCAAAGTTTTGAAATGCTTCTTAGTAAGCAATCTGCTTCCAATGTGAAGTTTGGCATTGGTTACAATGACACTGCTCCACCTACAGATTTTACTCCAGAGCAGAGGTAGAATCTGATGGTGAGAGTAATAACCAATCCATCTCATCATGTGATCTACTTTCTGATACAGCACAATCAGAAGTAGAAGTCAGTACCAAGCCCTCTCAGAACCTATCAGCTGATGTTGATGGTTCCACTGCTGACACTCACATGATCATGAGTTGATCAACTCAGGAGTTAATCCTGAAAGTCCTAGAGAGCAGGATTTAACACCTGAAGTTCAAACTCCAACTACTGTCAGTACTGAAAAGAAGAACTGTCAGTAGAAAGAGTTTGAAGACTACTAAAGAGGAAGTCAAGAAAGCAAACAATGCTTCCAAAGCACTGAAGAGCAAGTCAACAGTTGCTTCACCCTCTTTAGTTGATGATCAACCTAAGATGAAGAAGAAACCATGTGAAGTATGTGGTTTGTTCAATCATCTTACAGATGATTGCTGGTACAAAAGAGGTTCCAAACTCAAACATAAAGAAGAAATTAAAGAGAAAATGTTAAAAATGAAAACTGAGTTTGAGACCACATTGTATCAGCAACATCAAATCCTATAACCCTTAAGTCCTCAAAGAAATCCAAAAAGGAGGGGTTAAACAGGTGACAGCTGAGAGTGCTCAGAAGAAGAAGGTGCAACATAGGAACTTATCAAACTCCACTGGCAATGTGTCTGATGAGCTGAAAGCTTTATCACAAAATCAAACACAGCTGGTTATGATGGTTCAACATCTATTGGGAAGAGTTAACCAATTACATGCTCCTATGTTGAAACCACAGAAAAGGAGGTCCAAGCCAAAGGATTCCTCTTCTTCACCATCTTCTTCCTCTCAGGCTGTTGTTTCTAATAACCTGTTAGTTTACCATCTGTTGATGAGACCAGGCCCAAAACCAAAAAGGTTTGGGTCTCCAATACTAACTGATTGTTTATTATTGCAGGGTTCTCCAACATGCCAAAGTAGCATCTGGTATGTAGACAGTGGGGGATCTATGCACATGACTGGGAACAGCTCTCTTCTTCATGACTACTCTCAAGGAAAAAAGGGGTTTGCTTCTTTTGGCAATGATGCTAGGGGTTACATCATTGGAAATGGCTTTGTCTCCAATAGAGAAATTAAGTTTGATGATGTTAATCATGTGGAAAATCTCAAGTACAATCTCATGAGTGTCAGTCAAATGTGTGATAAAGGCCATGTTGCTCTTTTCACCAGTCAGAACTGTAGGATTCTGTCATCCAAAGTTCTGCATTTGATTGATAAGGTGTTGGATGATCACACTCTCCTGAGAGCCAATAGGACAGGAAGAGTGTATGCCTTAGATCTTTCCAAGAAAATAGATCTCAGAGGCAATCCTTGCCTATTTTCCAAAGCCTCTTCTCAAGAATCTAAACTGTGGCACAGAAGGCTGGGTCATGTTAATTTCAAAAACATGAATCAGCTTATCCAATAGTTTAGTTAGAGGCTACCAATAAAGGAGGGTTCCACTGTGATGAAACCTGCACTGCTTGTTTAAAAGGAAAACAGCACAAAGTCTCATTCCCTATTTGAAGAGCCTAAGTCCACTGCCTGCTTGCAATTACTGCATATGGATCTATTTGGTCCTGTGAGAGTGATGAGCATGGCAAAGAAGAAATACTGTCTGGTAATTGTGGATGATTACTCCAGATTTGTATGGACTTTCTTTCTACATTCAAAGGATGAGGTTGCTCAGAAGATTATTCACTTTGTGTTGTATATTGAGAAGTAGTATTCCCTTCCTTCAAGTGTATTAGGAGTGACAATGGAACTGAATTCAGAAACCATACACTTGATGACTTCTATCTTTCAAAGGGAATCAAAAGGCAGTTTAGCATACCAAGGACTCCAGAACAAAATGGAGTAGTGGAGAGAAAGAACAGGACCCTAATTGAAGCTGCAAGGTCCATGCTGGCTGACTCTGGTTTGCCACTGACCTTTTGGGCTGAAGCTGTTAACACAGCTTGCTATGTGCAGAATAGAGTCTTAGTAAATCAGAGGTTGATGAAGACTCCATATGAAGTTCTCCATCACTTGGCTCCTCTAATTTCATTTTTCAAAGCATTTGGGTGTCCCTGTTTTATTCTCAACACAAAGGATCAACTCCATAAATTTGATCCTAAGGTGGATGCAGGGTATTTGTTGGTTATTCATCTACTTGCAAGGCATACAGAGTCTTCAACTGCAGAACAAAGATAGTTGAAGAGACTTTGCATGTGAAGTTTAATGAATCTCCTTTGGACAAGATTCCACAAAACCCTGTGGAGTTGTTTGATTTGGACATACTGCAATATGTTCCTTATCAACCTCCAGCTGTTGCAGATCCTGTGGATAAATCATCTTCTGCAGCATGTCTTCCACCTGGTGGTATTGATGATGATGATGATAATATCAATACTCACCTATTCAAGTTTAGCGACCAACTGCCTGTGTCTGCTAAATTTGATGTTCCTGTAGCTTCAGCAGTTCCATCCACAACAAATGCTGATGAGATCTCTGTTTCCTCTACATCTTTTGAGTTACCATCTAATTCTTGGTTTCAAGAGTCTGCATCAACATCTGCTGCTGCTGAAGGTTCTACAAACACTTGCACAGATCTCATTGTTTATCAAGAACTGAAGAATCACCCCATGTCTCAGATTATTGGTGATATCAATGCTGGTGTTTCAACAAGAAGTCAATTGTCTAACTTCTGCTTCTATGCTCTCTTCATCAGTCAGCTAGAGCCAAAGAACTACCATGTTGCTTTGAGAGACAATGGATGGGTTGAAGCTATGCAGCTTGAGCTACTTCAGTTCAAGAAATACCAGTGTGGGAACTGGTTCCTCTTCCCCAGGTAAGTGTGCAATAGGCACTAAATGGGTGTTTAGGAATAAAACTGATGAAAATGGGCTTATTGTTAAGAACAAGGCTAGACTGGTTGTACAGGGGTTTTCACAAGAAGAAGGTATTGACTATGATGAAACCTTTGCCCCTGTAGCCAGACTAGAGGCAATCAGATTGTTTTTAGCCTATGCTGCATTCCACAATCTTAAAGTTTTTCAAATGGATGTCAAAAGTGCATTTTTATATGGTAAAATAAAGGAAGAAGTTTATGTGTGTCAACCACCAGGCTTTGAGGATAATAAACATCCTGAATGGGTGTATAAACTTGATAAGGCTCTTTATGGGTTGAAACAAGCTCCTAGAGCCTGGTATGAGACACTTTCTACTTTTCTTCTTAAGAATAATTTCACCAGAGGCTCCATTGATAAAACCTTGTTTATTAAGAAGGGATCAGCATAAGCTACTTGTTCAGATTTATGTTGATGATATCATTTTTGCATCCTCTGATCCCCAGTTGTGTGATGATTTTACAACATTAATGAAAAAGAGGTTTGAAATGAGTGCAATGGGAGAATTACAGTTCTTTCTAGGCTTGCAAATTAAACAAAAGGCTGATGGAACCTTTATTCATCAGTCAAAATATACAAAAGATCTTTTGAATAAGTTTGATTTACAAAACTGTAAGCCCTGTTCTACTCCCATGTGCAACACCACACAACTGGATGCTGATCAGAAAGGTAAAGCTGTTGATGAAACACTTTACAGATGTATGATTGGGTCCTTGATGTATTTAACAGCTTCTAGACCAGATATTATGTTTGCTACATGTGTTTGTGCTAGATTTCAGGCTGCTCCTAAAGAGTCTCATTTGATTGCAGTCAAGAGAATCTTTAGATATTTGCAAGGTACACAATCTCTGGGTTTATGGTATTCCACTGGACACTCTTGCAAATTAGTTGCTTTTTCAGATAGTGACTATGCAGGGTGCAAGTTACTAGAAAGTCAACTTCTGGTGGTTGTCAATTCCTAGGCAACTGTTTGATTTCTTGGCAGAGTAAGAAACAAACATCTGTTGCTACATCAACTGCTGAGGCCGAGTACATTGCTGCTGCAAGTTGTACTTCTCAGGTACTCTGGCTTCAGAACCAACTTCTGGATTATGGCATTACAGAGACTAAGACTCCATTATTAATGGATAGTGCTTCAGCTCTGTGTATTGTCAAAAATCCAGTCCAGCACTCTAGGACCAACATATAGAGATCAGACATCACTTTATTCGGGATTGTTTTGAAAAAGGTCTGATTGATCCTAAGTTTGTGCCTGTGCTGATGAGCTTGCAGATATTTTTACTAAGCCTTTGGATAGTTCTACTTTCCAAAACCTTGTGTTAAGGCTTGGTATGCTGCAGCTTGAATAAGTGACAACTACTGATGATTTCAGTAATAATTACTGGTGATCATTGGTAACCATGTCACATATAAGTACTGATGAGTCCTTTCACCTTCAGTAGTTTTTATAACTACTGATGGTTAAATGCCTCACAAGTACTAAAGTACTTTATCTGTGATAACTACTGATGTAGTTACCACTACTAATGTAGTTACAACTACTGAAATCAGTATACAGATAAGTACTGACGTCCTATGAAACACCTGAAAAGCAGATGCAAAGTCTGATGAGTAAGTGTTGAGGATAGTATGAAACAGCTGAAAGGCTATGAATTGACGAAAACTACTGAAGAGAACTTTCTCTTCAGTTGTTTCTACAACTGCTGTTTCATTCTAAACAACTGAAGCAAAACCATGTCTTCAGTAGTTTTATAACTACTGATGACTAACACCAAGTCTTCAGCTGTTTACAACAACTGATGACAAAACCACTGTCTTCAGTAGTTTTCACAACTACTGATGACAAACACCAAGTCCTCAGTTGTTTCATCATCTGAAGTCAAAACCATGGCTTTCAGTAGTTTTCTAACTACTGATGCCTAAAACCACGACTTCAGCTGTTTCAACGTCTGAAAGGGTATACCATGTCAACAGTCGTTTAAAACTACTGATGACTAACACCAATCCTTCAGTCGTTTTCTACCCCGTACCCTATAAATATCCCTGACCTAATCCTTCAGAGCTTCATCTTCTTCAAACCTAACGTTCATCTCTCCAAAACTTCTCTCTCCTAAATGGCGTCCATGCAACTCAAACCGCGACACAACTGTGTAGCTTACCTCACCAAATCGCCATTCTGGCTAAGTTCGATAATGCTATTGATCTTATGGTCTAGTCACCCTACAAAACGGCCTTTCTTCTCAATCCAATCCTTCATGCCGAATCCCTTAACCAGTTTTGGATGAACGTCACCCTCACCACTGGGGAGAAACAACAACGTCTCTCAGGTCGGTCGTCAACAACCACGAAGTGGTCATCACTCCCGATATACTTCGTCAAACTCTACACCTGGATGATGCCACTTCTCCTGCTGGATATCCAAAGGGCACAACTGATTTATCCTTTGCCCACCATGGATATCAGGGAAACCTTAGTGCCTCCACCATATTGAAGAAACATTTCCATGACGCTGAACGTCTAATATTTCACATGGTAAATGTCTGTTTGGCTCCTAAGACTTCGTCTTGGATCAAATGTCTACAAGTGGCAGCAGGTAATGTACTCCATTCTTGAGCAACAGCCTTTAAATTTTTCAAAATAATATTTTCAGAGCTCAAGGATATGGCCCAAAAACAAACTGCTAACCGTTGGATATATATCCCGGTTCATAATGGCCATAATTACAAACCAGCTTCAAGCTGAGGGACTTGTTGGCCTGGGAGTCCCTGCTATGGCTGTTTTGCCTGAAGTATACTCCCGGCACAACTCTGACCAATCACTCAACTGGCTGCCAAGCTGCGCAAACCCACGCAGCAGGAACCCCAGCCACCACCTCCAAATCAAAAGTCCCCACCAAACCCACTAAAAAGAAACCCAAAAGGCTACTCAGGGAAATGAGTCCCCTGAGGATGCCCCTGCAACACAAACGCAGGCTATATCCACTGGTAATAACCCCCTAGTGGATATAGGACTCTTCCAGCCATAGCCGCTCAGGATTCCTCTCAAAAGGAGCCTGCAGCAACCACACAAGGGGTACCCACACATCTGGGATCTTCCTCACTTGAGGAGATTGCCATTGAAGAGCACCATCCTCCCCAGGTGCACACTGCTTCTACACCTACTCCCCATGCAACCGCCCCAAAGTCCTACATTGCTATTGCACAAGTGCTGACTCAGTTGCACTCCTCACCCCCTCCCCAGATACCAATTACTACTGGGAACACCTCTACCATTGAGGGGGAGGACCAAAGTGCAGCTGAGAACCCACAGCATAGGGGTTACAATGTTCCTTCTCCTAGTGTAGCAATGGAGATTGGAACTTATGGTGAGGCTGCCACTTCTCCTGCGTCAGCATATGATCAGGTTGTAGTTGGTACCATTACTAAGACCTTATCAGAGGCAACTGCTGATGACGGACATAGTCCTGAGGCAGGAAGTCCCCAGTTCCAAGACAAAGGGGACATGCTACAACTGAGCTACACTCAGTGCATGTTCATCCTGATCCTATCAGGAGGTCAGGTGATTCAGTATATGATGATGACCTGGGCTTCTTTTACGATGTAATCGCCCAAAACACCATCCTGGAGGAGGTGAACAGACTCAAAGAGCTGCTTGCCAAAACTTCTAAGGACAAAGACCATCTGCCTCCACCAACCCACAGATGGCACCTTCATTGAAGGTCTCCCAAACACTGAGCCACTCCCAACAATAAGCCACCTACCTCTGCTTCTGGCACTATTTCTCAGGAACAGAACCCTCCTGAGCAAATAGTAGTGTCCTTCAAAATTCCTCCCTCTCATCACACCCATAATCACTGACATCGTGATCTTAAAGCCATTGATGAGAGGCTTTCCTCAGTTAATCCCTTGATAGAGGAGGTGTGGGCAAAAACACTTTCTGGAAATCACCCCTTGACCAATGCATCCAAAAAGGGGGAGATAAGTCAGTGAAAGGAAAAAGAAAGAGGAGTACAGAGGAAAAGAACAGAAGGGAGAGTTGTGGAAAAGGAGTTGGAGGTGAATGTGGAGACTGATAGGAGTGAAAAAGAAAAGCAACAACAACTGATCACTTACAAAAGAAAGAAAAGTGTTGATGATCAACCTATGCTGAAGAAAAATCCTTGGAAGAGCTGGTAAAAGATGCAGATGACACACACAGCGATCCATGGATAAAATCATTGAGCAACTCTTCAAGCAAGGTTTTGATACAGCCACATTAGATAGTGAGATCAGGAAGTTGGAAGTGGAGGAGATTCAAACCAGATGGGCTGGGTATGATGTACTGGAAAAGGAGAGATTGGAGATCATGATCGTTTCATTGCTAAATACTTAGGAAGATCTTTGATGGAGATTCGTGCATGGACCAGAGACAGTATTCTGGCTATAGCCACCAGAATCTGTCTGTCTGAGCAATTCCATAGGGGATTATCATTGAAGCCCTTGATGAGGCTGGGGCTGGAAAAAGGTTTGAAATGGCAAGACTTACAAAAGCTAAACTCACAACCAAAATGCTGGATAACCTTCCCTTTCACCCACTCAAAACAGCCTACCCCTCAAATCTCCAAACCAATCTCAAAGCCCAAATCCAAAATTCCTCAACCCTCAAAACCAACTCCCTTACCATCTAAACCAACAGCCGATGATGCACCTAAGAAGAAGAAGAGAAGGGTGTTGAGGCTAGAAGAAGAAGAAGAAGAGGATGATGTGGAAGAAGATAGGCTGCCTCGTCTGCAGTTCTAACATTGGCGAAAGCCAAACCCATGCCTATCACTCCCACCTCACAGATGGATGCTGTGAGAGTAAAGATTGAAGAAGAGCGCAGCAAAAAAGCTTCATGATGATGAAATGCTGAAAAGCATTGACAAAACTTATGTTGCTTCGTCATCAATATAGTATGAAGAAAGAAGCTCTGAGGTTGTACACTCTCGCCAACACATTTCAATATCAGAAGGAAAAGGTGAGAGTATGGCCTGATCCTAGGGTGGCTCACAGGATTGTAAAGAAAGATATTCCTTCGAGATACAAGGGCCAAGTCAAAAGGATCGTAGATGAAGAGATCATAGTGGCCCTTGTAGTATCACCCTGGGAGATTGTCGAAGACTTCAAGAAGGCCTATGAGACTAAACAACCACCCCAAAAGTTGTTAGAGAACAGAATTATTAAAAAGGGGTTAGTCTACAAGAGGCTTGAGAACTTCAAACAAAATGAGCTCAGTCTGTTACTTGAAGGGACTCATCCTGATGAGTTTGCATACAGACAGATTACAACAGTTGAGCTCAAAATGGCAAACAGGCCAAGTACATCTCAGAGCTGTATAGTCGAGAAGGATTGTTTGATGGTGAAGCCGAGAACCTGACCATGGAAGAACAAATCATGTTTCTCAGGGCATACACCAGAGAATCCTACAGGCTTATACACGGGAAGTAGATCTCATGAATGGGATAACAACTCTGTGTCCAGTTCCCTAAAACAGAGTTCCCATTCATATCTTGCCAAATAAATATCTGAGATTCTTCCCAGGCCGAAGCTTATATGGGTCATCTTCTCTACTGATCAAGAAGGAAAAAGACAAACCTTTTGCCAACAATAAGTGGGAAAATAAATAAATTAGAGGTTTTGGCTGCATTGGTTCAGGGGGAGTTTGTTGGACCAAAAGAACCAATGAGCAAGATCAGAAAACCTCTAGTCCCACATGATATCACAACAACTGCTGAAAGCTTCATCAGCAGTTCGACAAGTGCTGAAAACTCCAACAGCTGAAGATCAAGTGCTGAAGACTTCAACAGCTGAAGAACTAAAGTGCTGAAGTTCAACAGCTGAAGAACACAAGTGCTAAAGCTGAACAGCTGAAGAACACAAGTGCTGAAGCTGAAGACCAAAGTACTGAAGTACAACAACTGAAGAATCTACAAGTGCTGAAGATCAACAACTGGTGTACGAAGTCTAAAGACAAAGACTGAAGACATCAGCTGATGATATCTACTGAAGTCATCAGCTGATGATATCTACTGAAGTCATCAGCTGATGAAACATCTGAAGTTCAAGTCTGAAGATCAAGTACTGAAGTTTCAGTAGTTTGTCACAACAGCTGAAGAGTACTTCTTCAGTAGTGTGATATCAGTAGTTTTATGTTTTTACTTTCAGTAGTTTTGTAAAACGAATGAAGAGCTTGTTCTTCAGTCGTTGTAGTTTCAGTAGTTTATTTTTTCAGTAGTTATAGAAACTGATAACACTTAGTATTTTTGTAAGGAGATGTCAGCTGTTTTAACATCTTCAGTAGTTGTGTTTCAGTTGTAATAATTCTGTAGATGTCACTATCAAGTGACATCAGCAGACGTCACATCTCTTATATAAGAGGTGTCGACCTAATTGTAATTAGGACATTATGTTACCACGAAAGCGAATATTGAATGAAATATATTGCAGAATTCTCTCTCTATAACCGTCTTTGTTCTTCATTGAATATCGTTTCGTTCTTGTGAATTGGCTAATTCATTGTTTGAATTCCGCTGCTATACTCTCAAATCAATCAAACGTAGATCACTGATCCTAACATGGATCCTTTGAGTGAAGAGGATGATAAAGTGATATCGAAGAATTCCTCTGAGAAGAGTGAATAGGAGGATTCTAAGAAGGGCTACTATCCTCCTAAGGAGAAGAACAAGACTGTGATGACCAAGTCAATGAGGAAGAACTTGATCAAAAAGAGCAAAAGGAAAGCTAGGAAGGCTTAAGAGATCAAGGCTACTTTTGGACTCCAAGCAGAAAAAAGTTTTTATCTCTGCAGGGTTTGAAGTGGTAAAGACTGAAGACAACAACCTTAACTCTTCTACTAAGAGTTCTAGTTCATGTTCAAATTATCTCAGTACCAAGAAGAAGTCTGATCTGTTGTGTACCACTACTACACAGCCTGGACCATCAAACTTTAAGAACAATCCTCAGCCCAAAAGGACTGTCTCAACATCTGCAAAGATGAGGGTGGAGAAGGGATATGACCAAAGTCAGTCTTGTTCCTAGCAGAAGACTCTTGGGAAGACGAAATTGGAGTGTGTTATGTGTAAAAGTACTACTCATCTTGCTAAGGATTGTCCATGCAATCCTAAGGGTACTCTTCACATGACCAAACCAAAGACTTCCAAGAGTTCTAAGAAGATTCAAGCTTCGGAAGGAAAATCTGTTTTCTTTAGAAGCTCCAAAACTAAGAAGAAGGCAAGTGGAAAATTGCCTTCGGAAGAAAAGTTGGTCTCAGAAGGAAGGAATACTTCCGAAGCACTGAAGTTTTCTGCAGTGTATGTAGAATCTTCCGAAGGTCCAGTCATCAAAACTTCTAAAGTATCAAAAGCTTCTGAAGTGTTGAAGGTCAAGTCCAAGATTCCAAAGGTGGTGTGGAAGTAAGAAAGACCAAGTGATTGAGAATTCTCCATCATGTTGGAGCATATATTGTTATATATAGTGTGTCGTCG
Source organism: Flaveria trinervia (assembly GCA_025506515.1). Classification (NCBI taxonomy): domain Eukaryota; kingdom Viridiplantae; phylum Streptophyta; class Magnoliopsida; order Asterales; family Asteraceae; genus Flaveria; species Flaveria trinervia. The sequence goes on along the minus strand of CM046445.1, from coordinate 22,842,367 downwards.
CTTGTCGAATAGTCTAGGTTAATGTAATACACCTGATATGTTGTAAACACATGAAAATGGGTCATTCGCAGGAGCATATGCGAATGAGACTCAGTCGTACGCCTGAGCCATGCTAATGGACCAGTCGTGCGACTGAGAGATGCGATTGGGCCATTCATAAGACTGAACCATAAGTATGGTCCAGTCATACGATTGAACCATACGCATGGCCCAATCGTACGAATGGGCCCAGTCGCATTTGATATGGGCTGAGGCCTATAAATACCAGTTTCATTGTGTAGAGAGGAAAATGGGTCTGCCCGGGGCCTAGGTGCTGCCGGATGAGAGGGGAGATCATGCTCGATCCCCCCTTTCCAAGAGTCTTTATTCTTATGTTGTAACGACCTTGTAATCATTAGGTTTTATCAATGAAACCATTTATATAGTTCGTGTTATTGTTTGTCTCTTGGTTTTGGTTTTGTTTCCTTCCATCAAGAACACGCTCGGATGTCTACCGATCCAATGCCTTCACAATTACTATCAGAGCCGGTTACTGCTAGAGTGATCTAACAATCATTCTAGCAACCCGAGCTCTTGATTTTTGGATCTATTTCAGGTTCTTTGATGTTAAACCCACTTCGTGTTCTTCGTGTTTTGCTCAGATCTTGTTACGTGTGTTGTTTCTATGTTAAAATAAAACTCGAAACCACATTCTTATCACCCTTATGAATCTGATGATGTCTATTTTGTTTTAGTTCACGTAAAATTCATCAAATTAGGGTTTTTGGCAGCCTTGGCAGCTGCAGATCTGAAAATCTGCGTACAGATCCGTTCGTGCGACTGGACCATGCTAATGAACCATTCGTGCAACTGGACCATGCTAATGGACCATTCATGCGACTGGACCATGCTAATGGACCATTCGTACGACTGGACCATGCTAATGGACTATTCGTATGACTAGACCATGCTAATGGACCATTCATACGACTGGACCATGCGACTGGACCATTCGTACGACTAGAATGCGACTAGACCAGTCTTATGACCAGTCATGCTACTGGACCAGTGTTATGTCGAGTCATGCTACTAGACCAATCTTATGTCTAGTCATGCTACTGGACCAGTCTTATGTCTAGTCATGCTACAGGACCAGTCTTATGACCAGTCATGCTACTGGACTAGTCTTATGACCAATCATGCTACTGCACAGTCTTATGACCAGTCTCACGAAGATATCATTCGTATTATCCAATCACATGAATGTAATAATTGTACTCCATGTCATATGAATGAACGGTGTTCCAGACCAAAAAAAAAGGGTCTGGAACTACTGGTTGCACAGATTTGAGGATGAGCGAAGCACATTCACCTTGAGGTTCTTTTGTCAAATAAGTTCCATGGATACCCCATTATTCGTGGGATTTCCAAAATAGGTGATTGTAGTGAGAACACAAAAGAGAGAAGAAAAGATGTCAGCAGTCGGTGCTGATTTTGTGGGGTAGTCAGGAGCATCTGACTATTTATGGGCCAATCAAGTTATATCTATCCGCATAAAGAGGATTCTCATTCTTAGGGGGGATCCATTTTTAGATAAATTGAAGACGCAATTAGAAAGTGATGATGTGAGCCAGTTTCTAATGATGAATCTGAGTGCATGCTGATTTGTTTGAGATTGTCAGCTGTGGATTGGAACCCTCTACTTTTTGCCAAATACACCATATGAAGACCCTAAGAGAGCACAATGTTTATATATTGGGTTATTTTGAATTTGAGGGGGAATTTCTGTAGGTCTTTATGTTAATCAGGTTAGCTTGTGTGAAGATTGAAGCAATGGAAAACTGTTCATGTCATTATCTGGAAAAATCAGTCATATAGGGAATCTTGCTACTATGATGGTGTTCTGCAAAGTAAACGAAAGCTATTGTGCCTAAATTCATATTCAGGGATACTGTAGCAACCTGACGGATCGGCAACGTTGGCTAATATGGTGTTTTGTTTGATTCTAATGGAAACCAAAGCAAAGATTGACTGAAGATTGTAAGAGGTGTTATCTACTATTCGCAAGCAACATCCAAGGGGGAATTTGTTGGAGCATATATGTCTTATATAGTGTGTTCGTCGCTTGTCGAATAGTCTAGGCTTAATGTAATACACCTGCTATGTTGTAAACACATGATACTGGGTCATTCGCAGGAGCATATGAAAATGAGACTCAATCATACGACTGAGCCATGCTAATGGACCAGTCATGCGACTGAGAGATGCGATTGGGCCATTCGTAAGACTCAACCATAAGTATGGTCCAGTCATACGATTGAACCATACACATGGCCCAATCGTACGAATGGGCCCAGTCGCATCTGATATGGGTTGAGGCCTATAAATACCAGTTTCATTGTGTAAAAAGGGAAAGGGGTCTGGACGGGGCCTAGGTGCTGCCGGATGAGAAGGGAGATTATGCTCGATCTCCCCTTGCCAAGAGTCTTGATTCTTATGTTGTAACGAGCTTGTAATCATTAGGTTTTATCAATGAAACCGTTTTATTATAGTTCGTGTTATTGTTTGTCTCTTGGTTTTGGTTTTGTTTCCTTCCGGCAAGAACACGCTCGTATGTCTACCGATCCAACGCCTTCACACATCAACAAAAGCTCAAGATCCTCAAAGCACTACAATAGGATCTATTACTGTTGCATTACCTTTTGTTTCTCTTAGACAGCTCAAGACAAACAAGAATGTCTGGATCATTGACAGTGGTTGTTCCAGGCACATGACAGGCAATAGGTCACTACTCCAGAAGTTTGAAAGGATTGATAGAGGGCCGGTTGCTTTTGGAGGAGATGAAGGAGGCTACATTTTTGGAAGGGTCAAGGTCACAAATGGTAAGCTCAGCATTGAAAAGGTAAACTTTGTCAAGGAGATTGGGTACAATCTTCTAAGTGTATCCCAATTTTGTGATTAGAGTCATAACATGCTCTTTACTGAGCATGAGTGCATTGTTCTCAAGCCTGGGATGGTCATTCCTTTGAGTATATTCTACTTAGAGCCCTCAGGAAAGGGAACATGTATAAGATAGATTTGCAAGAAACATCTCCCTCTAGAGAAGTTTCATGCTTTCTGTCTAAAGCCAATAGTGATGAGTCTTTCCTATGGCATAAAAGAATATGCCATGTAAACTTTAAGAACATGAATAAAGTGATTAAGAATGATTTGGTAACCGGAATACCAAAAAAAGAGTTTACAAGTGATGACCATTGTGTCGCATGCCTGAAAGGGAAGCAACATAAGGTATCTCACAAGCCTAAGGAAAGAAACTCCATCACTACACCCCTACACTTGTTACATATGGATCTCTTTAGCCCTAAAGTGTAATGAGTCTATGAAGGACCTCTTACTATTTAGTGATCACAGATGACTTTACAAGATTCACTTAGGTCTTTTTCCTTAGAACTAAGGATGAGATTCCTGAGATTCTAAAGAATTTCATCTTAAAGATTGAGAATCAATCTAATCACAAGGTCAAAATCATAAGATGTGATCAGGGAACTGAATTCAAGAACTAAATCCTTGATGCATTTTGTGATGAAAAGGGTATTACTAGACAATACAGTGCTCCCAAGACTCCTCAGCAGAATAGTGTTGCTGAGAGGAGAAACACGACACTGATTGAAGCTGCAAGAACCATATTGTCTGACTCTAAGTTGTCCATCACCTTCTGGGCATAGGCAGTCAACACTGCATGCTATGTGCAGAATGGAGTTTTAGTGGTTAAGACTCATGCAAGACTCCTTATGAACTTTGGCACTAGATGAAACCTTTCATTGGTTTTCTCAGGTCATTTGGATGTCCTTGTCCCATCTTGAATACCAATGATCAAATTGCCAAATTTGGAGAATTAGATGATGGACACTTCATCGGATACTCTTCCCAAGCTAAGGCTTACAGAATACAATCTCAGAACTAGAATTGTTGAGGAGTCAGCCAATGTGACTTTCAATGAACACACACCCTGTGTGGCAGGTTCTGGTCCTAATTGGCTTTTTGATCTTGATTTAGTTACCAACTGTTTTAACAAATCTTGTGAGATTGTTTCAGGATCTGCAAAAAACTTAAATATAGGTGATCCTGATCCAAGATTTAAGCTGAGAAGACCTTCAAGTAACACATCTTAGCTCTAGTTGGGACTACTTCTGCAAATGAAGTCTCTATTAGCACCACAATGACACACTCAGCTGATACATCTGGTATGCTTTAAATCCAGATCAAAGGTTCCATAACTAGATAAAGATACTTCAAATGCAAAAGACAATGATGGTATTGGTGATAGTGATTAAGACTTTCTTGATGCTGATAACCACTCCATAAATGACAACATCAATGATGTCACACACTCATTGGAGCAAGCTTCTCTTGATAAGTGTGCTCATGGGTGGAGGAAACATCTATGCCAGATCTAAATTTCTCTAATTTAGATCTTTCTCAGCAACTTGTTGTGATCCCTCAGCTAAGGATCCACAAGTCTCATCCCACTACAAACATCATTGAAGATGTTGTCTTTGGGGTAAGAACAAGAGGACAAACCCATGAAGCAAATGTTTGTCTTCACTCTTGTTTCTTGTCCTAGATAGAGCCAAACAAAGTTGATGAGGCTCTAAAGGATGGAAGTTGGGTTGAAGCTATGCAAGAGAAGCTGCTTTATTGAAAAGATAGAAAGTTTGGAACCTTTGTCCTCTTCCTCATGGGAAGACTACCATTGGAACCAAATGGGTGTTTAGGAACAAGAAGGATTATAAAGTCTTTATCATCAAGAATAAAGCTAGACTAGTTGTTCGAGGATACACACAAGAAGAAGGTATTGACTACACTAATGTCTTTGCTCCAGTAGCAAGACCAGAAGCTGTTAGGATATTCCTGGCATTTGCTGTATCCATGAACTTCAAGGTCTATCAACTTGATGTGAAGTGTGCTTTTCTTTATGGAGTGATTTATGAAGAGGTGTATGTCAAACAGCCACTGGTTTTGTAGATCCTGATCATCCTGATTATGTCTACAAGCTTGACAAAGCTCTTTATGGGCTGCATCAGGCACCCAGGAAGTGGTATGAGACTCTGTCTTAGTATCTTTGCAAACACGGATACAGGAGAGGTATTATAGATGGAACTCTCTTCATCAAGGACAGGGAAATGACATATTTCTAGTTCAAGTGTATGTAGATGACATCATCTTGGTTCAACTAATCCAAAGCTCTGCAAAGACTTTGAGAAACTGATGAAGGACAGATTTGAAACGAGTGCCATGGGGAACTCAATTTCTCTCTGGAAATTCAAGTGAAGCAAGTTGAAGATGGCATCTTTATTAGTCAGTCAAAGTATATTCAAGACATACTCAAGAGGTTCAAACATGACTGATTGTAAGATTACTAAGACACCTATAGCTAGAAACCACTCCCTGGACCTGATCTTGAGGGGGAGTGTATAGATGAACACTTATACATGGCTATGATTAGGTCTCTTATGTATCTTACAGCTAGCAGGCCTGATAATATGTTTGCCACTTGCATATGGGCAAGATATCAAGCCAAACCTATGATGTCTCACCTTATCACTGTCAAAAGGATTCTAAGATACCTTAAAGGTGCTTAACACTTGGTCTGTGGTATCCTAAGAATCCTGACTTCAATCTGTATGCATATAGTGATTATGGTGGTTGCAACATGACTGCAAAGTCTACATCTGGGGATGTCAGTTTCTTGGTGGAAGGGTTGTCTCATGGCAATGCAAGAAAAAATCCTGTGTCTCTGCATCAACTGCTAAAGTTGAATACATTACTTTTGCAAGTTGTTGTGCTCAAGTGCTTTGGATTCAGAATCAGATGCTGGACTATGGGTTAAACTTCAAGGAGACTCCCATTCACATAGACACAATAGTGCTATCTCAATCATAAAGAATCCTATGCAGCACTCAAGGACCAAACACATCCACATCAGGTCTCATTAATAAGAGATAACTATTAAAAAGGATTAATTAAACTAGTTAAAATCCACACAAATGATCAATATGTTGATCTGTTTACAAAAGCTTTTGATGTACAGAGATTAAATATCTTGTATCAGCTATTGGGATGATAAACTTTGAGTAGGTTTTTTCTTAAAACTAACTCTTATTATTTCTTAAAATATGTGTGTCCTAAGTTGTCTAATTCATCACTTCCATAAGCTCTTGTTTTCTTTGGATGAAAATATTTTTGAAGACTTTGCTATATTTCTAAAAATTTGATCCTTTGGAAGATATACTTTTATCTTCGAAAGAAAATCATGCCTTCTGAAATATCTTCTGAAGCTTAAGTACTTGTCTCAGACACTTATCTGTTTTCAAGAACCATTTTCTTCTGAAGCAAGTTAACTCTCAGAAACTTTGTTCTTCTGGACAAAGCATTCAAGTCTTAATTTTTCTTCCAAAGCAAAATTTTCATAACTCTTAGAAATTCTTCTGAAGTCATTTAGCTTTGGAAGCTTTTTCATAATACTTGCGAAGATAATTTACCTTCGGAAGCTTTTTGACTTCCAAGAAAACTACTTCTGAACAAAAGTAAACTACTTTTTCAGAGGTGGGACCGACATTCTGATTTCAAAGTTTATCTTCTTTCATTAAACTTTATCTGAAATCCTTTTTCACTTATAAACCAAACGGTTTCCCCCTCTTTTCATCATCTGCTTCTTTCCTCCAAACCTAAAAACCCAAATTTCTCTCTGAAATTTCTTTCTTTCATCTTTCTTCATCCTTAAGCTCTCTCAAAATGGCCAACCCTCATCACAGAAATGACCCGAACTTCACCATGCCGTTATACAGACAACATAACCAGGTTGCTCGGTTAACCTCTGAGAAAGATCCTCATTTCTTAGAGGTTTGCCGTTTCTTAGCTCTGTTGAACTACTTCACCTTCTTCACCATTGATCCTCCACTTTATGAGGATCATTTGCTAGAATTCTAGAAGACCTGCCAAGAGGTCATAATGGTAAGGAGAAGGCACTGTCTGCCACAGTGCAGGGGAGAACAGTCTTCATCACTTCGGCCATCATCAACATGCATCTTCAGCTGGATGATGAAAAAGGTGAGGTGTTATTCCTAAAAGAAGTTGTTAACCAGTCCTTCGCGCAGATGGGCTATGAGGGAGACTACTCTGTCAAGACCTTCAGGAAAGAGAAGGTCTCATCCTAATGGAAATTCCTGCTCCATGTGTTTATCCACAGCTTATCAAACAAGCATGGTGGATGGGACCAGATTCCTAAAGATCTCTCCTTCATTGTCCATAGGATGGTTTAGGGTCAAGTTCAGGTATTCTCAGTTTGTTTATACTAATATGTTTGCAAACTTGGACTCCTTAGAGTATTATATGTTCCCTAGATATGTTCAGTATATCTTAACTATGAACTGGGCTCACAGTTAAGGGGAACATATAATATTCTTAAACTGGGACATATGAAGCCCGACATCTTTAAAATTTTAAGAAAGCCTACTATTGGCTTCTCTGGGGTAGAAACAGCCCTGGTCCCAAAAATATTAGAGCTCATTGCTCAAGGTGACAACCTAGCAGCACCAGCTCGTATTTAACCCACACCTTCTACATCCCACCACCTCAAAAGCCATAAATAACCTCACCTACCACAGAAAATCCAAAAACCCCTACTTAGGCTATTCAGTCTATGCAGACCCCTATACACTCACCTATTCAGGAAGAAGTGGACACTGGAGCTCCCACTTCTCTGAGGAGCAGACCACTCCCATTACTTCAATGATCAGTGTTGAGGTTCCTCATGCTCAGCCTGTTGAGCTCATAAGCCAAACTACCTTAAGCCATCACTCTGAGTCTCAACACTCAAGTGATCAACCTTCAGGGGACAGTTACCATCCCCAGCCTTTAGATCTAAACCAACCAATCCCCAACCTTGACTTCTACACTGATGAAGATCTAGGTTTCAGTGAGTACCATGATTCTTTCTTCTTTTCCCCTACTCAAAGAGAGATGAGTGCTTCTGAGGCTCCTATTTCTAGCCCATATCAGTCACCCCTACTGAGGTGGACACTCCTGAACCTGTTCAGAATGTCCATATGGAAGAGGCTCTCACTTTTGAAAGTGATTACATCATTAAGACCTCAACCATGGCAACTCAGCCCACTGACATCTCAACTAAGGTTGCCAGTGAGCAGAGGAAAACCAATAGCCAAGAAGCTCAAGCTGGAGGTGAGAGAGAGGACTCTAGTCCAATCATCTCATCCCCCAATGATTCTTCTGATGAAGATGAGGGGAATCTAAGACTAGAGGTGCAAAAACTGTCAATAACATGCACTAATTAGTCTCCAAGGTCAGTCACCTTGAATCTCAAGTGATTACCTTGCAAAACAGAGTCAATGATCAGCAACTCGAGATTTCATATCTTAAGGACAAATTAGCTGGGAGACCTTTAAGAAGAGCTCAACCAAGACCACAAGAACTTGTGGATATGATTGACCTAACTCCTGGCTCACCTATGCAAGTGGGTGATGCTACCAAAAAGGCGGAGAAAGTCATTACAATCATAGAACCTGGGAGTTCTTCAAAGAGTATGGACACTGAGGACTCACCATCCTCACTTGCAATTGTGCATACACAGCAACTTCCTCAAGTTCATATTGATATGGACTCTATAGACTCCTTAATACAGAGTCTGTTTGAGGAAGGGATACCAAGGGCTATGTCATCTCCACCATCTTCAAATCACATCATTGGGTGGAGGTATGATAGCAACAGAAGAGCCCTAATCATCATTAGAGTTCAAGGGCAGCAGAGATCTTCAACTTTCAGACCTTGAACTTCTATAAAGGTCTGGATTTAGTCAACTTGCCACTTGTCAATCCAAGCCAATCAAGACAAGCTGATAAGTGGCTCAAAGAATCCAAGACCGGATCACTGTATAGTTTAGCCTTAGAAGAAGACTATGGCAATCAGGCAATGTCATCGGTCAACTGGATGTTGAGGCAGACCCTAAGATTAGTTTCATATGGGAAACCTTGACTAAAGGCCTAGTGACAAAACCTAAGAGCCATGTCTTATCACTAACAACTGCTATAGAGATCAATACCCTTTTTGAGACACCTGTTGGTGAAGGTGCTTCTCAACCTCTCTCTGGCAAGAGCTCAAAAGCTACATCAAGAAATGAAGGCCAAAGCTCTCTCCACCTTGAGTCATAAAGGTCTATGAGTGACAGAGGGAAAAGAAAGATGACATCTAAGGAGATTAAGGAGGAGGAGAGAGATAGGAAAAGGAAGCTGTGGGGAGAAATTTCCTCTTCTGAGTCTTCAAGACTCATGGAGTCTGCTATCAGGGTTGCCCCCAGACCAGATACTCAGAATGATGAGTTAAGGGCAGTCAGGATAAACTACCTGCAGACAAGGAACTATGACATAGCCAATGTCATTTCTCTCCTCTTGGAAGAACTGAATGAACTGGTTGACTTGGAAAGGTCAAAGGAGAAGAAAGAGATAGAAGATGCAGAGCTACTGGTACAAATCAAAGAAGACTTCTAGAAAGAAAAGATTGTACAAGCATGTGCCTGCTCTCTCCCCAGTTCAAGGAAGTCCTGCATATGAGGATATGGTTCAACAAGAACCTCAGGTAGATAAAGAAGAAGAAAGGATAAAGATGATCAACTACCTGAGTGCCATAGGCCTCTATCAAGCAGAAGCACTTCTTCCCTTATTCTTTGACTATATTGAGTTTGAGTATCTCAAACAACTTGAACTTGAGATAGTCAAGGAAAGAACACAACCAAAAGAAAGCTAAGGGAAGAAGCTGCTAAGTAAAGAGCCATCATCCAGAAGGGCATGAAGAAATCTACTGATAGGCAGAGGATGATAAGCTTCTTGAAGCTGTATGGATTCTCCAGAAGGAGACTTGGCCCCATGTCTCTATCCACTATGGATGAGCATATTAGGGTGTTCAAGCAGAAGATAAGGAGTGGAGAGCTAATTGACTTACACTCCCCTCCAAGTCAAGCTCCACCTGAAGTGGAAGTTAAGGTTGAACAACCAGAGACAACACAACTGGACCTCCTGCTGAATCTCAGCAAGCTTCATCTTTGATCCACAGCAGGGTCAACCTCCCTCTCATTCTAAACCTGTGAGAGTAGAAGGCCCAACTGAGAAAGATAATGAAGATCAATCAGGCGCTGCATGCCAGTCTTCTCAGTTAAAAGTGATAAAGAGAAAGAAAAGGATGGCTTCAAATCCAAAGCCAAAGAAGAAGAAGGTCGTATCTTTTTCTGAACCTCAAGATAAGTCAGAACATTCTGAGGATGTGCAGCTAGAGGATGCTCCATCATCTCCTATTCCAATAGCTCCTCTAGCATCAGAAAGACCCATCCTGTCCTGGACAAACACTACAAATCCAAAAGGTGGCATGTCATTAGAGAACATGGCATTCAGAATTTCTACACAGGGCAAGACATGTTCAATCTGACTTTGCATGATCTCTTTTAAATGAGAAGACACTTTGATAGTCTGAAGGATCCAGATCATCTTATGAAGAAAGGGCTGGTCATTATCCTGATGAGGACTATTGATATCTGAAGTCTTAAAGGTGTTTTGGTAGCATCAGCCTAGGGGGAGTTTGTAGCAATTATATGAAGAGGCTGAAGCAACCAAACACTCAAAGTCTTTATGCATGCATGTTGCACAAGTACTGAAGAAAAATTCTTCAGGAGTTTCACACAAGCAATAGAAATATTCTAAGTGTGAAATCTTCCAAAGCCAAGACCAATATCTTCCGAAGCCAAAGACGAAGTCTTCCGAAGCTTCAGAGACAAAGTCTTCCGAAGCTCAACTCTTCAAGATAGATTTCTTCCGAAGACTTTTAACAACATGCTTTATCTAATGTACTTTTCCATAAAGCTGGACCCCTTTTCGCTACAACTCTGTAAAGTCACCAACTTGCATGAGTTGGTGAAAAGGTACATGCTTTTGGTAACCGTATATTGAGGTCTTGAGTCTGTAACTTTCTACTTCATCTACTTTATCCTTTTTGTAATAGATAAGGATGTGAGATCTGGCATGTCATAGTCACAAAGTCAAAATGACAATCTGCCTTTTTGACTCTACAATTAATTTTGTGTTGTGTCTAGTCAATTGTATCCAGCTGACTTTCATAGTATGGCGGCTGTAGGATGTAGTATAAGTATCTCATGTTCTTGTAACTTTCCTTTATGCTTTGTAACACTTGTAATAGAAAATTAAGAAGGAAATATACTACAACCTTGAAAACCATCTCCTTGTGTATCTTGCTCTTGTGTTATGTCTCTTAATTACTTGTGTTCTTAGTGTCTTTACTTGTGGTTAATCCAGTTAACTGTTTGATTAAGTTAAGTTACTCTCCTTCAACGGTTCTGCGAATAGATCAAGTTCATTTTGTATAGGCTTAGAACTTTAATCAATAATTGTAATGAATGATGATAATTCATTATTTTTATGTACACACTATGTATACAGGTTAACCCATATGTGTGTTGTTTCATGTATGATTGTAGGTACAAATATTATAATTGATGAATTACTGAAAATTGACCAAGTGTAAGAAACATCTATGGATGAACATTTTATTCTTCCGTAGATATGTTTCTTACAAGTAACATACATCCGAATATCATCTGCGGATGAACAATCATCTCTAGAGTTCAAAGTTAAGTCAATCAAAGAGTTCAAGTGAAGACTCCTGCGGATGAGCAGACTCCTTTGGAAGACAAAGTACCTTCAGAAGACAAAGTACCTTCGAAAGATCAAATTACCTCTGGAAGACCAGTTAAGCTGCAGAGTCCAAATGCTTTTATTTAAATAAGACAAGTGTTACAAGTCAACACGTCAACAAGACATCTATGCAAATCCAAGAGATCTGGTGTTTCCTTAACTGAAACACACGTGCCTATAAATATGGATCCTAGGTTTCACATCAACAAGACGTACAATAGACAATCACAAACACAAACACACGAGCAACCAAATGGCAAACCCAAACATCACATCAATTCACACAAACATAAACTATAGTTGCCATCACATCAACATCAACACGTTCAAAGCATTTGTTGTTTACAACATTTACTGTTTATTCATCTCTAATCATTAATCAGTTTTAATGAAATACGTTTGAATAAAATCATGTTTGATTATTAACTGTGTTCATATCATTGCGTTCATCATAATCATTATTCATTAATCAACAATTAAACAAGGTTAATGTTGATTCTGCAAACATTACTTGATTTCCTTTAACATTGATAATTCCTTATTGCGATCCTTGGATTCACATGTGGTATCAAAGCCAAGCTCATTGATTTTGATCGATTGATCTATCAGTTAATAGTGTTTAATTGTTTTCTTGTTTAACTAGATTTGTCAGTTTTTGCTGATTAGATCTACTTTTTTCAAGCAAATCATTTTTGTGTGAACAATTAAAATAGTGAATTGTCTTTCAGCGAATACTATTCCATTGCTTGACTAACTTAGATCAATATTCAAATCAATTTAATAGTAGACCTGGGTTATTGATTGACATTCATCAACTGTTCAACTTTATTTGAACAAATACATTAACAAAATCCTTGATTTCTTAATTAACTATCATAAAAAGGATTGACTGATTTGTGACCTCAATTGCTTAATTTTTGTTGATTAAGTTTTGTCACTAATTAGTTCATTACCTAAAAGGTACTCCTTAATAGTTAAAATCTTAGACTTTAACTAAACATGAGTAACTTTGGTGGATCATCTTACCAACCTCCAAAGTTGGAAACAAAAGCAGATTTTAAGTCCTGGAAAATCAAGTTCATGAATAATGTGAATTATACAAATTCTGACTTATGGGATTCAATAACTGAAGGTCTTTATATTCCACCCACTCTTGGGCTGGATTATAATGACAATAATCAATCCATAAGTACAAAGGATCTGTCACTTCATGATATTAAGAAAGTCAAAATTGATATTAAAGTATACAACTTGCTTAGTATGGCTTTACCTGAAAAAATATTAATTAGGTGTGAAAATTGTAAACCAGCAAACTCCATGAGAAAAATTCTCATATACTCTATGAAGGGAGTGATGAAATCAGAAGCAATTAGAAGGGAGACCCTCATTCATAATATGAAACCTTTCATCATATTGAGGGTGAATCAATTCCTCAACAACTCCATAGATTTATGCAACTTGTAACAGATATGATGTAACGCCCCGAATAAAGTCTAAGCGAGCCAAATAATAATAATGGGCTTAGACGAGATTATTTAATATAAATAAGATGGATTTGGGTTATAGAACGAGTTACCTTTTCGGGTTATGTGTCCGACGAGTTAAAGGTCCCGAGAACGCCCATTATATATAAACGAATCAACTTGAGTTAGTCTATGTGGCTACTCCAGACGTGCGATACGTGCGATATGGGATCCTTGTCACTTAACCCTAGATGATATAGCTTTGTGCTCAAGAGGGGTTTAAGTACATGACAAGACCAGATAGATAGATGAAAAGATAATAAATGTACGAAAAGTGTGATAAGTACGAAATGTGTGAAATGTACGAAATGAACGATGATGAAGATAATAATTATTACCTTGATGAACGTATGATAAGTGATCACGTGTGATACTAAAGAAAATGTTTTAATGAATGAAAGGTAGTATAATGTTTTTGTAAGACTAGAACTCACTCAGCAACACTAACTTTTTATCCATTTTCTAGTTGGTAGGTGATTGTTGCTAAGGATGGCATGGGGCAGCTACTTGGCTTATTTTGGATGGCATTCTCTTGTATAATGTTTTTGCATTGTAATGCGAGCAAACGATGTTTTGTAATGCATGTTTTATTATTTTGCAAAAGCGATTATTATAAGGAAATGAAATGTTTGTGTAAATGTTTCCGTTGCAATACTTTATTAAAGCTAATGTAATTATATGTTTTATGTGTCATGATTGACCAGCTGTGAGCGTCCCGGGAATGGGGCCTTATTGATGAATAACTTGGAGTTGAAATATACAAATGAGAAATTAAACAAAAAGATGCTTCATACTTTGCTAGAAAGTGGGAACAAAAAACAGCCTTTGCAGCTTTGCAGCTTTCATTGTCATTCTAAACTCTAAAGAACAAAAAACAGCCTTTGCAGCTTTCAGTTCAAGTTTGAAGTGTATCCGGAATGCTCCTTAACATCTACCAACATTTGTCAGCAAGACTTGGAAGAACTACATCCAGATGTAGTAGAGGAGATAGATCTACTATGGCAAATGGCAATGCTTGCTTATAGAGCCAAACAATATCTTAGGAGAAATAAAAATTTGGCTGCAGCAAGTAAATCATCAAAGATTGGTGTGGATAAGTCAAAGGTAAGATGTTTCAAGTTCAATCTCTATTGGCATTTCTCTAGAGAATGTAACCAACAATCAAATCCTGACTTGACACAACATCAGCAACACAGTCTCACCAACCATCATCATCTCAAAGATCTTTTAGACAACCACAACTGACTAACTCATCCCCACCAGCCACAAATACATCAGCAGGAACAACTACTCTAAAGAAACTGGCTGATCATACTTCAAGATGGAACCTGTGACTGGAGTATGTATGAGAAGGAAGTCTTGGAAGAAAATCAAGCTTTAATGCTCACATGGTAAACAAAGTTCCACCCATGGCTAGAGAGGTAGAGATAGCTTATGTTCATAATGTGTTGAAAAAGTTGAAACATATAGAGTCCATGATCAACAACTGGCAAATAAAGTTAAAGAAACAATGATTTTAAATGAATCTCATGTAAAAGAACATAAATTATATCAAATCAAATTAACTCTTTACAAAAGGATTTAGGTAAACTTGTTTCAGAAAATTACAGTCTAAAAGCCCAAGTTGAGCATCTGACCACTTCCTTAACCAAATCCATGGCTAATCATGCACCAACAGAAGTGAAAGTTCACAAGTTTCAACTTTCATCTCAGCAATATGATAAATTATTAAATTCTCAAATTGAATCAAAGAATAGGTATGGGTTGGGATATAATGTTGTTGCACCTCCTATCACAATGATTACTCACCTTTGCCTGAATCAATGACAAATAACTTGTCAAATCATTTTGTGCCTTGCACCAAGTTTGAAACAAACCCTAATCAACAAGTTAATCACACTGAAACTGAGGGGAACGAATTCAGTCTTTTGAATCAAAAATATTAAACAAGGACTTAGAATTTGACTTTCATGAGTGTGATGACTTGGATGATTCTGATGAACATGATGATGATCTATTGAACATTGGTAAGAATGTTGCTCTTGAAACAATCATTCCAAAAGTTCTTGAAGAATCAAAGTTGTCATATCCACCAAAACAAAGAACATGCTGAAGACTATTTGCAAGAGAATATCTCAACTAAATGCAGGTCTTTAAGAACTACATTAGCAACAAAAACTTTCAAAGGAAGAAATTGAAAAGTGTGCATCTACTAAGGAAGTACACAATCTTCCTTAGAAAAAGGAAAGAAGAAACAATCAGCAGATCTTCCACAGAAGAAGAAACCTTCTTCAGTAGCAGATCTGCGGAAAACCAAATCTACTGATTCAGTAGATGATCTACGGAAAGCAAAATCAACAGCAAACAAATCAAAGCCTCAAAAGAAAATCAAAGCCTCAAAAGCTCACAATTGATAAATCAACTAAAAATTGGAGAAGAATGCAAAGCCTTAAAAGTTGACAAAGAAGAAAAAAAGCATCAGTTCTGATGAAGAATCAGAGGAAATGTATTGCTAATGGTGTGATATGAAAAATCACAATACTAAAGATTGTTACTTTAGTAGCTATTGTTTTATTTGCAATATGAACAATCACATGACATCTGACTGCTACTTCAACAAACATTATGCTATTGTAACAAAAATAACCATTCAACGCATGAATGTTATTTCGACAAAAAGAACAAGACAAAGAGCACAAAGAAGAAACAATTTGATAAAGCTGAATCAGACACTCAATCTACTGATTGTGAAAAAGATTCAAAAACTAAGAAGCAGCAACAAAACAAAATCCAAAACCAAAGAAGAAAACATCCGCTGATGATCAACCTTTGAAGAAAAGAACAACATTTCAGCAATAAAAACACCTCATAAAAGGGTGATTTGACTAAAAATGAAACAAATGTTGATAATGCTTTCTTTGATAATTTTGAAAAGGGAACTCATATACCTCATTCAAAATCAAAAGATGATGAAACTTTCCATAATAAGGTTCATCATCAAATCAAAACAACAAACCAACAAAGAAAAGGTGAATGAAGAAGAGAATGAGAAACCAAGACCAAGTTCAACAACCTCATCTTCAATAGAATCATCCCCACCTGAAACAACACAGAATGAATCAATTAAAACTAAAATTAATACTAAAACTTCAAGACTTATTCATGAAGGAGTAACAATTTTAGACACTACTAGCAAACCCAAGATCATTAAGGCTTGGGTTGTCAATTCTAATTGATTTCTTTCTGTGTGCAGGAACAATCTTGGAGAACTGACAACAAGTGGTGTGTTGATAGTGGTTGTTCCAGGCATATGACAGGAAATTGTTCACTTCTCTATGACTTCAAGCATAAAAATTCCTCATATGTGGCATTTGGTGGGGATAAGAAAGGAGGTAAAATAGTTAGTGAATGAATGGTAACTAATGGTGCGCTCAAATTTGAGAAAGTAAACTATTGTGAAAATTTACAATATAATTTACTGAGTGTGTCTCAAATTTGTGATCAAAATTATGCCACATTATTTGATAACACTATTTGTTGCATTCTTAAGCCAGGTTTTCCAGTTCCAGAAGATTGGATCCTTCTTAAAGCATCAAGAAAGAAAACACATTTATTTTGGATATGAGCAAAACTTTACTCACAAGACATGAAACATGCCTCCTACCTAAGTCATCAGAAGATGAATCTCAATTATGGCATAGAAGGCTTGTTCCTTCTAACATGAAGAACATGAACAAATTGGTGAAAAATGACCTAGTCATTGGATTGCCAAAGAAAGAGTTTTATTGTTAAAACCATTGTCCTTCATGTTATAAAGGAAAACAACATAGAGTGTCTCATAAATCCAAAATTATCAATACAAACACTACACCACTCAAATTGCTTCACATAGATCTGTTTGGTCCAACCAATGTGATGAGCATTGGAAAGAGGCAATATTTTTTAGTGATAGTGGGTGATTTCACTAGACTCACATGGATGTTCTTCTTAAAACAAAAGAATGAAACATCAAAAACATTATGTACTTTATCATCAAGATTGAGAGTCAATTTGATTTAAAAGTTAAAACTTTCAAGAGTGATAATGGGACTGAATATGTTAATACTGACTTAGATTATTTTTGCAGGAATAAAGGTATTGCAAGACAATTTAGTGCACCAAGAACTCCACAATAGAATGGAGTTGTTGAAAGAAGAAACCACACTTATTGAATCAGCAAGAACAATGCTAGTTGATTCACAATTGCCAATCACCTTTTGGGTTGAAGAATTGAATACAACATGCAATGTTCAAAATAGTACATTGATTGTAAAAGAACATAATAAAACACTTTATGAGCTTCTATTAAAATAAAACCTTACATAGGATATATCAGAGCTTTTGGGTATCATGTATCTGTTTTAAACACAAAAGAACAATGGAGAAAATTTTCAGAAAAAGCCTATGATGGTTTCTTTGTTTGATATTCTTTAACATTTAAATCTTATAGGATCTACATTCCATAACATAACATTATGGAAGAAACTCCTAATTTTTCATTTGATGATCCTTATTTCCTAAATCTATAAAAGGATCATCATGGTTTATTGATATAGATGCTTTAATAGACTCATTTAACTCTTGTTATTTGAATAATGCAGGATTTGATGATACATGTTATCCATTTGTTTCCCCAAATATGAATGAAGTGTCACTATCTGCTGATCCTCCAAGAATACACATATCAAGTATCATGGAACAACAAATAACAAATAATAACAATGATATTGCACAAGTCCAGCATTATGGATCTACATCCTCAGATGAAAACACTTCATCCGCAGCTGCTACCTCTGCATTGGCAGATGAGTGTCCTACATCCGAAGATATGAATAATGTCTCAACAGGTGTTCCATGCTCTCAAGAAGATATAACAAACAATGGATATGATTCAGCAAATCCTCATACGCCATTCATAGAACTTCATGTAACTCCTACAGAAGAACAAATTGCTTCCGGAGAAGTTCCTACTGAAGACATTAATGATGCACCTGATATTTAGACTCAAGAAGATCACTCCATACCCAATGATGAACAAAAAAACACTTTGATTACTTACTAAATTCATCAGCAGGATTGGATCCATCTACATCAATGAATATGACTAACTTGGAATCATCTATTCCAATTGAATCTACTCCAATAACAAGAATTCATAAGACTCATCCAATAACAACAATATTGGTGATCTTGATAAAAGAACAACAAGAAGTCAAGGTGGAACTGCAAACATCTGTCTTTTCACTTGTTTTCTTTCACAAGTAATTTCTCCAAACATCACAACTGCTCTAAAGGACAATAGCTGGATTAAGCTATGCAAGAAGAGCTTCGACAATTCAGAAAACAAAAAGTCTGGAATCTAGTTGATTTACCTGATGGCCAACATCAAATTGGAACAAGATGGATCTTCAAAAATAAACTAGATGACAAAGGTATAATTGTTAAAAAAAGCAAGGTTGATTGCACAAGGTTACACACAAGAAGAAGGGATAGAATATGATGAAGTTGTTGCACCTGTTGCAAGAATTGAAGCCATAAGAGTATTCCTAGCATGTGCATCGTATAAGAAGTTCACTATCTATCAAATGGATGTTAAATATGCTTTCTTATATGGGAAAATTGATGAAGAAGTCTATGTATCAAAACCTCCTGGATTTGAAGATCCTCATTACCCATACAGGGTATGCAAGCTTGACAAAGCTTTGTATGGTCTTCATCAAGCACTAACAAAGTGGTATGAAACATTATCATCTTTCTTGCTCAAGCATGGATATAAAAGGGGAACCATTGATCAGACTCACTTTCTCAAAAAAGAACATCAAGATCTTTTAGTTGTTCAAATTTATGTTGATGACATTATTTTTGGCTCAACTAACAAAAGATTATGCGTAAGCTTTGAAGAGTTGATGAAATCTAAGTTTCAGATTAGTTCAATGGAAGAATTAACTTCTTTCTTTGGTCTACAAGTTCATTAAAGACATGGCATCTTCATCAATCAAAAGAAGTACATACATCAAATATTGAAGAAGTGCAACTTTGCTGATACATCTTCATGCAAAACACCAGCCTCAACAATTGATAAGATTATACCTAATCCTACACGAAAAAACTATTGATCAAAGATTATATAGATCAATGATAGGATCACTTATGTATTTAACTGCTAGTAGACCTGACATTATGTTTGCTATGTGTGTTTGTGCTAGGTACCAATCAGATCCAAAAGAGTCTCATCTGAATGTTGTGAAGATGATTTTTAGATATCTAAAAGGAAAACCTACCCTAGGACTTTGGCATCCAAAGGATGGTGACTTTACTCTTTACTCTTTACTCATATTCAGATAGTGACTTTGGAGGTTGCAACAACAACAAAAAATCTACAACCGGTGGATGTCAATTCATAGGACCAAGACTAGTTTCATGGCAAATCAAGAAGCAAACAAATGTATATGTATCCACAGCTAAGGCTGGGTACATGCCAAACATTATAGTTAAAATTTCTTTCATACTCCAATTTACATTGACAATTCAGCTGCTATGTTTATTACTACTAATCCAGTGCAACATAATAAAACAAAACATATTGAAATAAGATACATTTTCTGAGAGATTGTTTAGAAAAAGGTTTGATCAAGATAGTCAAAGTGGATACAACAAACTCGGATTTATTCACTAAAGCCTTTAATTCAGTTAGATTTAGTTTTCTAATTCAGTCTCTGGGTATGATTAACTTAGATTAATCATTAGAATCAAAGAAAAGCATGTGTCTATCCTTGTAAATAGTAATAATTATAAAAAAATAAATAGATAATAAAAATTTATCCTTTGGAAGATTTACAGTTACCTTCAAAAGAAAATTTTGAAACCTCTTTCGAAGATTAGAATAAAAAAAATATTGTCTTTCTTTCTGTGTCTTTTAATTCAACATGACATATGTGTGGGAAATGGTAGTGCACTATGCCTTTGCTTCTTCCTGAATTCTTAAGTATCATTAAAATCTGTTCAAGTTTCTTGATATGTGAGTAGGTTCATCTTGAGTGGAAACTACACTAAGTGCATGCCAAACATAATACAAAGTGACTGTTTGTGGGAAAGAGGAAACAACAAGTAAGTCTTATTCTGATATGACCAAATCACTCATCTAAGCATAATATGTATCAACACTTTATAATATCTATCTTTACAAATCATATTCCCTCTTTTTTGTAAACAAAGACCTGGGTGTATGATCTCCATGGTATATATTTGTAATCAGTGGTGAAAATATCATGATCCTCATCATCCCTCTATTTTGTGTAAACAAAGACCTAGGTTAATGGCACCTTTGTTTTACAGAAGTAAAGACCTAGTGACCTGATGATGATCATATCTAAGCTCTCAAAAGAATCCTCTGTGATCAACTGTATATTAAATTTAGAGCTTTTACATCAACGCATTAATGAGATGTCAAATGCATATCAAGATAGAACTTATAACTTAAAGTATAGAGTTTCTAAGTGTGAAAAGGTGATGCTTTGACTCACAAAGGGAGGACAAACTCTAAGTGAATTAAATGTGAAGCCCATAATAGTTAACCTCTTAATAAACATGAAAACATGATAAACAACATACCTGTAGATACATGTGTCCCTAGTTTCTAATCTTACTGTAATATCTTTGTATTGTCTTACTCTTATGTAATTGTAATTGTACGGGTACTTAATGATACAATATGTGGTTGTGCTTAATGTTGAATATTTTATTGGTTGGTATGTAATAACGCTTATTGACTTGACTATACAGTTTTGGTTGTTTGAATAATATCTAAATCAATAATGACTATGAAACATATTCAAACTTAATCATGTGAAGTTCTCAGCGATTAGTCATGCTAGTGGACCATACGCATGAACAACTCTATGCTAATGAACCAATCATATGAATGAACTAGGAGACTGGATCAGTCGCATGATTGAAACATGAGATTGACTCAGTGCAGGATCGTTCAAGGCTTGGACACAATTACAACAACAACACAATGAGGAGATTAACTAAACGTTAATCAAACAGTGAACTGGGTAACCAAAGGTGATGCAGAGAACACAAGTAAAGCAAGAGACAGAACAAGAGAGTATAGTTTTTCAAGGTAGCAGTATATTGCTTTCTCAAGTTCTTTTACAAGTGTTACAAAGCATTACTGAAAGATACAAGAACTTGGAATACTTATACTACAACCTACAGCCGGCTATACTATGAAAGCCAGCTGGATACAATTGACTAGACACTAACAAAATCAATTGTAGGATCAAAAGGCATATCTGCCTTTTGACCTTGTGACTATGACATGCCATAGCTCACATCCTTATACATTATAAAAAGGATAAAGTACATAAAGTGGAAAGTTTCAGACTCAAGACCTCAATGTACAGTTACCAAAAGCATGGACCTTTTCACCAACTCTTGTAAGTTGGTGACTTATCAGAGATGCAGCGGAAAAGGTGCTTTATGGAACAGTACATCAGATAAAGCATGTGTACTAAAAGTCTTCGGAAGAAATCTGTCTTCATAGGTTGAAGCTTCGGAAGACTTTGTCTCTTCAAGCTTCGGAAGACTTCATGTTAGGCTTCGGAAGATATTGGTCTTGGCTTCGGAAGATATTACACTTAGAGTATTTTCTAATGCTTTGTGTAATTCTTCCGAAGCATTCTTCACTTCAGTACTTAGTGCATGTTGCTGAAACACTTAGGCAGTTTTGGGTTGCATCAGACTTCAGGAATCCTTACAAACTCCCCCTAGGCTGATGCTACCAAAACACCTAGAAGATCTTTAAATGTTTGTAGTCTTCAGAATAATCAATACCATCCCTTTCTTCATTTGATGGTCAGGATCATAAGACTCTCATAGTATCTTCTCATTTCAAAGAGATCATGCAGAGGTAAGTTGATTATGTCTTGCCATGAGTAGACATTTTCAACACCTTGATCTCTGATAACATTCCATCTTTCTGGATTGGTAGAGTAAGTCCAGGATAAGATGGGTGTCTCGGTTGCTAGAGGAGCCACTTGCATAGGAGTTGATTGGGCTGCCTCATCATGCACTTCCTCAGGTTGATCTGATTCCCCTGGGGAGTAGAGGTAGATGACTTTGGCTTCTTCTTTTTGGTCTTTGGTTTAGAGGCCATTTTTCTTTCCTCTTTAATGTCTTTAACTGAGAAGACTGGTCTGCAGCACCATGTTGATCATCAGTGTCTTTCTCAGTTGGGTGTTCCTCCCTCACAGGTTCAGAAGGAGAGGGAGTTTGACCCTGTCTTGGATCAAGATGAAGTTTGCTGAGGCTCAGCTGGAGGTTCTGGTTCAGGTGTCTCTGGTTGTTCAAACTTGACCTCCACTTCAGGTGGGACTTGACTTGGAAGAGAGTGCAAATCAATGAGTTCACCACTTTTAATCTTCTGCTTGATTACCCTTATATGCTCATCCATTGTAGATAGAGACATGGGACCAAGTCTCCTTCCGGAGAATCCATATGACTTCAAGAAGCTCATCATTCTTTGTCTGTCAGCAGACTTCTTTGCATTCTTTTGAATGATGGCTCTTGACTTTGCAGCTTCTTCCCTTAGCTTCCTTTTGGTTGTTTTTCTTTCTTTGACTAACTCAAGCTCAAGTTGCTTTAAGTACTCGAACTCAATGAAGTCATAGGACAGGGAAGAAGTGTATTTGCCTGATAGAAGCCTGTGGCACTCAGGTAGTTTATCATTTTGATTCTATCCTCTTCTTTATCTACCTGAGGTTCTTGTGGAGCCCATCTTCCTGTGCAGGACTTTCTTGAACTGGAGAGAGAGTGGGAGTATGCTTGTGAAGTCTTTTCTGTCTCCTCTCCTCTTTGAATGGAGAAGTAACCTTGCATCCTCTTTCTCCTTTATCTCTCTTGACACTTCCATGTCAGCCAGTTCATTCAACTCTTCTAAGGGGAGGGAGATGATTTCATCAACATCATAGTTCCTGGTCTGTAAATAATTAATCCTGACTGCCCTTTGTTCATCATTTTGAGTATTTGGTCTGGGGCAGCCCTGATTGCAGCTTGCATGAATTTTGATGACCCAGAAGAACTTTCTCCCCTTAGCCTCCTTTTCCTCTCTCTCTCTTCCTCCTCAATTTCCTCAGGAGTCATTATCCTTTTCCCTTTGTCACCAACAGACCTTTGTGACTCAGGGTGGATTGAGGCTTGGCCTTCATTGCTTGGTGTAGCTTCCATGCTCTGGCCAGAGAGAGGCTGAGAGACACCTTCACCAGCAGGTGTCTCAGATGGAGTTTGGACCTCTGCAGCAGTTGTTGATGGTGAGACAGGGGTCTCAGGTTCTGCCACTGGGCCTTCAGCCAAGGTTTCCCCTATGAAACTAATCTTAGGGTCCACCTCAGCATCCAGTTGACCGATGACATTGCCTGATTGCCTAAGTCTCCTTCTTAGAGAGAACTCTGCAAGGATCCTGTCTTGGATTCTTTGAGCCAGCCTGTCAGCTTGTCTAGATTTGCTTGGTTGACAAGTGGCATGTTGACCAAATCCAGTCCTTCATAGAAGCTCAGGCTTTGGAACTGAAAGACTTCTTGTTGACCTTGAACTCTGTGAAGTATGAGGGCTCTTCTGTCATCATCATACCTCCATCTGATATGTAGTTGCCAGTTCCATGTGGTGGAGATGAGACAGCCCTTGGTATACCTTCCTCAAAGAGACTCCTGATGAGAGAGTCTATAGAGTCCACATTAATGTGAACTTGAGGAAGTTGCTGAGAATGCACAACAGCAAGTGAGGATGGTGAGTCCTCTATGTCCATTCTCTTTGAAGAACTCCCAGGTTCTGTGGTTGTGATAACTTTCTCCCCCTTTTTGGTAGCATCACCCACTTGCATAGGTGAGCTGGAGGATAAATCAGTCACTTCCACAGGTTCTTGTGTTCCTGGTTGAGCTCTCCTTAAAGGTCTCTCAGCTAGTTTTTCCTGCAGATATGAAATCTGGAGTTGCTGATCATTGACCCTGTTTTGCAGGGTAGTCACCTGAGATTCCAAGTGACTAACCTTAGAGACTAGATAGGTGCATGTTTGTGACATTTTTGTACCTTTAGTCTCAAATTCCCCTCATCTTCATCAGAAGAATCACTGGGGGATGAGAGGATTGGACCAAAATCCCTTCTCTCACCACCAGCTTGAGTTTCTTGGCTGCTGTTTTTCCTCTGCTCACTGGCAACCTCAATTAAGATGCCAATGGGCTGAGTTGCCATGGTTGAGGTCTTAATGATGTAATCACTTTCAAAAGTGAGAGCCTCTTCCATATGGACATCCTGAACAGGTTCAGATGTGTCCACCTCAGTAATAGGTAACTGATGAGGGATAGACTGAGGAGAGTCAGAGGTACTCATCTCTCTTTGAGTAGGGGAGGAAAGAGAGACTCATGGTACTCACTGAATCCTAAGTCTTCATCAGTGTAAAAGGATAGTTTGGAATTGTTGGTTTAGATCCAAAGCTGGGATGGTAGCTGTCCCCTGAAGGTTGTTCACTTGAGTGTTGAGACTCAGAGTGAAGGCTTACAGTTGTTGGGCTAATGAGCTCATCAGGTTGAGCTTGAGGAACCTCAGCCCTGATAGGTAAAGTAATGGGAGTGGTTGCTCCTCAGGAGAAGTGGGAGCTCTGGAGTCCACTTCTTCCTGTAAGGTTGAGTATTTGGGGCCTGCACAGACTCAATAGCCTGAGCAGGGGTTCGTTGGGATTTTCTTTTGTAGGTGATGAATATTGTAGGTTGTGAAGAGGGTAGGAGAGCAGTAGTGTGGGTTCAACACTAGCTTGGACTGCTATGTTGTCACCTTGAGCAATGAGATCTAACTTTTTTGGGACTAGGGCTGTTTCTACCCCTGAGAAGCCTACAGTTGGCTTCTTCATAATTTTAAAGATGCCGGCTTCATCTGTCCCAGTTTAAGAATATGCCTGTTTCCCTCAACTGTGAGGAGATTACACCACATACACAACAACACAATGAGGAGATTAACTAAACGTTAATCAAACAGTGACTGGGTAACCAAAGGTGATGAACATTGTAGTTTTGAAGAGGGTAGGAGCGTAGGTGTGGTTTCAACACTAGCTTGGACTGCTATGTTGTCACCTTGAGCAATGAGCTCTAACATTTTTGGGACTAGGGCTGTTTCTACCCCTGAGAAGCCTACAGTTGGCTTCTTCATAATTTTA